>JASDDO010000024.1:106867749-108067749 GCA_030015575.1 Agapanthus africanus
CTGTTCTCCCCCTTCATACCATTTGCGCTTGTTGTTCCGATCCTTCTCACTTGACCAAAGAGTGTCCTTACAATCCACCATCGCAAGGACAGGATCAGGTTAATGCTGCATTCCAGCAAAGACCGAGGAATGATCCGTACTCTTCCACCTACAATCCCGGTTGGAGGAACCACCCCAATTTCGCCTGGAATCAGAATCAGAATCAATTCCAAGGCAACAATTTCTAAAGGGCCCCTCCGCCGCAACAACAAGCGCAACAACAAGCGCAACAACAAACATCCCTTCCAACCCTAACCTTTTCAAAATCAGACGAACAACTTTGAACCCAACAATTCTTTTCCACCAAACAACTTTGTTCCGTCAAACAACGATAAGGTTTCCTCGCTTGAACGAAGTCTGGAGGCGTTCGTTAAACAATCGACTCAGTCCACCGCCAACATCCAGTCTTCCATTCAGTCCTTAGTGCAACACACTGCCGCACACGGGCAAACCATCAAGACCGAGGCCCAGATTGCACAGCTGAATGCGGCCTTAAGCGAGCGAGAAAAGGGGAAGCTCCCGTCCCAGCCACTCCCAAATCCCGGTCACCCACATAATTCACATGTTGCTCTTGAACAACAGAACCATAATGTGAGTGTCGTGACCACACTGAGATCGGGAAGGATGCTGCAAAACAACATTGGCAAACGGATCAACGATGACACCCCGGCCGCTTCTTCTTCTTCTTCTTCTCCTGCTTCTTCGTCTTCTGAGCCTATTCTCCATTCTTCAAAAGGCTCTCCTTCTTCTTCTTCTTCTTCTTCTTCTGCTTTGAACGGACCCACTTCTCACTCCACGAAAACACCTGTTCTGGGATCCGTTCCAACTCCACAATCTCCTCCTCCAGCATTAGACTCAACCAATTTTACAAATGTTCCATTTCCAAACCGGTTGAGGTCTAATAAACAAAATCCTCAGATGGAGAAGATTCTGGAGTTGTTTAAGCAGGTTAACATTAACATTCCTCTTTTAGATGCTGTCCAACAAGTCCCATCCTACGCAAAAATCTTAAAGGACTTGTGCACGAAAATGAAGAAATCTCAGGTACCAAAGAAAGTTTTCTTGGCTAGTGCTGTGAGTGATGCTCTTACCCAATCTTTACCACAAAAACGGAAGGACCCTGGCTGTCTTACGATTTCTATTACCATTGGGGATAAGAACATCAACCGCGCACTATTAGATCTTGGTGCCAGTGTTAACCTGCTTCCGTACTCAGTATACGAGCAATTAGCCATAGGAGAGCTGAAACCCACACACTGTACTCTCCAAATGCCGACCGATCGATCACCCATTCTACGAGTGAGCTAGAGGATGTGTTAATCAAAGTCGGGGACTTCATATTCCCCATCGACTTCATTGTATTAGACACACAGCCTGTAGCTAACCCCTGGAATCAAATTCCGGTGATACTCGGTCGCCCATTCCTTGCAACCTCAAATGCTGTGATCAATTGTCTCAATGGTTAGATGAACCTCTCTTTTGGAAATATGACGATTGAACTCAACATTTTTAGGTTGGGGAATCAGCCTTCCGAACCTAATGCTCATATACTGGACGTCTGCTCGATCCAGGAGATCACCCCAGAAGAATATGAATTCGAGGAGTTTCTTTTTGATCACGATAACCTTAACGCCACTAATGCGTTCCTCTTCGAACCTGCTGCTGCTTCTACGCCCGACAACGACTACGAGTGTTTCACGTTCTCCAACGATCTTAGCCGCTCACAACCCGAGTTTCAATCCTTCGAATTTCCGGATGAGTTACCTGAACCATCCAACTCGGTCGCCTACACTCGTTTTGAAAATTTGCTGGAGTCCTTCGAGTTCGAGACCTCTGCACCAATCTTGCCTTCAATCGTTTCACCTCCGACGCTCGAACTCAAGCCTTTTCCGTCTCACCTTAAGTACGCTTACTTAGGTGAGAACGAGACCCTCCCTGTCATCATCTCGGCTTCTCTAGCTCCCGAGCAAGAGAAAGCCCTTCTCGCGGTCTTGCACAGCAACAGGCAAGCTTTTGGCTGGTCCAAGGAGGACATCAAGGGGATTAGTCCCCTGATCGTTGAGCATCACATTCATCTGATGGATGATGCCAAACCAGCCCGGGATCCACAAAGACGGCTCAATCCAGTCATGAAAGAGGCTGTGAAGAAGGAGATCGTAAAATGTCTAGATAGTGGTATCATTTACCCTATCTCTGATAGCCAGTGGGTTAGCCCCATTCATGTTGTCCCCAAGAAGTCGGGCATCACGGTCATACCCAACGAGGCGAACGAGTTAATCCCTACTCGGACCCAAACTGGGTGGCGAGTATGCATTGATTACAGAAAACTCAACGCCGCAAAGCGGAAGGACCACTTTCTGCTACCTTTCATTGACCAAATGCTTGAACGATTGGCCGGACACGAGCACTACTGCTTTCTTGATGGCTACTCCGGCTATAATCAGATTCCCATCGCCGAAAAAGACCAGGACAAGACCACAATCACTTATCCTTTCGGCACGTTTGCATATCGTCGCATGCCCTTTGGGTTATGCAATGCGCCCGCTACCTTCCAGCGGTGTATGATGGGAATCTTCTTAGACATGGTGGAAAATTTTCTGGAGATCTTCATGGATGATTTCTCCATCTTCGGCGATTCTTTCAACGAGTGTTTGCTGCATCTTGACGCTGTCCTTACCCGATGTAAGGACAAGAATCTCACTTTGAATTGGGAGAAGTGCCACTTCATGGTGCGCGAAGGTATTGTCTTAGGACATATCATCTCGCAAAATGGCATAGAGGTTGAAAAAGCGAAGATTGAGGTCATTTCCAATCTCCCTCCTCCCCGATGCGTCAGAGATATCCGAGCCTTCCTTGGCCATGCCGGTTTCTATAGACGGTTCATCAAGGACATTAGCAAGATTGCTAGGCCCTTGACTCTTTTGCTGGCCAAGGACACGCCATTCGACTTCAACTCGAGCTGTATGACTGCATTCGAGTCACTAAAACGCTCACTCACTTCTTCTCCCGTTCTTTCTTCACCTGACTGGACGCACCCATTTGAGATTATGTGCGATGCATCCGACTTTGCCATTGGTGCTGTCCTTGGACAACACATCAACAAGATGCCGCACGTAATCTATTATGCGAGCCGAACCCTGAACGACGCCCAACTCAATTATACAACAACTGAGAAGGAATTCTTGGCTGTTGTATTTGCTTTAGAAAAGTTCAGGTCCTACCTCATCGGCTCTCCAGTCATTGTCTATACAGACCATTCTGCTCTGCGCCATCTTTTCGCGAAGAAAGATGCAAAATCTCGGTTAATACGTTGGATCCTCTTGCTTCAAGAGTTTGACCTTGTCATTAAGGACAAACGAGGATGTGAAAACGTAGTTGCCGACCATCTCTAGCGACTTCTTTCTTCGCCTTCGCTTCCAATTCCGATCAACGACGTTTTCTCGGATGAACAGCTCTTGACAGTATCTTGCGAACCCTGGTTCGCAGATATTGTGAACTATTTGGCCACAGGATTACTACCGACTGAATGGTCAAGTCAGGACAGACTTCGCTTCTTATCCCAAGTAAAACACTTTTACTGGGACGAACCCTATCTGTTCAAGTACTGTCCCAACCATATTATTCGTCGGTGTGTCCCTGACGAGGAATTCAAGAGTGTGCTGTCATTTTGCCACGATCAAGCATGTGGCGGGCATTTTGGCCCTGGAAAGACAGCCGAGAAGATCTTGCAATGTGGTTTCTACTGGCCACAACTCTTCAAAGACGCTCATGACTATTGCAAGACTTGCTCCCGGTGCCAACACATAGGCCGGATATCCCGGAGGAACGAGATGCCGCTCCAACCGATCTTGGTTGTGGAGATTTTCGATGTTTGGGGGATAGATTTCATGGGGCCGTTTCCCAGCTCTTTTGGGAACTTGTACATCCTTCTCGCTGTTGATTACGTCTCTAAGTGGGTCGAGGCTGTGCCCAGCCGGACTAATGACTAGGTTCCTTAAAGAAAACATTTTCTCCCGGTTTGGGCACCCCCGGGCGATTATTAGCGACAATGGAAGTCATTTCTGCAACAAGACTTTCGAGGCCTTGATGCGGAAATATTCCATTAATCATAAGCTATCCACGCCCTACCACCCCCAAACCTACGGGCATGCCGAAGTTTCAAATCGGCAAATCAAGGAGATACTGGAGAAGACGATTTCCAAGAACCGTAAGGATTGGTCGCTGAAACTCACTGATGCCCTTTGGGCCTTTCGAACCGCTTATAAGACCGACCTTGGCATGTCTCCCTATCGGCTTGTATACGGAAAAGCCTGCTACCTACTTGTCGAAATAGAGCATCACGCATTTTGGGCGATAAAAGAACTGAATCTGTCTCTCGAAGATGCCGGCAGCCATCGGAAGCTGCAGTTGAATGAATTGTGCGAGCTTAGGGATGAGGCTTACGATAACGCAGTTGTCGTTAAGAACCGAACGAAGGTGTTTCACGATAAACACCTTTTGCGCAAAACTTTCGTACCTGGTCAGCAGGTACTGCTTTACGACACCCGACTTCACTTCCATCCAGGAAAGCTCAGATCTCGCTGGAAAGGGCCGTATTTTGTGCGGAATGTGTATCCGCAGGGCGCTGTGGATTTGGAGAATCCAAAGGACGGTTCATTTTTCAAAGTGAATGGACACCGACTAATACCTTACCGTAGCGCCGAACCAACAGAGGAGCAACTGTTCTTACAGGAGTCGGTTTACCCTGCATGATCTTCCTCCGCCTACCACCAAACATCGGTTGTCCAGCCATGAACAGTGGACAATGTTCCAAATAAGTTTGGGGGTATGTACCATTTTGTATATATTTGTGGATAATCTTTTCCATTCTTTTTCTTTTTCTTTTCTTTAAAAAAAAAAACAAAAATATTGTGTATCGCTAACCGAAAATTTTGACCCTTCAAATGATCTCTTCATGCAAAGACAGTGAGGACACTGTCCACTTTAAGTTTGGGGGTACGTTCGGTACGCATTTCTAACCTTCGCATTCATATGTATATTTTGCATCTGCATATTAAAATCCATAAAATCCATAAAAATCTGAAAATTTTCTAAAAACATAAAAACTTTTCTGTCAAGTTAGTGTTCGAAACCCACGGTGACGTGCTTTTTGGAAAATAAGGTCAATATCGGATATGTCGGTTTTTGTCGGATAATAGTGCACGACGTGAGTATCGAGTTTTAAAAATACCGCAAGTGCACGGTGCGTTGAAGCAAGCCGGCAAGCACGGGTCGAACCACAAGGAGTGGATATCACGATATCAAATTGAGCTATAGATCAAAGGTTGGAAGATGGTGTTTTGTCACGTTTAGTGTACTGCCTAAAAAGGAACAAGGTGTAATGAGACGAAAACTTGGGCTGAGGTTCAGTAGGAATGATATATGACATTTACTCCCAACTCTTCATTTTGATTCAAGATTCATTCTTTTGGTTTCCATTTGAGTATCGAAAGTATGCCGTATTTATCCGAAACGTGTCTCGGGATGAAATACGATATCAAGGGTAGAAAAACAGAAACTAACAAGAATGCGGTTTATAATGGAATGTATATGGAATTAGTTAAGTGAAGTAGCAAGTATAGACTATATGCAAGAGTGCTATATACCCTATCTAGCTAATTTCAACAAGTAACTTAATTCCGTATTCACGCCGTCTTCAAGTCATAACATAGCAACAATAAAAGGTGATGAAAGGATAGGATATATGTTAAAGATTGATTTGCAATCAATCAAAACATAATAAATTTGCGATGTTAAGAAGAGAAGTGAAAAGATGCAAGAATCTAAAAGGAAAGAATTGGAGGTTCAGTCATTCCATATCCTACCTCCCCGTAGCCCAAGAGCAACTACTCACACATCATTATATGAATATCACACTGCATAATCATAAGAATTGACAAAATAGCAAAAGTTACAAGAATCAAACTTGAATATTTATTGCAACGGGTCAAAAATACATAAAATGAGTTCAACTACCAAAATCTAATCTTGCAAGCTCAAAAATAGAAGTTGCAAGACCAGAGAAAGGCAAAGAACTCAACTAAATTCCAAGAACAAGAATTTTAACAAAGGGGCACAAATATATCACAAATGTAAGAATTTCTTCTCTATATCTGTTCTGGTTCGAACTGGGGTATTTATAGGAGGATTTATGAAGCCCTGGGGCAAGATTTTCAACCCAAATACACTGTGCCAACAACCACCAAAAATTCATCAATCACGGAGCCTAAAGGGCCGCGGATTCGCGGCCAATACCCCCTATTGGCCGCGGATGCGCGGCCATATGGTGGGCTTGCTTTGTCGTTTTTCTCTGGTGGTCTGGCGTTTGCTTTTCCTCATGTTAAACATCTGCAGATTTTAAAGATTCTTCTACGATTGCTTCAGGTTTCAATGGTCAACAATGTTGGCTACTTCTTTCAACACCTTTGAAATTCAACTCCCTCGGGTCCCACACATCTTTGAATATCTTCATTGGGCCCCACGCATCTTTGAATATCTTCAGTGGGCCCCACGCTTGACCAGAAATGACGACTATTTTCGTCCTGCCCTTTTGAACTGGTAAGCGGTATTAGACGGATGCGGATGACAGAAACCCGGCTTTTATCTGCTGTGATAGATGTTCTGTATTTTGACGTAACTGTGGAGTTTTAGTGTTGATTTGCAATATTCGTACCGGAAACCTGTAACCTGTAAATATGTAGCAAACACGGATTAAAAGTACCTACCTATAAACACACGAGCGTAAGAATGGGCGGTATAAAATGCAATATTCTGTGATGAACAAATACCCCCAAACTTAACTTTTGCTCGTCCCGAGCAAAACCAATTATTCACAAAAAATAAAATGATAACCGCACTTTCGCAGGGAACGCGATTGCACTGAGCGCGTGCAACAAGCCGTTAAACCTCTAGGTGTCCCTAGTAGGAGGAGTGTTGTCTCCTGAGGGTTTTCAGCGGATACTACCCACAAAATCCTGTCAAGCTAGTCTCATAAGTTAACATCGATTCTACTCCTACAGTTTAGTATTTACGTTAGAAACTCTATCATCCTAAGTTAGAAATATCCAACCCTTATTTTTCACACCTCCTATCTATTTAACCTTGGATCTCCTGAGTTTTCCTTCTGAAGTGCGGCCTTAAATCAGGGATTTTCATCTACTTTACAGAAAACACAAGTCTTATTCTTTATTTCTATCTTTTATCCAAACATCGATTGTATACCCCTACGTGTGTGTATATTTTTACCCCTACACTTGAGAATTCAATTCAAGCTATAATACCCTTACCCTAATACCTAATACTACTTCTTTTCATTAAGGACGGACGGATTTGCTCACACACCTTTCATGCGACTATTAATGCTTCTTGAGGTACTAACAGCCAATTACTGAATGTGTGAGCTTAAAGCGTAAATAGCAGTTTCCAGGTCTTGACTTTATTCTATCTTTTCTTTTTTTTTTCTTTTTCTTTTTCTTTTTCAAGACCGGATATATTTTTCAATGTGCTCTTTTGGTGTTTAGCTTTAAATACCGTTTTTTCTTTCATACTATGCTTTCAGGCAAGAGTATTTCTAGGTATCCTCTACTATCCCAAGTTTCAAGGTGCGTGTAAGTGCAGTTTGTAGGGTATATACTTTATAAATTTGAACTCGAGAAAAGAAACTATTTTTCAGACTTATCCTCCCGTAAAGCTTCAATACTTTCCCTTCATCTTGACTTAACTCAAGAACTGAACTCAAAAATTGTAAGAACGTATACTTACCAACGTTAGACAGAATGAGGGTTATTTTTAGGGTTTTCAATTCCTAAGCCTAGAATTTAGTTATTTCTAACATATCAACTAAGCTTTCAGAATAAAAATCTAAGTTACCCTATTAGCTAACTTGACGACAAAGTTTTTATATTTTTGGAAAATTTACGATTTTTGTGGGTTTTTAAATAAGGTATGCAAATGCAAAATATACAAATGAATGCGAAGGAAGAAAGCTTACCGAGCACACCCCCAAACTTAAACTTGACAGTGTCCTCACTGTCAGGCTACACCAAGAGGGTCAAAATTGCCGGCGCTCCCTAAAAACAAATTATATACAAAACAAAAAAGGAAAACAAAAAATATATACAACTAAGGTGTCCCCCCCAACTTAAGTAAAATACCCCAAAGAATTAGCAAAAGAAAACTAAAATTACAAAAGAAAACATATATACAAGAGAACATGGGGGTGTTTTAAACGATGTAACTCGGCTCATGCAAAAACATGAGCTCCCCCGTTTCCGCGGGCAATTCTAAGAATGGTTTTAGCCGTTGGCCATTAACCTTGAATGTGCTGCCAGTTTGCTGATTTTCAATTTCGACAGCACCGTGCGGAAAAACGGTGCGCACAAGAAATGGGCCTGTCCATCGTGATTTCAATTTCCCGGGGAACAGATGAATTCGGGAGTCGTAGAGCAGAACCTTTTGCCCTACGGTGAATGTTTTTCTGAGAATCGCTTTGTCATGAAAGACTTTCGTCTTTTCCTTGTACAGTTTGGCATTCTCGTACGCATCGTTGCGTATTTCATCAAGTTCATTTAACTGAAGTTTACGCTCTTCGCCGGCTTTTTCCAAATCGATATTGAGCTGTTTGATTGCCCAGAAAGCACGGTGTTCTAATTCAACAGGCAAGTGACATGCCTTTCCAAAGATGAGTCGGTATGGGGACATACCTAGGTTCGTTTTGAAGGCGGTGCGGAATGCCCAGAGCGCGTCACTTAACTTCAATGACCAATCCTTGCGGTTATTGTTGACAGTCTTTTCCAAAATTTGTTTAATTTGTCTGTTGGAAATTTCAACCTGACCGCAAGTTTGAGGATGGTAGGGTGTTGATAATTTGTGGCTGATGGAATACTTTTTCATCAGTGATTCAAAAGATCTGTTGCAGAAATGCGTTCCATTATCACTAATGATGGTGCGAGGCGTACCGAACCTAGAAAAAATGTTTTCTTTCAAGAATTTCACGACAACCTTGTTGTCGTTGGTTCGACAAGGGATGGCCTCCACCCACTTGGACACATAGTCCACAGCCAGCAAAATGTACACATTCCCGAAAGAGTTTGGGAATGGTCCCATGAAATCAATGCCTCAGACATCAAAAATTTCTACAATCAGAATGGACTGTAGGGGCATTTGATTCCTTTTTCCAATCTTGCCCATGTGTTGACATCGGTTGCAGGTTTTGCAATATTCGAAAGCATCCTTAAAAAGCGTCGGCCAGTAGAAGCCGCTCTGCAAAACCTTTTCCGCTGTTTTTCTGGGTCCGAAATGGCCCCCGCAAGCTTGATCATGGCAGAAGGACAAAACACTTCTTGTCTCAGAATTAGAGATGCACCGTCTAATGATCTGATCAGGACAGTATTTAAACAGGTATGGTTCATCCCAGTAGAAGAATTTGACCTGGGAGAGAAATTTATACTTGTCCTGATTTGACCAAAAAGATGGTGTTTCTCCGGTGACTAGAAAGTTCACAATATCAGCAAACCATGGTTCGCTTGATACGGAGAGAAGTTGTTCATCCGGAAAGTGCTCATTGATTGGAATTTCCTCATTTGGTGCATTTGGTATGCGAGACAGATGATCGGCTACAACATTGCCGGTCCCCTTCTTATCTTTGATGGTTAAGTCAAATTCCTGAAGAAGGAGGATCCAACGTATCAATCTGGCCTTGGCATCCTATTTTGCAAAGAGGTGCTTAAGCGCAGAATGATCAGTGTAAATAGTGACGTGGGTTCCGATCAAGTAAGGACGGAATTTCTCAAGTGCGAACACAACAGCTAAGAGTTCCTTTTCAGTCGTGGTGTAATTTAGCTGTGCGTCATTCAACGTCCTGCTCGCATAATGGATAACATGCGGCTTCTTTTCAAATCGCTGTCCTAAGACAGCTCCTATCGCAAAGTCAGAAGCGTCGCACATTAGTTCAAAAGGTTCGCTCCAGTCTGGTGCGCTTAAAATCGGAGCGGAAGTGAGTTCCGATTTTAAAAGCTTGAACGCGTGAAGGCACTCAGAGTTGAAGTCAAAGGGTGTTTCTCTGGCCAGCAAAGAAGTCAAGGGTCTAGCCAGTTTGCTAAAATCCTTGATGAAACGCCTATAAAACCCGGCGTGGCCTAAGAATGCCCTAATATCACGGACAGTTCGTTGAGGTGGGAGGCTTGAGATAACGTCGACTTTTGCTTTATCGACTTCGATTCCTTTTTCAGAAATGATATGGCCTAACACGATGCCGTGTTTGACCATAAAATGACACTTCTCCCAGTTGAGTGTGAGGTGCTTTTCTCTACATCGTAGCATTACTAGCTCTAGATGCCTCAAACTCTCAGAAAATGAATCTCCAAAGACGGAGAAATCATCCATGAAAACCTCTAAAAATCGCTCTACCATATCAGAGAATATGCTCACCATGCACCGCTGAAATGTCGCGGGTGCATTGCACAGCCCAAAGGGCATGCGGCGGTAGGCGAAGGTACCAAAAGGAAAAGTGAAGGTTGTTTTGTCCTGATCCTCTGGATCAATCGGGATCTGATTATAGCCGGAATACCCATCTAAGAAGCAATAGTAGGCGTGTCCGGCTAGGCGTTCAAGCATTTGATCAATGAAGGGCAGCGGGAAATGGTCCTTGCGAGTTGCTGCGTTGAGCTTTCTGTAATCAATACAGACTCTCCACCCTGTTTGTGTACGGGCTGGGATGAGCTCATTTGCTTCATTCGTGACAACGGTGAGTCCCGATTTCTTTGGTACTACGTGAATGGGGCTTACCCATTTGCTATCAGATATGGGATAGATGATCCCACTGTCCAGACACTTCAGCATTTCATTCCTTACCGCTTCTTTCATTACCGGGTTAAGCCGGCGTTGAGGATCTTTGAAGGGTTTGGAATCATCATTCATATGGATTCTGTGCTGGCAGATAGCAGGGTTGATTCCTTTGATATCAGCAATTGACCACCCTATCGCTTCCATGTTCTTTCTCAGAACATCCATGAGGGCCGACTCTTGCTCAGGCGCAAGGTCGGTTGCAATTATTACTGGAAGCGTGTTGTCATTTCCCAAGTACGCATACTTGAGATGGTCAGGAAGAACTTTGAGGTCAAGTTTCGGTGGCACCTCTATAGATGGTCGCACTTCAGGGGCTGCTTCGTTGCGAAGAAATTCAAATTGGGGCCCCCAATGTGCGTAGGATGCCTGTTCAGGATTTAGCTTGTCAAGGAAAAGAAGCTCCTCAGAAAACAGTTCTTCAAAAGTCTCGTCCAGACACTCATTTTTGAAGTCAAATGTCCCCTCCTCAGACATATCGTATACAGCGTTGACTTCAAAAGTATCATCGTGTTTTTCACTCGCCTGGTTTCCTAGCGTGAAAATGTTGAGGTCTACTGTCATGTTCCCAAAAGAAAGTTTCATGGACCCATTACGACAGTTTATCAACGCGTTGGATGTGGCTAGGAATGGCCGCCCCAGTATGACTGGAATTTGTCAGCTGGGATTGGAGACAGGCTCAGTCTCCAACACAATGAAGTCTACGGGGAATATGAATTCCCCGACCTTGATTAGAACATCATCAATTTCTCCCCTCAGTACTTTTGTCGAACGATCTGCCAGTTGCAGAGTCACTCTGGTCGGCTTGAGCTCTCCCAATCCCAGTTGTTTGTAAACTGAGTAGGGAAGGAGGTTCACACTTGCCCCTAAGTCTAACAAGGCTCGGTTAATTTGTTTGTCCCCAATGGTGCAAGAAATAGTTGGACAGCCTGGGTCCTTATATTTCACAGGAATGGACTTGGACAAAATATCTCTCAGAGTGGCAGCCAAGAAGACGGTTTTGGGGACATTTGTGCGTCGTTTTTGGGTGCACAAGTCCTTCAGAAATTTTGCGTATGCCGGAACTTGTTAGACAACGTCCAACAAAAGAATATTGACCTCACAGCGTTTAAAAACTTCCAACACCTTTTCCATGTTTGCAGAAGGCTTCTTTGATTTTAACCTATTAGGATAGGGAGCCTTAGGTCCAAACACTGAGTTTGGCAAAGCTGCAGATGGAATAGGTGCAGAAGACGGGAATGTTCTTGCTGGATCATCAATGTGGTCGTGTGGAGAATTCTCATGTTGGTTTGAAGGATGTGCAGCAGATGACGAGGAAGAAGAAGAAGAAGAACGTGATGAAGATGAAGAAGGATCACAAAGAGGAGATGGAGATGAACTAAGTGCTGGAAAACTGACAGCTGCACGCTTGGATGATTCGCTGGGGTTGACAACCTTGTTGTCAATCGTTCGTCTGATCTGAGGACGGTGATGGCGTTCGCATTCTCAATATTGTTCATCTGAACAACATGAGCGTTGTTGTTTCTCTGTTCTCTTGGGTTTATCACGGGTTGAGAGGGAAATGTTCCCTTCTCACGTTCATTAACTTCTGCAGCCAGTTGACTGATTTGGATTTCTAATCTGGCTATCGCTTGAGTGTTAGCGCTATGCAACTGACCGGATGTTTGCATAAAAGTAGCCAGACTAGATGAAGTCTGCGCAGAATTTTTAATCAAAGCTTCCAACCCTTTTTCGATGGATGTTACCCTCTTGTCGTCTTGGGCGAACCCAGGGGGTGTAAAAGTTGGGTTGTGCTGATTCGGCTGCTGGGGCTGCTGGGGCTGGTTAGTTGAATATCCCAATTTTTGGTTTTGAAAATTTGAATTTTGAAATTGTTGGAAAGGCGGGTTTGAATTGTTGTTTTGAAAAGGAGCCTGATTCCAAGCAAAATTGGGATGATTCTTCCAACCAGGGTTGTACGTAGGTGCAAAAGGGTCGTTCCTGGGGCGCTGGTTCTGATATAGCGCATTAACGTTTTCAGGTCCCTGGGACCCAACGAGAAACGGACATTCCTCCGTTATGTGGCTAGGATGCTGACAGTTAGCGCACAAAGTTGGAGAAATTTGATTGACTGGTAGCGGTGAATTTTTCTCCTCTAAAGCTTCCATTCGCCGTACAAGAGCGGCGATTTTGGCTTCGGCAGCTATAGAGGTGTCAACTATGTGTGCACCACTCCTAGTCACGGATGGTTTCTCACTCACACTCTCCCACTGGATGGTTTTGTCAGCCAGTTCTTCCAAAAAGTTCCATGCGTCCTTAGCACCATAGCTCAGGAATTTGCACTGACACATGGATTCTAGCATCATACGTGAACTGGAATCTAACCCCTCATAGACAATCTGACATAACCTCCACTGTTCTAACCCGTGATGGGGACATTTGATTAAGATGTCTTTATATCTTTCTAAGCATTTCCAAAAAATTTCACCCTCTTTTTGTTTAAAATTGTGGAGTTCGTTGCGAATTCGCACAGTTTTATGAATAGGGTAAAATTTTTTAAGAAAAACTTTCACAAAGTCATCCCATATCGTGATCGATCTAGCTGGTAAACTGTTTAACCAGCTTTTCGCATTATCCTTAAGCGCAAAGGGAATGAATTTGAGCTTAACGACATCCTCTCCCACTCCTTGAATCTTCATCATCGCACATACTCCCTCAAATTCACTGATTAACAGGTAAGCATCCTCGGACTCGAGTCCGTGGAATTTTGGGAGTAGTGGTATGAACTGCGGTTTGATTTCATAGTTGTTTGCCGCAATGGTGGGCAATACTATGCATGAAGGAAGGGATGATCGGTGTGGATAACATCTGTCCTGTAATGCCGCTTCCTGTTGCTCAACGATTGTTTGCTCCGTCATTGTTGGTGGTGTAGGAGAAGAAAGTGAAGGTGAAGAATTGGACGGCTCCGATGAGGCAGAAGGTAAGGTCTCAGAGGATTTCGAGGAATCAGAAGGTGAAGAAGAATCGGAAGATATAGGCACAAACCGAACTAATCGAGATTGTGAATCTCTAGTCCAAGCTGACATGCACTATTCGGGAATGGTATGGAAACGACTGAGAGAGAAGAAAAATGTTTTTCAACCAAAATATTTACAACCACAAATATCACACAAAAGGTAGAACAAGATCACAAACAAGACACACTGCACACATGATCGCACGCTTTTGGCGTATCGGATGTTCAAAGATTTAAAGTGTAACCGCGATCAGGACGGTGTCGCTATGCAGCTAGCCGGTGAGCACGGGTCGGTCCACAGGGAGATGGTGTTATCTTACCTTCTTGTCTTAGACGAGTCAATAAAGAATCTGTATGTTTGTTTGATCTAACCTATGTGTTTATCTGCAAGTATAAAGTTGTTAAGAAAATACGAGATTGTAAGCTAAGAAATCCGTACTCAAAACCTTTGAGCCGAGTCTTGAACAATTGAAGCTAAGCAATCGGCAACAACGTGGATTAGGGGATTTAAGCGCGGTATTCGTGGAATCCGGCTTATTTACCCTTGTCCTTCCGCTCTTGTCTCTTGCTTTCGCCTCCGGCCAAACCGAACGCAACCGGTCGTGGTTAGGAATCACCGTTACCTTGTCAGGGTATGGTGCCTAACGGAGCGCTTGCGTATGGTTTGGGCGAAGTTCAAATGGAAAATAACGGGAAAAGGAATTGGCAAAGAAATGTTAACTTATAATACCGTATTTTATCTTAACAATAATAATTACATACATTCACAAAAGAGAACCAAAAAGAGAGGACAAAAAGAAAAGAACAAAGAAAAGAAAAGATACAAGTAATTAAAGTGCATGAAATAAAATTGCAAGTAAGTAAATAGCAAGTAATAAAAGACAAGGTAATAAATTGCGAATAATAAAAAGCGATAAAAAGAACACGGAAGTAGAACCCAAGCCAAGCATGTGCTCAATAGCCAACCCTTAAACTTGCAAGTTCAATGAAGAGGTTGCAAGATCAAGAGAAGGGTAGAGAACGCATGTGAAGTGAAGAACTAGTCCCGTGAGAAAATATGACCCTTGAGATCAATAACTAACTCTTACCCATTCAAGCTCAATGAAGAGGTTGAATGAGCAAGAGAAAGCAAAAATCTCAAGGGGAAGAAGAAACACAAGAGAATGATACAAAGCCCTCATCTTCATTAATCTCCCACTCAAAAGCTCTCACTACATTTTAATGGAAGAGGAATGAAGAAGAAGAAGAAGAAGAACTATACAAAATCCTAACAAAAGAGGCTACAAGAATGAACACCTAAACTTGGCTCAGTTCTGCTGTATTTATAGGCAGGGAAATGGAGTTCTAGGGCAACCAGCAGAGCATAGATGAAATCCCAAAAATACCCCCAAAAGACGACATGATGATCCCACCGTATGGCCGCGTTTCCGCCGCCAATACCCCCTATTGGCCGCGGAAACGCGGCAGTATAGGGGAATTGGGAAGTGGTTTTTGGCTGGGTTCCCTGGTTTTCTGTGCCCTGTTGTTTGGTACATGTAGTTTCTGATAATACATTCACAATTCTTCCAGAATTTCTGTTGAGGAAAGGTGGACTTTTTGTGGATGTCTTTTGTCATGATTGTCTCGAGCTCCGCGTAGATCTCTTGGATTTTGTGCTACCATTGAGCCTTGTGCATGAGGATGACATTGATTTGACATTTTGTCTCCTTAAACTGATATCTGGCAGCATACGGATGAAGAGCGGAGACCGTGTTTTCTCTGTGGTTGGCAGGAACCCGGATTTTGTCGTGTTTTCCGTGAATTTCACCGTTTTAGAACCGAGAACCTGTATCCTGCAAATATGTAACAAACACGGATCAAAAGCACCTACCTATAAACACACGAGCGTAAGAATGGGCGGTATGAAATGCAGTATTCTGTGATGAACAAATACCCCCAAACTTAACTTTTGCTCGTCCCGAGCAAAACCAATTATTCACAAAAATAAAATGATAACCGCACTTTCGCAGGGAACGCGATTGCACTGAGCATGTGCAACAAGCCGTTAAACCTCTAGTTGTCCCTAGTAGGAGGAGTGTTGTCTCCTGAGGGTTTTCAGCAGATACTACCCACAAAATCCGGTCAAGCTAGTTTTGTAAAATAACTAAGATTCAAGCCCCTAAAGTTTTGTTTCAGAAAATAACAATTCTATAATCCTAAGTTTAGACTATCGAACCTTTATTTTTCACATCTCTCTTCTTATTTAACTACAGATTTTATATGTCTTTACGTGCAGTGCAAAATAGTGTCGTTAAGTTCCCGAAAGGTCGAATAAAGTCATTATGTCACACAATAAAGCCCAGATAACAATTTTAAAAGGATCACATAAGTTTTATAAAGAGTTAAGCATTTTTCAAGTTTCGTTTTCCAGTAAAGTTTCAACTTCAGAATTTCTATCTTCCCTAACAGGAAACTAGGTCTTATTTTTCACTCCACCTTTTTCTTGTTTTCATTTCATACACACCTCTGTGAACGTGCAATAGTCTTTATCATAGAATAAAACCTTCATATCTCCGTTAAAATTTTTATAAAAGCCCGTCTTTTATCAAGATTATTCTCACACAAAGAACCGTTAGGAATTTTAACTCGGAGAGAACACTTGCTTGACTTTGTTTTAAAACTGGACTTTCTAGGTTTCTTAGCGAGCTTTGGGCCAATGCACCCAAACCAGTTGGTTTTAGGGCATTAGGTGTAGAAACACCCCAGCGGACTTAATTACTCAAGTTACCTAGGTCCAAAAACAAAAGACAGTTTGGCGTGAAAAACATGATGATTCAATACGAACGGAGATATAACCGGTTGTTCAATTATTTTTTTTTTGGATAAAAGACGTGTTTAGTGGGTTTGGTGTGTAATCATTCCAATCAAGTTTCAGATGGGTTATTTTTTAGACTTAGTTCCAATTAAGGCATCAATAACATTCCTTCATATTCACTTACTTCATAAACTATTCTTGATATATTACTTATTTCAGAACAAACCTATTTGATCCTCAGAAAATCATTTATCTATTTAAAAGTTTTTTAAACATAAAAGACTTGTCATCTAATTTCCACGACTCACAACACGTGTAGTGTAATGTAAAGACGTATATCAGCTATAGTTAACTTCAAAGGAGGGTTATCTTTCAGGTTTTCAAAATCCAAACATAGGATTTAGTTATTCCTATCTTTTCAAACAAAAACCGTCGAATGTTGAATCAGAGTTCTTCCACAAGCTAACTTGACAAAAAAGTTTTTATATTTTTAGAAAATTTTCAGATTTTTATGGATTTTATGGATTTAATATGCAGATGCAAAATATATGAATGCGAAGGAAGAAAGCTTACCGAGCACACCCCCAAACTTAAACTTGACAGTGCCCTCACTGTCAGGCTACACCAAGAGGGTCAAAATTGTCGGCGCTCACCCAAAAACAAATTATATACAAAACAAAAAAGGAAAACCAAAAATATATACAACAAAAAGTGTCCCCCCCCAAACTTAAGTAAAACAGTGTTTCCACTGTTAAGCGATGAAGTTCAGGATTAGGGGGGAAAGAACAGTATCAAACTATACAAGGCCTTACACAGGCCAAAAGTTAACACCAACCATTCAAAGATCTTATCATGATGAAGCAGTGGCTGGTGAAAGAAGGCGTAGAGAAAAGAGATGGAAAATACGCGAGACCGTATGCGGAGAGAAGCGGGATACGGTCTCGGTATATGAGAGGAAGAAGAATGGCGGAAGGGAGAAAGAAATGGAATACGAACTTGAGGGTGGAAATGGATTGAATAAATTAATACAATCTGTAATGATCGATGTGAAAAGATGGATTGTACTAATCTATCAATATGGCGAGAAATTGGGTCAAATCCCTCAAGATTCGTAAGAAACCATGGGTACGCCGAACTTGGTAAACCAGACATATGTAATGAAAATGATACGGGTTCTTGCAAGGTCAGAACGACGGACATGATGGAGGGAAGTGGTTGAGGAAGGGTATCGGTTAAAGTTTCGGGAGGGTGTACACAGTCAATGAAAGGAACAGGATGAATTGGAAAATCCGACTCATCATCTAGAACTGTTTCATCCTCAAAAATATCCTCAAAATTCTCCTCAAAATTTATCTCATCCATGCATTTTTCTTCAAAGTCCAGACGCATATGGGGTTCGGGAAAAATATTTAATGACTCGGGATGATGATTTGAAGAGACAAACTCAGCCAAATCTACGGGTTCATCATCCAAAATGTTCCCTGCGTCAATATCCTCAATCAAGTGAAAGTTTATTTTCTCAGACACCTCATCAAAAGCATGGATATTAATCGATTCTGGTTCTAAGATGGAGGTGTAGAGGTCAAAAGGATTGGGGTTGGTTTCACTTCGAAGGGACCCTTCACAATCGGGCAAATCAAACACTACGAAGTCGCACAACTCATTAATCATTCTATCTTCAACTGGTGAATCGTTGGGAACACTAGATAGACATTCAAAACAGGAGTTGTGGGATTCAATTTGAGACGGGTAGGTTTGATTTGTAAGGGGGTATATCTCACTCTCTCCACTCAAATTCACAGCCTGTCCTGCCGCCTCATCATACATTGAAAAATTTGGAGCTAGTTGAAAACTAGCTACCGGATCACTAGGTTGTATGAGGGTGGCCATGGACGCATTCAAATCCATCGTCTGTTGTGAAGCTACCCGAAATTCTTCCAAGGACTGTTCTAGGCTAGACATAGGTTGTGATGGGGTTTCAGTAAAAAATTCGACGTTGGTTGGATACTGGAAACCCCCAAATGGCTGTGTAGAAGCAATGTCTAGGGAAGGCGCAAAAGTCGGGTAGGACTGGTAGGAATTGAATGGCTGGACAGGAGTGGGATCAACATTGGGATAAGAAGGTGGATGGATTTGTTGGTCCCAAGAATTTGTAGTGGCGAAAGGAGTGAAAGATCGGATACGGGATTGTTCAATACGTTCAGCGATGGACAAAGGACGACTTGCAGAAGGGGTATCAACATAAGCGGGGGTGCATGTTTGAAATGGTTGATACGAAGTGGAATGAGGAGTGCAAGTGTTTGTCCTAGACGCTGCTATGCGATCTTTCAGTGAAACTTTGGGCATGGAGGGGTCGTTCGAAGTTCGGCCAAAACAAGAACCGTAGGAAGTTATGTCTGGTTGTGGGTACCAAAGTTCGGCAAGAGTTTTGCGAGGTGGAGTACCCATGATATGAAGAGAGAGAGAGAAAGGTAGAAAACAGGAGGGGAAAAAGAATGTGATTTTTTTTTTTAAGTTAGTTGTTAGCAGACGAATGAAATATACACAAAAAAGAATATGGACAAAAATAATCACGACAAAAAAATACCACACACCTAATCGTTCTAAGGTTCACCTAGGTCAACTAGACCTGCTCGAGAACTTGATTGTCGAAGTAAAACTGTGTCGAGAAACAGGCTCAAGATACACTGATCACGAGGCCGGGTAAGTGCAGAGATAAGGGGAGGTTTTCCAACGCTTTCGCGAAGTTCCTTAATTAAATAACCCTTTCTCTTTTGGCGGTTTTGCCGTTAACACTTTCCTAGACACCCCGTAAACAATATACCGTTAAGCAAGCTTCTAAATACAGTTAACTTCTCCTAGTGAGCGCGAAGTCCTTAAGGCTTAAAGTCTAGTTTCTTTTAAAATTTGTGCGGGTTATCGTTATGCTCAAGTTCATGATTTGTGGGCCACAGAAAAGGTGATGAAATCCTTTACCGTATGTTGTGGGGTTCGCTTGCCCTTAAGTCCGTATTAATTGATGCAATGCGCAATTCAAAAAATTCTATAAAGAATCAAACAATCGTTTTTTTTATTTTAAGCGCGGCGCTGCAACAAATACGGGTTAGTCAATTTTTTAGCGTTTGCTAGCGAACTTGCAAAGAATCCTGCAAAGAATAGTATATTGGAAGCGTCGGATTTGAGAAGAAGGTGTTAGTAAAGTACGTACCGTTTAGGTTTTGGGTTAAGAAACCCCCGTTGAATCGAATCCGGTAAGCTTGAAAGGTTCGCTTGCGCGGGTCAAACTACCCGGATCTTTGGCACTGTACTCCGTAATCACCTTAACTTTGAATGTACACTTTGCTCCCACAATCGCAGTTTGCAAATCTGCAAAAATCTGCACACTTGCCTACAAAAATATTGTCCAAAAAAGAAAAACAAAAAGAATATTTTATATATATATATATATATACAAAAAGAATATTAACCCGAATAACAAGAAAGAAAATACGCTACCGTCTCCCCGGCAACGGCGCCATTTGATCGCACGCTTTTGGCGTGTCGGATGTTCAAAGATTTAAAGTGTAACCGCGATCAGGACGGTGTCGCTATGCAGCTAGCCGGTGAGCACGGGTCGGTCCACAGGGAGATGGTGTTATCTTACCTTCTTATCTTAGACGAGTCAATAAAGAATCTGTATGTTTGTTTGATCTAACCTATGTGTTTATCTGCAAGTATAAAGTTGTTAAGAAAATACGAGATTGTAAGCTAAGAAATCCGTACTCAAAACCTTCGAGCCGAGTCTTGAACAATTGAAGCTAAGCAATCGGCAACAACGTGGATTAGGGGATTTAAGCGCGGTATTCGTGTAATCCGGCTTATTTACCCTTGTCCTTCCGCTCTTGTCTCTTGCTTTCGCCTCCGGCCAAACCGAATGCAATCGGTTGTGGTTAGGAATCACCGTTACCTTGTCAGGGTATGGTGCCTAACGGAGCGCTTGCGTATGGTTTGGGCGAAGTTCAAATGGAAAATAACGGGAAAAGGAATTGGCAAAGAAATGTTAACTTATAATACCGTATTTTATCTTAACAACAATAATTACATACATTCACAAAAGAGAACCAAAAAGAGAGGACAAAAAGAAAAGAACAAAGAAAAGAAAAGATACAAGTAATTAAAGTGCATGAAATAAAATTGCAAGTAAGTAAATAGAAAGTAATAAAAGACAAGGTAATAAATTGCGAATAATAAAAAGCGATAAAAAGAACACGGAAGTAGAACCCAAGCCAAGCATGTGCTCAATAGCCAACCCTTAAACTTGCAAGCTCAATGAAGAGGTTGCAAGATCAAGGGAAGGGTAGAGAACGCATGTGAAGTGAAGAACTAGTCCCGTGAGAAAATATGACCCTTGAGATCAATAACTAACTCTTACCCATTCAAGCTCAATGAAGAGGTTGAATGAGCAAGAGAAAGCAAAAATCTCAAGGGGAAGAAGAAACACAAGAGAATGATAGAAAGCCCTCATCTTCATTAATCTCCCACTCAAAAGCTCTCACTACATTTTAATGGAAGAGGAATGAAGAAGAAGAAGAAGAACTATACAAAATCCTAACAAAAGAGGCTACAAGAATGAACACCTAAACTTGGCTCAGTTCTGCTGTATTTATAGGCAGGGAAATGGAGTTCTAGGGCAACCAGCAGAGCATAGATGAAATCCCAAAAATACCCCCAAAAGACGACATGATGATCCCACCGTATGGCCGCGTTTCCGCGGCCAATACCCCCTATTGGCCGCGGAAACGCGGCAGTATAGGGGAATTGGGAAGTGGTTTTTGGCTGGGTTCCCTGGTTTTCTGTGCCCTGTTGTTTGGTACATGTAGTTTCTGATAATACATTCACAATTCTTCCAGAATTTCTGTTGAGGAAAGGTGGACTTTTTGTGGATGTCTTTTGTCATGATTGCCTCGAGCTCCGCGTAGATCTCTTGGATTTTGTGCTACCATTGAGCCTTGTGCATGAGGATGACATTGATTTGACATTTTGTCTCCCTAAACTGATATCTGGCAGCATACGGATGAAGAGCGGAGACCGTGTTTTCTCTGTGGTTGGCAGGAACCCGGATTTTGTCGTGTTTTCCGTGAATTTCACCGTTTTAGAACCGAGAACCTGTATCCTGCTAATATGTAACAAACACGGATCAAAAGCACCTACCTATAAACACACGAGCGTAAGAATGGGCGGTATGAAATGCTGTATTCTGTGATGAACAACACACCTAATCAGTCTAGGGTCACCTAGGTCAACTAGACCTGCTCAAAAACTTGCTTTTTGAAGTAAAAATGTACTGCGAAACGGGCCCAAGATAGACTGATCGAGAAGCCAGGTAAGTGCAGAGAGGAAGGGAGGTTTTTCCCTCGCTTTCGCGAGGTTCCTTAATTAGAGTAACCTTCTCTCTTTCGGCGGTTGCGCCTTTCACACTTTCCTAGACACTTCAGGAACAATATACCGATCGGCGGTGTTCGAAATACACTTAACTTTCCCTAGTGAGCGCGAAGTCCTTAGAGGCTGAAAGTCTAATTTCTATTAAAGTTAATGAGGGTGTGAAAATGCTCGTTCTTTGTGGTTTGTGGGCCACGGAGAAGGGTGATGAAATCCGTTACCGTATCTTGTTGGGGTTCTTTGCCCTTAAGTCCGTATTAAATTCATGCAATGCGCAAACAATAAAAGTTGTTCAAATCATCAATCAATCATTTTTTATGTTATAAGCGGTGCGCTGCAAAAAAATACGGTTAATGTCTTTTGGCAGTTGTGCTTGGCACTTGTGCATCAGAGTTTGCGAAAGAAATCCTGCACAAAATTGAAGTATTGGAGCGTCGGGTTTGAGGAGAAGGGGTTTGGAAAAATACGTACCTTGAATTTATGAAGTTAGAAACTTCCGTTGGCTTGATCCGTGATCACTTGAGCGTTTGCTTGTACGGGTCGATCTACCCGGATCTTTGGCATTGTTAACCTCGTAACGCCTTTCTCCAGAATTCCAATCTCAGCTCCGCACAATCGTATTTCGTATTTCAGTTGCAATCTGGAATTTGAGAAAAATACGATATTTTAGTGCCAAATTCTGTAGATATATAATTAAATAATTTTATCACAACTGTATCCACAGCAGACTGAAAACACAGAGAGCAACGAGTGGGATATTTGAGGTGTTTTTGGTGTTTTTTTTTATATATGTTTTATACAAAGTATATACAGAGATAGCTCAAAATAATTTTCGTGGTGTTGCCACTCCCCGGCAACGGCGCCAAAAACTTGTTCGAAACCCACGGTGACGTGCTTTTTGGAAAATAAGGTCAATATCGGATATGTCGGTTTTTGTCGGAAAATAGTGCACGACGTGAGTATCGAGTTTTAAAAATACCGCAAGTGCACGGTGCGTTGAAGCAAGCCGGCAAGCACGGGTCGAACCACAAGGAGTGGATATCACGACATCAAATTGAGCTATGGATCAAAGGTTGGAAGATGGTGTTTTGTCACGTTTAGTGTACTGCCTAAAAAGGAACAAGGTGTAATGAGACGAAAACTTGGGCTGAGGTTCAGTAGGAATGATATATGACATTTACTCCCAACTCTTCATTTTGATTCAAGATTCATTCTTTTGGTTTCCATTTGAGTATCGAAAGTATGCCGTATTTATCCGAAACGTGTCTCGGGATGAAATACGATATCAAGGGTAGAAAAACAGAAACTAACAAGAATGCGGTTTATAATGGAATGTATATAGAATTAGTTAAGTGAAGTAGCAAGTATAGACTATATGCAAGAGTGCTATATACCCTATCTAGCTAATTTCAACAAGTAACTTAATTCCGTATTCACGCCGTCTTCAAGTCATAACATAGCAACAATAAAAGGTGACGAAAGGATAGGATATATGTTAAAAATTGATTTGCAATCATTCAAAACAATATACCCTATCAATCAAAACAAAATAAATTTGCGATGTTAAGAAGAGAAGTGAAAAGATGCAAGAATCAAAAAGGAAAGAATTGGAGGTTCAGTCATTCCACATCCTACCTCCCCGTAGCCCAAGAGCAACTACTCACACATCATTATATGAATATCACACTGCATAATCATAAGAATTGACAAAATAGCAAAAGTTACAAGAATCAAACTTGAATATTTATTGCAACGGGTCAAAAATACATAAAATGAGTTCAACTACCAAAATCTAATCTTGCAAGCTCAAAAATAGAAGTTGCAAGACCAGAGAAAGGCAAAGAACTCAACTAAATTCCAAGAACAAGAATTTTAACAAAGGGGCACAAATATATCACAAATGTAAGAATTTCTTCTTTATATCTGTTCTGGTTCGAACTGGGGTATTTATAGGAGGATTTCTGAAGCCCTGGGGCAAGATTTTCAACCCAAATACACTGTGCCAACAAGCACCAAAAATTCATCAATCACGGAGCCTAAAGGGCCGCGGATCCGCGGCCAATACCCCCTATTGGCCGCGGATGCGCGGCCATATGGTGGGCTTGCTTTGTCGTTTTTCTCTGGTGGTCTGGTGTTTGCTTTTCCTTATGTTAAACATCTGCAGATTTTAAAGATTCTTCTACGATTGCTTCAGGTTTCAATGGTCAACAATGTTGGCTACTTCTTTCAACACCTTTGAAATTCAACTCCCTCGGGTCCCACACATCTTTGAATATCTTCATTGGGCCCCATGCATCTTTGAATATCTTCAGTGGGCCCCACGCTTGACCAGAAATGACGACTGTTTTCGTCCTGCCCTTTTGAACTGGTAAGCGGTATTAGACGGATGCGGATGACAGAAACCCGGCTTTTATCTGCTGTGACAGATGTTCTGTATTTTGACGTAACTGTGGAGTTTTAGTGTTGATTTGCAATATTCGTACCGGAAACCTGTAACCTGTAAATATGTAGCAAACACGGATTAAAAGTACCTACCTATAAACACACGAGCGTAAGAATGGGCGGTATAAAATGCAATATTCTGTGATGAACAGTTAGCTAGTGGGAGGACTCTGATTCAACATTTCGACGGTTTTGTTTGATAAAATAAGAATAACTAAATCTTATGTTTAGATTTTGAAAACCTGAAAAATAACTCTTCTTTGAAGTTAACTATAGCTGATATACGTCTTTACATCACACTACACGTGTCGTGAGTTTTGGAAATTAGATGACAAGTCTTTTATGTTTAAAAACTTTTAAATAGATAAATGATTTTCTGAGGATCAAATAGGTTTGTTCTGAAATAAGTAATATCAAGAATAGTTTATGAAGTGAGTGAATATGAAGGAATGTTATTGATGCCTTAATTGGAACTAAGTCTGAAAAATAACCCATCTGAAACTTGATTGGAATGATTACACACTGAATCCACTAAACACGTCTTTTATCCAAAATAATAATTGAATTGCCGGTTATATCTCCGTTCGTATTAAATCATCATGATTTTCACGCCAAACTGTCTTTTGTTTTTGGACCTAGGTAACTTGAGTAATTAAGTCCGCTGGGGTGTTTCTACACCCAATGCCCTAAAACCAACTGGTTTGGGAGCATTGGCCCAAAGCTCGCTAAGAAGCCTAGAAAGTCCAGATTAAAACAAAGTCAAGCAAGTGTTCTCTCCGAGTTAAAATTCCTAACGGTTCTTTGTGTGAGAATAATCTTGATAAAAGACAGGCTTTTATAAAAAAATTTAGCGGAGATATGAAGGTTTTATTCTATGATAAAGACTATTGCTCGTTCACAGAGGTGTGTATGAAATGAAAACAAGAAAAAGGTGGAGTGAAAAATAAGACCTAGTTTCCTGTTAAGGAAGATAGAAATTCTGAAGTTGAAACCTTACTGGAAAACGAAACTTGAAAAATGCATAACTCTTTATAAAACTTATGTGATCCTTTCAAAATTCTTATCTGGGCTTTATTGTGTGACATGAGGACTTTATTCGACCTTTTTGGAACTTAACGACACTATTTGCACTGCACGTAAAGACATATAAAATCTGTAGTTAAATAAGAAGTGAGGTGTGAAAAATAAAGGTTCGATGGTCTAGACTTAGCATAATAGATTTGTTATTTTCTGAAACAAAACTTTAGGGTTTGAATCTTAGTCATTTTACAAAACCAACTTGACCGGATTTTGTGGGTAGTATCCGCTGAAAACCCTCGGGAGACAACACTCCTCCTACTAGGGACACCTAGAGGTTTAACGGCTTGTTGCACATGCTCAGTGCAATCGCGTTCCCTGCGAAAGTGAGGTTAGGAAATTTTTTGTGAATAAATTGGCTTTGCTCGGGAAGAGCAAATGATAAGTTTAGGGGTATTTGTTCATATCAGATTTTTGCATTTTCATACCGCCCAATTTTTATCAAATTGCATATCGGTAGGTACTCTTGAGCCGTGTTTGCTAGTCAATTGCAGGATACAGGTTCTCGGCTCTGAACGGTGAAATTCATGGAAAAACACGACAAAATCCGGGTTTCTGCCATTCACAGATAAAACACAGATCTCCGCTCTTTATCCGTCTGTTGCCACACACCAGTTTAAGAGACAAAATGACAAATCAATGTCATTTTCATGCACAAGGCTCAATGGCAACACAAGATCCAAGAAATCTACGCGGAGCTCGAGGAAATCATGACAAAAAGATCCATATCAAATCACCTTTTGCTCAACAGAAATTCTGGAAAAATCGTGAAGAAAATCGGAGAAAAAACATGTACCAGAATGAAGTACACAGCAGACCAGGGAAGCACCAAAAATCCCTTGCCCCAATTCCACTATATAGCCGCGGAACCGCGGCCAATGGGGGGTCTAGGCCGCGGTTCCGCTGCCGTACTGGCTCCTCAGTTGTCCAATCTTCAGGGGTAGTTTTGACATTTCATGTAGAGGCAGAATTTGGCCCTAGGTTTTCATTCTCCAGCCTATAAATAGCCCAGAACCTTGTGAAGCCAATGGTGCTTAATCTTGTATTTTTTTAGGTTTTAGAATACTTGTTCTTCTTCCTCTTCTCATCTCTTCTCCATTCAAAAACTTGTAGTGAGCTTTTGTGAGTGAAGAATGATGAATAAAGAAGTTCCTTTTGTTATTATACTTGTCTTGTTCTTTAGTTAAATTATTATTGCTTGTAATTTTCATTTGTTAACTTAGTTGTTGTTATTTGTGTTTGTTTCTTTCTTGTCTCTTTTCCTTTATCCTTAAACAACCATGATGCTTACGCTTGATCCTTGCTGAGGTGTGGTCGCAAATAGCTAGTCGTTATCTTCTAATCTCCTTCTTTCTATTTTCCTCTTTTGTTTTATTTTCTTTTTGTTATGATGTGTGAGTAACTTCCATACTTGTTAGGGTAGGATAAGGGAAGTTTGAGAGAAGGAAATCTCTCTCACTCTTTCCTCGCCCAACATCTTAAATCGACTTCCGTTAATTGAACCACAATCCGCTCCCTTCGGCACCCTATCCTACATGATAGCGGTGATTCCGTAGTGAGACCGGTTGTGGTGGAATTAACCGGAGGTTATGGCTAAGAGCCAAGAACGGACGGACAAGCACCAAAAGGAAGAACTTAAGCGTTGGAAATCCTAGCTTATACTCGCAAGTTCCTTCCTAGTCGTGCTAGTCCCCGTTGTTGCCGATTACCATAACACCGATATTAAGAGTGGCAACGAAAGAAGTGAGCGACTCCTAACTCAAACTAACCTAATCCTAAACCTAACAAGCTCTCTTTACATATCATTTTAACACTTAGTTAATCACAAACAAATCTGGAAAATTGGACTTAACTCGTTAAAGCACATAGAAAAATATTCCCATCTCCCTGCGGACGACCCGTACTCAACCGGCTAGCTACAAGCGAAACCGTTTTGATTGCGGTAATTAACTAAACTTGAATACGCAGAATCACTTCCAATCAGCGGGCGCGGGTGCTGAGGAGAAAGAGTGGGCTGGGCCGGAAGAATAAAGGAAAAATTAAATTGGAGAACTAAGATAGTGGGCCGGGTCTGTGGGCTCGGCAAAATTAAGAAAATGATGAAATATTTGGAGAGGGCTGGGCTGGCTGAAGGGAATGAAATGTTAGGTTTAAGGATTTTTATTTAAAACCAATGGGCTGAGGGAAATTAGTTAGGTTTTAGTATTTGGTTTTGGAAATTAAAGAATTGTGAGGAAAAGAGAGTGAGGCCGGGCTTGGGTTTGGGAATAAATAAGGATAGGGAAAATTAGGGAAGAGGGGCCGGTCTGGAAATAGCAAATAAAAGAATCTGGGAAAAAATGTAAAATGGATAGGTAATAGTTTTTTTTTAAACTAACTAAGATAATTTTAAATATAAACTAACAAACTTGTAAGTGATAATTTAAATAAATACGGACATTGGCGTATAAAAGGAAACCGGGTATCATATCATACCACCCTTACAACAATTTCGTCCTTGAAAATTTAAAAGAAACAACTAGCTATAAATAATAAGCGAAGAATTATCATATCGAACACTAATACATGCTTATTTACTTAAATACGGGTAGACAAAGTTTTGAAGGTACATACATATATATAAGAACCACATACAAAAGATAGGCTTACAAGGTATAATGCAGGAAAACTATAAGGGCAAGTACAAATATACGAGAATATAGGTAACAGTAACGAATAATGATCAAAGTGTACTCGATAAAAGTCGAAACCCAAATATGTGCACATCTAAGTTTAAAAAAAATAAGCAGAAAAATAAGTGTAAGGTTCAACCATTTATAATAGTAATCATAGGCACAAACCCAAAAATAAAGTAACGACAATAAAGTAGTGAAAATTAGTCGGTAGGTTAAAACATTTTAGGATAAGGTATCGATAAAATCGGTTTAAAATATTTTAGAAAACTGGTATAGTGAAATTAAGAAACATGGACCAAGAGTATGCGCGGTGTAAAGTTGCTCTACTGAAAATTAGAATAATAATAATGCACTTAAAATACATAAAACGGAGTAATCAATAACACGTACTCTTTGATAAATACAAAATACTAAAACTACATTTTTGAATAATAGTGCCCCTAAATATAGTTGGGGTAACAGGGAAAAGCACAAGTATGTCTAGGCCTAGGTAGGGTAGGGATTACAATGGAATGTGGCTGATACAAAAGGTCGAAGTGTGACGGCTTTAGGCTGAAGATCAAGGAAATTGGGATCGGGTCAGCACAAGAAGTAAGGGTGAGCCACAAAGGACTATAAGGGAAACAGTATGGGGAGGATAACTTTCGATACAACATATGAATCAAGAATTTGAAGGGTTAGCTAACTCGAGGATTTCACTATGAACTTCTCCTCCCAGAAGGATCTCAATCGAGGCACAGACGAAAGATGAATGGTGGCTCATTCCAAGGATCAGGGTGCGGTACTTTCTAATCGAAACGGGGGTGAAAACTATACAATGAGTAGAGGTGGACAGTCAGGGAACTCAGCAGAAAAATAAATGGATATGGGCAATAAACAAGTATCAGGGAACCAATAATTAAAGGTTTACGAATTCAGAAGATTTATTTCATTCAAGAAAATTTGAAACAAGGCATTCCCAAAGGCGAAAAGTGGCCCTAAACTATACACATTTTATTTGGCCAGAAAGACAACATCAAAAGAAATTCTGTCAGTCGCGGTTGTGGAGATCCAGTAGGTTGCGGTAGGCTCACGCACTCAGGTAGGGGCGTCCATTTCCATAGTGCCTCGCGGGGGCCGCTATTGGGAGTTCTTCCACAGCAGGCTCTTGTCCATCTGGTCCTTCTTCCTCGGATAGAGCTTCTTCATCGAGGTCCGATTCCATGTGATCCTCTCCTTCTGGGTTCCCTTCCATGGGGTCTTCCTCCACTGGATTTTCTTCTATCGGTTCTTCCTTGGGATCTTCTTCTATTGGGTTTTCTTCTGGGTATTCTTCCTCTTCGTCGGAATCGCCTATCATGTCAAACTCTGGGGAGGCTACTCCTTCGTCCTCTGAATCGTTGTTTCTGAAATTGACCTGTAGACCGTTGATCTCATCGTCAGAACTCATCAGTGTGTGGTCTAAGGAAACGCATGACTGTGCATCCTCATCTAGATGCGGCGCTTCTCCAGGGTGGGCCATGTCCTGAAAAGAAAGTGTCATGATTAAACAACGGAACACATCAAGAAAATAGTTAAGTGTACGAAGTATAGAAAGATATGCGGTGGCAGGAATTGAAAAATCAGGATAGAAACGCTGTGATAACGAATAATATAAATAAGGAGAAAACAAGAGAATGATACATATATTATGATTCAAGTTTTATTGCATTCAATCAAAAGTTCAGTGGATACAAGATTTCAAACGGAAAGAAATATTCATAAAAAGATAACAACATTATTACTGAAAGTAGATAACATGAACAATTCTTCCTCGACTACTATAACGTTGCATTCTCGTCGCGTGAGTTGAATCCTGCGTTAGGTCTGCCTTATCGTCGAAGTTCGAACTACGCGATAATCATCACTTGTCAGAAGTGTGAAGAGTGGACGAGTCTCCTCCTTGTAGTTCCTTTCTTTCTGGGCAACCGTTGATGAGATGTTTGTTGGAACCGCATATCAGACAATTCCCTTAGGCGCGGCGACAATCCCTCTGAAGATGTCCTGGCCTCTTACAGTACCCACAACATGGGGTCTTCTGCTGCTTCTGTCGCGGGAAAACAAATTGGCGCTTCATCTTCTTCTCTTTTCCTCGTCTAACGGGGATCCCTCTATGATTGGAGACTCCCGCTGGTTCCTGAATCACCTTCCTTCTCAGTCCTTCAGCTAACAAGTCGTTTGTTCGCTCCTGGGCTTCCTTTAAACCTTGCAGTACACTCAGGATCTCAACAGTCTGATTCTGGGGAGTGGAGATATAGGAAGAGTCGTTGGAAGACATGATCCTGAAATAATAATTTTGAGGATGATATAAGGCACAAGCTATACGAATCAAAATATAATATGGATTGGACAAAGATTTAAGAATATCAGATGTGATGAAATTTAGTACCAATGGAAAATCAACTGTATGACTTTAGGTCACTTAAACAGAGTACGGTAGTGCAATTGCAAACCACCTAACCTTGCCAAGTCACCCGAAACCCTAGCGAATGGATAACAGAACACACGATGTGAATATAGATCAAGGATGTCAAGCTTACAATCTAGACTGAAGGATGTCTTAGATTGTCAAGCTATACACGGAAAACTGCAATCCCGATCGAAGCAAAACCTGGGCTTTGATACCAACTAAACCATGTCACGCCTCGCTTCCCGAAATATGGAATACGAGGGGTAGACAAGGCCAGCCATGCTCCTACGGTCAAGGAAATGTCCTGCCGTAGTCACACTTCGGCTTCTAGTTTTTCATGGTAAACAGTAAATGATGCGCAGGTAATGAGAAATGCAGTAACTGAAAGAAACAATGTAAAGAACTGACCTGAGGGGAAATAAACGAATATAACTCTGGATAGCTATCAAGATGTCCGTGATGTAAGTCTAGTCCTAGTCCAGGCTAAATCTTCTCCTCACACTGAGCATGCATACTCAGGTCGTCAGAGCGACACAATAGCAATATAATAAATATAAAATCAAGTGACAGTTCTAACAGTGGTAATAGATATGTATAACAGTAAATCAGTGGCAGTATGGATATGAACATGCAGTAATCAATGCAGCGGAACCGTAAAAGTAGTAGAATGATATGCCACGAATGTCAACACAGTATGTAAGGTATAACAATGCCAGTATCCCTATCAATCTCTAAGTCTCACTGTACAGGTCACTAAGCCTATTGTCAGTCCAAGTGTGAGAGTCAACCACTCGTGACTGTCCTCCACCCAAGGGTAGAACCCAAGGGCAAGGAACCACGGGCCCAACATGTATATCACGGTGAATATCACATACCCTGTAAAACTCTATATATCTCCCTAAATATATAAGCCGGTATGGGACTCCCGAGATTCTGTTGAACTCACACTTAAACTACCCCACACCCCGTGGTCTACATCAAACGTTAACCATAACCCTAAATACTAATCGATCCGTGACAAGTCTGCGCGAGAACTGGAGGCAAGACCTCCATCAAGCACGTCCCGACTAATACCTAAGATAAATGGCAGTGTCTGGTGCCTTATCTGTGACATCCGTGCAAGCGCTTCCATAAGTGTCCCATACCACTTATAGTCACACGTGCACGCATCCCACAGACGTCGACAATGCAATAGAATATTAGGGCCACTGATTGTGCACAAGTACGTATCACTTTCACTTAATCACGGATACACGAACACTGACGAACTTGACACAATCATCACTAAAATCTAACACTGGGTAAATGCACGATATCACTAGGTTATCACTGCAATGATATGGGTATGATATGATACGTAAACAGTATATGAAGCATGATTAAGGTGTCATAAGAATAGTGTTCTATCACTTGCACGATTTATCATGAAACATACGTGTATAGTTTAGCGAAACGATAAACAGGTAATAATTAGTATGTTCAGTTGTCCATCCATCGAATTTAGTTTCAAGCCATTCGGGTTTCAGGATCACTAATTATAGCCCTTTCATTTTAAGCATTCACGGCTGGAAATCCGGTTTCAGAATCAGAAGTCCGTTTCGCAACGCATTTTAATCCTAATTGCAATCAGATTTTAGCGACACTAAAGTTATATGAAATCTAGGTTTTTCAGTAAGGTTTTCAACGCAATATACGGATCTTCGATCGCGTCTGTATGTCAGGAGATACACACTGTTTAGTCCTAGTATGTCAATTCTGATTCTGTTGGGACTGTTATGCGTCCCGATCTATTAAATTACAAATTAAATGTCAAACGGTAACGAAACAGAATGAAACTAATTGTTTTGTCTAGATAACAGATTTACCTATAATAAGAAGTGATGTTCCGCAATCTATGAGTTAAGGAGATCTTGTGGTACCCATTACGGAATAGCAAGCAACAACTGGAGTCGCTCTGGACTGCAGTCCAGAGTCGCACTCCGATCCAAATATCATTACAATTTAAGTACAGGAATACCAGGAAACCAGTATAGGGTTAAATTTCGTCGAGTCGGCTTCGATTCAAGCCCTCGAACGCGCCATTCTAGTATGTATATAATTTATAACGATTTTAACGGTTTTCAGGTACAGGGAAATTCCAGTTTTACGAGTAAACTTGAGGGTAGTTGTTTTAGTCGTTAACGGTTATATTTTCCAACGAAATTCACCCATTAGATTCATAGCCCTTCGGGCCGGTATAAACAATTGAGTTCCGTCAAATTAAATAATGATTTCCTATGAGAACAAGTATCGAACAGTTGTGTCGAATAATCTAACGGAAAGGTAAAGCATGAAATATATACGATATTGATTTGTAATTAACAAAAGATAGCATGTAGTAAGTAGGGAACTTGCCTGGAGGTGCACGGAAGCGAGGTACAGTACGGGCACGCGACGAGCTTGCACCACGACGGCAACGGCTCCGGGTGAGCTCGGTCTGTTCTCGGCCAATGGGGGCTCGGGGCGTCGTCGGGGTGTCTGCGTTGGTCGCAGCTCTAGATGGTGGGGCTGCAGTGTGTTCGGTGGCCGGTGATGGGTCGGCAACTGTGTGGCTCGAGTTGGGTGAGAAGTGGGATCGAGAGAGTTAGAGAGAGTGTAGGCAGAAAGAGAGAGTAGACAGAGAGAGAGAGAGCAGAGAGAGTGTGTGTGTAGGCAGAGAGAGAGATGAGTGAGAGAGAGAGAAGACTGAGAGAGAGAGAGAGCACGAAGAGATTGAGAAGAGAGAGAGAGTAGAGGAAGAGAGAGAGAGTGAAAGCGAGATAGAGTTACAGAGAGTGAGGGAGAAATTGAAACAGAGGAAGAGAGGCAAAGAGAGAACTGGAGAGGTAGAGAGGTGTGTAGAGAGAGTGCTGACGATGACGACGAATTATGATGATGACGATGACGATGACGATGAGAGAGTTCAGGGGCGACGACGATGAGGCGAGAAAATCACCGGCGTCGACATCAAACAGTGGTCGAGCTCGGGTGCGTGGAGAGAGAGGAGTGGGTTTGTGTGAGGAGGAGGAGCTCGGGGTGCTTGTGATCGAGGGTGGAGGTGGTGGTGGTGATCGGGGATGATCGACGATCGTTGGAGGTTGCAGGCTCGGCACGGTGGCGGGGGAATGCAGAGCTCGAGCAGGATGGAGGGGGTGAGGTAGCAAGGGAGTTATGTGGGTGTGAGATAGTGAACGAGGGAGGAAGGTAATAGGTCGTGGTCGTCACCGTCAGTGCGAGCGGCAAGTGATGATGGGTTCAAAATGAAGACGAGGGCGATGGTGAGTGTGAGTGCGGGTTCGAGAGAGGTGCGGGATGAGGGAGTGCTGGAAGTGAGGGGGAAGAGATGGGGAGGCAAGGGGGAGAGCGTCGTGATTGTAACGCTCGCGGGCATGGCGTGTGACGAGCGGCGACGTGGGCGCAGGCGTGGGGTGCGGCGGAGGCGCAGGATGTGGATCAAGCGCGCGAGAGGGGGAAAAGAGCCGTTGGAGGAAGAAGGGGGTGTAGAGGCGGGTCGGGTCGTGGGTGAAGCGAGCGCGGGTGCTTAGGAGAAAGAGTGGGCCGGGCCGGAAGAATAAAGGAAAAATTAAATTGGAGAACTAAGATAGTGGGCCGGCTCTGTGGGCTCGGCAAAATTAAGAAAAGGATTAAATATTTGGAGAGGGCTGGGCTGGCTGAAGGGAATGAAATGTTAGGTTTAAGGATTTTTATTTAAAACAAATGGGCAGAGGGAAATTAGTTAGGTTTTAGGATTTGGTTTTGGAAATTAAAGAATTGTGAGGAAAAGAGAGTGAGGCCGGGCTTGGGTTTGGGAATAAATAAGGATAGGGAAAATTAAGGAAGAGGGGCCGGTCTGGAAATAGCAAATAAAAGAATCTGGGAAAAAATGTAAAATGGATAGGTAATAGTTTTTTTTTAAACTAACTAAGATAATTTTAAATATAAACTAACAAACTTGTAAGTGATAATTTAAATAAATACGGACATTGGCGTATAAAAGGAAACCGGGTATCACAGGATCGTTGGTTGAGGCCAGTCGAGTGCAGCGATATGAGGTTGCCACCCCTGTTACCCAGTTATTCCTTGCTATCGGCACACAACATTGTGTCACATATACAGCAACAGTGGACCCAGCCCTACTAGATGAGGCATGTCTTCTCGTGACTTTTGGAAGTTCTGGAATCGAGTAGGGCTCGTACAGGTGTATCAGCCCAGAGACAGATGATTAGACGCCGCGACAGATTTCGTTCGGGTCGCGGGAGTAGCAGAGGCTTGGGACGAGATCAATTGTTTAGCTCTTATCCCCAGTAGGATCAGCAGCCATCGTATGGATGTTTCCGGTGCGGGAGTTTCCATCATCTTGTCAGAAATTGTACCTTGGTACGCCAGAGGAGGGCAGCCGAACCATATGTTACCTTACCACCTTCACCTCAGGGAGAGTCGCCTTTTGCGCCTGTTGTTGATCCGCGTCAGACTTACATTCATAGAGGTCATGGTCACGGAGGGTATGTTAAGAGAGGAAAACAAGTTGCAGGTAGGGGACAGGCACGAGCATTTGCTTCGACTCATCGGGACGCGCAGGCGTCCAATGCAGAGTTTTCTGGTATTCTTTTTCGTATGATCTTCTGATGCCCATGTTTTTTTAATTCGGGATCTATGCACTCGTTTGTTCTACACACTTTGTGCCATGGTTGGGCCGAGAGCCGTGTTTGCTAGATCACCCGTTGTTGTGTTTACTCCTGTTAGCGATTCTTGTTTGCGCGGCACGTATTTCGGTCGTGTGCCAATCGGATAGGAGATAGAAATTCGTCCGTCGATTTGATCCTTCTAGAGATGTTGGACTTTGACGTTCTCCTAGGCATGGACTGGTTGGCTACGTGCTATGCGTCTGTGGACTGCCGCGAGAAGACAGTCAGGTTTTATTTTCCCGGCGAATCAGTTCTTGTTGTGCAGGGGGACCGTGGTGCCGCCCCTTACAGCTCGATTTCATCCTTTTTCGCTAGTCGGCTATTGAGGAGAGGATGTCGAGGATTCTTGGCTTTCATTCATGATACCGGAGCCTCATTGGGCCGGGTTCCTTTTGTCCGAGAGTTCCGACGTTGTTCCAGATGAGCCGGCGGAGCTCAAGGAGCGTAAGGATCAGCTACAGAGTTGCTTGGTGGGGGACTTGTACGTCCAAGTGTTTCGCTTTGGGGAGCTCCTGTTCTGTTCGTCAAGAAGAAGGATGGCAGTTTGAGGTTGTGTATTGAATGATCGTCAATTGAACCGAGTTACGATGAGGAATAGGTATCATTTACCTCGCATTGACGATTTCTTTGATCAGCTCCAGGGTGCGGGACATTTTTTCTAAGTTGATTTGGGATCAGGTCATCATTAGTTGCGTGTTCGGAATGATGACATTTTGAAAACTGCTTTTCGTACGCGCTAGGGGCCTTATGAATTTTTGGTGGTGTCGTTTGGACTCACAAATTCCCCAGCAGCATTCATGGATGTGATGAACCAGATTTTTTCAGACCGTTCCTCGACCAGTTTATTATTATGTTACTGATGACATTGTGGTCTATTCCAAGAGTCGAGAGGAACATGAGCAACACTTGAGGATTTCTTTGCAGACATTGAGAGAGCACCAGCTGTTTGCTAAATTCTCGAAGTGTTCCTTCTGGCTTGATAGTGTTAGCTTCCTAGGTCATGTGGTTACGGGAGACGGTATTCGTATGGACCCGAGGAAGATCGAGGTCGTACAGCTTTGGCCCAGACCTGTATCAGTGACTGATGTCCGCAGCTTTTGGGCTTAGCCAGTTTTTACCGCCATTTCGTGCAGGATTTCTTGAGTATCGATCCACCGCTGACCGTACTGACCAGGAAGGGGGTTTCTTTTCTTTAGACCGAGGAATGCGAGCTGAGTTTCAGCAGTTGAAGACTCGATTGACGACTGCACCAGTTCTATCTTTGCTTTCTGGATCGGGCTACTTTGTCGTTTTTTGTGATGTTTCGCGAGTGGGGCTCGATTGTGTTTTGATGCATCATGATAGAGTTATCGCTTATGCTTTCCGACAGTTGAAGGGGCACGAGAAGGATTATCCCACTCATGATCTGGAGATGTCCACGGTGGTCTTGCACTGGAGATTTGGAGACACTACTTGTATGGAGAGTCGTGTCAGATTTTCACAGACCACCAATGCTTAATCTTCTGGCAGCAGTATCTGAGTTGAGACAGCGCTGTTGGATGGAGCTTGTGAAGGATTATGATTGTGAAATCCTTTATTACCCGTGGCAAGGCGATTGTGGTAGCTGATGCTGAGTCGTAGGCCCGAGGGTAGCTTGTTCCTGTTGAGCGCAGTTCATAGACAGTCTTCTGCAGATTTACAGTTCTTGTGCGACAGATGAATACATCTTAAGTTCACCTCCACTGGGGGACAACTTGCTCATGTCCGTGCCCGTCCACTTTTACTTAATCGTTTCGTGAGGCATGTTCATCATAGAAAACTGCATTTTATACCGCCCATTCTTATGCTCGTTTGTTTATAGGTAGATGCTTTTAATCCGTGTTTGCTACATATTTACAGGTTACAGGTTCCTAGTCCAAAATAACGCAAATGATACAAAATCTCCATTGTTACGCCAAAATACAGAACATCTGTTGTCAACAGATAAAAGCCGGGTTCCGGTCATCCGTATCCGTCCAGTGCCGCGTACCGGTTCCAGAGACAAGACAAATGACAGTGGTCATTCGTGTCTGGGACAAGCGCAAAGCACAAGAGGGGCAGCACAAGAATCAATGGGTGTGCGGAGCTAGAGGGAGAAAGGTCAAATCAATCAAAAGTGAAGCAATGTTTGGACTGTGCAGATCTGAAGAAATTGTGAAGGCATTTTGCAATTTGGGACATGTAGAACAACATAAGATAGCAACACAAGGAAACCCAGAAAATACGAGACTCCAATTCCACAAAACCGCGGTGGAACCGCCGCCAAATGTGGGTTTTCGCGGCGGATCCGCCGCGGTTTCATGTCATCATCTGATCAAATTTTGAAGGAAGTTTGGTATTTTCATTTAGGGCCAGAATGTTGCCCTAGGGTTTCAGCACGCAGCCTATAAATAGCCCAGATTTGTGCCAAGCAAGGATCTTCTTCATGTGTTCTTTCCCATCTCTTTTGTTAGGATTTAGTTTAGCTTCTTCTTCTTCATGTCTTCCTCCATTAAAATATAGTGAGAGCATTGAGTGGATGATGAAATGAAGATGAGGGTTATTTTTCTTATCTTGTATTTTTATTTCATTGCATTGTAATTTAATTTCTAGTGTAACTTTATTATTTGTTGTTAACTCGTTGTTGTTATTTCTTTTCTTGTTCTCTTTTCTTTTCTTCTTTTATCCGTATTTTCAAGCGATGATACTTGACGGAGTTCCTTGCTAAGGTGAGGACCCAAGAGTTAGCTTGCTTCACTTGTAAAACCGTATTTTCCTTTCTTTCTTCCTTCTTGTTTTTCTTTTCTTTTCTTTTATAATGTGTGAATAATTTCCCTCTTGTTAAGGCTAAGGAAGGTGGTATGAGGGGCGGAGAAATCCCTTATGCTTCTCTTCACCAAAGATCTTGAAATGAACACCGACGAAACAAACGCAACCCCCTCACTTAGGCGCGCTATACGTGACATGTAGCCGCGACCTAAGTTGAGAAGTCCTTTAAGCACGCTACAAAGTGACATGTAGTTGTGACTTATTTGGATACATGGTTGCGGGTGTTTGGCCGAGGGTTGGAAATAAGCGTATTTAGCGGACGGACAAGGGGCACTAGGAATGGATTTAGCGTTGGAAAGCTTGCTTAAAATCGCAAATCCCATTCCTATGTACTCCTAATCCCCACTACTTTCGATTATCCTAACATCGTCTTAAGGATGGCAAAAGACATGCACAAGAATAATCATAACTCTACTAACCGACCTTATCCTTAACAAGCTTACTTGAACATAAATACGAACACTTAGAATAGACTTGAACATACATATATTATTGACTCGTCTAAAACTCGAACGGACATACAACCATCTCCCTGTGGATCGACCCGTGCTCAACCGGCTAGCTGCGAAGAGACACCGTCCTGATCGCGGTTATAACTTTAGAACTTTGAACATCCGACACGCCAAAAGCGTGCGACCAAATGGCAAGTGTGCAGGCTAATCTGGAGCAAGTACAGTAATCCAATCAAGAAACAAGGGTTTTTATTAGGGTGTACAGAGAAGGGCACGTGTATTGACCAAAGTTTCAGGCGCCAGCTCATCAATTTGACCGTGGAACCGCGGTCAAAGTGTGGCTTGCGCGGCAGTTCCGCGGTCCTCTTGTGGCTTCAGAGCCAAAATTTTTTTCTGCCCGTTCTCTTTCCTCTAGTCCCCTCTCTAAATTCCACTATACTGTATTTTCTGCAGGAATCTTTGCACAGAATTGCACAGCCGCCAAATAATTTTTTTTTGTTTTAGATTTTGTTTGTTTACCTCTTTGCATATATTAATACGGACATTAAGGGGCTATAACACCAATTAAGATTGGGTGGGGATTTCATCACCCTTCCTAAGACCCCACAAATCACTAATTGCATACGCATTACCTTGAGCTAATAAAAAATATCTAGACCAAACCTATAAGGACATGTCGCGCTCATTTAGGACAAGTGAAGGTTGCGGGGAATCGGTCGTTTATCTAAACTTGACTTTGTGGTGCCTAGGCTAGACAAGTGAGAAGGTAATTTTAAAAGGCCCGTCTCATGGTGATTCGTGAGCGGAACCCTCCTTACCTCACTTGTGCTTACCTGGCCACAATTGGCAGTGAAGAGGCGATTCGAGGGTTATCCTGCAACTTGTCTCTTGGAAGTCTAGGAGCGGTCTAGTTAGACTTTGAAGACCCTAGCTCTAGGTGTGTTTGTGCATATTGTGATTGTGATTGTGCTTGTATAAATTTTAGTCGCATAATTTCGTATTCTTTCAAACAAACAATTTCAAAACTCCAAAAACAATTTTTTTTCTTTTAATAAAAAAATAAAAAAAATCCCCATTCTTTTTCCCTTCCTTTCCTTCTTCTTCTCTTCATATCATGGGTACTCCACCAAGAAAAACTCCTGCCGAACTTTGGTACCCACAACCAGAAATAACTTCCTACGGTTCTTTCTTTGGTCGAATTTCGAACGACCCCTCCATGCCCAAAATTTCATTGAAAGATCGTATAGAAGCGTCTACGACAAACACTTGCCCTCTGCAATCCACTTTGTATCAACCTTTTCAACCTTCCCCACCCTCTTATGTTGATACCCCTTTTGCAAGTCCTCCTTTGTCCATCGCTGAATATATTGAACAATCCCGTAGCCGATCTTTCACTCCTTTCACCACTACAGATTCTTGGGATCAACAATTCCATTCACCTTCTTATCCAAATGTTGATCTTGTTCATGTCCAACCATTCAATTCCTACCAGTCCTACCCGACTTTTGCACCTTCCCTAGACATTACTTCTGAACCGCCATTTGGGAGTTTTCAGTATCCAAACAACTTTGAATCTTTTACTAAAACCCCTTCACAACCCATGTCTAGTCTAGAACAGTCATTGGAAGACTTTAGGGTAGCGTCGTACCAACAGATGATCGATTTGAATGCGTCCATGGCCGCCCTCATACAACCTAGTGACCCGGTAGCTAGTTTTCAACTAGCTCCAAATTTTCCAATGTATGAAGAGGCGGTAGGACAGGTTGAGAATTTGAGTAGAGAAAGTGAGCTGTACCCCCTTCCGAATCAAGCCTACCCGTTTCAACTTGAATCCCACAACTCCGGTTTTGAATGTCTATCTAGTGTTCCAAACGATTCATTGATTAAAAATAGAACAGATAATGAGTTATCTGACTTTGTAGTGTTTGATTTGCCCGATTGTGAAGGGTCCCTTTCGAGTGAAACCACACCCAATCCTTTTGACCTCTATACCTCCACTCTAGAACCTGAATTGATTGATATCCATGCTTTTGTTAAGGTGTCTGAGAATATAGATTTTCACTTGATTGAGGATATTGACACTGAGAATATTTTGGATGATGAACCAGTAGATTTGGCTGAGTTTTTCTCTCCAATTCATCATCCCGAGTCATTAAATGTTTTTTCCCAAACCCCATATGCGTCTGGATTTTGAGGATAAATGGATGGATGTACTGAATTTTGAGGAAAATTTTGAGGATACTTTTGAGGATGGACCAGTTTTGCTTGATGAGTCTGATTTTCCAATTCATCCTGTCCCTGTCATTGACTGTGTACACCCTCCAGAACCCTTAACCGATACCCTTCCTCAATCACTTCCCCCCATCCTTTCCATCATTCCGACATTGAAAGAAACCGTATCATTTTCACTTCCTGTGTCTGGATTACTAAGTTCGGCGTACCCATGGTTTCTCACAAATCTTGAGGTATTTGACCCAATTTCTCGCCATATTGATAGATTAGTACAATCCATCTTTTCACATCGATCATTACAGATTGTACTAATTTATTCAATCCATTTGTACCCTCAAGTTCATATTCCACTTCTTTATCCCTTCCGCCATTCTTCTTCTTATAGACCTAGATCGTATACCACTTCTATCTCCATACAGTCACGCGTATTCTCCCTTTCTTTTGTCTACGCCTTCTTCCACCAACCTATACATTATAGCGATAAAATCTTTGAATGGTTGGTGCTCACTTTTGGCATGTGTAAGGCCTTGTATAGCTTGATACTGTTCTTCCCCCCTGATCCTGAACTTCAACGCTTAACAGTGGAAACACTGTTTTACTTAAGTTTGGGGGGAAACCTTTTTGTGTATATATTTTTTTTTTGTTTTTTGTTTTGTATAAAAAAAAAATTTTAGGGAGCGCCGACAATTTTGACCCTCTTGGTGTAGCCTGACAGTGAGGGCACTATTAAGTTTAAGTTTGGGGGTGTGCTCGGTAAGCTTTCTTCCTTCGCATTCATTTGTATATTCTGCATTTGCATACCTTATTTAAAAAACCCATAAAAATCGAAAATTTTCCAAAATATAAAAACTTTGTCGTCAAGTTAGCTAATTGGGTAACTTAGATTTTTATTCTGAAAGTTTAGTTGATATGTTAGAAATAACTAAATTCTAGGCTTAGGAATTGAAAATCCTAAAAATAACCCTTATTCTGTTTAAACTTGGTGATTATACGTCCTTACTGTTTTTTTTATAGAAGTAGGTAATCTTGAGTTCAGTTCTTGAGTTAAGTCAAGATGAGGGGAAAGTATTGAAGCTTTACTGAAGGATAAGTCTGAAAAATAGTTTCTTTTCTTGAGTTCAAATTTAGAAAGTATATACCCTACAAACTACACTTACACGCACCTTGAAACTTGGGATAGTAGAGGATATCTAGAAATACTCTTGTCTGAAAACCTAGTATGAAAGAAAAAACGGTAATTAAAGCTAAACACCAAAAGAGAGCATCATTGAAAAATATATCCGGTCTTGAAAAAAAATAAAAGAAAAGAAAAATAAATAAATAAAGTCAAGACCCGGAAACTGTTATTTACGCTTTAAGCTCACACATTCAGTAATCGGCTGTTAGTGCCTCAAGAAGCATTAACAGTCGCATGAAAGGTGTGAGAGCAACACCGTTCATCATAAATGAAAAGAAGTAGTATTAGGTATTAGGGCAAGGGTACTATAGCTTGAATTGAATTCTCGAGTGTAGGGGTGCAAATTTACACACACGTAGGGGTATACAATCGATGTTTGGATAGAAGATAAAAATGAAGAATAAGACTTATACTTTCTGTAAAGTTGATAAAAATCCCTAATTTAAGACCGCACTTTAGAAGGAAAACTCAGGAGATACCAACATCTTTCTAAACTTTTTTGGAACGTATAGGATCTGAAGTTAAGTAGATAGGAGGCGTGAAACAAAAGGGTTGGATGTTTCTAACTTAGGATGACAGAATTTCTAATGTAAATACTGAACTGTAGGAGTAAAATCGATGTTAACTTATGACACAAGCTTGACGGGATTTTGTGGGTGTAATCCGCTAAAAACCCTCAGGAGACAACACTCCTCCTATTAGGGACACCTAGAGGTTTAACGGCTTGTTGCACACGCTCAGTTCAATCGTGTTCCCTGCGAAAGTGCGGTTAGGACTTTTTTTGTGAATAATTGGTTTTGCTCGGGACGAGCAAAAGTTAAGTTTGGGGGTTATTTGTTCATCACAGAAAACTGCATTTTATACCGCCCATTCTTATGCTCGTTTGTTTATAGGTAGGTGCTTTTAATCCGTGTTGGCTATATATTTACAGGCTACAGGTTCCTAGTCCAAAATAACGTAAATGATACAAAATCTCCACTGTTACGCCAAAATACAGAGCATCTGTTGTCAACAGATAAAAGCCGGGTTCCGGTCATCTGCATCTGTCCAGTGCCGCATACCGGTTCTAGAGACAAGACAAATGACAGTGGTCATTCGTGTCTGGGACAAGCACAAAGCACAAGAGGGGAAGCACAAGAATCAATGGGTGTGCGGAGCTCGAGGGAGAAAGGTCAAATCAATCAAAAGTGAAGCTATGTTTGGACTGTGCAGATCTGAAGAAATTGTGAAGGCATTTTGCAATTTGGAACATGTAGAACAACATAAGATAGCAACACAAGGAAACCCAGAAAATACGAGACCCCAATTCCACTAAACCGCGGCGGAACCGCCACCAAATGTGGGTTTTCGCGGCGAATCCGCCGCGGTTTCATGTCATCATCTGACCAAATTTTGGGGGTAGTTTGGTATTTGCATTTAGGGCCAGAATGTTGCCCTAGGGTTTCAGCACGCAGCCTATAAATAGCCCAGATTTGTGCCAAGCCAAGGGTCTTCTTCATGTGTTCTTTTCCCATCTCTTTTGTTAGGATTTAGTTTAGCTTCTTCTTCTTCTTCATGTCTTCCTCCATTAAAATGTAGTGAGAGCATTGAGTGGATGATGAAATGAAGATGAGGGTTATTTTTCTTATCTTGTATTTTTATTTCATTGCATTGTAATTTAATTTCTAGTGTAACTTTATTATTTTTTGTTAACTTGTTGTTGTTATTTCTTTTCTTGTTCTCTTTTCTTTTCTTCTTTTATCCGTATTTTCAAGCGATGATACTTGACGAAGTTCCTTGCTAAGGTGAGGACCCAAGAGTTAGCTTGCTTCACTTGTAAAACCGTATTTTCCTTTCTTCCTTCCTTCTTGTTTTCTTTTCTTTCCTTTTATAATGTGTGAATAATTTCCCTCTTGTTAAGGCTAAGGAAGGTGGTATGAGGGACGGAGAAATCCCTTATGCTTCTCTTCGCCAAACATCTTGAAACGAACCCCGATCAAACAAACGCAACCCCCTCACTTAGGCGCGCTATACGTGACATGTAGCCGCGACCTAAGTTGAGAAGTCCTTTAAGCGCGCTACAATGTGACATGTAGTTGTGACTTATTTGGATACATGGTTGCGGGTGTTTGGCCGAGGGTTGGAAATAAGCGTATTTAGCGGACGGACAAGGGGCACTTGGAATGGATTTAGCGTTAGAAAGCTTGCTTAAACTTGCAAATCTCATTCCTATGTCTTCCTAATCCCTGCTACTTTCGATTATCCCAACATCGTCTTAAGGATGGCAAAAGACATGCACAAGACTAATCCTAACTCTACTAACCGACCTTAACCTTAACAAGCTTACTTGAACATAAATACGAATACTTAGGATAAACTTGAACATACAAATACACATTCTTTATTGACTCTTCTAAAACTCGAACGGACATACAACCATCTCCCTGTGGATCGACCCGTGCTCAATCGGCTAGCTGCGAAGCGACACCGTCCTGATCGCGGTTATAACTTTAGAACTTTGAACATCCGACACGCCAAAAGCGTGAGACCAAGGCACAACCCGCCGATGCTCGTTTGTCTTAGATTCTTGAGCATGTTCGGCAGGGTAAAGATTCGGAGTTGTTGATTTATGACCAGGGTGTGCTACGTTTAGGGACTCGTTTGTATGTACCTGATACTGAGGGGTAGAGACGCGAGATCCTAGAACAGGCACATCAGTCAGCTTTTAGTGTTCACCCAAGTTCCACCAAGATGTAACGCGACTTGAGAGACAGTTACGGGTGGGCAGGGATGAAGAGTGAAGTTTCGGATTTTGTTTTGAAGTGCTTGACTTGTCGGCGAGCTAAGTTTGAGCATTTGAGACCGGCAGGAGAGTTGCAACTTTTAACCATTTCGGAGTAGGAATGGGAGCAGATCTCCATGAATTTCGTTCTGGGTCAACCCAGGTCTAGTCAAGGGTATGACTCCATTTGGGTGATTGTTGTCCGGTTATGCTCAGTTTGATCATTTGTGCGTCGATAAGTTTGTGTGTTTGCACGGAGTTCCTTCATGCGTTGTATCCAATAGAGGCACCCAGTTCCCTAGCCGTCGTTGGCAGAAGCTTCAGGAAGCCTTGGGTACTGGTTGAGCTTTAGCTCCGCTTTCCATCCGTAGGCCGATGATCAGTCAGAGCGGACTATACAGACTCTGGAGGATATGCTTCGTGTGTACGTACTTAAGTTATTGGCAGTTGGGATCGTCACTTTCCATTGATAGAATTCTCCTACTATAACAGTTATCAGGAGACGTTTCAAATGGAAACTTTTTAGGCTTTGTATGGTAGATTTTGTCGATCGCCAGTCTGTTTTACCGACTCCGCGAGAGCAGGATTTTTGGACCCCGGCTAGTCTAGAGACTTCGGAGATGATCCAGTTGATTCAGGTCAGGATGAGAGCAGCCCAGTGCAGACAGAACTCTTATGCCGACCGGCGTTGTAGCTGACTTAAGTTCACAGTGGGAAATCATGTATTCCTACGGATTTTTTCCGATGAATGGCGTGTTGAGTTTTGGGAAGCTTAGTCCCAAAATTGTAGGTCTTTTTGAGATCCTCAAGCGAGTTAGTACCGTTACCTATCGTTGGCACTTCCATCCAGATTTTTGAGTATTCACCCCGTATTCCTTGTGTCGATACTTCGCAAATACCTTCATGACCTTTCTCACATAATTCAGCATCAGACCATTTAATTGGGATGCGATCTTTCGTTCACAAGCAGCCGATAGTTATAGTGGATCGGCATGTGGAGAAACTTTAGTCAAAGGTCTTGCCATCTGTGGAGGTTTCTTTGGCGTAGTCCGTCTAGTGAGGAGATCACTTGGGAGGCTGCGAGCGAGATGTGGAAGTTTTGCACTCATCTCTTTGAAGGTACGCATGGTAAAAATTTTAAATTCGGGGACGAATTTCTTTAAGGGGAGATTGTAACACCTTAGAATGTGTTTAGTGTTAATTAAGCGATAATGCGGGTTTTCTGTAAAAAGTTTACCAATTTGGTTTCCTCATATTTTTTAACAATTAATTAATATTTTATTATTATTTGTTATGGCCTGCACACACTTTTGCATGTTAATGTGACGGTTAGTTAGTGTTAATCTCGTTTAGTAGCCATGACAACCTTTAACCTAAACCTTGCTTTGTTTAAACCTTAACCCTCAGATATTTGTTTTGTGGAGAGATATTTCCTTAAGTTTTTTTTGGAGAGGAGGTGGTAAGTTGACTCGTGAGAGGAGTCATTATTTGCTATAATGAGGAGATGGAGAGAGCAAGTGCAATGGTGCACTTACCCTACACTCACCCTCTCATCTCTAACTCACCTCACTCACTCATTCACTCTCATTCTCACTTCACTTATCTCTTTCTCAATTATTTCTTATTCTCCTCAACCCTCAAACTGAACCCTTACCCATTCATCACTAAACTTTCACAAAACTTCATTAAACCTCATCCAAATCACTTCTCAAGTCTTGTTTTTCCTCTAAGATCACTTGGAGCTTGGAAAGCTTGGATCTTTGAGCTTGTGTGGGTAGATAATGATCTCAAACTGTTGAGTAGGTGTTTTTAATGTTGTGTAGCTTATTAGTTTCAGTTTATAACACTTAAATTTTAGTTTCGTGCACATATCGTATTTTTAGTGTCTTTATAGGATATCTGTGATCTGCTGTGACCCCAAGTGTCTACTGGACCCAAGTGTCTACTGTAAAATCTAGTAATGTAGTAGTGTTGTACCAGAGACCCTAAGCAATCACGTAAAGTACGAACCCCATGGGCTCAGATTTGGTCGGCGACATATAGGGGAATTCTGGCGAGCTCGGCCATTGGGTGGAGTTGGGACTTGGTTTTTGTAGGGTAGCTGTCTGCAGTATTTTAGAAGTGTTTGGTACTGCTTGATTTTTATGTTTTGACAGTATACAAAATCTGGGAACACTTTCCTTGTTTCTAGTGTTTCGACTACGTGCGTTACGTTATCCGACACGCGACGTGTACTTTGTGGAGCTGTTGCTCTTGGGTTGGTTTCGTAGTGTCACTACGCACGTTAGCCACTAGACGAACACTTAAGAGTATGTTCGGAGTTGGTGAGTCGGTCAAACGTAGTTTGTACGTGTTATTGGTCGATTTCTAATGTGAACTTGTTATGTTGTTTTATGATTTTAGGATCGCAGGAGAAGAATTCGGACGCTGAGAAGAAGGGAAAGCAAGCAGTTGGATTTACTTAGCCCAAAATAATCTGTGAGTAGATTTAACATCTACAGGGGAATCGCTCGCATGGCGTTGTCTGGGCTAGATTAAATGATATGATTCTTGATTATAAGTATATTGCACATATAGAGATTGTGCATGAACTTCATTGCATATTATTACTTGTTGTGCCTAGACTTGTACCCATTGGACACTGCACTATTATTGACGGTTCATGTTGCACAAGCACTAATTGTATGCCACACACTCCGTCGATAATTTCCATGACACGCACAACCCATATACATATGTGATATTGTATGGTTAGTGACATTGAGATATTGATTCTTATTCCATTGTGCATATGAGATATAGCATACCTGTATACCTACATGCTTACACATATGCCTTGCTATGCCTACATGCTTACATATATACATATATGGTATTGTACCATTATTGATAAGTATACACACATATGAGATATAGCTACATGTACATCATGCATACATACTTACATGTACACCCACATACCTTGCTATAGCTACACATATACCCATATGGTATTACATCATTATTGATAGGTACATACCCATACCTTGCTATAGCTATACATATACCCATATGGTATTTCATCATTTTTGATAGGTACATACTCATATCTTGCTATAGCTACATGTTCACCCTTATATGATTTTGCATTGGATCTTTGGAGAAATTAGGAACCGCATGATATATTTAAAGACTTGATGCATTTAAATAGCGGTTTTTCCTTTATATGCTCATATTACTATTTTATGTTGCATATATTATATTTCATGGATTTACGCATTGAGATATGGATTTCATATGATATTTTCTGGATTTGAGGACCGTGGTATTTCATGAAATTATGCATTGTTTGAAAAACCCGATTTCTCTTGGTATGATATTTCAGTGCGTCCACCATGAGTTTTCTCGGTTCTGAGATTTGTGATAGAAACCCGATACGAGGAGTGGACGAGGCCGTTTGCGGGTACATGGTGGACCCGGTATGGTACCCTAGGCAAGAAGATCGCAGGTGATGGCGATGAGTCTGGCAGGGGAAGTGCACTGCCTACCGGTGACAGTATCTGGGCTCGGCAGTTATCTGGAGGATACCGACAGGAGTTATGATATGGATATAGGCCGACCCGATCTGCCGGAGCCCACGGGCCGATCCCGCAGACGGAGCCTATTATATGAGGATTTACGTGTCATTGCTGGACACTAGTTTTCATGATGTTTTCGGGTGTCGATGTTGGACACTCAGGTTCCATGAGACTTACAGGATATGAGGGCCGATCTGAGGATACGGTGCCTATGGTATTGGGATTTTGTTGTATCTTGATGGACACTAGTCTTTCCACGATGAGGATTCCGTGAGAATGACATTTTTTATCTCATACTTAACATTTATTTGATATGCATTGCTTCATTTTTTAGTAGTACCTGATAGAGTACCTTTCATGGCTGTTGCATATACATATTGCCATTTATTGCTATCAGTTTGCATGTGATAGATTATCGCAGTACGTGCTTATCTGCGATTACATGCATATGTTATTTACTATTCACTAGTTGGCAACTCACCCACGTTGTGCCACAGTGTTTTGAATGTAACCCCTCAGAGCAGTCGCGGCAGGGCTTCTTCTTATCGTATCATCTTTTGCAGCAGATACCGCTACGGCTGACTGTGAGCAGTTTTGCTATAGGTGGGTTTTGTGGTTATCCGATGATGCTCATTGTATATCTTGTTTTATCTAGTACTCTCCATCTACTACTTCATATATCGACTTAGAGACAAGTTGTGAAGACGATATTGTATATTTTTTGGTGACTCTGGGTGTCGTGCTTGTGGGAATCGGCCTTTGTTATACAGTTTTACCCTTTATGCTGTTTTCACCCTATATTGTCCATTTTTTCGCTACGGCATCGTATATCTGTTATGGTGGTTTTTCCGCCTTTGGGCGAGAGTTGCTCCCATTTGGGGATGCTTTACTTATATTCTTATGTTGTACCCTTTTTAAGGATAGTTTTTACAAAGGAGGTGCTGCCAAATTTTAAAAGAAGTAAATTTGGACTTTAAAAAATTTTACTTGAGATTCCAAAAAGCTTTTGACAGTGTTCTTATCACTTACTACTTTTGATGGTTTAGATTTGATGGATTTTCGGTTTACTTAGGTTGCGTTACGCCTGTGGACGTTACGTGGTTTAAGGGCCGTCACGTGTCAAATTTCGGGTCGTGACAGGTAGGTGGTACATGTTTGATCGTTCCCCTCTTGTATTATTATTCTTATTTTATCTAGTCAACTTCATCAACCAGAAACTAGTGTTTGTATATGTTGTAAGACTTAGAAAGACTTGTAGTTGCGAGACTTAGAGCGATGTGTTATATGTTCGCTTGGTGGGTTTGATGTCTTGCTCTTCATTTTCCTTTGTGTTGATCTTCGCCTTTGGGCATCGTGTGTGTGTGTGTGTGTGTGTGTATATATATATATATATATATATATGCTTGTGGTGGTTGTTTCCTCCGTTGGGTGTGATTTGCTCCAGTTTGGGTATGCTTATTTATATTCTATGTTGTACCCGTTTCGGGACTAGTTTTTACAAAGGAGGTGCTGCCGAAATTTTTAAGAAAACAAAAGAAAGTAAAAAATAAGTTTAAGGATTTTTACTTAAGGTTTCCAAATATTTTATCAATGTTTTCATTACCTGTTTCTTTTGAAAGGTTTAGTTTTCTGGGCTTCGGCTTACTTAAGTTACGTTACGCCTGTAGACGTTGCGTGATTTAAGTGCCGGTCACGAGCTAATATTTCGGGTCGTGACAAAGTTGGAATCAGAGTGCTAGGTTTAACCTTGGTTCAAGTCTAGGTTTGACTATGTGGAGTCTGGGGTGTGATTTATTTCGTTACATAGGCTTGACCTTACTGAACATAGACTTAAACATGGGGGTATTAGACCCGGACTTTTATTTCATAGGCTGACCCTGATTGATGGAGTAGATGGCTTGAGTAGAGTGACGTACCGTACGTATGTTCTGCGACATATTTACGATACGATACTCCACTTAAGAAACCTTAGGATGTACATTGCTTGAGATCTGTGATTTTCTTCGTTCCCTTAATCATACATCCATTTGAGCTCCTTGATTCTATTCGTTTCCATGATCATACTCTCACTGATTCCGTTCCTCCTTATGATCATGAATCCATTTAGGGATCTGTTGATTCTTTTCACCCCTTTGATCTATTTTCGTCGATACTTGCTTGAGGTTCCTTTCACCATGGTTTGAGCGCAGATTGAGCTGCTGCTAGTGATGCGGTCAGGGCGAGCTCATCATGGACGAGGACTGACCATCATGTTTTTCTTGGTGACATGGGAACGTATCGATTTAGTGTTTGTGTGGTGACCTCTTTTTGAGACGAGTGTTCGGTTTTGCGCCGGATGATCGTGCCATTGTTAGAGGCTGCCTGTTGTGAGAGGACTGTTGATGTACAGCCTACCTCAGAGTTTATGATGTCGTCTACCGTGCAGACGGATGACCCAGCTGTTGCTGAGATTGATGGGATGTCACCTCCAGACTTTATGAGCCGAGATCGCTGGAGCTTTCAGGCAGAGATGCGACAGATGATAGCTAAACTATCTTGAGTTAAGAGACGAAGGTGATTCGTCAGATTTGATGCACTGATGCAGGCCCTGTGAGTTGAAGATTTCCAGTGTGGAGAATCTTACTCAGATCTAGAGTAGATCGATCCAGAGATGACGTTGTTCGTTGGATGATCCGATAGGAGATCAGTAAGATAACCAGTTACGGATAGAGGATCTCACCCAGATGCGTTGTGAGTTGATCGAGAACGGACGAATATAGAGTATTCCTCCGATGATTGGGACGAGTTCCCGATGACGTGTTCGGGTAGATATCTTTTATAGAGTGATGAAGATACCGAGTTCGAAATTTCGAGTCCGTGTGGGAGACTCCAGATTGACTGTAGACGAGAATAATTGCTGTATGCAGATGCAAGACGTGACGTCGAAGTGGACGAAAATAAAGACGAGTGGAACAAGAGATTCGTGTGAGATGTTAACGAGCTATTGTTACTCCCCGTTGAGGTTAGAGATCGGATACGTATACAGAGTCGTTGGGATACGGCCAGTTCCTGAGGAAATGCTATGCTGAGAATGCAGATGTCCAGAAAGCGAGAAAAGATTATGTAAGAGTACCAGCCTCCGTATAGTTCGGCAAAGGCGAGATCGGAAGAGACCTTGAGAAGGTTCCTTCCAGGACACTGCTGCGAAGAGATTTGCACCGAGGATCAATTGTGTCACGTGTATTCAGAGGGCCAGAGGCCGACGCCAGTTACGTGCTACTTTACGAGTTGTCATGCTAATTGGCCGAGAGATGACTAGAGGAGTATCAGAGCGGAATCGTTTCTGTTAGTACACCGGACCGGGCCGTTGAGCCAAGGGACTGCGATATTTTTAATTCACAGAGAAATGAGGACCCAGAGACAGAGGAAGCCAGACCGTGAGCAGGAGGCAAGCGGATGTTCTTGCTCTTCCAATTTTAGGCACACCGATATTTTTCGACATTGTAGGAGGCGTATCTCAATGTCGTTTGTTGCGATTTGCGTTTGTGATCCGAGTATCATGCTTATATCGCTTAGATTTGAGTTTTGATGATCGAGTTTCATGATATTGATTTCGTGCACCATTGCGGCACCTATTGGGTATTACATTGTTGTGCATAGTTATTGCACTTGATATACGTTTTACACACTGTTGTGTTGGTTTATGATTTGTGCATGTCTATTGCACTTGATATTGATTTTGTGCCTTGGCTGCACATGTTTATGATTTCCTGGATTTCATACAGTTGATTTGATTTTGTGCGTGTGGTACGCACTCGATTTGATTTTTCACTCGGTATAGCTTATATGTACTTGCAGTGCATGGATATGTGTTTTGTGCACGTAGTTGCACGCGGTTATGATTTTATACACCTTGGTACACTCGGTGTTGCTTTTTATACGCATTTGAGTTATTGATGAGTTTTTGTGCATTTGTTGCACTGGATTTGTATTCGTGCACTGCATGCATCGGATTTGTATTTTGTGCATTTGTTGCACCAGATTCATATTTCGTGCATTTGTCGCACTAGATTGTTATTTTGTGCATTGATTGCACCGGATTTATACTTCGTGCATTGGTTGCACCCGATTTATATCTTTGAGCATTGTGTTACCAGATTTGTGTTTTTGTGCGCTCTTGCACCTGATGTTCATTTTCATGCATGCTACTGCACCAGATGTTTTATACGGACCTGACGCGTTTGGGTCTGATTTTTGTGCATTTTAGACACTTGGTACTGGATTTTGTGCGCATCAGATGAACTTGAGTGAGATTTTATTCATGCATGTTGGATGCACTTGGTTTAGATTTTTATTCGTGCATGTTGGATGCACTTGATTTAGATTTCAGTGGTGCATGACGGATGCAATTATTTGGATTTTCGCTCATGTTAGGCGCATGATATGAGATATGATTTTGTGCACACCGGATGCACTTGATTGGGATTTTCATTCGTGCATGCTAGTTGCACTGGATTGAGATTTTCGTGCACTGTAGATGCACTAGATGTTGTTGTCGTGCACACCTGTTGTACTGAACAGATATTTCCGTGCACACCGTTGCACTTATTTTTGCTTTTTTGCATATTGTGGAACTTGTATTGGATTTGATTTCCGTGCGCACCAGACGCACTTGATTATTGGATACGCCTTTTGAGGCTGATTTCGCTCTTGAACACTTTATTTTCATGATGGATATTATATTATATAGTGGCCGAACAGGACTGATCTGAGGACAGTACCTGAGTACTTTTCATGCATTAAAAGTTTAACCAGAGGTTTTCGAAAAGGAGCTATAATCTCGCTATTTCCTACGTGTCCGGGAGCGACACGAACGTTTAAAAGGAAAACCTTTTGGGATACTTTAAAAGGGAGGAACGTATATTTTAGCAAAACATATATGAACGTATACTTATTACGTTACGAATGAGCGTCTGTCACTGGTACCGTGAGTTACGAATCACACGGCAATTCAGAAAATATTTTTCATGTGTTTTATTCAGTTTTAAAAGATTTTTCCAAGAATGCGTACTATACCCGTATTATAGTATTTGACTAGTGCATATTGGATTTCAGTAGTGGATTTCAAGATCTATATCTCCATTGTAACTCCGATGATTTGCGTGATGCTTGACGGAGTTCTATTTTGATTTTCGTACTCATTTTCAGGCGCACATAATGCACTGTGGTATTTCTGTATCTTCTGTGATTTCGAAGCCCCGTGATAGAGCTGATTATTGAAATGGTTTAGTATTTGGGGGTTTAAATTTAAATTCGGGGACCGAATTTATTTAAGGGGGGAAGATTGTAACATTTCAGAAAATATAAAATATTATTTTTGGAATTTAATATTAAAATAATATATTTCGCGAAAACTACCGATTTGCAAATTTGGGGTTTTCGTAAAATGGTATAAATATATACCAATATTTATGAAATAATTGGGAGATTATAATGATTTACACATTTAAAAATATAATTAACGGATATTTATGAGCTTTGATTTTTGGCCAAATTCCTTCACTGGGTATTTCTTTGGCAGTAAGCATTTTAATTGGGCATGGCCAAAATTCGTGTGCACGGAATTAATTTCAAAATTCATGGGCCTTAAAATTTCGTGGGCCATGGTGGGTGGTGACACATGCTTGGTGCTTTAATTGGTTTTGTCAACCTTAGGATATTTGGTTAGATATTTTCATGGCTTGATATTTTGGAGAGAGGTCTTGGTTGGCTGTGGAATATTTGGTGGGGTTTAATTTATGATGTGGCTTGATTAATAAACACCCACCATTTCCATTAGAAATACACAGAGAACTTTTCCTTGTTGTTTTGGCCGAGCCCAAATTTCTTCACACAAGCAAAAAAATCTTTTATCTCACAATTTTCCATCGATGGCAACTTCTTTTACCTCCGCCCAAATCCTTGGGTGCTTTGAGACAAAGTATTCACAAACTATCTCTATTTCGTCTTGGGTATCTAGGCTAGCAAACTGGATGCTCGAATTGCTTCGGTTTAGAAGCGGGAGCCCGTATAAAGAATCCTCGACGTGTGTCCTCTTCGACGAGCTTGACCGGAGAGCGAACTTCGTCGAGGCAGCCGCAACATGCTAAGGACAGAGATTGAAGACTGAAGGACACGGATCGATCGGTATAATCTCTTAAACCGCTTTACAGTTTACTAGTATAGGGTTAATGGTTCGATCCGGGTTTTAGGGTTACGTTAGGGCCAAGTTTAAAAGTTTTTTTCCGCATTTGGCCACGGATTGATGGCCGGGGCGCTGGCGTAGACTTGGAGTTTGTACGTCAACGACGAGGGTTGTTTGGTCGTTTTTGCATGCGTAGGCTATAGGTTCTAACCTATGAGCACACCGTGTGCCGTATCGTTTTTCCGGATTTAGTTTTTATAACGTGGCGATATGTGTTGATTTGTAGGTAGCTTCACGTGTATTCCAAGACGTCGGAGCACATCGACTACGAATGAACAAGGAGTTCCACAGGTGAGTAGATTTATATCTACGGGGGAAGTCGGGTGGATGGCGTATAGCACCCCCGTAATTTATAAATGGAAACCGATATATATAGAATACAGTCAGAGAAACCTATAATAGAAAACTATAGATATGATTAAAAGATAGTTAGAGCTGATATGAATGATTGAATTTATATATCGAGATATGAGATGAAAGCTATAGTGACATAACTCTTGGACATGATATGATGGAAATGATGTCTCGAATTGATATATAAGGATATGAAAAGTGAATGTGAATCGCGATGTATAGATATGCAGTTGCATGAGATTAAGTATGAGATTTAGAGTAGCATGACATGAGATTCATATGATAGAAGGCATATGTAAAATGACTTGATGTGAGAGAGATTGATGCAATGAAAAGAATATACGATGAGATATGATGACTTGGTTGATATGTCGTTTTACAGATGCGAGTCTATATGAGATAGTTGATACCTTCGTCGGTCCCCTAATATGAGATTGATAAGGATGTGACCTGGGATATAGGTATATAGATATGTGATGCTGTGAATCATGAGTGATATGTCATACGAGACGTTAGGTCTGTACCCTCATTGTCAGATAGGTTGATAGGATCCCTAATGGTTTAATGCCGCCGTACGATGAATTACCGTACGTGATGAGTTTATCTGATGATTGATCCATACCCATGACTAGAGGATCTCGTACGATGGTTTGTACCATAAGTGATGTTGTGAGGGTGGATGCCGATTAATAGATTCACCGACTCGGATATATGATAAATATGTATACCGTTTAACATTATCGTTTACGATGTACCTTATGCTATGTTCATGCCATTCTCATTGCATTACATATACCTGTGCTAGTACACCTACACCATTATCGATAATGCGTATGTTACACTTACACAGATTTGCGGGCTCACACACTTTCTTCAACGATAATTGCTATGTTACTTACAAAGTAGAGTTGCTACATCATGCTATGATATACTTGCCATGCTCACATCAATATCCTATGTTGCATGACATGCCCTGCTTTAGCTGCACATACACCTATGTGGTATTGTATCATTATTGACATTTAGACATTGATTCTTATGCTATTGCGCATATGAAATGCATCATGCTTACATACATACATGTATATACACACATCTTGCTAAAGCTACATGTACGTCTTTATATGATGTTGCAATTGATTTTTGAGGAATTGGGAACCCTATGATATATTTAAAAACTGGATTCATTTAAAAGAGAGGTTTTCCCTTAATATGCTCATATTACTGCTTTATGTTGCATATATCATATTTCATGTTATTTTCGGATTTGAGAACCGTGGGGATATTTCAAGAAAGTATGCATTGTTTTGAAAACCCGGTTTCTCTTGATATGATATTTCGAGACGTCCACCATGTGTTTTCTCGGTTTTGAGATTAACATGTGAAACCCGATTCGAGGAGTGGTAAACACCGTCTGCGGGTACATGGTGGACCCAGTGAGGTACCCCGGGGCAAGAAGACTTGTATTGTTAGGCGGTGAGGCTGGCAGGGGAGCACTACCTACCGGTGATACTATTTGGACTCGGCCGTTATCCGGAGGATATCGACCAGACTCGTGAGATGGAGATGAGGGCCGACCAGAGTATGCTGCGCCTGAGGGCCGATCTGAGGATGTGGTGCCTGAGATATGAGGATTTACGTGTCGATGCTGGACACGGGTTTCATGATGTTTCGAGTGTCGGTGTTGGACACTCAGGTTCCATGATTTGATGTGTCATTGATGGACATACGTTCTTTGATATCCTCATATATTTATATGCACATGCTTTCATGATGTTTCGAGTGGACGATATCCACATGCATGCATGCATTGATTATATTGTTGGATGATATCCACATACATACAGGCATCGATTATATTGTTGGATGATATCCTCATGCATAAAGGCATCGATTATATTGTTGGATGATATCCACATGCATACAGGCATCTATTATATTGTTGGATGATATCCACATGCATACAGACATCGATTATTGTTGGCATATATGCTGATACGGTCACCCTAGATATCATAGTATTACCTTTATGATATAGTTGACCTAGGAATCGTTGTTTATTTGATTTCTATCTGATGATGTTTTCTACTCACGAGTTGGAAACTCACCCCCGTTGTACCACAGTTCTTGCAGGTTGACCGCATGGATCAATAGCGGCATCGCTGGCACACAGCTTACATTCGCGTGATTTGCTTTGGTAGGTGGTACATGTTGGATCGTGCCCCTCTTGTATTATTATTCTAATTGTATCTATTCAACACTATCAACCAGAAACTAGTGTTTGTATATATGGTAGGACATAGCAAGATTTGTGGTTGCGAGACTTAAAGCGATGGGTTATATGTTCGCTTGGTGGGTTTGATGTCTTGCTTTTCATTTTCCTTTGTGTTGATCTTCACCTTTAGGCGTCGTATATATATATATATGTTTGTGGTGGTTGTTTCCGCCGTTGGGCGTGATTTGCTCCCGTTTTGGGATGCTTATACCCGTTTCGGCGCTAGTTTTTACAAAGGAGATGCTGCCGAAATTTTTAAGTAAACAAAAGAAAGTAAAAAATAAGTTTAAGGATTTTTACTTAAGGTTTCCAAATGTTTTATCAATGTTTTAATTACTTGTATCTTTTGAAAGGTTTAGTTTTCTGGGCTTCGGCTTACTTAAGTTACGTTACGCCTGTAGACGTTGCATGATTTAAGTGCCGGTCACGAGCTAATATTTCGGGTCATGACAAAAGGCGGCTATTACTCGATCACAAGGATATTGTTCCATCCGGTAATCCAGCAGTCCCTTTAAAGTGACATACCGTCGTTCTTCCCTCCTTAAGAGAAGTTACTGTGGTTGAGGTCCCGTGAGCTTTCCCTTAGAAGCCTCAACCGGGTGTTCCCGCAACTGCAGTAGCCGTGGCGTCCCCGGAATCTAGCATTGGTTCCGAGATCGGGGCCCGCCGTCTAAAGATGTCTATCAAGCGAAATCTTTTACCGTCGGCAGTCGGTGTCCGTTCGCAGAAGAAGAATAAATCTCTATTCTCTACAGACGTCGTATTCGGCCAGGAACCCATGCACCCTATAGTGAGGGATTGTGCGAATATAGCACCAACGAGGGTTTGTTCGATACGCCTGCAACCGATACTGGTCTTCAGGCTGCCATCGTAGCTTCCAAACGTCTGGCTCATGAGGAAGTGGCGCTGATATTTATTGCGAATTCAGGTATACTTCACTTACATTCTTCTACAGTTATCCCTTCTCCCCTATTATATTGTTATTCACGCTCTTTTCTTCAACAGGTACTTTTGCCGAACAGGCTCTTACAGCTTCCCTCTGGACGTTCGAGGAGGAAGAGAGGCTCCCGCTTCTTTGGACCTTGGTATAATTCACTTCATCACATCTTTGTTTCTCCCTTTTTTTTATGACCCGACTTTTCTATTCTCCTTATTGCAGGAACTACCACAACCCTAGTTGTTTCGAGTGTAGTGCCAATCCCAAGCGGCGATGCAGCAAAGCTTCCAGAGCCACGGACTATAGCCGCGGCCATCCCAAAGTCACCGCTGGAGGCATTGCTGAAGCAGCCGATGATGGGCGCCGTAGCGGCTCCGGAAGCAAAGCTTGGTTCGGACGACAACGTCCCCCTGTCGGAGGTTTTAAGGAAGTTGGTTCTCACGGCTCAGGCTGAGAGGAAGTGCATAAAGCACGCGGAGAGGGAACGCGATGTTTTTTTGGCCGCAGGTGCAGGCTCAAGCAACGTTTCACTTGTTGACATTCTTTCAACGGATGTTCCTTCTACCCTGTCTACTGCCTATAGACAGGTTGCGCGTGCAACTCGGGAGGAAACTGAAAAGTTACTTCAAGGCAATGTGTCGCCCAGTCTCTTATTAGAACCCGGTCCTCGAATTTTGACATACGCATTTGTAAGTCCATGCTACCTCTCCCGGTACTTTCGGGCATGCGGAATTTGGTGAAAAACAATTTTCTAGAGGCGGTAACATGGACTCAAAACCGGATCTTTGTTAAACATCTAACTAACAACCTAACTAGGAGTTGTTTACTACTCGGTTAGGGGGTTATACCTTTCTTTCTTGAATTCCTTCGTCTTCAAGCCTCGATGGTTGTCCGGATCGGCTTCACCCCGTCGTCTCCTTGCGCCGAAGATCGATCCACCTGAAAGCTTCTAACTTTGGCTTCTTCTTCGATCTTTGAAGAAACTAGTTCACTTGGTTTGCTAAACCTTGTGAACTAGAGTGAGTAGAGGAGAGTGTGTTGGGATTTTCTCTATGGTTCTTGATTCTCAACTCATAAGACAAGTGAACCATAGACTAAAGAGAGAGCAAGAGGAAGAGGGTGAGAGCAAGAGGAAGAGAGAGCTCAAAACCAAGAGAGAGAAAGATCATGAAAGAATGAGCCTCTCTTTTCTCTTTCACCCTCTCATAATCCAAAAGCATCATGAGCCATAATGTTAATGAAGTATTATGTGATGGTTCATATCATGTCAAAGGCAATATCATTTCCATGCACTCATTTTGCAAACTACAACAACCAAGCAAAAGTCTTTGCATGAAAATGACAACCATTGTGATGATGATGGTCAACTAGTCCAACCTAGTCAACCGGTCAACAAAGTCAACAGGTCAACAAAGTCAACCCCTCAACAACCATGTCACTATAATACTTAATTAATATTTTTGCTAATTATATATATATATATCATATTCTCATTAGGGTTGAGCAAAAAGTCAATAGTCAACAGTCAACAGTCAACAACCCTAATGAGAATCCGCTGCCTCTGTCTCTCCGTCAACTGTGCATACACACCCGCATCCGCGTTCCGAGGAACACGAATACATGCTGGATAAAACCAATCCCAAAACGTACTCTAGGATCTGGCTTAAACCAAAGCCCGCTAGTGTTAACTGTCCGGACACTGTACGTGCACAAGTGCACGGATGTGACCGAACCCTGTCGCAAAACCATGCGACCTGTCGCAAAACCATGCGACCTCTACTCTTTTTCCTAAAGGCGAATAACTTTCTGTGTGGGACTCTAAAGACTCGACACTACGCTGGCAGTGGGTTTAACCACAGACCGCAAGCGGCACTAGCTGTGTGTAGCGGTCCCCAGGTAGATGCCGACAAGAAGACTGACGAGGTGAAACCCATCTGAACTCCTACTGAGTCTGACTGTGACAATCTCCGTACAGTCCGGTCTGTTGGTCTGATACATCGCATGGCGGGCCTAGGGGGGCGGTAAACGTCAGTCCCCTAATAGCGATACAAGTCGTGTCGGAGTGAAGCCCAAAACACCCTGAGATAACACTGGAAGCCTACCAGTATATCTCTATTGCCCTGGCTAGGGACTACTCGTGTAATGGCTCTCCTAGACACAACGCGATGTCAACCCCCAATACCGGTAGAGACGAATCCTGTCTAACCGTCACTGCCTCCAAGTGCTTCGGGACTGCACCCAACTACTACCTGTTTGCACGACTCCTTTGAGCCATGGTAGGGTAGTAATCAAAGTACAGTGGGAACACACTCGAGGCGAAGTGACAGTGTCAAGTCAGCGGACTAAGCTGTACTCATGTCACCTGGGAACTGATAACTGACGATAGGTATAATACCAACCGGTCAGTTCCCGATGAGTCCTGTCCAGTGTACTCGTAACCTAACGAGCACCCGTATACTATCTCCAGTACGACGTACTAATGGCTGTGGGACAGACCATCTCCCACACTGGGATGAGAAGCGCATACGATAGTCTATTCCGGAGTATCGATGCCCTGTCTCGATAGTCCTGCGACTAGGGACCTGTATAAGGATGTGCTTATAGATTACCCAGCCCCTACTAGTGTGACTGCCATCACAACGCTGGTAATCAAGCAAAGATCCTAAGGGCTCCACTAATGTGTATAGGTGATATACTAAAATAAACACATGTACACATTGAAGTAGAAACAAACCAAGTAGCATACTACTATATTGAGCAAGATTGTTTATACAAGGTGAATATCCCAAGCTTCCATTAAGTTATATACAAACTAGTATGATACAGTAATGGCCTCTAGGGTATATACACTAACAATCTCCCACTTGCACTAAGGCCATGTACTGGCGTATCGAAGACCTATCAACTCGATTAGCCGCTCGAACTGAGTCTGGGGTAGGGCCTTCGTGAGTGGATCTGCAGTGTTATCTTCTGAATTTACTCTCTTTACCTCGATCTCCCGGCGATCAATGTTCTCCCTGATCAGGTGGAACCGCCTCAAAATGTGCCTGGACTTCTGATGGGACCTGGGTTCCTTCGCTAAAGCTATAGCGCCGTTGTTGTCACAATACAGCGGTATTGGATCAACACTGGTAGGAACCACCTGAAGTTCCGTGAGGAACTTCTTCATCCAGACAGCTTCCTTTGCGGCATCGCAAGCAGCTATGTACTCCGCTTCCATGGTTGAGTCAGCAACGGTTTCCTGCTTGGAACTCATCCAGCAAACCGCCCCTCCATTGAGGGTAAAGACATAACCCGACATGGACTTGGAGTCATCCTTGTCACTCTGGAAGCTGGAGTCAGCAAAGGCCTCAATCTAGAGGTCTTTTCCGCCATACACCAAGAACATCTCCTTAGTCCTTCTCAGGTACTTGAGAATGTTCTTTACTACTATCCAGTGTTTCTCCCCTGGGTTCGACTGATACCGGCTTACAACGCTCAATGCGTATGCTATATTTGATCTGGTACATAACATCGCATACATAATAGAGCCTACCGCAGATGCGTAGGGTATTGATGACATGCGAGCCTTTTCCAAATCAGTCTTGGGAGACATCTCTTTGGAGAGGGTGATTCCGTGACAAGCCGGTAGATTTCCGCGCTTGGATTCTTCCATACTGAATCGTTTCAGTATGGTGTCGATGTACCTTGACTGTGAAAGTCCTAACATCCTCTTAGATCTATCACGATAGATCTGGATCCCCAGAATGTAGTTGGCATCGCCCAGGTCCTTCATGGAGAACCTCTGCGACAAGAATCCTTTGACTGACTGTAGCATAGGAATATCATTTCCTATTAGGAGAATGTCATCGACGTACAAGACGAGGAATACCACATTTCTCCCTACAATATTACTGTAAATGCATGGTTCATCTGGGTTTTTGACAAAGTCGAATTCTCTGACAGTATCATCAAAGCAGATGTTCCAACTCCGCGATGCCTGCTTAAGTCCATAGATGGACTTGAGCAATTTGCACACTTTACCGATGCTCCTACTCTGAATGAATCCCTCTGGCTGATCCATATAGACGCACTCTTATAAATTTCCATTTAGGAAAGCCGTCTTTACGTCCATCTGCCAGATCTCATAATCGTGGAAGGCAGCAATGGCAAGAAGGATCCGAATGGATTTAAGCATGGCTACCGGAGAAAAGGTCTCGTCATAGTCCAAACCAGGTCTTTGACGAAATCCCTTTGCAACGAGCCTAGATTTATAGGTTTCAACCAGCCCATCTACACCAATCTTCTTTCTGAAGATCCATTTGCAGCCTACGGGTTTTACCCCTTCTGGTGCAAAGTCCAAAGTCCAAACTTTGTTGGTGTACATGGACTCCATCTCGGTCCGCATTGCATCCAGCCATTTTACCGAGTCACCGCTCTGAATGGCTTGCTGGAAGCTAGTAGGCTCATCATAATTAACTGTGCAATCCTCTCTATCCCCGTCTATGAGAAAACCAAAGTATCACTCGGGCGGATGAGACTGCCTACTACTTCTGCGGAGCGGCGTAGGTATGTCCGGTTCTCCTGAAACGTCTGGTTCATCCAAGCTTTCAGTAACAGCTTGTGGTTCTAGAATTTCTTCCAGTTCTATTGCGCCCCCACTTATCTGATTTTTCAAAAATTCAGTTTCCAAGAAGTGGGCATGCGGAGAAAAAAAACTTTTTGTTCTTCTGCGGAATAGAAAAGATACCCCTGGAGTTCTTTGGGTATCCCACAAACTTACACAGTACTGAGCGTGCCTCGAGCTTGTCCGCATGCTGCTTTTTTACAAAAGCTGGACATCCCCATACCTTAAGATACTTAAGACAGGGTTTCTTCCCACTCCACATCTGATATGGGGTGGTAGGCACAATCTTGGTTGGAGCCTTGTTCAAGAGATATGCAGCTGCTTCTAGTGCATAACCCCAGAAAGATCGCGGTAACTCAGCCTTACTCATCATGGAACGAACCATATCCAATAGGGTCCGATTCCGCCTTTCCGATACACCGTTGTGTTGTGGTGTGTATGGAGGATTAAGTTGAGAGAGAATTCCATTCTCTTTTAAGTAGCCCAGAAACTCGGCACTCAAGTATTCTCCACCTCGATCCGATCTTAGAATCTTGATACTTTTGCCGGTTTGTTTTTCAACTTCATTCTTGTATTCTCGAAATTTCCCAAAGGCCTCGGATTTGTGCTTCATTAAGAAGACATGTCCATACCTAGAGAAATCATCTGTGAAAGTAATGAAGTATGAATAACCACTTCGCGCATGTGTAGACATTGGACCACACACATCACTGTGTATGAGTCCCAAGAGCTCGCTCGCTCTTTCTCTGCGTCCAGTGAACGGAGTCTTTGTCCTTTTTCCCATGAGACAAGATTCACAAGTGGCATAAGACTGATACTCGAACGGATTCAAGTACCCTTCTCTATGTAACTTAGTTAATCGTGTCTCTTTAATGTGACCCAGTCTACAATGCCATAAGAAAGCCTGATTTGTTTCCGGAGACTTTCTTTTAAGTGTGTTCTGGACACTGAAAATCTGAGCTTGATTTAACACGTATATTCCGTTCTGTAATGTACCTGACCCAATCAGAACTTGATTTAGGTGGATGTGTACTACATCGCTTACAAAAGTAAATTCATATCCTTCCTTAGAAAGTAAGGATACAGATATGATATTACAAGTTGCATCTGGTATATGCAAACAGTTACGCAAAATCAATATCTGCCCAGTTGTCAGTCCAAGATGATATTCCCCTACGGATTCAGCATCCATGCTCATTCCGTTAGCAACCCTGAGAGTCATATCACCTTTCCTGATAACCCTACGGTTTCTCAGAGCCTGTAACGAATTACAGATATGAGATCCTGATCCGGTATCCAATACCCAGGAAGTAGGGTTAACTGACATACAGTTCTCAATTACAAACACACTCGAAGCCGAACCCACACCATGCTTCGAATTCTGGCTACTGGCTTTGTAAGCTCTGCAATCTTTCTGCCAATGTTCATTCCCGTTACAATAGGAACGTCCCTCTTTAACCATATCCAGTCCCGAAACTTTTCCCTTCCTTTTCCTTCTTCTTCTTCCCTGGTTTCCTTCAGGGTATAAGCAGAGGGCAGGGACTGTAGAATTAAGTCAGTACTTGACCCATTCTCCAACGTGGTCTCCAGGTCCGTGAGCTCAAGATAGCTAGTCTCTGTAAGGACGTTGCCCCCTACAGATGACCCGACAGCCAACCTTGCTTGAAGCAATTCGTTTGAGGTCTCATATCTTGCGATACGACGTTGCCCCCTACAGATGACCCGACAGCCAACCTTGCTTGGATATACTAGGAACCCGCAATTCGTACGAGCCTGTAACGAAAAGCAAATTACACGGTCGCGATAAATAGCCAATACCCCACCCAAGACCCCTACGGGTGCGGCAAACTACCCGCCAAGTACCCGAAGCGAAGCAACCTCCCTCAACCCCGTGAGTAGGCCACTCGGCACTTCGGCATACCCGGTAGTTTGTGCACCCCATCCATGGGTCTATCCTAGGAGCAAAAACAGTAAAAAGAAATTATACAATGACGGCTACAACCCCGACCCGGTTGTGCGGCCATACAAATAATTATTACATCAATTTACAAATTTACATGAATTGAAAGAAAAGAAAACTCTCGTCTCACAACCCCCGGCTATTCACCCGCAACAATCCAATGAATTCATATACACAAACCAATAACATTACAGATCACAGATTTGTATAATCCCCACTAATCGACATATAGCGATTAGCAGACGTTCAATACAAATATCACATCACAGAAAAACCCGTCAGCTTAAGTCTTTTAGAAGTTCGATCAAAAATACGGATTTATAGGCCCCAAACAAAAAAATTTCGTGCTGGAAATCTGGGCTGAAAAAACATATACCAAAATTCCAAAAATACCCCACGAATATACTGTAGCAAAGAAAATCCAGAGAGGAGCCAATACGGCCGCGGAACCGCGGCAATAGCAAGCTATTGCCGCGTTTCCGCGGCGCTTTGATGAGATCAGAGGACCGTATTTCTACAGTATACTCTAAAAACCCTGAGTCGATTTTTAAAGCATGATTTATAACTTTTACAGCACTTTGAAAATCGACAGCAAGTTTAAAATCCGTGTGTATTTCGCGACTTTTTCTCCGATCGAATTTCTAATTAATTTGCTAACATGTTAGATAGAGTTTAACTAGGCTCTGATACTACTGTAAGTCCATGCTACCTCTCCCGGTACTTTCGGGCATGCGGAATTTGGTGAAAAACAATTTTCTAGAGGTGGTAACATGGACTCAAAACTGGATCTTTGTTAAACATCTAACTAACAACCTAACTAGGAGTTGTTAACTACTCGGTTAGGGGGTTATACCTTTCTTTCTTGAACTCCTTCGTCTTCAAGCCTCGATGGTTGTCCGGATCGGCTTCACCCCGTCGTCTCCTTGCGCCGAAGATCGATCCACCTGAAAGCTTCTACCTTTGGCTTCTTCTTCGATCTTTGAAGAAACTAGTTCACTTGGTTTGCTAAACCTTGTGAACTAGAGTGAGTAGAGAAGAGTGTGTTGGGATTTTCTCTATGGTTCTTGGTTCTCAACTCATGAAACAAGTGAACCATAGACTAAAGAGAGAGCAAGAGGAAGAGGGTGAGAGCAAGAGGAAGAGAAAGCTCAAAACCAAGAGAGAGAAAGATCATGAAAGAATGAGCCTCTCTTTTCTATTTCACCCTCTCATAATCCAAAAGCATCATGAGCCATAATGTTAATGAAGTATTATGTGATGATTCATATCATGTCAAAGGCAATATCATTTCCATGCACTCATTTTGCAAACTACAACAAGCAAGCAAAAGTCATTGCATGAAAATGACAACCATTGTGATGATGATGGTCAACTAGTCCAACCTAGTCAACCGGTCAACAAAGTCAACAAGTCAACAAGTCAACGAAGTCAACCCCTCAACAACCATGTCACTATAATACTTAATTAATATTATTGCTAATTATATATATATATATATCATATTCTCATTAGGGTTGAGCAAAAAGTCAATAGTCAACAGTCAACAACCCTAATGAGAATCCCCTGCCTCTGTCTCTTCGTCAACTGTGCATACACACCCGCATCCGCGTTCCGAGGAACACGAATACATGCTGGATAAAACCAATCCCAAAACGCACACTAGGATCTGTCTTAAACCAAACCCCACTAGTGTTAACTGTCCGGACACTATACGTGCACAAGTGCACGGATGTGACCGAACCCTGTCGCAAAACCATGCGACCTGTCGCAAAACCATGCGACCTCTACTCTTTTGCCTAAAGGGGAATAGCTTTCTGTGTGGGACTCTAAAGACTCGACACTACGCTGGCAGAGGGTTTAACCACAAACCGCAAGCGGCACTAGCTGTGCGTAGCGGTCCCCAGGTAGATGCCGACAAGAAGACTGACGAGGTGAAATCCATCTGAACTCCTACTGAGTCTAACTATGACAATCTCCGTACAGTCCGGTCTGTTCGTCTGATACATCGCATGGCGGGCCTAGGGGCGGTAAACGTTAGTCCCCTAATAGCGGTACAAGTCGTGTCGGAGTGAAACCAAAACACCCTGAGATAACACTGGAAGCCTACCAGTATATCTCTATTGCCCTGGCCAGGGACTACTCGTATAATGGCTCTCCTAGACACAGCGCGATGTCAACCCCCAATACCGGGAGAGACGAATCCTGTCTAACCGTCACTGCCTCCAAGTGCTTCGGGACTGCACCCAACGACTACCTGTTTGCACGACTCTTTTGAGCCGTGGTAGGGTAGTAATCAAAGTATAGTGGGAACACACTCGAGGCGAAGTGACAGTGTCAAGTCAGCGGACTAAGCTGTACTCATGTCATCTGGGAACTGATAACTGACGATAGGTATAATACCAACCGGTTAGTTCCCGACGAGTCCTGTCCAGTGTACTCGTAACCTAACGAGCACCCGTATACTATCTCCAGTACGACGTACTAATGGCTGTGGGACAGACCATCTCCCACACTGGGATGAGAAGCGCATACGCTAGTCTACTCCGGAGTATCGATGCCCTGTCTCGATAGTCCTGCGACTAGGGACCTGTATAAGGATGTGCTTATAGATTACCCAGCCCCCACTAGTGTGACTTCCATCACAACGCTGGTAATCAAGCAAAGATCCTAAGGGCTCCACTAATGTGTATAGGTGATATACTAAAATAAACACATGTACACATTGAAGTAGAAACAAACTAAGTAGCATACTACTATATTGAGCAAGATTGTTTATACAAGGTGAATATCCCAAGCTTCCATTAAGTAATATACAAACTAGTATGATACAGTAATGGCCTCTAGGGCATATACACTAACAACATTTTATTTTAAGAAGGGCCGAGTCTTGACGACGGTATGGCTAGTGAAACGCCGATGATTACAGAGCCCAAACTGGCCACTCTTTCTCGAGAATCTGGGACTGTCCAGACTGCTGCTCTTTCTCCTTGTGGCTCCTTGGCATTGGCGAGTGTTGCAAGCATTACGACGGCCCTTGTCGAGTCAAGGGATGAAGCTATTGTTAGTTGTATGTATGCCCTAGAGGCCATTATTGTACATATGATGTCTATTATAGTGGATGCTGGGACATATATAGGGAGGACTTTCTTGCTCGACATGATAGTATGCTATCTGGTTACTCTTTATCTTAACATGTACACTTATTGTATCTCTGTTACATGTTGATAAAGCCCTTAGGATGTGTACTTGACTTCCAGGATTATGATGCAGATCATACTAGTGGGGCCAGGATAGTCCGTAAGTACATCCTTCAATTGTTCCTAGTCGTGAGAGTATCGAGACAGGCATTGATATTCCAGAGTAGACTAGCGTATCCGTTTCTTGACCCATATGATGGGCGATGGATGATCCCACATCCATTGGTGTTTGACATCAAATATTGTATACGGGAGCTCAGGGGAGACTGGGTATACTGAACCGGACTCGCCGAGAACTCCTAGATGGTATTATACCTCACGTCAGATAGCAGTTCTCTGGTAACACTGGTACAGGTTAGTCTGTCGACCCGAGATCGTCATAGAGTCTTGTGTGATTCCCACTGTGCTTTTATTTCCACCCTACCACGTTCAAGAGAACGTGCAAACAGGTGGTTTTTGGGTACAGTTCCGAGTCATATGGAGGCAATGAGCGATAAGAGGGAATTTCGTCTCTCCCGGTATTGGGGGTTGATGTTGCGTTGTGCTCGATTGACCATAACAGGAAATCCCTGTCCAGGATTGCTGAGATTTACTGATAAGTATTATCAGTAGTTTCTCGAACAGTTATGAGCCTCACATCGGCATGACTTATCATGCTATTGGGGTCTGACGTTTACCACCCCCAGGCTGGATATGCGACATATCAAACGAAGAGACCGAACTGTACGGTAGTGTTACTTATTGGATTCACAGGAGTATGAGCAGACATGTTTGTTGATCTTCTAATCGCTCAATACCCGGGTGGCCGTTACGTGTAGCTAGTACCGCTGACGGCTTGTGGGTAACTGATATGATCATCACCTACTGCCGGCGTATTGACGAGTCTTTAGAGACTTACACAAAGGTTTCCTGGCTCAGGCGAAACGAAGTAGGAGGACATATGTGAAATGTGCAGGACCGAGATTAATACTTGTATGTGATACCGTATTCTATTATCACGATATGTGATATCGGTCGGTTATATACGATATAGCCGGATTATCGAATAAAGTGTTGATTCGATAAGTTGATACAAATGATATTAGTCGGTTATATGTGATATAGCCGGATTATTAAATCAAGTGTTGATTTAATAATTTAATGTATAATTAAATATTTGATATATTAACATACATTAACTAATATTAGCTCACTTAAGAATTTATTTATCTCACTTATACACTTGATATATATGTGATATATATTATTGTGTTTATTATTGTGTCATGTTTGATGATACATTGTACATGGGTGTATGAGACTCACACCATTTCATAGATAATTAAGGGTTTATTTTATTTAAGGTAAATACAAAATTGGGTGGAAAATTGTCATGCCTATGAAGCTTGTAGAAGCTTGTAGTAACCATTGACTCAGTCCACTAATTTTGTTTTACTTGAGATATTTATTAACCCAACCATTATCTTTAGGCATGGTTAAGTATCTGCATGGGTAATATGAGATATTATCTCACCCATGGTTGCTATTCTCACTCTTTCCATTCTACACTTCATCTTCTTCTTCATCTCAATAAACCTCTCTAGGTTTTCTTAAGGTGAAGAAATCCAGTGAGAAAAATTAATCTAAAGTGAGAAAAATTCCTACTTCATCAACCTACACTAGACTAGCCATTTAGTATAGGTTTTTTGCTTCAGTAATTCCTAATTAGTGAAAAGGTAGCTTGAGCTAAAGTCTCCTCGACGTAGATCATCTTCTGCCTCGAAGACTTCGAGCAAGCTTGTTCATTTCGCCTTGTGAGCCTAACTTGAGTCCGGGAGATCACTACTTGGAGCGAAGGGACTTTTATACGGAGCCTAAAAAGTGAAGGACCGGTCTACAAAGGTTGTATTCCTTTTCCACTTAGATGTAATGTTGTTTACATGCATTGTTAACCCCAATTCTCTAGTTAAGATCATTGTGTTGGGGTTAGTTAACACACTAATTTTTATAAAATGGCATGGTTGATGCCTTCCAAAACCTTGTTGTCGTGCTAAATAACCTTACAGTGGTATCAGAGCCAAGCTAGAGCATTAGGCGTTGTCTAGGAGAAGTTAGAAGTTCGAATGAACTCCGAAACCCTGAATTTAACCCTTCTCTGGAAATTTTTCGAAATGTTGGAATTTTTCGTGTTAAAAATATTCAGAAAATCATGCATGTAATTCTATGGACCTTCTAGAAGAACGATACCCTAACTCGATACAATGACTGCGGAACCGCGGCCAAAGTATGCCTTTGGCGGCGGTTCCGCGGTGCCATTGATGAGGCATGGGTCGGCCTTCTATGGTTGTTCCATAGTTACTATGGCATGTTTTGGGTATTTTTGACTCTGCTCAAGTGTTGAGCTCTCTGGAAAATTTTGGGAATTCGTTGATTCGATCGAAACGTTTAACATCGTCTAGCTATCTGTGAAATGTGATACAATATTTAGAATCCACAATAATTAGTTTTATGAAAACTAATTTGAATTTTATAAATCTAGCAATTTAGTCTCATTTGATCGGTTGCCGCGGCGTTTTGATTCGGATAAAAACTTCGTCGCAATTACGTAGTGTACGCGGATACTCGCCGGATAACGTTACTAGATAACCACGCCCCATAGCCCCGACAAAGTGAGTGTAGAAGAACCCCGTTGCCAAAAGTATCCGTCCGGGTGCTCGCGGCCGCGGTGTTCCTCCTAAGTGCACTTCATCGACGGCATCGGGGGTGCGGCCGTCTACTAAAGTTTCTGATGAGTATTCGATCAGGATGACGGGAATCTTGATGAATTGCCTGACTTGTTATTAGAAAGTGTTTTCAATAACGAGACTAAATTGCGGGGTTTATAATTGTTAGGCATGAAATTCAGACTATGAGATATTCCGGATTTATGATGTCTAAGAAATTCATTTGGTTAGGCATGAAATCCGAAGTATATGATATTTCGGGTTGATGATGTCTAAGGGTGTTGCGGATTCCAATTGTTGTAGTTTTCCACTTTCTTTTCTGCGACCGTAAGTGTAATATGTGGGGTATTGTCGGTTTCGTAGCTATATGTCAACGATAATTGTGATACGCATATTTACTTACGTTGATGATATGTGATGTTATGTGTTGCTGGGATATGTTATATTGGATCGTCGTGTTTGAGTAGCCGGTTTTTTTTATATGAGATGAAAGTTTTTCATTTTCATTCATGTAAAAACTTGAATGCAATATTCTTTTATTGGGGCACTTCCGGGTTGAGGATGATATCACCATTGATGTATATTATTTACTTTTCCGTATTAGGATATACCCAAGGAGGAGAGAACAAGTAACCGGATTCTAGGGCCAGTGGGAGACCATCTCGAGGAGTCGAGACCGGGTCCCCTAACTCTAGAATTGGCAGGGTTTCTTACCGCTCTCGTAGGGGTCTAGGGATGTGGGTTTGGCTATTCATCGCAACCGTGGAATCCGTGTTTTTTACTGGCTTAATTTAAAACACGGAAATCCTAGTATATCCAATATTTTATATGTTGACTTCTGCTGCTGATATTCTGTGATGTGATCACTTTATATTCTAAGACGAATTGTTATTATTATATATATGATATATAATAAATGTTGCTTATGTTTTGCACCCGCTCTAGTCCAGCCCCCGCTTTGCCGGTAGTTAAGTAACCTAACGGTCAAAACGGGGCCGTGGCGAATGCGGATGGTATAAGCGTACGTTCTATTTTCGTTTCATTGTCTGTGATGCTTAGGAAGCATAAATGATGGGACTTCATTAATGTGATTAATGAAAGAAAAGAAACCTAATGATGTTGTGGAATCAAATTTTCAAAAAGGGTAGCTCTAGTTCTTGCTTTGCATAGTGGTATTCCTTATAGAATATCCAGCACCTTATTCGATAAGGAAAGAGACAAGATTCCTTCACCAGGAGTGACCTCTTTAGCAGAAGCTAGCAAATGCTATAAACCACTCGGTTTTTTTTTTTGATTGCTTTTTTAGTTCTTGCTTTGGAAAGTGGTATTTCTTGTAGAATATACAACACCTTATTCGATAAGGAAAGAGCCGAGATCCTTTCACCGGGAGTGACCTCTTTAGCGAAACTAGTAAAAGCCAAAAAATCACTCCTTTTTCAAAATCACTCGATTCTGCAACGATATCAAGTTCATTACGCAAAAGGTTTTCTTAAAAACTGTCGTAGCCCTCCGTCATTTCAAATAAGGATTATTTAGTATTCGTGATGCGTTTGTTAACCTTATCAAGGTGTAGTGTACGGTAGCTGATTAGTGCTTATCTGGTAAAGCATGAGATGTTATTGGATTATGGTAGTCGTGTGGCCTTGTTGACTTTGTTAAGGGTCGTGTGGGTGGGAAGACTGCCTCAATATTGACCACGGTATTACGGGTCGGAGGAGGAAGCAAAAGAAGAACCGCGCCTCTGGTACTCCCTGTTCTGCCGCCTGCAACAGCCAGTACGATAGATTCCATCTCTCGGGTGTTTTCTTTATCTTTCGAGTTAAAATTTGACCGTAATTCATTTTGCAGCGATTACATCGGCTCCATCTCCTTTTGAGTCTCGCATTCCTATGCCCGTGGGGCTCTTCGCTAGACGTAGATCCTCCAGAGGCGCAATGAATAGCCGGCGAACGTTAAGCGAGTTTATCGAAGATCTCAACGCCGAGGCCCTCACTTCTGCTGTGGATTTTGTCGATGAAGTCGATCCAATGTTGGCGATGCTTGTGAATTTCTATAATGAAGATCTCGTCGGTGCTTGGGTTGATTATTGCAGGAAGATCGAGGCTTTCCTGCATGAGATTGAGCTTAAGCGTCTCGCTCCCGGGGTATTGGCCTAGAACTCACAGAGGGCTGCGTAGGTCGAGCAAAGTATCTCTTTCATTCGATATTTCGAACAAGAGGCGGCCCTGAGGCTAAAGGAGCATGAGGAGGCTTTCGGGGAATCCGTCCAACTGCGTGCCCAGGTTGAAGCGAATGCTGCGCAGCTGAAAGCTATTTTTGATGACCTCCAGCGAGGTATTTCTGACGGGCTGGCGCTGAGGCAGAAGCTTGACTTCGCGGAGCGGGTTATACAGGATTGCGAAGCTGCCAAGCAGGAAATCGATGAGAAGCTTTCAACCTGCTTACAGCAACGGGCTCAAATCGAAGCAGAGTTGGCCGCAGTAGCTGCACACGAGAAGGAGTTGAAGGGAGCGCGCGAGCGGTTCGTCAGTTTGTTGAAGATGCCTCCTCCCTAATAAGTATCATTGCACCCCCTTCTTTTACTGAATGTACTCCTTAAACTTCTGATTCATGAATAACATGTATTCATTTTGATCCCTGAATGAAATGTATCTTCTATTTACTCAAATCCATGAGTAAAAGACATAATTTATTTCATACTAGCATTTCTCTTTTGGCGTGAAGTAGTTTATATACTCATTTCAGAGTTTGTAGTTTATTCACTCATCACGGAGTCTCTAGTTTATGAACTCATTTCAGAGCTTGTAGTTTACCTCACTTGAGCTTGTAGGCAAACTTATCCTAACGCATGGATAACCCCTGCTCTTTGTGACAGAAGTCCGTTAGGTTTTGTGGTACTAAGATTTTTGTCCGTCGTACCGTCGCGCTGGCTGATGCATTCCTCGATATGCAGTCTTTACGCTGCTGTTCGAGTAGCCCCATGACTGTCGTGTCTCTGATCCTTTCGAGGGATGGACAAGACGTCTTCTAGCAATCTCCTTAGGTCATATTGCCGTCGGAAGAGCAAACGTTAGGAATTTTCCATGAGGCTTTTTGCTTAAGGTTAGGCTCAGTTTGGGAGCCCCGATGAGTCATAACCACTCCGCGCTGGTGTGGGATGATCTCCGATACTCTTTCAGGTTTTATTTGAGTTGTCGTTAAGATCCTGAAGCTAGGAATTTAGCCTTCGCTTCCTTTGTCGACACTGCGTCTACTGTAATGAGACGAATGTCCAAGTGGTCTATGAGTTGTTTATGAACCGTCGAGGCCTGAAACTAGGGACTTACCGATGGCTCTATTTTGTTTTGACCCTGGGGTCATTTGTTGACGCCGCGTCTACATCCTGCTGGAGTAAGAAGAATCGCTGTTGTCGACATTGTGTCTGTTGTACTAAAACGAGTGCCGAGGTGGTCTATAGGTTGATTGTGAACCGTTGAGGCATGGAACTAGGGACTTAGCCATGGCTCCGCTTGTTTTGACCCTATGGTCGTTTGTTAACACTATGTCTGCTGCTCCGAGACGAGTGTCAAGGTGGTCTCTAGGTTGTTTGTGAACCGTTGAGTCCAGGAACTAGGGACTTAGCCATGGCTCCGCTTGTTTTGACCCTGGGGTCGTTTGTTGACACTGAGTCTGCTGCTATGAGATGAGTGTCGAGATGGTCTCTAGGTTGTTTATGAACCGTCGAGGTCTGGAACTAAGGACTTAGCAATGGCTTCGTTTTGTTTTGACCCTAGGGTCATTTGTTGATACTGTGTCTGCTGCTCCGAGATGAGTGTCGAGGTGATCTCTAGATTGTTTGTGAAACTAGGGACTTTGCCAGGACTCCGTTGTTTTGACCATGGGATCGGTTGTTGACATTGCGTCTGCATTCTGCTGGAGTGAGAAAGAACGCCGGGGTGACATCGCGTCTGCTATATCAAGACGAACGTCGAGGTGGTCTCTACGTTGTTGGTGAACCGTCGGGACCTGGAACTAAGGACTTTGCCATGGCTCTATTGTTTTTGACCCTTGGGTCTTTGTCGACGTCGCATTTGCATACCGCTGGAGTAAGAAGGAACGCCGAGGTTGACATTGCGTCTGCTGTATCGAGACGAATATCGAGGTGGTCTCAAGGTTGTTTGTGAACCGTCGCGACCTGGAACTAGGGACTTTGCCATGGTTCCGTTGTTTTGACCCTGGGGTCGGTTGTTGACATTGCGTCAGCATCCTGCTGGACTTGAGAAGGAACGCCAAGTTGATCTTCTAAGCTATAGATGTTTCCGTCGAGATCTGACTCTCCCTTTGAAAGAGCCAGGTGGGAAAATGTGGTTTCCTTTTCGTTTATTCCCATGGATCATATACAGGGGTTGATGTAGACTCACCTGCATGGAAAAAACTTCATTTCATCTTTTTTTATTTCCTTCCGCGACGCTCAATCATTTCAGCTTTTCATATCGCGAAATTCGCGACCACCCAATCATTTCGGCTATATATTTTATTTTTACTCGCTGTTTTTTATTACGAGTTGCCCAATCATTTCGGCTATTTTTTCTTTTTACTCGCTGATTTTTATTGCAAGTTGCCCCATCATTTCGGCTATTTCATATGCATTTTTTTGCCCTAGCTCGCTGAGTTTTATTACGAGTCAAGGACTTGAGATCGGATTCCAGTCTTGGCATCAGTATTGCTGCAACTGGAATATTGTAAGGAGCGAATCATCATTTCCCCTGAGTTCACTTGAAGTTTGACACCTGTTTAGGCATTAGTATCGCTAAAACCGGGATAGTGCCAGGAGCAACTCATCATTTTCTTTGAGAGGTCATGGAATTTGATACCGATTTAGGCATCAGCATCGCTACAACTGGGATAGTGCCAGGAGAGAATCATCATTTGCCTTGAGAGGATATGGAATTTGATACCGATTTAGGCATTTGCATCGCTACAACTGGGATAGTGCCAGGAGCAAATCATCATTTTCCCATGTCGATTTGGACAAAGGTCGCTTAGTAGACAGGGTCAGGATCCTGTCGCCTAAGACTTTTGACTTTATAAGCCGTACGGGTCTCATAAAGGGTTTTCTCCCTACGAGTCGTGAGGATATCATAGGCGTATTTTCTCCTTAAGAATTGTGGAGATTACTAAGTGATGTCCTCTCTTGTAAGTCGTAAGGATCTTCCAAGAGTGTTTTCTTCTTATAAGTCGAGAGGACATACAAGTGTTATTCACCATATGGGGACATTTCTTGCCTTTTGTAGAACTTGGCAAAGGAATATTTGTTCGTGCCCGTGGATTGTATACAAGAGTCAATATGGACCGCCTGTAGGGTATTTTGGGAGATATGACGGCTTAAGAACAGGTCCAGATCCCGTAACTTAAGGCTTTTGAATCGTATGAGCCGTGAGGGTCTCACAGGGGGGATTCTCCTTACGAGTCGTAAGGATCTCGTAAGTGTATTTATTTTAACGAGATTGTGCCCTTCTGGGTTTTCACAATCTGAAGGGTTACGGTAGCGCCCCGGCCATCAAAACGCGGCCAAAATGCGGAACAAAAATTTCTAAACTGGCGCTACCGTTACCCGAATCCCGGATCGACCTTAAACCCTAAACTAGCAATTTAATTTAAGAGTTAGAATCATTATACCGAGTTGATCCGTGTCCTTCGTTCTTCATTCCAAGCTCCTAGCGATTCTTTGATGATGTTTGGTTGTCGGTCTTCCTCCATCTCCGATGATCCTCCCGAGGGAAACGGCGCAAGCTCCAAGCTCGTCGAACGAGGTAACCGACTCTCCAAAGTCGCTAGCGATGGATAGTGGGGGTATATGAAAGTGTCACTACAATTTTCTCTCATCCATGTGCTCCATGGTGCAACTCAAGAAGAAGATGAAAGAGGTGATGATGCTTTTGGCATGAGCAAAGAATTGGCTTAGTATTTTTGTGTGAATGAGAGAGTGGAGGGACAATGAAGCAAGTGTGTAATGTGTTGATCATCCCATGAAAATGAGAACCCCTCCACCACTAAAAGTGGCCGGCCCCTCCTCTCTCCTCCACAAAAAAATGTCATCTTCTTTTTTTAATTAAACAAATCAAACCATACCCAAATACCATGCTTTGACCCATGCCCAAAGTCATGTCACCTTTTCCACCTCATTAATAAAACAAATGAATTTCCATAAATGGAAAATCATATAAATGAGGTGGCATCTTCTAGAAGCTATTCCGTATAAAATACGAAATACTTCCTGGTACATGTATTGAAATACATATACGCGTATTCGTACAAAAATACGAATATCCAAGAGACAAAACGAACAGTGAACAATAATACTAGAATACGTATATAAAAATACATATATTAATTATTAAATCAAAACCAGATTTAATAATCCGGATTAATCCTAAGCCGCTAGTATTATCAACCGTCTGATTAAAGTATACGCAGCATGTGCACATATTTAATCGGACACCTGTATGTATCAACATACCTCATGTACACCATATCGCCTGAACCGTGAAAACCCTCTGTGTGGGACTCTAAAGACTCGTCAATACGCTGGCAGTGGGTTTAACCAAAAGCACGTCAGCGACACTTGCTGTACATAACGGCTACCTAGGTATTGAGCGAAAGGGAGGCCGACGAGCAAACTCATCCTGAACCCTTACTAAGCCTGACAGTGACAATATCCGTACAGTTCAGTCTGTTCGTCTAAGAATATCGCATATCGAGTCTAAGGGGGTGGATAAAGTCAGACCCCTAACAACGTGACATTTAGTGTCGGGATGAAACCCATCACCACCTGAGAAACTATCGATCCTGGATCAATAATTCTCGTCCATCGTGACCACGGATTTATGGTTATGGCCATCCATACACAACGCGACATCAACCCCCAATACCGGGAGAGACAAATCTCCGACGATCCGATCACTGCCTCCATGTGGCTCGGGACTGTACCCAACTAAAACCTGTTTGCACGACTCCTTTGAGCCGTGATAGGGTAGTAATCAAAGCACAGTGGGAACTCACACGAGACAAATGACGATCTCAGGTCGACATACTAACCTGTACACATGTCACCTGGGAACTGCTATCTGACAATAGGTATAAATCCAACTAGCAGGTTCCCGGCGAGTCCGTCTAGTGTACTCATAACCCAATGAATACCTGTATAATATCTTAGGTGAACATACTAACACCAATGGCTTGTGAGACCTTGGCCACCGCCCCTTGTCGGGGTCTCGATCAGTATACACTAGTCTACACTCTAGTATCGATGCCCGGTCTCGATACTCCTACGACTAGGGACATTTAAGGATGTGCTTATATACCCTAGCTCCCACATATATGATCGCCATCATAATGCTGGCAGTCAAGCAAGAATCCTATGGGCTCTATCAACATGTACATGATGATAAAGACAAACCAGATAACATACTATCATCTTGAGTAAGACTGTTTTATCGGTATAGGTCCTTCCTCAATCATCACAATCACAAGTCCACGACTATTATAATTGCCTTGAGGGCACTATAGCCAACAATCTCCCACTTGCACTTAAGGACAATTATTGCGATATCGCATACTCACAGCCCGTGTGATACCGAACACCCAACTTCTCTACTAATCAGTTTCGCAAAGCCCGGTTGCAAAAAATGATTGCGTTCGAGAAATAGCCTCAGTGAGTGGATCCGCTCCAATGTTTCTTTCTGTATCTCTCTATATCACAACTTCGTGGAGAAAACTATCTCCCAAAATGAGCAATACCTGTCTTAGAATTTGTCTGGATATCTGATGGGAGCCAGTTCACAAATGAACTTCAAATCCAAAAAACTTCTTAGATTGTATCGTCCACTGAATTTAGTCAGTATCCTGAGCCATGCTTTTCCTCAGTATTCGTTTGGACCACCTGTCCAACATACTGTCCCTCAAAAGAGAGAAAACTATAACTCTGACAGTCACTCTGTCATGCAGGTCACCAAGGAAGCTTAAAATGACAACCGTCTCCTGAAGGAGGCTGTCGTTACCATATCCCAAGAACATTCACTTATGTTCACAAACTGCTTTCCAATGTTTCTCCAGGATTGGATTAATATATGTTTATTGCAGCTAGTGCAAAAACAATATCTGGTGTGGTACTTGACATTTCATGATTAACTCAATTGCCTTAGCAAGTGATATGCCAATCATATAGATCCCTCTTCCCTTTAGCCTGTAAAACACTTTTAGAGAGGTTAACTCCATCACCTGCAGGTAGACCACCATGCTAGGAGTCGACCATTTAATGTCAAAGTACCCAGGTTAGGATACTTCCCAAATCTAGATCTAAAACCATAGATCTAGTAACCAGAAACCCTGATATTATGTCTATATCCTATGTGGAGAAACAAATTTGTGACAACCACAGTATAACCGATCATAGTATAGGAATATCTCTTCCTATCAAGTGCATGTCATCCAAATACCTGGACATCACTCTCTACTACTTTCTTACCAGATTCATCTCCTATTCTGATGAGGTCAAAACTATGACTGTCACATCAAAACTAGATGATCTATTTCCGCTATACCTGCTTTAGTCTATAAATAGACATAAGCTACTTGCTTACTATGCTTCCGCTGCTCCCACTGACTACAATAACCCTCTGGCAGAGTCATATATACGTGCATTTCTAAAACTAGTTTAGAACGACGCTATACTCATCCTCCTGCCGGGTCTCATAGTCTAGAACAACAGCAATGGCAAGTCTGGGTAAACAAGAACCTCGCTGTCACCGTCACTGAGAAGACCGAAGTACCTCTCGGGTGCCTGAGGTTTCTCACCAAATCTGCGGAGTGGCTAATGGAACATCAAATCCAATTGAATTCTTAGGTTCTATTAAATTTTCAGTAATCGTTTGTGGTTCTGGAATAACTTCCAGTTCTACCATACTCCCACTTGTGTTTTCTGAAAAAGTCCATTTTACTAAAACTGTGTCGAGTCAAGAACAATATAAATATTGATCTTCATGATGGTAGAAATTTAACCCTCGCCAAAGCCCGGGATAACCCACAAACTGCCAGTACAGAAACGTGCCTCGAGTTTATCCGGATCTGGTTTTAAGCATCAGCCGGACAACTCACTATACCTTAACATCGTTAAGATATAAATTGATTCTATATATAACTAATATAGAAACAAAAGCACTAATTTAATTGGAACCAGATTCAAAATCATGCATCTCCAGTGCATATCGACCAAATGGAAGGAGGCTATTCAGTATTACTCAACTAGGAGTGCATCCATATATGAGTAACTTGAAAAAGAATCAAGTTCTCAAAACCATTACTATCAATGGAATACCAAACACAAGTATCTACATCTTTGACTTCGTCGAAGAATCCCGATACTTCCAACTAATGGTTCTCCACTTTATTCTTATACCTATAACTTCTCAATATATGGAACTAGCATTTCAACGAAATACATGTCTAGAATCAGAGAATTTATGAGTAAACAGATTACAGTGCGAGTACCATCCCCATTGTCCTAATGGATACTGGACAATATACAATACTTTGTATAAGTCTCCTGAGTTCAACAACTCAAACCCTGTGCGTCGTAGGTTGAAAAACTGTAGTATGGTTAAGAAGAATTACACCGCTGTTGAAGGCACCTTACCTAATCACCAACTGATATAGGTAAATGTCACGGACATAATATCAAAAAGTTATATCTCACTTTATAAAATAAACGTACAGATATATCAGTTTGAAATTAGTGCATAACAATGGATATTCAAAACCAAATATTTGTCATCCGACAAAATCTAGATGATTTCCTCAAATATCACCAATTACAACGAATTCCGATATAATGGGGATCTAATCACCCAATTCCCAATATCTTACTCCCACTCACCATCCGTAATAACATACAGATGTGAGAAACTGATCTGATAAATACATACCCTGGAGTTAGATTCCAATTGGGAAAACAGATTTCAATTAACATCGCATAGTCAGACTGAAACATGAAAATGTTTCAAAGGGGTTAACTGGTATTCCTAGTAACGCCACTTCCAATATCCTGATTCACGACAGTAACCATATACTTACCTGCCCTCACTGCAATCCCTTTATTATGTATTCACTTATTACCTTCTGTACACCTCCTTTACGCTAATTGGTTTTCTTCATTCCCTACCCTTCGGCACCAGCCTAAGGTTTTGAAGAAGACTATCCAATAAGAGTAATAGGTGTACTCTCCTAATCCTATGAGCCCTTCCAACCTGAGAGAAGGTAATGGGAAAAGACATCTGAATAATCCTATTCAATTTCTCCTGAACCAGAATCCATCCTCGAAAAAGTTCCTTCGAGTTCGTATGTAACTATACGATGGATTTATCCAATGAAAGGGGATATCCGTAGTGATACGGAGTGTCCTAGAGAAATGCAAAGTGGATGTAGGAGTGGCAGGGGCATACCCGGTCTTTGTCGTGAATGATGGTGATCGCAATTTCCTTTGCCATTATTCTAATCCCTTTGTATGTATTTACTTATTTCCTTCTGTACACCATACTTAAGCTTAATTGGTTTTCTTCCTTCCCTACCGTTCGGCACCTGCCTATGGTTTGGAAGAAGACTATCCAATAAGCTTAATAGGTGTACCCTCTCCTAATCGTAGGAGCCCTCATAACCTGAGAGAAGGTGAAGAGAAAAGAAAACCGAATAATCCTATTCAATCTCTCTAGAACCAGAATCCATCCTCTAAAAAGTTCCTTCGAGTTCGTATGTAACTATACGATGGATTTATCCAATGGAAATGGATGGTCGTAGTAATACGGGGTGTTCTGGAGAAATACAAAGATGATATAGAAGTGGCAATGATATATGCGACACCGTGACATTTCCAAAAGTCAAAGTGTTTTAAGAAGGTTCGGTTAACTCGGTTTCATAAGTTTTAGTCAAGGGCCGGGTCATAGTCGCAGCCAGAGAGAGAGAGAGAAAGGAAACACTCAGCGTGCACTCTAACCTAGATCAGAATGGTTAATCACTTTATCTAATCTGCATTGCTCCCACTGTTTCCTCGAATTCTCCTCAAAACCCAAAAGGAGAATTAGTCGGAATCACCCGAGGAGTAATCTTACTCATCAGTGGGAATCGGGATCCAACTATCATTGCATCATAACCTGATGGAAGCCACTCAAGTCACCACACTCCAGAAGGTATGCGCATGCCTGGCAAGTTTCCTGTATGTTTGAAACTCCCGATGTGTGTTTTTACCCCAAGCGGCTTATGACCTTGACAGAGGTCAACATATCATAAGTCGCAAGTCAAGTTCAACCCGTCATCGTCCTGGATTAACTTAGACCCACCCGCACGAGCCCTTAACAGAGGTCAACATGACCGTGCGACTGTCCTAAATAATCTCATATCTATGCAACAAACAAGCATTACCCAGCTACCAAGCACTGTGCTTTGACAGAGGTCAACATACACAGCATGAATACTAAGTAATATATGTAAGAAATGACAGAGGGCTACGACTAAACTTTGGAGAAAAACCTTTAACGTAATGAACTTAATATCGATGAAGGAATCCAAGTGGTTTTATAAATATATAGTGGCGAAAACTTTTAGTAAAGAGGTCACTCCCGGTGAAGAGATCTCGGCTCTTTCCCCAACGAATGGGGTGCAGGATATCCCAAACTGAATACCACGATGCAAAGCAAAAGTAATCGACAATAGTGAAGTTGTTACGTTGATGCAAACTTTTACTCAAGGGGTCACTCACGATGAAGGGATCTCGGCCCATGCCTCGTCGAATGAGGTGCTGGATATTCATAACCGAATACCACTGTGCAAAGCAAAAGAGAACGTCTGTAATATCAGTTTTAAAAACTTGGTTCCAACAACATCATATATAGGTTTGTTTTATCCTTGCATTGATAAGAGTCAATGCAGCCGCATCAATTAATCACACCAGAAAAGAACGAAGAAAAAATGTACGTAAATGCCATCCGCATTCGCCACTGGGTCCCGTCATCACCCGTTAGGTTACTTAACTAATGACAGAGCGGGGACTGGGCTAGAGCGGGTGCAAAACATATAAAACATCTACTAGTATATATAAATAAATAAATATATATATATATAACATTCGTCCCAGGCATGATATAAAGCAACATCACAGAAACATCACAGAAGCAACAAAGAATGGTGGATAATCTGGAGCCCCGGGTTTCATTTGAGCCGCAAATGAGACCCGACATTCCCTGTCGTGTGGATAGCCTGTGCAATGAAACCTAGACCCCTACGAGCGCGGCAAGTTACCCGCCAAAACCAGAAGCGAGGCAACCTCCTTCAACAACGTGAATGGGCCACCCAGCACTTCACGGAATCCGGTAATTTGAGCACCCCTCCTGGGTCAACCTATACCCCCTACGAGTGCGGCGAATAGCCCGCCAATTCTAGAGTAAAGTCCCCTCCGTCCCAACTCCATAAGAAGCGGACCCGTTACCCTCTAGAATCTGGCTATTCGTGCACCCCACCGCGGGGTAATCCTAGTACAGAAAAGAAAATAATATACAAGGGTGACATCGATCTCAACCCGGTCGTGCCCTAAAAGAATAATATACAAACTGGCAGTGACGGCAGTCCACATGTCGGACGCTCGCCCCGCAATATCAAATGTACAAATGAATCTAAACTGTACTACAACTGCACCCAGGCAATCCACCACGACCATCCAACCAACATCATAGCACAACACAGAACATCAACATGAATGTCACGTTCGCAAACCCGTTTAAAAGAACATATAGCAGTTAGACGGGATTACCGATCAAATGGCATTCACGGTCGCAGATATAAATGTATGTACTGATAATCACACACTTAAAATTTCGATCGACTAAATTCCAAATTGGCCCCAATAGAAAAATCAACACTTCACTGAAACCTGGGCCAAGACAGTATATGTCAAAAATCATAATTCCAAGTCAGGGGGCTACAGGAAAAATTTAGAAGCCCGTCGCCACTAAATGGTCGCGGATCCGCCGCCAATAGGGGGTAAGTGCGGCGGTTCCGCTGCGACTTGGAGGCATCAGGAGCCCAAATTTTTTCTGTACCCTTAAAAACGCCTGCACGGATTTTTAAGCCTCTGGAAATAATTTTTTGAGCACTTTTGAAAATCAACTGCAAACACAAAAAAGAAATCTTGATTTTGGAAATTTCCGTCGATCGATCTTTTAAGCACGTCAAAACAAGCTAGTAGGGTTAAAAGGTTGGCTCTGATACCATGAAGGGTTACGACAGCGCCTGGCCATCAAAACGCGGCCAAAATGCGGAAAAAAATTTCTTAACTGGTGCTACCGTTACCCAAATCCCGGATCAACCTTAAACCCTAAACTAACAATCTAAACTAAGAGTTAGAATCATTATACCGAGTTGATTCGTGTCATTCGGTCTTCATTCCAAGCTCCTAGCGATTCTTTGATGATGTTTGGTTGTCGATCTTCTTCCATCTCCGATGATCCTCCCGAGGGAAACGGCGCAAGCTCCAACCTCCTCGAACGAGGTAACCGACGCTCCAAAATCGCTAGTGTGGAGAGTGGAGGTGTATGAAAGTGTCACTACAATTTTCTCTCATCCATGTGCTCCATGGAGCAACTCAAGAAGAAGATGAAAGAGGTGATGAACCTTTTGGCATGAGCAAAGAATTGGCTAAGTATTTTTGTGTGAATGAGAGAGTGGAGGGCCAATGAAGAAAGTGTGTAATGTGTTAATCATCCCATGAAAATGAAAACCCCTCCACCACTAAAAGTGGCCGGCCCCTCCTCTTTCCTCCATAAAAAAATGTCATTTTCTTTTTTAATTAAACAAAGCAAACCATACCCAAATACCATGCTTTGACCCATGCCCAAAGTCATGTCACCTTTTCCACCTCATTAATAAAAAAAATGAATTTCCATAAATGGAAAATCATATAAATGAGGTGGCATCTTCTAGAAACTATTCCGTATAAAATACGGAATACTTCCCGGTACATGTATCGAAATACATATACGCGTATTCGTACAAAAATACGAATAGCCAAGAGAGAAAACGAATAGTGGACAATAATACTAGAATACGTATATACAAATACATATATTAATTAATAAATCAAAACCCGATTTAATAATCCGGCTTAATACTAAGCCGCTAGTATTATCAACCGTCTGATTAAAGTCTGCGCAGCATGTGCACATATTTAATCGGACACCTGTATGTATCAACATACCTCATGTACACCATATGGCCTGAACCTTGAAAACCCTCTGTGTGGGACTCTAAAGACTCGTCAATACGCTGGAAGTGGGTTTAACTAAAAGCACGTCAGCGACACTAACTGTACGTAATGGCTACCCAGGTATTGAGCAAAAGGGAGGCCGACGAGCAAACTCATTCTGAACCCCTACTGAGCCTGACAGTGACAATATCCGTACAGTCCAGTCTGTTCGTCTAAGAGTATTGCATATCGAGTCTAAGGGGGTGGATAAATTCAGAGCCCTAACAACGCGACATTTCGTGTCGGGATGAAACCCATCACCACCTAAGAAACTATCAATCCTGGATCGATAATTCTCGTCCACCGTGGCCACGGATTTATGGTGATGGACATCCGTACACAACGCGACATAAACCCCCAATACCAAGAGAGACGAATCCTCGACGATCCGATCATTGCCTCCATGTGGCTCGGGACTGTACCCAACTAAAACCTGTTTGCACGACTCCTTTGAGCCATGGTAGGGTAGTAATCAAAGCACAGTGGGAACTCACATGAGAAAAATGACGATCTCAGGTCAACAGACTAACCTGTACACATGTCACCTGGGAACTGCTATCTGACAATAGGTATAATACCAACTACCAGGTTCCCGGCGAGTCCGTCTAGTGTACTCATAACCCAATGAGCACCTGTATACTATCTTAGGTGAACATACTAACACCAATGGCTTGTGAGACCTTGGCCACCACCCCTCGTCGGGGTCTCGATCAGTATACACAAGTCTACACTCTAGTATCGATGTCCGGTCTCGCTACTCCTACGACTAGGGACATTTAAGGATGTGCTTATATACCCCAACTCCCACATATATGATCGCCATCATAATGCTGGCAGTCAAGCAAGAATCATACGGGCTCTATCAACATGTACATGATGATAAAGACAAACCAGATAGCATACTATCATCTTGAGTAAGACTGTTTTATCGGTATAGGTCATGCCTCAATCATCACAATCACAAGACCGCGACTATGATAATTGCCTTTAGAGCACTATAGCCATACAATCTCGCCGGCAGTCCTGCTGTTTTTACTCACAGCGCCCTTTCGGGTTTTCATCTGTGCCCATTTTTTTTGTGGACATACCGTTTCTTTTAACGAGATTGCACCCTTCCGGGTTTTCACAAGCTCACCGGCAGTCCTGCTGTTTTTACTCACGGCGCCCTTTCGGGTTTTCATCCGTGCCCATTTTTCTTGTGGACATACCTTTTTTTTTTAAATGCAGTCTTCACCGTGGGAGCTTTGATTGCAACACAGATCCCAGGAAAAGATACCGCCATGTTTGGGGTGGAGTACTAGTTTAGGGACATTTCGTTCCTTGATCGCCATTTTGGAGGCGAAGTTTTAGTTTAAAGACATTATGGCCCGTTGTTAGTTTAGGGACATCTTGGTCCGTTGTTTCCATGTTTGGAACGGAGATTCTGTTGGATACTACTTTTAGAGTTTTGACTCAAGAAGATAGTGAGCATACACAAGCATCGTCATCTATCATTGACCTGAGTCGTGACTCGTCAGGCATAGTATTTCTTAAGGAATCGGCCGTTTATTGGCCGGAAGGGTCTTTCTCCATGCATATCTATGAGCAAGTGGGCTCCACCTTGGTAGACCTTGTCTATGATGTACAGGCCCTCATAGTTCGGCTTGAATTTCCCCCGTTTGGCATGATTGGGGATCATTGGTCGTTTGACAACTAGTATGAGTTAGCCTTGGCAGAATGTTCTCGGCCTGGTTAGTCTTTCGTATGAGCGCGTTATCCTTGCTTTGTAAGCTTCCATGTTTTGCTGCGCAATGAGACGAGTTTCATCGAGAGCATCGAGCTCCTCAAGCAGAAGATGAGCATTTTCTTCATCCGTCAGTTCGTAACGAACCGCCACTCATAGAGAGGGTATCTCTATTTCTAAGGGGAGTATCACTTCCGTTCCGAATACCAACGTATATGGTGTTGTATTTGTGGCCGTTTTGAACGTGGTTCGATATGTCCAGAGAGCTTCATGCAGTCTCTCGTGCCAATCCTTTTGACACCGTTTTCTTTATAATTTTTTTCAAGTTCTTGTTGAAAGCCTCAGCTAGACTGTTAGCTCAAGGATTATAGACTGAAGAGTACCTCCAATCAATATTCTGCTGTTGTGCGAAGTGGCTGATCTTATGGCTTCTGTAAGATGACCCATTATCCGAGATTATCCACCGCGGAGTACCGAACCGGTAGACGACATGTGTCCTGAAGAAATGGAGGATGTTGTCTGTCTTCACTCCCTTTAGTGGTACTGCTTCTGCCTACTTAGAGAAGTAATCGGTTGCTGCCAGTATGAATCGATGTCCTCTGGATGGCGCTGGTTCAATGGGACCAATTATGTTGGTTCCGCATATTTCGAACGGCCAACTGGCCACTGTTGGGTGTAGCAAATTTGGATGCTGGTGGAAGAAGTCCCCATGAATCTGGAATGAGTGACACTTCTTTGAATATTCAAGGCAGTCCTGAATCATTGTGGGCAAATAGTAACCCATTTTCTTGATCTTTAGTTTCATCTTTGGCCAGATTGATGAGAACCGCAGAGTCCATCGTGAGATTCTTAGACGACTCTCTTTGGTTCCTCCGGTCACAAGCATCTTAGCCACAAATTTTCGAACGATCTCTTATATAGAGAATCATTGACGAATGCGAAGGACAGAGCTCGTTTCATGAGCTGATGTTTTGATGACGCATTTTTGGGTGTGCGATGGGATTTGAAGTAGTCTATAAAGACTTCTCTCCAATCCTTAGCATTTTCTCCATCTTCTATTTGGAAGGTTGCTTATTTGGTCGCTTCCTTTCCTTCAGACGACTCTGTTAAATCTTCCAAAGATATTTCTGCTGGCGCGAGAACTCGGCGGCTTTGCAGAACGATCCTTACATCATCAAGGTTTTCGTCAACCAATTCCTTAGAAATCTTTGCTAATGCATCCGCCTTGCTATTTTCTGCACACGGTATGCTTTCCAGGATGTATGAGGGAATTTGTGTCAGCAATTGCTGCACTCTCTCACCATATCTTATTAGCTCTGGTTTGCATGTATGATGATAGTCGCCATTAACTTGACTAACGACCAGCTGGGAGTCTCCATATATGAGGAGGTTTTTGATTCCCATGTCGACAGCGATCTCGAGACCTGCTATCAAAGTTTCATATTTCGCTTCGTTGTTTGTTCTCGGCTCCGTAAGGAAAGGGCAAAACGCATTATCCCTCCTTATGGATTCACGAAGATAAGGCCTACCCCAGCTTTAATTATGGGAGTGTTGTTCTTTCGCTTCTTCATGGAAGATGTCCCATCGAAGTAAACTTCCCATCAAGAGTCATTTTCTTCATCCTTTGTGTCGAACGCATGTTCGTCTGGTAATTCGCAATTTAAGGGAGAGTCAGCTGGTATCGGGTGCTGAGCGAGGATTTCGGTGATGGCCTGGCCTTTCACTGCCTTGAGGGGTCGATACGTTATCGAGAACTCCATTAAGAGGAGGGCTCATTTAGCGGGCCTTCTTGTTAGTATGTCTCTTGACATCAAGTATTTGAGAGGATCCACCGTTGATATGATATGGACCTCATGTGCCAAGGAATAATGCCTGAGCTTCGTTATCGTGAAGATCAGTGCTAGGTAATGCTTTTCAATAGGGGAGTAGTTGTTTTTTGCCCCCAGAAGAACTCGACTCAAATAGTAGAAAGCTCTCTCCTTCCTCTGGTCGTTCTCCTGTGCTCATAACGCGCCTAAAGAACCTTCAAGGACTGTTATGTACAGGATGGGGGGTTTTCCCTTAACTGGAGCGGACAGTACCGGCGGATTCTGCAGGTATTGTTTGATTTCATCTAGCGCACTTTGGCATTTATGATCCCAGACGAACGGGGTACCCTTATTCATTAGATGACTGTACGGACGACATTTACCGGAGAGGTTGGCTATGAACCGCCGGATATACGCGTGCTTTCCTTGGAGAGACCGCAGTTGTTTGAGAGTCTTTGGCGTGGGCATTTCCATGATTGCCTTGATCTTTGATGGGTCTACTTCGATGCCTCTGTGACGTATGATGAATAATAGGAATTTGCGTGAGGAGACTCTAAACGAGCATTTCAGAGGATTCGTCTTCAGATTGTATTTCCGAAGACGCTGGAACACTACGTTCAGGCGTTCCCAGTGTTCCTCATATGATTTTCTTTTTACTACAAGGTCGTCGATATAGAATTCGACAATCTCATGGATGAGGTCGTTGAAGATCTTCGTCATGGCCCTCTGGTAAATAGCGCCAGCATTCTTTAGTCCGAAAGGCATCACTTTGTAACAGAATATGCCCAGCGGAGTCCGGAAGGCGGTGTGTTTTTGGTTTTAAGGATGCAACTTTATTTGATTGTACCCTGAAGATCCATCCATGAAGGAGAAGATCTCATGGGTAGATGTGTTATCGATCATCATCTCGGTAACCTGTACGAGGAAATCGTCCTTCGGGCAAGCTTTGTTAAGGTCTCGGAAGTCTATGCTGATACGCACCGTCCTATTTTTCTTTATCACCAGGACAATGTTCGCGATCCAGTCGGAATATTGAACCTCTTGAATGAAGTCGGAGTCAATTAGCTTCTTGACTTCGGCATTGATGCTCATCTCGAGTTCGAAGCGCATTCTTCTTGGCGCATGTTTGACTGGCTTGACGTCCGGTGATATCGCTAGTTTATGCACAGCTATTTCTGGATCTAGTCCCAGCATTTCAGAATAGTTCCATGCGAAGCAGTCTTTATACTGTATAAGTACGTCCTTTAGCGTAGCCGCCTGCTTTTTAGATAGCAGCTCAGTGATGAACGTTGGCTTTGGATCATTTTCCGTCCCCAGGTCAATTTTTCCGAGCTTGTCTGCTGTGGTGTGTATCCTATCTTCCAGCTCTTTTGGCGCCGGTGAAAATTCTGAGATCACCTCGTCCTCATCCTCATTTTTGAAGCACCGGGAGAGGTCATCCATATTCTTGTGCTCTCCATCTATCAATAGTGTTATCATGTGGCAGGTACGAGATCGTTTCCAAGCTCGATGCCGATCTGTATTTACCCTCGCAATGTAGGTTGCTTTTGGCTCATGCTTTCATGGTGGGGTCACCCTCCAACCGTCGGATAGAGCAAACCTGCATTATTGGTACTGGTCTTCGACTCAGTCTTTGAAGGTGAAGCAGTCTTCAAGAGGATGTCCTATTGCTCGGTGGTAGGAGCAATAATCCGGGTGATGGACTTTGTTTACTTGTTCGGGGTGCCTGGACTCCAGGAGCGTCATCATTTGATTCTTCATGACAAAGTTAGATATTTTCCTTTTCTTTTCTTAGGGGAAAGAATATTCTTGACCCATCTTCTTCATCAGCGATGGATTCCAGCGGACCCTTTCTCGATCACGCGGCTTCTTGGACCTGCTTTGCTGCTTTCGAATGTCATTCTCGTTCTTTACCTTGTTTTTGCCACCGCGTCAGGATTTTTTCTTGTCGCAAGAACATACAGCGGGCTGAGGATGAAGGGCATCATAATTTTCTATTTCCGCAGACTGTTGAGTAAGATGCTACGTCAAAGTCTTTTCGTAAATAGCCATTTCGCAGTTGTGGTCATCCTTAACTTTTTTACCGTCTTCTCTTATTAGCTTGTCAATTTGTTCTTTGAATGACGGACTTGGTATTCTTATGGCAGGATCTTGCTCTGGTTCAATATCGGCGCTATCTGGAAAATCATTCTCTTTTCTACCGAAGCTATTTACGACACGGCAGCCGTGGAATCGCTACCGTTTCTTGGACCGAATGTATCCAAGCCCAATCGTCTCCATCCTCCCGTTGGGCATCTTTTTGCTAAGTTCCGGGGATGTCCTAAATCCTGTTGTAGAACTGGGCTTGTCGAGCTATTTGAAGGGTACACATTGGCGTCTTAATAGCCTCTTCAATCTCTCTGTGTAATATCTGGGTAGACGGATTGGCTGAAGCCTGTCAAGCACAAAATCGGCACCATGCCAGACTTCTTTTTTCACTTTAGTCTCCGTAGATTGGTAGAAGAGGAACGCATTTTCACCTCTTCGTCCAAGAGAGACGTAGAAAGTCTGCAGCTCTTTCATGCCGTATGAATCGAGCGCATCAAGTTCTATGTAATTCCGTAGCGGAACCATAGTGATCTGTAAACTCTGATCAGCTCCAGTAATGGCTTGTTCTGACGGGCGGACAAAGAACACTGCGTTGGCCTCGTCCTCAGAGTCACTATAGAAAACCAAAATAGGGATAGATGGTCCGGACCTGTTGCCTTGGGGTTGCCCCGACTATACTATTTCTTCATCTTCCTTGGTATCACTCCCGAAGACCGGGATAGTGGAGACGACTTTTTATTTATTCTCCGGCTTATGACATCTTTCCGTGTCCTTGATGTCTGGTAAGAAGTACCTGACGTCTTCATACTTTCGGACTTCGTTTACGGAGAATGGATTTAGTTCCCCTGTAACGGTGTACTCAAGGCCGTCTTTGAAATACTTCATACATTGATATTGTGTAGAAGGGATGACGTTGTACTCGTGTAATCAAGGCCTGCTAAGCAAAGCATTGTAGCAAGTCTTGGCGTCGATGACATGAAATTTGATGCCAGTGACGAGCAGCCCGAAGCTTAACGTTGGTATTACAGACCCAAGCATCCATGATGACTGGGAATCGAACCCGGATATAATAATTTTTTCTCTAGCCAGGTGCTAAACGTTCATGCAAATATCCTTCAGCACACTCACGTTGAGAAGGTTGACAGAGGACCCGTTGTCAACCAGGATCTTCCCTATCTTGATGTCGTGACAGTACCCGGTGACATATAGCAGACGGTTATGCTCGCACGTTCCGAGGAGGAGATCCTCATCGCTGAATGTGATGTCAGCTATGTGAACTTCTTCCAACTCGTCCTTCATCATTTCTTCTTCAAGGAAAGCTTAGAATTGATCGGGCTATTGTAATGCCCTGATCAGAGAATCTCGTGCCTCTTTAGACAGGAGGAGAGCATCCAATTTACTCAGTTGTGAGGGTATCTTCCTTAGATGTGCCAGAATATTGTAATCCACCTTGTTTTTCTTAGACGGGTCCCTGGCTACGAGCTCTTTGACAGCTCCATCATCGAGGGCAATTTCCTCAGGGACTTTTTCCTTCCCCTTTTCTCTTTTGCTCGAACCTTTGTTTGTAGGCCCGAGGTTCTTCTCAGGCAGTGTGCTGTTACGCAGCTGAATGTTCTCGCGGCTCTTCTCCTCTTTTTCTTTTCTAGAGGTGGATTCTTTGAATAGCAGGCCAAGGGTTATTTTTTCCTCAAAATCGCTCCCGAATGTGAGAACTTGAGATTGCCCTTTTGTCGAACTGGTATCAACCATATAACAGTTGCAAGCCGTTCTTTCACGCTCATCTTTCGCACTTCTTTGCCGTGGACGAGCTTCGCGCTTCATCCGCTTGAAGTGTTGCCGATGAGCAACGTATCCTTACCACGACATCTTGAAGGCATTTCACTTTTTGGTATGGTGCATGACCCTCCGATGGTATAAGCAATAGTTCGGATATACAACCGCTTCGTCGAGGCACGTACTCCCTGGAGTGTTTTCCACGAGAGGGTGCGGCTTCATTCCCATTATCAAGGCTTTAGCGAACTGCTTCTCCGCTTTGATCCTGCTATTTTTTTGTAGCAGGTGTGCTTTGGCTTGGGTGTATACTTTATGACTAATCTTTACCGCAGCTTCTTCATCCTGACGCTGACGCTTGGCCTTTTCGTATATGAGCGTTTCACGTTCTCGGTCAGCTTGCTCTTTTGAATGGCTTCGTTTAGCAGCCTGTCAATCAGGTCGTCTGACGGTTCTAGGGGTTTTGGCACAGATCTTGTCCCCAGTTTCTCTGTGTTACTTTCCGACGCCGAGGGAGTTTCTTCATCTTTTAACGATGAATGAGAGACCATGTGGCAACTCGCTACATAATCCTCGGGTTTTTCTGACGAGTCGTTTCCCTCATCATTGTCACTATCTCCGTTCTCAAGGATATGGTTGAGAAACTCTTCGAGTGTGACTGGGGTCCGCGCCTTCTGGTTGTACTCCTCCAGTACGTCAATATACTTCTACAGGTCCGTGCGCTTGTCGTCAGGCTGCACGGGTTTCTTGGTTTTCTTCTTTTTCTTCGAAGGGTTTGAAGGCTTAACCTGGGTGTTTTTCCCATCGTTACCAGCTTTCACTGTTAGGCGTGGTTTTAGTATCCCTTTAATGATATCGGGCTCCACCAGGATTTTCCACCTGATCGCCGGACATGCTTGAAGATCCTTCAGCATTCTTTTAGTTTTAGCTGAAAGGACAACTTCCCTTGGAGCTTCTTCCATAAACGAGCATGATGCCCCCGGCATGTCCACCTTTTTAGGAGCGTGCTTCTGTGGCAGGTTCACCCTCCAATTTTCGGACATCGCAAACTTGCCTTGTTGGTACTGGTCCTCAACCCAGTTTTTGAAGACATAGTAATCCTCAATTGGATGGCCCACTACTCTGTGTTAGGAGCAGTAGTTGGGGCTATTGACATCACCAGGCTGCAGTGGACGTCTCGGATCCGGAAGATTGATGAGTCTGTTGCGCACTACAAGTTCGAACAGTCTCCTCGTTTTATCACGGGGAAACGAGTAAGGACTGTTTACCGCTGAAAACGGGAGACGAAACCGCATAGGTCATCATACTTGAATTTGGGGGAAGATGCTATTTGGTTTTATCTCTCTACCTCTCCGAAGATGACAAGTTGATTTATGGCACCGTGTATCAGAGGTTTAAATAGATGCGGCCGTTGTAGCAGAATTCGTCATATTCCCCCTCGTTTGCGAGTGTTTTTTTATTATGGGGACGCTCTTTCCTGCAGGCGCAAGCCCCTGCAGTTAATTACGTTACCGTATCACGGTAACCACTTTCTCCCTCTCCAGAAGGTCACTTCGTGTCGTGTGTGTTTGTTTTATTTTTGGTTGCCCGTGGATTGTATACGAAGACTAATTTGTGTTGTCGCCCGTAGGGCGTGGATTAGTCCAAATCCGTATATTCTTAGATTTGGGTTTGGGATGATTTAAGGATCGTTAACCTTATTTGAGATTAAGATCAACTTAAACATTTGTTAAGGATACGTTAATCCAATGTTGGACTAAGATCTACTTAACGAGGGTTTGGGATCATTTTTTATCCAACGAAAAAGCATTTGGGCTCTATCGTTTTAGTTTAAGGACGTTACGGTCCATAGTTAGTTTAAGGACATTACGATCTATGGAAAGTTTAGGGACATTTCGGTCCATGGCTAGTTTAAGGACATTACGGTCCATGGGGTATGCTCATGGGTTTGAGAGTGCAACCAAGAGCTGTTGGTTGTCGGGACCCTCCACCTCTTTGATATCGTTGAAGAATTACAACGACATATATCATAGGTGTGGAGAGATGTACCCTTGAATCGAACTCCAGATTGAAGGGAGAGATCATGGTGGACCGAACATTATTTTAGATGCTACGTGTCAGGAGATCATTAGCCATCTCTGGAACCAAGGTCAGTTTGGAGAGGACCTGAGTATAGGAAGGCTCGGTTGATTGATGGTCAAAAGGTTTTTGGCCTCGGGAGACTTGGCTAATTTCGGCTAAGGTTGGCCTCTTACAGTGTTAAACACTAATAAATGCTTGGCGCTCACGTGCTCCCACGTGAGGCTCTTAAGCAGTGTTAAACACTGAAATTCAGAGCGCTCGCGTGTGGCACGTGAGGCACTTGAATATTGGGCACTGTTTCTTTGGGCTTATTCACTCGTTTTAGACATGTAAGTGTTAAACACTTAAATCTTGTAACCATCACGTGTAGACAAGTGAGGCTCCACTAAGTTGGGCACTGCCCCTTTTGAATTTATCTTCCTATTCTTTTCTAAGCGCTAAATACTATTGGGAGTCGCGTTGGATCACGTGACTTGATCTCAGTTGTTCCTTTTTTTTCCTCAAAGGTGCTCACGTGGGAACACATGATCTGTCGTTATAGCGTTGAACGCTAATATGCATGGGGCTCTTGATCTTAGACTTGAGAATTTCAAGTCCTTTATTTTATAAGAATTAAATTCTTATGCAGGGTTAAACCCTAGTTTTATCAGAGGAATTAAATTCCTATGACTTTGGAAGAATTAAATTCTTCAAATCTAGTTCTTTCCTCTAAGTTTTGGAACTGCATAACGAAATCTCCCCGATGAGAATTAAATTCTCAACTTGTGGGAAGATCTGCTTCTGCAGACCTCAACCAAAAGAACAACTAAGTTCTTTTTTTTGGAAGAGTTAAACTCTTGTAAAAGGAGATGAAATGATCTCTAAGTCTTTTTCCTCACCTAGGGTTTCTTTTTCTTTGATGAGAACTCCTCTTCTTTTTTGTCTTTTTTACAATCTTATGGGGGTCTCCTCTCTTTTTCTCTTTAGTCTCGAGTCCTTTATATAGTAAAGGAAAATTTATTGATCTTGTTAAGGAAATCTCTCATTGAGAGATTTTTGATTGATTCGGGGATTTTATCCACCGTTTGATCTTTGATCCAGGGACACCTGTTTTACAGAAGACATTTTTCTTATTTTCAACTAGATTGGGAAAATATTTTCTCATACAGAGCTTATTCTGTATCTTGGTGATTTTTAATCACCATTGGATCTTTTAATCCAACGGTGCTCTGATTTACAGAGCATAATCTTTCTTATTTAGAATGATTGGGAAAATATTTTCCCATACAGAGCTTATTCTGTAGCTTGGTGATTTTTAACCACCATTGGATCTTTAATCCAACGGTGCTCCTTTTTACAGAGCACAATCTTTCTTGTTTAGAAAGATTGGGGGAAATATTTTCCAAATAGGGTTCCGATCCCTCTTATTTAGAATTTAATTCTATCGGCTCAAAAGGTATTAGGAACCCTCACGTGTAGCACGTGAGCCATAGCATTAGGCCGGTTTGCTTATATGCAGCAGTCCCAGAAAAGCATCACGTGTTGGCACGTGATGCGCCTTCTGGCCTGTTATTTATTTTAGGAAGGCTCCTATATACTTTGTATATAGATGCTTACGTGCCTGCACGTGAGGCTCAATTTCAGCCTTATTTGTTAAGCGTACGGCCTATAATTTTTGCTCCAAGGCACATCACATGCGGGCACGTGATGCTCCATTTGGGGAATTTTTCCATCGCTTTTTTGGTTCATTATTTTTTTATTTTTTTATAAGGGAACAAATGCCCCTACGGCGTTGTTCTCACTTGGCTTACACGTGAGTGCAACGTTGTCACCTTTATAGTTGTTAGATCTCCTGGGGGAACGGGGAGGTGAACCGCCCTTGTCACGTCTTATAAATGCAAGGGTTTGGTCTTTGAGGAGCCACTGTTCTTTCATCTTCTTCTTTCTTTGCCTTCTCTAAGAATTCAATTCTCTTCTTCAGAGTTTAGTTCTCTGCCTATTGCAATTCCAGAGTTAAACTATGTCAGAAAAAGAAACATTTTTTAGGTAAAGATCTTGAACATCAGAGAAACCCTTTTCTTAAAGAAAACTTCTGGATTTTAAATCCACCATGAGAGCATTGCTCTCTTTTGAAACCCATCTCTCAGAGATCCAAAAACATGATCTTTGAGCAGTAACCCTCAATGCTTTGGGCATTCCTCCTCTGACCTTTAAGGATTCATGGCATTTTCATTTCTCATTTCCTCTTCATGGGGGTTTCTGGAATTTAATTCCATCATATAAGAGGAATTTAATTCCTTACCAAAGAGCTTTGCTCCGATGATCAAAAGGGCCCCTCGGGAATTTCATTCCCTGGTGTTCTTGAGCATATTCTCATAGGCTTTTTTCCTTACTTGTACAAATTCAAATGTGTTGGGTATTTTAACTTGTTTTCTCTATTAGGATGTCAAGAGTTGTTTAAACTCCCGTGTACGTTTTCAGATTCTCATAATAAGCATTTTCTTGATCATTTTGATTATTAAACTCTCACTGATTTTTCTTTTCATATACTATGGCCATTTATTTCTAGGATCTTGAGAAATTATCTTCTATGAAGACATTCGCGTCTAAGGCCGGTGTCAAAACCAGGAGTTTACGAATTCTCAATACGCTCTGGTTATGCATCGCTTCGATGAATACAATGGTCGACTACACCCTCGTCGTTCCGCTTTATTGAAGATCATCGTGGGAGCAATTTGGGAAGCCCTTCCTAGATTTTACGAAGCCATGCCGCTTGAGGCGCTTGATGATGTCGAAGAAAAGTACACTCAGTATATCTGATGGGCTTGATCTCGAAGAGGCGGCGAGATGGTCTTGTTGATATCTTGCATAAAGTTTTCCAACAGACGACGATAATCTCTGCCTATCAGAGGACGGATGACATTAGCGAGAATCCTGACGCTTGCACTCGTGAGAAGATGCACACGAAAATGGTCAGAGAAACCAGAAACATTTTACTCGGCCTTACTTCTGAATTCCTCAATCCATATTCGGGATCAAGTGTTTTACCATTGTAAACATTTTCTTTTGTTTTTATACCATGTATAAGTTTTTGGAGTATGAATGACAAAACTTCTCATTTCCCCCCTTTTTTATGCTCACGAGTATTTTGCATGAAGTGTCACTATACTGTTATTGGTGTTCACGTGTTTTGCGCATGAAGTGCTGCTGGGGAGTTTAATCTTGAACTAGTGCCGGCGCTCACAGGTTATGCACGTGCGGTGCCGTTTTAGTTTCCAAAAGGGATCAATGCGGGTGATCACATGATATGCACGTGAGGCTCTGCTGAGGAGGTCATTTCGCCTCCATACTCTAATTCCAATGAGTTACCCTTTTCTTTTCCCATGCCCCCTTTTTCGGCCTTGGGAATAACTCCACCATGCACGACGTTTTTTGTGCATAGCTTTGAATGTGTCTCTTTATAACCCGAGGCTACATCTACCTCTTTCTTCACAGAGAAAGAACCATTTAGACCTTAGGGTGATCATCTTGAGAAACAAACAAAAGGTTATGGCTTGCAATCGGCCTCATGCTCGTCGGCAACCCTGGGAGGTGCCTATCGAAGAGATCATTCCTCGTTTTACCGCGCGGTTAGCGGATCCTCTTCTCACTGATGACCAATGTGACGTGGCCCTGTACGAACTCCTGACCCGTAGGGGCTTTCCTCTTCCCATGGGTTCCATTTGGATCAGGATGATTTTCTTGTCCGTGATTGCTGATATTCCCCCTCATCTGGCAGAGATGACCCCGGCGATCTTGATACGGCGGAGGACAAAATTGAGTGTTTCCACGAGGCACGCTTAATTACCCAGGCTCTGAAGGATCGCTCGGTTCATTTACTGAGTCAGATAAGATCCCGGCGGGCTATCATGTCTACTTTCGCTGATGAGCATGGCGCTAATCGATGTGGAGCAACTCCTCGCGAAGACCGTCACTTCGACATGGTGGAGAGGACAGAGAGGGAATTGGAGAACTTTGTATTTTGCTTTGTTAACCCCTGTATCTCTGATCCCATAATTGGTGATCTTTTCCCTGTAGAGTAATATATTTATATCGATGTATTTTTCTTATTATCGACTGTTGAATGTTTTTTGCTGAATGTTTTCTGTTCATCATATATTCGTATGTGTATTGCACCTCTGTACATGAGCTTTTATACTTTACCCTTAAGACTTTTCTTTTAAGTGCGAGCGCTATCGTAGTGTCATACATAAATCAGCAGATTTTGGACACCATTTCCATTTAAGCACTACGCAGTCGTACTATCATGTATCTTTAGCAAATGCGTCTTGTAAATAGTCTATCTTGATCTCCTAGCAGGGCAGCGATGGCTTAGGAAACGGGTTCGGATCTTCCGCCTAAGACTTTTCGACTTTGTGAGCCGTGAGGGTCTCATAAAGATTTTTCTTCCTACGAGTCGAGAGAATCCCGTAGGTGTATTTTCTCCTTAGGAGTCCTGAGGACTCTTGAATATGTGTTTTCTCTCGAGAGTCGTAAGGATCTCACAATAGAATTTTTCCCCTTTACAAGTCGAGAGGACTCGTAAGTGGTTGTTTCCCTCCTCGTCGATATCCGACTTTGGAGAGTGTGGCCCATGAATAATATGCAATAGTCCATCTTGGACCGACTTGAAGGGCCCCAGTGCTTAGGAAACAGTTCCTTGTCCCCATTGCCTCGGGTTTTTCCCTACGAGTCGAGACATATCGAGAAGTTCTCGCAAGGACACTAATTTCCTCATGAGTCGAGAAGAATCGAGAAGTTCTCGCAAGGGTGTCCTAACGTCACAGTTAACTCCTACTAATAGAAGTCCGTTAGAGTCTGTGGTACTAGGGTTTTTTACCCGTCGCACCATCGCGTTGGCCGATATATTCCCCGATATGCAATCTTGCGGTTCGGGTAGCCCCGCGACTGTCGTGTTTCTGATCCCTTCGGGGGCTGGACAAAACGTCTTAAAGTAATCTTCCAGGTAATATTACCCGTCGAAAGAGAAAGCCTTAGGGATATTCCATGTCGTTTTTACTTGAGGTTAGGCTCAGCTTGGGAGCCCCGATGAGCCATGACCACTCCGCGCTGGAGTGTGATGATCTCCGATAGTCTTTTCAGGTCTCATTTGAGTTGCCGTCAAGAACTTGAAGCGAAGGGTTTTCCTTGGCTTCGTTTGTTGACATTGTGTCTGCAATATTGCTATGAATGCCGAGGTTGTCACTTGGTTATCTGTGAACCGCCGAGATTTAGAACAAGGGGACTTTACCATGGCTCCGTTTGTTGATGTCGCGTCTGTATCCTGCTGGAAGGAGTAGGAACGTTGTTAGTTGATCTCTAGGCTGTGGATGCCGCTATCGAGACTTGGAACTAGGGAATTTGCCATGGTTCCGAGGTAGTCTCTAGGTTGTCCGTGAACCGTCGAGATTTGGAACTAGGGGACTTTGCCATGGCTACAAGGTAGTCTCTATGTTGTCTGTGAACCGTCGAGATTTGGAACTAGGGACTATGCCATGGCTCTGCAGTAGTCTCTAGGCTGTCTGTGAACCGTCGAGATTTGGAACTAAGGGACTTTGTCGTCTCTCCGATGTAATCTCTAGGTTGTCTGTGAACCGTCGAGATTTGGAACTAGGGGACTTTGCGGTGGCTCCGTTTTGTTGACGCCGTATCTGCTTCTGGTTGGAGCGAGAAGGAACGTCGTTATTGATTTCTAGGCTGCAGGTGTAGCCATCGAGATCTGGCTTCCCTTTGACGGAGCCTGGTGGGACAATATGGTTCCCTTTTCGTTTATGCCCATGGAATGTATATAGGGGTCAATGTGATCTCACCAACAGGGCAAAGTTTCATTTCATTTTTTTTGTATTTCTTTCCGCGATGCTCTATCATTTTAACTATTTATATCGCGAAAGTCGCGATTGCCCAATCATTTCGGCAATTTTTCGCGGTGCCCAATCATTTCGGCTATTTTTCTTTTTCTTTATTCGCTTCTTTTTATTGCGAGTTGCCTAATCATTTCGGCTATTTTTGTATGCATATATTTTACTTGCTGATTTTTGTTGCAAGTTACCCTATTATTTCGGCTATTTCATATGCATTTCTGGGTCGCTGACTTTTTTCTGCGAGTATAGAACTCAAGACCTGATACCAATCTTAGTATCAACATCATTGCGACTGGAATATTGCCAGGAGAGAATCATTATTTTCCGTGAAGGGAATTAGAATTTGATACCGATTTAGGCATCAGTATCGCTACCACTGGGACATGCCAGGAGCGAATCATTATTTTCCTTTGTCGGTTCGAACAAAGGTGGCTTAGCAAACAGGGTTAGGATCCTGTCGACTAAGGCTTTTGACTTCATGAGCCATAAGGGTTTCATAAAGATGTTTCTCCCTGCGAGTCATGAGGATATCGTAGGTGCGTTTTTCTCCTTAGGAATCGTGAGGATTCTTAAGTGTGTGTTCTCTTATAAGTCGTAAGGATCTTACAAGAGTGTTTTCTCCTGATAATTCGAAAGGACTTAGAAGCGTCATTCGCCAAATGGGGAAATTTCGCCTATGAGCCGTGAGGGCCTCATAGGGGGAATTCTCTTTTCGAGTCGTGAGGATCTCGTAAGTGTAATTTCTCCTTAGGAATCGAGGGGATCCCTAAGTGTGTTGCTCTCTTGTCAGTCGTAAGGATCTCATGCAGGTATTTTCTCCTCACGAGATCGAGAGGACCTTGCAGGTGTCTTTATTTTAACGAGATTTCACCCTTTCGGGTTTTCATAAACTTGCGGAGTGTCACGCCCCACCCCTAATACAGAGAGTATTGTCCGCTCTGGCCGAAGCCGCACGGTTTTGTCCTTCGGGGCGAACCGGACCCGACCAGGGGCCACATCCCAGGAGGTCACCCATCCAGAACTTCCCTGGCTCGAGCACTCTTAACTACGGAGTTCTCAAGCTCCTGTAGTGCCGGTTCACTTAAAAGACGCATCTGTTATTGAGGGTGGTATCATTATATTTATAATGCAGTTCGGTCCTTTTTCGGAATGTGTTCCGAAGATTCCCCATTGTTCTACAGTGGGTCCCACGGACTCAAGAGGTGGCCCCCACGGATTCAAGAGGTGGCCTCCGCCCCCTTGATATGAAAATGGAGTGGCACTTTGTTCCGTGTGGCACCTTGTTCCGTGAGCAAGAACCGGGTCCCGACATTCTCCCCACCTTTGAACAATGGTTCGTCCTCGAACCACAGACCTACTATTGAGAGACCAGCTCTGATACCATTCTGTCATGCCCCACCCCCAATACAGAGAGTATTGTCCGCTCTGGCCGAAGCCGCAAGGTTTTGTCCTTCGGGGAGAACCGGACACAGCCAGGGGCCACTTCCCAGGAGGTCACCCATCCCAGAACTTCCCTAGCTCGAGCACGCTTAACTACGGAGTTCTCAAGATCCTATAGTGCCGGTTCACTTAAAAGGCGTCTCTGTAATTGAGAGTGGTATCATTACATTTATAATGCAGGTCGGTCCTCTTTCGAAATGTGTTCCGAAAATTCCCCATTGTTGTGCAGTGGGTCCCACGGACTCTAGAGGTGGTCCCCACAAATTCAAGAGGTGGCCCCCACCCTCATGATATGACAATTGGCGTGGCACTTTGTTCTGTGTGGCACTTTGCTCCGTGAACAAGAACCGGGTCCCGACATTCTCCGTACCTTTGAACAATGGTCTGTCCTCGAACCACAGACCTACTGCTGAGGGACCTGCATGGGCCACCATAAATGTAACACCCCACACCCCAGTACAGATGGTATTGTCCGCTCTGACCGAAACCGGATGGTTTTTCCCTTTAGAGAGAACCGGACTCGACCAAGGGCCACTTCCCAGGAGGTCACCAATCCTAAGACTTCCCTGGCCCGAGCACGCTTAACTACGGAGTTCTCAAGCTCCTGTAGTTTCGGTTCACTTAAAAGGCGCCTCTGTATTGAAGAGTGATATCATTCCATTTATAGTACAGATCTTCCATCTTTCGGAATGTATTCTGAAGATTCCCCATTGTTCTACTGTGGGTCCCACGGACTCAAGAGGTGGCCCCCACGGATTCAAGAGGTGGCCCACGCCCACTTAAATATGACACTTGGCGTGGCACTTTATTCTGTGTGGTACTTTGTTCCGTGAGCAAGAACCGGGTCCGGACACGGAGCTTTTCGGGTTTTCATCCGTGCCCATTTTTCTTGTGGACGTACCGTTTCTTTTGCACGAAGAAACTCTCGAGAATAGTTTCGCCGCATGTGGCCCACTTGTTTGCCTATGGGATTTGAGTCGCAGTCGTCACCTCTGGGGCTTGTGGACTTGTACTCCACTATTACCGTGTTTGAGGCAACGTTGCTAGTTTAGGGATATCTCGGTCCGTTGTTAGTTTAAAGACATCTCGGTCTACCGTTAGTTTAAGGACATCTCGGTCCATAGCTAGTTTAAGGACGTTGCGGTCCGTTGTTAGTTTAAGGACATTACGGTCCATATCTAGTTTAAGGACATTACGGTCCATAGCTAGTTTAAAGACATCTCGGTCCGTTGTTAGTTTAAGGACATTATGGTCCATTGTTAGTTTAAGAACATTACGGTCCATAACAAGTTTAAGGACATCTCGGTCTGTTGTTAGTTTAAGGACATTACGGTCCATTGTTAGTTTAAGGACATTACGGTCTATTGTTAGTTTAAGGACATTACGGTCCGTAGCTAGTGTAAAGACATCTCGGTCTATAGCTAGTTTAAGGACGTTGCGGTTTGTTGTTAGTTTTGAGGACGTTATGATCCATAACTAATTTAAGGACGTTACGGTCCGTAGCTCTCCATGTTTGAGACAGAGTATTGTTGGGTACTACTATTAGATTTTTGACTCAAGAAGATAGCGAGCGGACATAGGCGTCGTCATTTATCACTGACCTGGGCCGTGACTCGTCAGGCGTAGTATTTTTTCAGGAATCGGTCGTTTATTGGCCGGAAGGGTCTTTCGCCATGCATATCCATGAGCAAGTAGGCTCCACCTTGGTAGACCTTGTCTATGATGTACGGGTCTTCATAGTTCGGCTCGAATTTCCCCCGTTTAGCACGATTGGGGATCATAGGTCTTTTTAGGACTAGCACGAGTTCGCCGTGGCGGAATGTTCTCGGCCTAGTCAATCTTTCGTATGAGCGCGTCATCCTTGATTTGTAAGCTTCTAGGTTTTGCTGCGCCATGAGACGAGTTTCATCGAGGGCATCGAGCTCCTCAAGTCGAAGATGGGCGTTTTCTTCGTCCGTTAGTTCATACCGAACCGCCACTCGTAGGGAGGGTTGCTCTATCTCCAAGGGAAGTACCACTTCCGTGCCAAATACCAACGCGAATGGCGTTGTATTCGTGGCAGTCTTGAACGTAGTCTGATAAGCCCAGAGAGCTTCATGCAATCTCTCATACCGGTCCTTTATATTTCTAGACACCGTTTACTTTATGATCTTTGTCAAGGTCTTGTTGAAAGCCTCAGCTAGACCGTTAGCTCGGGGATTATAAACTGAATAATATCTCCAATCTATTTTATGTTGTTGTGCGAAGCAGCTGATCTTATGGCTTCTGTAGGCTGGCCCGTTATCAGAGATAATCCATCGCGGAGTGCCGAACTGGTAGAGGACGTGTGTTTTGAAGAAATGGAGGATGTTCTCCGTCTTCACCTCTCTTAGCAGTATTTCTTCTGCCCACTTAGAGAAGTAATCGGTTTTTTCCAATATGAACCGATTTCCCTTGGATGATGCCGGTTCGATGGGCCCGATTTTATCGGTTCCACACATTTCGAATGGCCAGCTAGCCAATGTCGGGTGTAGCGAATTCGGATGATGGTGGATGAAGTCCCCGTGAATTTGGCACGAGTGACACTGCTTTGCATATTCGAGGCAGTCCTGAATCATCGTGGGCCAATAATAGCCCATTCTTTTGATCTTCAGCTTCATCTTTGGCCCGAATTGATGGGAACCGCAGATTCCGTCATGAGTTTCTTGGATGACTCTCCTTGCTTCTTCTAGTCCCAGGCATTTTAGCCACAGACAGTCGAACGATCTCTTATATAGAGTATCATTGACGAAGGTGAAGGACAGGGCTCGCTTCATAAGCTGATGTCTTGATGTCGCTTCCTCGAGCATTTGATGGGATTTGAAGTAGTCTATGAAGACCTCTCTCCAATCCTTAGCCTTTTCTTCGTCCTCTAATCGGAAGACCGCTTGTTCAGCCACTCCCCTTCTTTTAGACGACTTCAGAGATATTTCTGCTGGCGTGAGAATCTGGCGGCTTTGCATAATGATCCTTACGTCATCGAGGTTTTCGTCAGCCAGTTCTTTAGCAAGCTTAGCTAACGCATCCGCCTTACTATTTTCTGCACGCGGTATGCTTTCCAGGGTGTAGGAAGGGATTTACATCAGCAATTACTGCACTCTTTCACTATACCTGATCAGTTCTGGCTTGCACGTCTGGTAGTTGCCATTTACTTGGTTAACGACCAGCTGGGAGTCTCCATATATGAGGAGGTTTTCGATCCCCATGTCAATGGCGATCTCGAGACCTGCTATCAAAGCTTCATATTCCGCTTCGTTGTTTGTTCTTAGCTCCGTTAAGGAAAGGTCAAAACGCATTATCCCTCCTTGTGGAGTCACAAAGATAAGGCCTACTCCGGCTTTGATTATGGGGGTGCTTTGCTTCCGTCTCTTCATAGATGATGCCCCATCGAAGTAGAGTTCCCATCAGGTATCACTCCCTTCTTTCTCCTCGTCGATTGCATCAAACGTGTGTTCGTCCGGCAACTCGCTGTTCAAGGGAGAGTCGGCAGGTATAGGATGCTCAGCGAGAAAATCGGCGATGGCTTGGCCTTTTATTGCCTTGAGTGGTCGATATACTATCGAGAACTCCATCAAGAGGAGGGCCCATTTGCCAAGCCTTCCTCTTAGCATGGCTCTTGACATCAAATACTTGAAAGGATCCACCTTTGATATGAGATGGACCTCATTTGCCAAGGAGTAATGTCGGAGCTTTTTTACTGCGAAGATCAGTGCTAGGCAATGCTTTATGATGAGGGAGTAGTTATTTTCTTCATTACCGGAACAATATTAGCGATCCAGTCAGGGTATTGAACTTCTTGGATGAAGCCGGAGTCGATTAGCTTCTTGACATCGACAATGATACTCTTCTCAAGCTCGAGCCGCATTCTTCTTGGCTCCTGTTTGACTGGCTTGACATCCGGCGATATCACCAGTTTATGTACAGCTATCTCTAGATCTAATCCCGGCATCTCGGAATAGTTCCATGCGAAATAGTCTTTATACTGTATAAGCACGTCTTTTAACGTGGCTACCTGTTTCCCAGACAGCAGCTTACTGACGAACGTTGGCCTTGGCTTGTTTGTTGTCCTCAAGTCGATTTTTCTCAGGTTGTCTGTTATGGTGTGTATCCCATCTTCCAGCTCTTTTGGCGTTGGTGGAAATTCCGAAATCACCTCGTTCTCATCTTCATTCGTGAAGAAGTGGGAGAGGTCGTCCATAATATCGTGCTCTCCCTCCTTTGAGAATGTTATCATATGGCAGGTACGAGCTCGTTTCCAAGCTCGATGCTGATCTAGACTTTCCCTCGTAATGTAGGTTGCTCTCGGCTCATGCTTTCGTGGCGGGGCTACCCTCCAACTGTCGGATAGAGCAAACATGCCTTGCGGATACTGATCTTCAACCCATTCTTTGAAGGTGAAGCAGTCTTCAAGAGAATATCCCACTACTCGGTGGTAGGAGCAATAATCAGGGTGATGGCCCTCGTCTATTTGTTCAGGGTGCTGAGACTCCGGGAGCACCATCATTTGATGTTTTAAGACAAGGTCAAAGATTTTCCTTGTCTTGTATTGAGGGAAAGAGTACTCCCGACCAATCTTTTTCATAAAAAAAGGATTCCAGCTGACTTTTCCTCGATCGCGCGACTTCTTAGATCCGCCTCGCTGTTTTCGAACGTCGTCCCCGTTCTTGATCATATCATTGCTTCTGCGTCGGGATTTCTTTTTTCCACAAGAGCGCACAGCGGGTTGAGGGTGAAGGGGACCGTCTGTTAGTGTATATGCCCTAGGGGCCATTATTGTATCATACTAGCTTGTATATTACTTAATGGAAGCTTGGGATATTCACAGTTATATAACAGTCTTGCTAAACATGGTAGTATGCTACTTGGTTTTATCTATCTTAATATGTGAGTATACGTATTGATAGAGCTCTTAGGATCTTGCTTGACTACCACCGTTGTGATGGCAGTCACACTAGTGGGGGATGGGTAGTCTACAAGCACATCCTTTTCAGGTCCCTAGTCGTAGGATTATCGAGACAGGGCATCGATACTCCGGAGTAGACTAGTGTGTACGCTTCTCATCCCAGTTGGGGAGATGGTCTGTCCCACAGCCGTCAGTACGTCGTACTGGAGATAGTATACAGGTGCTTGTTAGGTTACGGGTACACCGGACAGGACTCACGGGGAACTGTTGGTTGGTATTATACCCGTCGTCGGTTAACAGTTCCTAGGTGACATGAGTACAGCATAGTCCGCAGACTTGACACTGCTACTTCGCCTCGAGTGTGTCCCACTGTTCTTAGATTGCTACCCTACCACGGCTCAAAGGAGTCGTGCAAACAGGTAGCAGTTGGGTGCAGTCCCGAGCACTTGGAGGAAGTGGCGATTAGACAGGATCCGTCTCTCCCGGTATTGGGAGTTGATATCGCGCTGTGTCAGAGAGCCATTACGCGAAGTCCCTGGCCAGGGCAAGCGAGATTTACTGGTAGGTTCCAGTTGTTTTCTCAGGGTGTAATGGGCTACGCTCCGACACGACTTATACCGCTATTAGGGGACTGACACTTTCCGCCCCCTAGGCCCGATATGCGATAGTCTTAGACGAACAGACCGGGCTGTACGGAGATTGTCACATCAGACTCAATAGGAGTTCGGATGGGTTTCCTCATCGGCCTTCTTATCGACATCTACCTGGGGACCGTTACGTACAGCTATTGCCGCTTGCGGTCTGTGGTTAAACCCACTGCCAGCGTAGTAGTCGAGTCTTTAGAGTCCCACACAGAGAGTTTCCCTGCTCCAGACGAAACGATATAGAGGTCGTATGGTTTTACGATAAGGGTTCGGACGCATACGTGTGTTTACGCACGTACGACATTCGGACAGTTTTTACTAGCCGGCTTTGGTTTAAGCCAGTTTCTAGTATCAGGTTATTGGATTTATACAGTCTAAAATTTTTCCGTGTTTTCACGGATATGAGGGGCATTCTCGTAATTTCGCGAGAAGCTTCTAGAAGGATGGTGACTTGAGGGTTAAGGTGGCATTTGCATTTATTATGTTAATGACTCATTTGTGTGATTCATCCATGGAGTTAATGCATCATTTATTGATCTAATGACTCATGAGATGAATCACTCATATGAATGAATGAAGCACGATTGTTAAATGATTTAATTGATTTATTTCATAAAACATTATGCTTCATATATATTCAAATGAGTTCATTATCTCTTATTATTCTCTTGCTCACCTTCTCTCTCCTCAAGCTCTCTCTCTTCAACCCCTAATCCTCCCCTCTCATGTGTTGAGACCAAGGATTAGTAAAGACTATTTAATCCATAACACTTCTCTATATCACCTAGGTTACTTAGATTAGCACTTTAAGAAACCTAATTACCTCAAGTTAGAGTTGAAGCTTGAAGTATAGCTCTCGGGTGGATCTTCTATTACGTGGAGGAGGCCGAGAAGGACGTGGATAACGAAAAGGAGAAGGACACGGTTCATTAGGTATAATCACTTATCATAGTAGTTCATAACTTCTATGTTTCTTGTTAGTTATAGTTTAGCAAAGATTCTCGGTTAGTCGATGTTTATGCAAAGAACAAGATCGTTTTTCATTATTCCGCCTCCCTACAAGTTGTGGGGTGTTGTACATCGACTTACAGTGGTATCAGAGCCTCGCTAAACAATAATTAACTTATTAGTAAAGTCGTATGAATTTCGAACGTAAAACGATCCGGAAAAAACATCGATATCACTAAGTTTCTGTCGATTTTAAAACAGGCCCTAAAAATTTTTCAGGGACCTCTAAAATAACAAGGAAGAAATTATAAGGTTACTGGAGAAAAATGGGTTCCTGAATCGGCCATACAGCAGCGGAACCGCGGCCGATCCCACCGATCCGCCCCAGATCCGCGGCTGAGTTGGAGCCGATTCAACCCAGTTTGCTCCAGTAACTCTTCTGTGATATTTTTGTGTTCTCTGGAATGTTTATTTTTCTGCTCAAGTCTCAGATGCACAGAGAAGTTTTAGAGTAGAATCTAATGTGTTTGCACGATCGAAATCTTACGATGTTTGCTAATTTGATTATATTTGTGAGTGTATAATGTGTTCGTAAACCTCCCCTAACTGCTAGTATGTCGGTTGGCAGGGGGTTGCACATTTATGTAATGGTTTTTACTGTTTTTGGTTGTGAACTGTATTGGACTGTTGTGATGATTAGCCGGGGTTTGTGATGGGTTGTTATATTCACTCATTCAAAGAAATTGTAATATGTTGTAATATTATTTTGCGGGAAACATCCAGGTTGCGGTTGTAGCCACCGTTGTATTATTTCTTTTTACTGTTTTTGCTCCTAGGATAGACCCAAGGTGGGGTGCACAAACTACCGGGTACTTTGAAGTGTTTAGTGGCCTACTCACGTTGTTGAGGGAGACCGCTTCACTTCTGGTATTTGGCAGGTAGTTTGCCGTACCCGTAGGGGTCTAGGGTGGGGTAATGGCTATTCATCACAACTGTGTAATCCGTCTTTTGTTGCAGGCTCTAAACAAACGCGGATTGCTTGCAAATCCAATAATGTTCATATGTGATCTGGAATGCCTATTATTGCGTCTGACGAATGTACAATATCTATATATGATAGATATTTTAGACGTCACTTATGTTTTACACCCGCGCTAGCCCAGCCCCCGCTCTGCCGTTAGTTAAGTAACCTAACGGGTGATGACGGGACCCAGTGGTGAATGTGGATGGCATAAGAGGACGTTGTATTTTCGTTGTTTTCTGCAATGATAGGTTAATGATGGGACACATTATTATTAATGCAAAGAAAATAAACCAAAAGCTGAATCGTTGGAACAATTTAAAAGAAACCACTCGGTTATTTTAAAACAGATGATATTTTTAATTGCGGGGCTTTAACCACTCCTTTTAAAAGCTATCAGGTTCCTTCGGTCATATCAAGTTCACTACGTTCACGGTTTCGCCAAAACCATTCGTAGCCCTCCGTCATTTCATTTGGGTATTCAGTAGTATTCAAGCTATGTATTTTGACCAATGCCAAGGCATAGTGTTTTGTATCTGCTGGGTATTCATTTGTTGCATAGATAGATGAGTTAGTTTGGGACAGTTATATTATCATTTTGGCCAACGTCAAGGATATGTACGGATGGGTTCAAATTAACAAGATAATGATGGGTAGAACATGACATGTGATTTATGACATTTTGACTAACGCTAAGGTCATAAGAGCATGGGGCAAAAATATATATCGGGAATTTCTAAAGAAACTGAAATTTGCAAAGAGATGCATACCATTTGGAGTTTGATGAATGTTGGTAGGACTCCTTCAACATTATCATACGATGATATTTGGATCCCGATCCTACTGTGAGTATATGCTACTCATCAAGAGATTCGTTACTTAACGATCAATGCTATAAACTAAGTAGGTGTCAAGAAAGGTGTCAGCGGGGTTACGCCCCCAGAGAAAAGAGGTTATTTAATTAAGGAACTTCGCGAAAGCGTTGGAAAACCTCCCTCGAAATACCGACACCAGCCTGGCTGAACGGTTAAGCAAGTATTGTACAGTGAGAATAGTCCTGGCTAATTCTTCTTTTATGGTTTGAGGAAGGATTCGAGAAACAGTGGGAGCCATCCAGTTTAGATAAATTAAAAACCACTCTAAACTTGCAAGAGGATCAAGATAAAGTGTTTTCTTCTCTCTCTCCTACTTGCAGCGACCCTGAAAATGACTAGACTTAAGTTACTTTTAGAGAAAAATATACTGACATGGCCAAACTATAAAGATTGGCTGCGGAATGTCAAAATGGCTTTGACCTATGACAAATTGGGGTACGTCCTCACCGCTAAGGCACCTGCAGTCCCAGGTCCCAAATCTAGTAATGCGGATAAGGAAATCCGCAAAACCTGGGAGTATGATTGCGCGAAGGCCAAGTGCATCGTGCTTGCCTCGATGAACAATGAACATCAGAGGAGGCACGAGGATATGGATCTTGATGCCATATTTCTCCATACAAAAGAACTTTATAGAGAGCAATTGTTCAGACCATAATATTGCATTTATCATTCCCCTATTCTTATCCTTTTTATAAATAAACAGGTACTCTTGACGCACGTTTGTTGCATATTACAGGATACAGGTTTCTGGAGCAAGTACAGTGAAAAAGACACAAAACAACAGAAAAATGGACTTTTGACCAACTACTAGACGGATCCTAGTCTAGCCTAGATGAAGAACAATGCAAGGTCCAAAATGTTAAAGCAAACGGTCAAAAGATACTTACAAAGTGTTCACTGAAACATCTGGAGGAAAACCAGAAGCCCAAAAGAGAAAATAAGTGAAGAAAAAGAAGCCCACAGAGCCACTGAACCAAGCCCAAAAAGCACAGGGCCCAACTCCCTTCTTTGGCCACGGAACCGCGGCCAAACCCATGCTGGCGCCGCGGTTCAGCGGCCATCAAATGCACGTGTCGGTGGAAAATCTCTGAGGCGGCGCGACAGTTCTGGTGTCAGGATTTTACGTGGGCAAATCTGTAATTTTGCATGTGCAAAAGTCTGTAACCCTAGGTTTCCTATTTTCCTATAAATTGTAATCCTAGATCTAAAAATTATATGCCTCTTTTCAATCAATAAAAAATTCAGAATTTCTGGGAGTGATTATTCAGATCTGTTCTTTATCGCTTGGAGGGAGCCGTCAAATTAGTAAGTACTTTTTTATTCTTTTAATGTTTTATCATCTCCTAATGAGCGAGTAGTCTCCTCGCTTGTTAGGGTTAGCCTTAGGGAAAGGGTTGAGAGATGAGATCTCTCACCCCTTTCAATGCCATATTAAACTAAAGAATTAGCACTCCACGCATGCGCGCACAACCGCTCCCTGCGGCACCCTACCCCTAGAGGTAACGGTGAACCGCAGTATAAAGGGCCGGTTGCGCGCGTTTTCCGTGGGGGTTAGGGTAATTAACGATAAAGGAAGGATACGAACCTAGAGGAAGAAATATCTTCCCAAAAGATTCGTATCCACTTTATCGATAATTACCTTAACATCTAACAGATCTAAAAAGATGGCAATGAAAGCGGTGAGGAAAACATTTAATCTCCAAAACTTTCCCGAAGCCTAACCCTAGCAAGACTTTTAATTAGACAAATTAGATCCGTTTTTATAGATTTTCAGAAAGCAACCAAAACGACAAATAGAATCAACTCATTAAAACACATTAAAGGAATTTACCCGTCTCTGTGGATCGACCCGTACTCACCGGCTAGCTGCGAAGCGACGCCGTTTCTGATTGCGGTAAATTACAAGTTTTTGACACTAATCAAATGGCGCCGTTGCCGGGGACAGCGTTATCTTTCTTTTTGTGAATTTTCGGGTTGATATAAATTTGAAAAATTATAAAAATCTGAAAATATAAAAAAAAAATAAATAAAAAAAAATTTATCTAATTTGATCTGTTTGAAGGGTGTATCTTTTGAATTTTGCAGGAATAGCGAGAATTCTAGGATCTGGAAATTTACAGAGAGGGAATCAGAAAGTTACATATCAGAACAGAGAAGAAAGTGCCCAACAGAGCAGTAGAAATTTTTTCAGGATCTGATCTCTTCACCTGGCCGCGTTTCAGCCGCACAATCTAGCCTTTAGCCGCGGTTCCGCGCCTATGATGCCACGTCAGCATCTCAAATTTGCTCTGTTTGTTCTCTTTTCCTCCCCTCTGTAACCTCCATATATCCACTGTTAAAATTTTTCTGCAGGATTTCTTTGCGTAAAGAGTCTTTCTCCCCCTTCTCGATAACAGATTTTCTGCAGGTTTCTTTGTGCCGCGCTAAAAAAATTCTGATTGCAAGTGAAATTTTATTTGTTTTGCATAATTTAACCGGATTCTAAGGGGCTATTTGACCAAACTCAGATTGGGTGGGGATTTCATCACCCTTCCCAGGACCCCAGAAAGCACTTAAAGCATTTTGCATCAACCACAATTAATTAAAAAAAGATTAGACTCAGACCTAAGGACAGCGAGCTCAATAGGAAAAGGACAAGGGTAGGCATCAACCGTTTATCCTAACCGACTTTGCGGTGTCTAGGCTAGTGGTTATTAATTAGGCCCACTGTAGTGGTGGTTCCTTCCCACTTACCTGGCCGTATTTGTCCGTGAAGAGGCGGTTTGAGGTCCTATCTCTAGCCCTAGTTAGGAGCTGTCTAGCAGACCTAGGAGACCCTAGATCTAGGTCTGATTGTGCATGTGTGGTTGATACTTTTGTGTAACGAGTCCTATGTTCTAAAACCTATTTGCAAAACTCTGACATAAATTAAAAAAAAAAGGGAAAAATCTTTTAAAAACTTGCAAAAATTTTGTCGCTAAGAAATCCTTGCATTCTTCTATCATGGGTACCCCACATAACAAATCACTTGCCGAATTTTGGTATCCCGAACCTAACTTTGCGTCGTTTGTCAATGTGTTCGGTCAATTTAAAAACGATCCCTCCATGCCTAAAAAATCTCTGAAAGATCACATAGAGGAGTCTAGGAAAAACAGTTTGACTTTTCAACCCACTTTGTGTCAACCTAGTCAACCTTTACCACCTACATATGTTGACACCACTTTTCCAAGTCCTGCTGTAACTCCTAGGCCGATGTCCATTGCTGAGCATATTGCTCAATCTCGCAGTCGATCTTTCACCCCTCTCCACTCATCTAGTTTTAGGGATCCACACGATTATTCACCTTCTTATCCATATGTTGACCCTACTCCTGTCTTACCACCCACTTCCTACCCATCATACCCGACCTTCCCACCTTTACTAGACACTGTTTCGACACAGCCATTAGGGAGTTTCACATACCCAACCAATTGTGAATCTTTTACTGAAACCCCCTCACCACCTAAGTCTAGTTTGGAAGAGTCGTTGGAAGCATATATTGCTGCAACAAATAAAATGATGAGGACAATGGAAGCATCCATGGCCGCCTTTACGCAACCTAGTGAACCGGTAGCTAGTGTCCCGCTAGCTCCGAATTTTTCAATGTGTAAGGCGGCAGTTGGACAGAGTGAGAATAAGAGAGGATTTTCAAATCAAACCTACCCTTACCCAATTGAAGCCCACAACTCCGGTTTTCCATCGATTGTTCCAAATGATTCACCAGTTGAAAATAAAAATGAGTTGTGTGATTTTGTAGTGCTTGATTTGCCAAATTGTGAGGAACCCCTTTCGAGTGAAACCGCACCTAATCCTTTCGATCTTTACACCTCCACTCTAGAACCTACATTGATAAATATCCATGCTGTGGATGAAGTGTCTAAAGAAATTGATCTTCACTTGATTGAGGATATAGACGCCGGGAATATTTCGGATGATGAACCTGTCGATTTAATAGAAATTTTATGTTCAAATCATCATCCTGAGTTATTAAATGTTTCCCCCGAATCTCATATGCGTCTAGATTTTGATGATAATGGCATGGATAAATTACATATTGAGGATAGTACTGAGGAGAGCCTTGAGGATAATATCGAGGTTGAACCATTTTTATTAGATGTGTCGGATTTTTCAATTCAGCCTCCTGAACCTTTGACTGTTATATCACCCTCCCTCCTTCCTATTGTTCCGACCGAACAAATGACCGTTACGCTTTCATCTCCGATACCAAGTTCGGCGTACCCATGTTTTCTTGCGAATCTTGAGGGATTTGACCCCATTGCACGACGAGTTGGTAGGTTGGCGCAATCGCTTTTAACACATCGGTCATCACATATTGCGATGATTTATTCACTAAATTTACACCCTCAAGATCGCACTCCACTTCTTTCTTCTTTCCGTCTTTTTTCTCCCCCATCGAGACCTTATTCTACCATTCTTTTCTCAACACGGTCTCGCGTGCTTTACATCTCTTTTCTTTCCATCCCATTCTTGCACCAACTCTACCATTACCATGATAAGATTTTTGAATGGTTGGTGCTAACATTTGGCCTGTGTAAGGCCAAGCTTAAGTTTGGGGGGGACCTTTGTATATATGTATATATCCTTTTGTTTTCTTTTTTTTATATATAAAAAATAAAAAAAAAACAAAAAAAAATTCAAAACATTAAAAAATTATTATAAATAAATAAACAGGGGAGTATCTGTATTTTGACCCTCTTGGTTTAGCCTGACAGTGAGGACACTGTCAAGTTCAAGTTTGGGGGTATGCTCGGTACGTCTTCTTCCTTCGCATTCATTTGTACATATTTTTGCATTTGCATACTTATTTGAAAACCTATAAAAATTTGAAAATTTTCAAAAATTATAAAAATTAATGTAATCAATTTTGGCTTATTTGATGTGAGTTTGACAAATAGGTTAACTGGTTAGGAACAACTAGATCTTAGACTTAGTATATTAAAAACCCTAAAAATAACCTTCCTTAAAGTTTAACAGTAGAAAGTATATGCCTTGTAGTTTATTTAGAAATAGGAAAATTTTGGGTTCACTTCTTGGTCTAAGTCGAAACAAGGGAAGAGTATTGATGTTCTTATTAGAGTATAAGTTTGAAAAATAGTTCCTAGCTTAAGTCTAGATTCTGAAAATGTATACCCTACAATTTGCACAATCACACACCTTGAAACTTGGAATAGTAGAAGAGACCTTGAAATGCTCTTGTCTTAAGTCCTTAGTACGATGAAAATAAAAGAAAAAGATATGAAAAAAATGGACACTGGTTTTTGTGATTACTTAAGGCTGCAAAAAATAGAAAAAAATATTTAGCAAGGGTGCTTCATCACCTAGTGCCTTAGACCAACTGGTTTGGGAGTCACTGCTAAAGCCTTGGGTGTTGCAAAGACTAGGAAGTACGCTTTAAAGTGCAAACGCATTTTGTAATCGGTCGTTGGTACCTCAAGAAGTATTAACGGTCGCATGAAGGATGTGTAAGCAAATTTCATTTTAATAAGTGCTTTGGATGAGAGTATGATTGCTTGATTTGAATTTCCAAGTGTAGGGGTAATATATACACACACGTAGGGATATGTGATTGGAATTTAGATAAGAGAAAGGAATGAAGAATAGAACTTGTATCTTTAATAGAGTTGATAGAAATTCCTAAGTGGAGATGTAACCCTAGAAGGAAAACTTAAGAGATGCCGAGAGCTAAGTAGGTCTACATAACATATATAATCTTAAGTTAAATAATGAGGAAGTGTGAAGAATATGGGTGGATAATTTACAAGTAAAAGATAATAGAATTCCTTATTAGGAAACCTAAAGTCAATGGGCCAAGTTGATAGGATTTTATGGGTGTAATCCGCTGAAAACCCTCAGGAGACAACACTCCTCCTACTAGGGACACCTAGAGGATTAACGGCTTGTTGCACGTGCTCTGCAATCGCGTTTCCCTGCGAAAGTGCGGTTAGGGTTTTTGTAGTGAATAAAAAAATAATAAGTTTGCTCGAGGACGAGCAAAAGATAAGTTTGGGGGTATTTGTTCAGACCATAATATTGGATTTATCATTCCCTTATTCTTATCCTTTTTATAAATAAACAGGTACTCTTGACGCACGTTTGTTGCATATTACAGGATACAGGTTTCTGGAGCAAGTACAGTGAAAAAGACACAAAATAACAGAAAAAAGGACTTTTGACCAACTACTAGACGGATCCTAGTCTAGCCTAGATGAAGAACAATGCAAGGTCCAAAATGTTAAAGCAAACGGTCAAAAGATACTTACAAAGTGTTCACTGAAACATCTGGAGGAAAACCAGAAGCCCAAAAGAGAAAATAAGTGAAGAAAAAGAAGCCCACAGAACCACTGAACCAAGCCCAAAAAGCACAGGGCCCAACTCCCTTCTTTGGCCACGGAACCGCGGCCAAACCCATGCTGGCGCCGCGGTTCAGCGGCCATCAAATGCACGTGTCGGTGGAAAATCTCTGAGGCGGCGCGACAGTTCTGGTGTCAGGATTTTACGTGGGCAAATCTGTAATTTTGCATGTGCGAAAGTCTGTAACCCTAGGTTTCCTATTTTCCTATAAATTGTAATCCTAGATCTAAAAATTGTATGCCTCTTTTCAATCAATAAAAAATTCAGAATTTCTGGGAGTGATTATTCAGATCTGTTCTTTATCGCTTGGAGGGAGCCGTCAAATTAGTAAGTACTTTTTTATTCTTTTAATGTTTTATCATCCCCTAATGAGCGAGTAGTCTCCTCGCTTGTTAGGGTTAGCCTTAGGGAAAGGGTTGAGAGATAAGATCTCTCATCCCTTTCAATGCCATATTAAACTAAAGAATTAGCACTCCACGCATGCGCGCACAACCGCTCCCTGCGGCACCCTACCCCTAGAGGTAACGGTGAACCGCAGTATAAAGGGCCGGTTGCGCGTGTTTTCCATGGGGGTTAGGGTAATTAACGATAAAGGAAGGATACGAACCTAGAGGAAGAAATATCTTCCCAAAAGATTCGTATCCACTTTATCGATAATTACCTTAACATCTAACAGATCTAAAAATATGGCAATGAAAGCGGTGAGGAAAACATTTAATCTCCAAAACTTTCCCGAAGCCTAACCCTAGCAAGACTTTTAATTAGATAAATTAGATCCGTTTTTATAGATTTTCATAAACCAACCAAAACGACAAATAGAATCAACTCGTTAAAACACATTAAAGGAATTTACCCGTCTCTGTGGATCGACCCGTACTCACCGGCTAGCTGCGAAGCGACGCCGTTTCTGATTGCGGTAAATTACATGTTTTTGGACTAATCAGCAATCTCGTATAGCAAGATACGAGGCGTCTAAGAACTTGTTTCGAGCGAGGTTGGCCGTCGGATCATTGGTAGGAGAACATGTCTTAAAGATGATTGGCTATATAGAAGAGCTCGCAGACCTTGGGACAACTTTGGATAATGAGCTCTATACAGACCTTATTCTATAGTCCCTTCCTTCCACCTACGCCCAGTTTATTCTGAACTTCAACATTCAAAGAAAAGAAGTTGAACTTCCGGAACTCCTTAACATGTTGAGGAGTGCAGAGGGCACCTTGCAGAAGGCAAGGGAAACACCCGCTATGTTTGTTAGCGGTGCTTCTTCTTCCGGGTCCAAGGCTAGGGCCAAAGGAAGGAAAAAGAAGGCCACCACCAAACCTAGAGGAGGTGTTAGTAAGTTGGGAGCGAAGGGAAAGAAAAAGTTTGTGGTACCAGTAGTAGCCCAGGATGAGTGTTTCCATTGTCATAGGAAAGGGCACTGGAAGAAAGATTGCAAGGTGTGGAACGCCAAGAACCAGGAACCGAAGCATGCTGTGGCTTCGACTTCAGGTGTGTTTGTAATTGAGAATTGTCTGTCAATCAACTCTACTTCCTGGGTATTGGATACTGGATCAGGATCTCATATTTGCAATTCATTGCAGGTACTGAGAAACCGTAGAGTACTGAAGGATGGTGATATGACCCTGATGGTTGCTAACGGAGCTAGCGTGGGAGCTGTGTCCGTAGGGGATTATCACCTGGGATTGACGAGTGGACACATTTTGGTTTTACATAGCTGTTTTTGTGTACCTAGCTTAATGTGTAATATCATATCAGTTTCCTTGTTACCAAATAAAGGTTATGATTTCACGTTTGTAAGTGATGTTGTTAACATCCACCTTAATCATAGTCTGATTGGGTCCGGTACACTGGATAACGGTATATATGTCTTAAACCAACTCTAAATTTTCAATGTCCAGAACACACTAAAAAGAAAGTCTCCAGATTTAAATAAAGCTTTCTTATGGCATTGTAGACTGGGTCACATTAATGAGAGAAGGTTGACTAAGTTACATAGAGAAGGATATTTGGACTCGTTCGAATATCAAACTTATGCCACTTTTCAATCTTGTCTCAAAGGAAAGATGACAAAGACTCCATTTACTGGACATGGAGTAAGAGCGAGCGAGCTCTTAGGACTCATACACAGCGATGTATGTGGTCCAATGTCTACACATGCAAGAGGTGGTTTTTCCTATTTCATTACTTTTACGGATGATTACTCAAGGTACGGATTCATTTATCTGATGAAACATAAATCCGAGGCTTTTGAGAAATTCCAAGAGTATAAGAATGAAGTAGAAAACCAAACCGGCAAAAGTATCAAGACGCTAAGATCTGATCGAGGTGGTGAATAATAAGTGCCGAGTTCCTAGGTTACCTAAAAGAGAAAGGAATTCTCTCTCAGCTTACTCCTCCATACACTCCACAGCATAACGGTGTATCAGAGAGACGGAATCGAACCCTATTGGATATAGTACGTTCCATGATGAGTAATGCTGAGTTACCGCGATCTTTCTGGGGTTATGCGCTAGAATCAGCGGCATATCTTTTGAACATGGTTCCTACCAAGACTGTGCCTACCACGCCATATCAGATGTGGAGTGGGAAGAAACCCTATCTTCAGTATCTGAAGATATGGGGATGTCCAGCTTTTGTTAAAAAGCAGCATGTGGACAAGCTCGAGGCACAATCAGTACAGTGTAAGTTTGTGGGATATCCAAAGAACTCCAAGGGGTATCTATTCTATTACGCAGAGGAACAAAAGGTTTTTGTTTCTCGTAATGCCCATTTTCTAGAATATCAGTTTTTAGAAAAGGAAATAAATGGGAGCGAAATAGAACTGGAAGAAATTCCAGAACCACAAACTACTACTGAAAGTTTGGTGGAACCGGTAGTTCAAGAAGAACAGGACATTCCCGCCCCCTCCGCAGGAGTAGTAGGCCGTCTCATCCACCTGAGAGATACTACAGGTTTCTCATAGATGGGGATAGAGAGGATTGCATCATATATGATGATGAACCTACTAGCTTCTAGCAGGCCGTCCAGAGCGGCGACTCGGTACGATGGCTAGATGCAATGCGGACCGAAATGGAGTCCATGTGCACCAACAAAGTATGGACTTTGGACTTTGCTCCAGATGGGGTAAAACCCATAGGATGCAAATGGATCTTCAAGAAAAAAATTGGTGTAGATGGACAGGTGGAAACCTATAAGGCTAGACTTGTTACAAAGGGTTTTCGTCAAAGACCTGGTTTGGACTAGGAAGAAACTTTTTCTCCAGTGGCTATGCTCAAATCCATTCGGGTCCTTCTTGCTATTGTTGCCTTCCATGATTATGAAATCTGGCAGATGGACGTTAAGACGGCTTTTTTGAATGAAAATTTAGAAGAGTGCGTCTATATGGATCAGCCAGATGGTTTCAATCAGAGTGGGAGCAGCGGGAAAGTATGCAAGTTGCTTAAATCCATTTATGAACTAAAGCAGGCATCGCGGAGTTGGAACATCTGTTTTGATGAAACGATCAAAGAATATGACTTTATCAAAAATCCAGATGAACCATGCATATATAGTAAAGTTGTAGCACGAACTTTCGTATTCCTCGTCTTGTACGTGGATGACATTCTATTGATAGGAAATGACATTCCTATGCTACAATCTGTCAAAGGATTCTTGTCACACAGGTTCTCCATGAAAGACCTGGGTGATGCCTCTTACATTCGGGGGATCCAGATCTATCATGATAGATCCAAGAGGATGTTGGGACTTTCGCAGTCCAGATATATCAACACTATACTGAAAAGATTCAGTATGGAAGATTCTAAGCGCGGTAATCTACCGGTTTGTCACGGAATCACCCTATCCAAAGAGATGTCTCCCAAAACTGATTTGGAAAGGGAACGCATGTCTATTATACCCTACGCTTCTGCGGTAGGCTCTATAATGTATGCGATGTTGTGCACCAGACCAGATGTAGCTTACGCACTGAGCGTGCTAAGTCGGTATCAGTCAGACCCAGGGGAGAAGCGCTGGATAGCAGTAAAGAACATTCTCAAGTACCTGAGGAGGACTAAGGAGATGTTCTTGGTTTACGGCGGAAAAGACCTCAGGATGGAGGCCTTTGCTGATTCCGGCATCTAGAGTGATAAGGACGATTCCAAGTCCATGTCAGGTTATGACTTTACCCTCAATGGAGGGGCAGTGTGCTGGAAGAGCTCCAAGCAGGACACCGTTGCTGACTCGACGATGGAAGCAGATATTGCTGCTTGCGATGCCGCAAAAGAAGCGGTCTGGATGAAGAAGTTCCTAACAGAACTTCAGGTGGTTCCTACCATTGTTGATCCAATACTTCTGTATTGCGACAACAACGGAGCTATAGCTTTAGCGAAGGAACCAAGGTCCCATCAGAAGTCCAGACACATCTTAAGGCGGTATCACCTGATCAGGGAGATCATTGATCATCGGGAGATTGAGGTCCGGAGAGTTGCAACTGAAGAGAACATTGTTGATCCATTCACGAAGGCTCTACCTCAGATTCAGTTCGAGAGGCTACTCGAGATCATCGGTCTTCGATATGCCAGTACATGGCCCTAGTGCAAGTGGGAGATTGTTAGTCTATATAACCTAGGGGTTATTATTGTATCATACTAGCTTGTATATTACTTAATGGAAGCATAGGATATTCACAGTTATATAACAGTCTTGCTAAACATGGTAGTATGCTACTTGGTTTTAACTATCTTAATATGTGAGTATACATATTGATAGAGCTCTTAGGATCTTGCTTGACTACCGGCGTTGTGATGGCAGTCACACTAGTGGGGGCTGGGTAGTCTACAAGCACATCCTTTTCAGGTCCCTAGTCGTAGGATTATCAAGACAGGGCATCGATACTCCGGTAGACTAGTGTGTACGCTTCTCATCCCAGTTGGGGAGATGGTCTGTCCCACAGCCATCAGTACGTCTTACTGGAGATAGTATACAGGTGCTCGTTAGGTTACGGGTACACCGAACAGGACTCACGGGGAACTGTTGGTTGGTATTATACCCGTCGTCAGTTAACAGTTCCCAGGTGACATGAGTACAGCATAGTACGCAGACTTGACACTGCTACTTTGCCTCGAGTGTGTCCCAATGTTCTTAGATTTCTACCCTACCACGCTCAAAGGAGTCGTGCAAACAGGTAGCAGTTGGATGCAGTCCCGAGCACTTGGAGGCAGTGGCGGTTAGACATGATTCGTCTCTCCCGGTATTGGGAGTTGATATCGCGCTGTGTCAGAGAGCCATTACGCAAAGTCCATAGCCAGGGCAAGCGAGATTTACTAGTAGGTTCCAGTTGTTTTCTCAGGGTGTAATGTCTGCACTCCGACACGACTTATACCGGTATTAGGAGACTGACGCTTGCCGCCCCCTAGGCCCGATATGCGATAGTCTTAGACGAACAGACCGGACTGTACGGAGATTTTCACATCATACTCGGTAGGAGTTCGGATGGGTTTCCTCATCGGCCTTCTTATTGACATCTACCTGGGGACCGTTACGTATAGCTAGTGCCGCTTGCGGTCTGTGGTTAAACACACTGCCAGCGTAGTAGTCGAGTCTTTAGAGTCCCACACAGAGAGTTTCCCTGCTCCAAGCGAAACGATATAGAGGTCGTATGGTTTTACGACAAGGGTTCAGACGCATACGTGTGTTTACGCACGTACGACATTCGGACAGTTTTTACTAGTCGGCTTTGGTTTAAGCCAGTTTCTAGTATCAGGTTATTGGATTTATACAGTCTAAAGTTTTTCCATATTTTCACAGATAGAAGGGGAGTTTTCGTAATTTTGCGAGAAGCTTCTTGAAGGATGGTGACTTGAGGGTTAAGGTGGCATTTGCATTTATTATGTTAATGACTCATTTGTGTGATTCATCCATGGAGTTAATGCATCATTTATTGATCTAATGACTCATGAGATGAATCACTCATATGAATGAATGAAGGATGGTTGTTAAATGATTTAATTGATTTATTTCATAAAACATTATGCTTCATATATATTCAAATGAGTTCATTATCTCTTATTATTCTCTTGCTCACCTTCTCTCTCCTCAAGCTCTCTCTCTTCAAACCCTAATCCTCCCCTCTCATGTATTGAGACCAAGGATTAGTAAAGACTATTTAATCCATAACACTTCTCTATATCACCTAGGTTACTTAGATTAGCACTGTAAGAAACCTAGTTACCTCAAGTTAGAGGTGAAGCTTGAAGTATAGCTCTCGGGTGGATCTTCTATTACGTGGAGGAGGGCGAGAAGGACATGGGTAACGAAGAGGAGAAGGACACGGTTCATTAGGTATAATCACTTATCATAGTAGTTCATAACTTCTATGTTTCTTGTTAGTTATAGTTTAGCAAAGATTCTCGGTTAGTCGATGTTTATGCAAAGAACAAGATCGTTTTTCATTATTCCGCCTCCCCACAAGTCATGGGGTGTTGTACATCGACTTACACCGTCATCCTCCGTAGCCTGCTGAATGATACGTTGCGTCCTGGATTTCTCGTAAATGGCCATCTCGCGTTTATGGTCATCCCGAACCTTTTGACCCGCTTCTCTTATCATCTTGTCAGTCTGTTCTTCGAACGACGGGCTTGGTATTCTCATGGTGAGATCTCGCTCTGGTTCGACATCAGCGCTATATGGAGATGCATTCTCTTCTCTACCGGAGTCATTTATGACTTGGCAGCCATAGAACCGCTCCCTTTTCTTGGACCGAACGTATCCAAGGCCAGTCATCTCCATTCTCCCGTTGGGCATCTTCCGCTGAGTCTCGGGAACATCCCAAATCTTGTTATAGAACTGGGCTTTTCGAGCAGTCTGTTTGAAGGGTACACCTTAGCATCTCAATAGCCTTTTCAGTCTCTTTGCATAGTACCTGGGCAGACGGATTGGTTGAAGCCTATCGAGCATAGGTTCGGCACCGTGCCATACTTCTTTCTCCATTTTAGTCTCCGTAGATTGGTAGAAAAAGATCGACTTTTCACCGCTTTGCTTAAGAGGGACGTAGAAGGTCTGCAGCTCTTGCACGCTGTATGTATCAAGTGCATCAAGTTCTTTTTAATGCCGCTGCGGAACCATGGTAATTTGTAAACTCTGGTCCGCTCCAACAAAAGTTTGCATTGACGAGCAGACGGAGAACACTGCGTTGGTGTCGTCCTCAGAGTCACTGCCAAAGACCAGAATAAGAGTAAATGGTCCTGGCCTGTTGCCTTGGGGTTGTCCCACGTAGACCGTCTCTTTATCCTCCTTGGTATCTGTTCAGTCGAAAATATTGCAATATGTAACATAACAATTTCCTCACTATTCTAATCATCTAAGGGTGTTTGTTGTAAATATAACACGGATTACAAATTCATCTGGAAAATATCAAATACCATGTGTTATATATATAATCAACATTCTTTGAAGGAAATTATGTTTTTATTATTTCACGCATGATATTGTATATCTCAACACTTTTCATTTAGATTTTGTGCAGAAAATTATTCAGGTCAAGTAACAGGAATCAGAAATCTGCCGATATAATACAGGAAACCAAAGAACCTAATACTGGCACAACCAAGAAAGAATTAGAAGATTCTAGATATCAGAAGAAGACCCAAATGCCAACATCAGAACACCCCAAAAACACCATACAGTGATCTCATCAAATGGCCGCGGAACCGCGGCCGAGTCAAGCCGATCCGCCGCGGATCTGCGGCCGAGTTAGGGCATCAGCAGTCAAAAAGTCTCCCGAAGCTTCATATCAACTGCCTAGCTTGCTTAAGACGCTTCGAACAGCCTAGCTTCTTAAGCAAGCTTGATAACTACCTTATTCTAGAAGTTTCCCCGCAACTACCTAGCTGCTTGGGGAAGATTAACCTAGCTTCTAGTGAAAGATTGATGAAGGCTATAAAAGGGATCTAAATCATCATTTTGAGGGGTTGAACAATTCATTACACAAGTTGAGTGACACAACTTGTGATCCAAATCCAAATCAAGATCCAATTCCAAATCAAGAATCGTTGAGAACAACATCAAGCGACGACATCGAAGATCCTTTATCGCAAAGCCGATCATCATCAAGAGCGCGAGATCCTCGACAGGTCCAAGTCTCACGGAGATCGAGCGGATCGAATTTCGACGGAATAGTTACCTCTTCATGGAAGCGATCGAGAGCATTTTTTGTAATCTCGGATTGAAGGAAAGTGTAGTTAGAAGTCAATTAATAAAGGTGATAATTGTTAATTCTCGTTTTCTTTAAATTCTCGCATTATGAAATTTCTATGTGTTGATTTTTCTATCTTCATAATGTGTGAGTAAATCTCCACTTGCTAAGGAATCGAAGGAATTCGGCAGATCAAATGGTGATGAAATCCTAAACTAATCTTAAGTCTTATTTGAATTATGAACTTTAGAAAAAAGAATCATCAATGACCAAATTGGAGCGAGATCACCATTCTTGATAATTTCGTTGTAATTTCGGAATTAAATGATTGATGATTTTCTTTGCTAAAGGCTAGATTTAAATGATGATCAATGAAAAGACAAGGGACAGTGAAGGAGAAATCCTAGTTTCTTCAATAGATCCCTAATCTTCATTTATCACCATTATTCTAGATATAATTCATCAATAGATAAGACGGGTAATTTTTAGTATTCATCATTGCTACTAATTCCTATCGATTCCTACAAGCTATTATTCAATTTTCTTGATAACTAAAATTGATTATGGACATTTTCTTGATTTCTAAATTCTTGATTTTCTTGAAAATATTTCATCAACTAAATCTTGAATCTATTTCTTGAATTTTCTTTACTATTTTCTTTCAATTCATCTAAAGCAAGATCGAATAAATACTAGCATCACAGTGGACGACCCGTGCTCACTAACGATCGCTACAAGCGACACCGTTATTGATTGCGGCTATAAATTCTTTGGTTGTGATTATATTTTTCAAACACAATTCGAATGATCAATCAAATGGCGTCGTTGCGGGGATGCATGTGTAATTTGTTCGTTCTTGCTATTTGAGTTGAAACATTATTATTCCATCAAAATTTAATTCAAGATCGCTTCGTGTGCTTAACGATTAGTGTTTGAATTTTTGTGAGGGAATCTGGCATCACTGTAGAAGGGAGATCAAGCTTCAGAGAATTTCTGAAGAATCCAGAGGAGCACAGGAAGCTACAGGAAAATTTTCAAAACCTAATTCCCATATTGAACCGCGGATCCGCGGCTGAAGTGGTGTTTTTGCGGCGGTTTCTCCGCCGTTTAGGTGATTCAGTGCCTAAAATTTCTGTGGTATAATCTCTACTCTCTTTTCTCCTCTCTGATCTTGTCCAATAACAACTTTTCTGCAGGATTCTTTGTAAAAATTCGCAGCGCTTAAAAGAAATTTTTTGCGTTTCTTGAAATTGGTTGTTTTGCATATTTTAATACGGAAATTAAGGGGCAAAGACCAAATTCAGATTAGGTAGGGATTTCATTATCCTTCCTAAGCCCCAAAAATCACAAAACTAGCATCCGTATCACCCTTCTTTAAAAAAATATCTAGACAAGACTCTAATGACCGTTGCGCTCAATTAGGACAGAAGGTCGTGGGTAATCTATTGCTTATCCGCATTTCTTTTGTGATGTCTAAGGCATGTGGTTATGTAATTAGGCGCTCTACTTACGTAGCGGAAAATATCCCACTTACCTGGCACTTACTTGGCCACAGAAAGAGGTAGTAGAGGATTTATCCTGCGAGTTGTCTTCTGGAAGTATAGGAGCGGTCTAGTGACCTGACCTAGGTGACCGTAGATCTACGGTTACTTGTGCATTTTTTTGATTTTTTCTAAATCCGTCTTTTTCAAAACAAACCAAAAATAAACATTTTCTCTAATTATCACAAACGCTGCCACTTGTGCTAAACCGTTTAGTGCAAGCTCGGCTGGACACGGGATTCTAGTGCCCGTCTTGTCCGCATTTCTCCTATCGACTCCAAAATCGGTAATTCTACATTTTCTTTTTCCCACCACCCACCACGACCGAGATGGACGGATATCCATCAAATTTCAATAACACCACTCTGCCACCGTCCGCAGGTGCGCAGAATGCACCGCGCATTTCTCTCCAAGAGAGATGCTACCCTACACATGGTCCTCTTCCTACCTGTCTTTCTATTCCACCATCCAACAGGAAATTAAACCCCAATTTATCAAACCGTTGCCCAGATTTCACGGTCTTGAGTCTAAAGACGTATATGTTTTTATCACCAAATTCGAAAACGTATGCACAATGATTGGCACGTCACAACTGTCTGTGGATGCTGTGCGTTTACGTCTTCTCCCGTTCACTTTGTGCGATTTAGCCGAGAAGTAGCTTTATAACACAACCGTACACTCTATTGCCAAATGGTATGAATTTTTTGCAGCATTCCTTAAGAAATTTTATCCCAATCATAAGACCGGCCGTGTTCGGAGCGAAATCTTCCAATTTACCCAACTTCCCAATGAACCATTTTGGAAATGCTTTGAACGGTTCAAGGATCTTCTTTTACAATGCCCTCATCACGGAATCCCTAGATGGGATCTATGTCGAATTATCTATGAGGGTATTGATCTTACGACGAAACAGATACTTGAAACCATATGTCAATGTCAATTCCTGTCTAAAGATGATGGTGAAGCTTGGAAATACTTGGAAGATCTTGCCCAAAACACTTTACAATAGGAAAGTGTTAGTCACCCATCATCTAGGGAAGGTATCAATCAGCTCGATGTTTCCGTCGAAATGAAAGACGAAATGGCCGCAATACAAAGGAAACTCGACGCTATAGAAAACAGAATCTCTTTGGCCTCCCTAAACCATTACACACCTCCCAAAACTGTGTGTGGTTGCTGTTCCAACCCATCACATTTGACGGAAGAATGTCATTTGAATTCTCCGTTTCAAGCTCACGAGCACACTAATGCTGCTTTTCAGCAACAACCTAGAAACGATCCTTCTTCTTCCACATATAATCAGGGTTGGAGGAATCACCCTAATTTTTCTTGAAACAAACACCAAACTCAAAACACGGTTCCGAACTAGAATAACTTTCAATGGGTTCCTCCACAACAACAGCAACCAATACAGAGTCAGCACCCCCTTCAACCACAAAATTTTCAAAACCCGACCAACTACTTTGATCAGTTTTCAGTCGGTACCGATAAACCCTCTGCACTCGACATGTTCATTGCACATTCCATGTAAACGAATGATCTTTCAAATATTCTATCCAAACGTTAGTGCAAAATACAGCCTCCCACGGTGAGAGTATAAAATCGATAGAAGCACAAATTGCACAGCTGACTGCAGCAATGAGTGCTAGAGAGAAAGGGAAACTTCGAGCCCAACCCTTACCGAATCCTGAGCACTCGCATTATAATGATGTGAGTGCGATTACCACGTTGAGATCTGGAAGAGTGCTAAACAATCATGTGGGTGAACAGATTGATAATAATGATGAGGAATCAATTGAAACCCTGGCTTCCACTTCTACTTCTTGCCTTATTTCGTCTAGTTTACCTTCTTCTTCCGAGCCTATTCTCCGTTTTCACCAAGGCTCGAACCCTACAACCACTTCATCGATTCCACCCTCACAAACTTCTCCACAAATGGTTGACCCAACACTTATTGATAAAGCTCCATTTCCAGATAGGTTGATGCCCAACAAACCTAATGCACAAATGGAGAAGATTATGGAAATATTTAAGCAAGTCAACATAAATGTCCCTCTCCTAGATGCTATACAACAAGTTCCGTCCAATGAGAAAATACTAAAGAACTTGTGCACTAGGAAAAGGAAGACTCAAGTACCGAAAAAAGTGTTCATGTCGAGTAATGTAAGCATATCTTTTATCCTTCAATTACCAAAGAAACGTAAGGACCCTGACTGTCCTACAATCTCTATTTTTATTGAGGATAAAAATATCAATCGCGCTTTACTGGATTTCGGCGCTAGTGTGAACATGCTTCCTTATTCTGTCTATGAGCAATTAGGTATCGAAGAGTTAAATCCCACGCACACAACTCTACAGATGGTCGATAGATCAATCACCAAACCTAGGGGTGAACTTGAGGATGTGTTGATAAAATTTGGGGAATTTAAATTCCTTGTGGACTTTATTGTTATAGATACACAGCCTGTAGCGAACCCACGGAACCAAATTCCGGTGATTCTCGGTCGACCATTTTTCGCTACTTCCAACGCTGTAATCAATTGTCGAAATGGCTCAATGAACCTATCTTTCGGGAATAGGTCAATTGAGCTTAACATTTACAAGTTGGGAAGTCTGTTAGTAATATGTATGCCCTAGAGGCCATTACTGTAAATGCGATGTATATTGTAATGGATGCTTGGACATATATAGGGAGGACTTTCTTGCTCGACATGATAGTATGCTATCTAGTTGCTCTTTATCTTAACATGTACTCTGATTGTCTCTATGTTACATGTTGATAAACCCCTTAGGATGAGTACTTGACTACCAGGACTATGATGCAGATCATACTAGTGGGGACAGTGTAGTCGCTAAGTACATCCTTCAAATGTTCTTAGTCGTAGGTGTATCGAGACAGGGCATCGATATACCAGAGTAGACTAGCGTATGCGCCTCTTCACCCATATGATGGGCGATGGATGATCCCATATCCATTGGTGTTTGACATCAGAGAAGGTATACGGGTGCTCAGTGGAGACTGGGTACACTGGACGGACTCGCCGAGAACTCCCAGATGGTATTATACCTCACGTCAGATGGCGGTTCTCTGGTGACACTGGTACAGATTATTCTGTAGACCCGAGATCGTCATAGAGTCTTGTGTGATTCCTACTGTGTTTTGATTTCCATTATACCACGTCCAAGAGAGCGTGCAAAATGGTGGATTTTGGGTACAGTCCCGAATCACATGGAGGCAATGAGCGATAGGAGGGATTTCGTCTCTCCCGGTATAGGGAGTTGATGTTGCGCTGTGTTCGATTGGCTATAACTGGAAATCCCGGGCCAGGGTTGCTGAGATTTACTGGTAAGTGTTATCAGTAGTTTCTCAAACTGTTATGGACCTCATATCGACACGACTTATCAAGCTACAGGGGTCTGACGTTTACCACCCCTAGGCGAGATATGCGACATATCAGACAAAGAGACTGGACTGTACGGGAGTGTTACTGATTGGATTCGCAGGAGAATGTACAGGTTTTCTTGTTGATCTTCTGATCGCTCAATACCTGGGTGGCTGTTACGTTTAGCTGACCGCTTGCAGCTTGTGGGTGTTTGATATGATCATCACCTACTGCCGGCGTATTGACGATTCTTTAGAGTCCTACACAGAGGTTTCCTGGCTCAGGAAAAACGGAGTAGGAGCACATATGTGATATGTGCGGGACCGAGAACAATACGTGTATGTGATACCGTATTAGATTCTCGCGATATGTGATATCGGCCGGGTATATGTGATATAGCCAGGCCATTGGATCAAGTGTTGATTCGATGAATTGATACAGATTATATTAGTCGGTTATTTGTGAAATAGACGGATTATCGGATCAAGTGTTGATTCAATAATTTAATGTATAATTATATATTTGATATATTATATTACATTAACTAATATTAGCTCACTTAAAGATTCTTTTTCTCACTTGGATAATACATTGATATATATGTGATATATGTTAATTGTATTATTTTATTTTTTTACAATAAATATTGTATATGTGATATATAATATTGTAAAAAGTTAAGGTTACAAATGCAATATATTTTGTGGAGTTTAAATGTGGTTAGGGTTTGGATTAGGGTTAAGCTTGCATGAAGCTTTCAAGAAGCTTCTTGAAGTTTTGACTTTGACTTGTGATATTTTGTGTAGATATTTGTTTAACCCAACCCAACCCTTTACCATAGTTAATTCTCTACATGGGTTAAGTCTTAATTATTAATGCATGGTTGCATTTCTAACCTCACACAAGATTCATTATTCATTACAAATTGATTTGCTTCTTCTTCTTCTTCCTTTTTTTTGATGAAAAGCTTTCTAGCTTTTTCATATGTGATGAAAATGAGTGAGAAATTGAAAACAAATGAGAGCTAAATTCCTACTTCATCATCCTCATCTATTCTTGCCACTTAGATTAGGGTGTTTTCTTTGCTAATACTTGATTAGCAAAGCAAGAGCTTGGGTTTGAGTTTCTTCAAGGTAGATCATCTTAGTTTTTGAAGATCGGAAGCAAGCATGGAACATTCGACTTGTGGAGCCTCTCTAGGGTCCGGGAGTTCATGGATTGTGGCGAAGGGACTACTACTCGAAGCTTATGAAGCGAAGGAATGGACTACAAAGGTTGTAATCCCTTTCTCTTAAAAGTAAAGTTGTTTACTTGCTCTTTGTTTCGCCTAATCTCTAGTCTAAGATCTTGGTTAGGGTTGTTTGGCACTTGAAAAATTTGATTTTGGCATGGTTGATGCCTTGTAGAACCTTGTTATAGTGCCTAGTAACCCTACAGTGGTATTAGAGACAAGCTAGAGGTTTAGGCGTTGTCTAGACGAAGTTTAAAGTCCAATCGAACCCCGAAACATCGTGTTTTACCCCCTCTCTGGAAAAGTTTTAAAATGTTGATTTTCTGTATTAAAAATACTCAGAAAATTAAGCAGGGTATTATAAGAAAATTAAGCATCGGGTGCTCGCGGTAGTGGTGTTCCGCCTTAGTGCACTTCGTCGACGGTATCGGGGGTGCGGCCGTCTACTAAAGTTTTCGACGAGCATTCGATCGGGTTGTCGGGAATCCTGTTGAATTGCCCGACTAGATATTGAAAAGTGTTTTCGATATTGAGACTAAAATGCGGGGTTTATAATCGTTAGGCATGCGATGTCTAAGGAATTCATTTGGTTAGGCATGCGATGTCTAAGGAGGTTGCTGATTCCAACTGTTGTAGTTTTACACTTTCTTTTCTGTGACCGTAAATGTAATATATGGTGTATCGCCGGTTTCGTTGCTATACATCAACAAAAATTGGGATATGCATATTTAATTACGTTGATGACATGTGATGTTATGTGTTGCTGTGATATGTTATATTGGATCGTCGTGTTTTGAATAGCCGGGGGTTTTATGTGAGATGAGAGTTTTTCATTTTCATTCATGTAAAATTCAATTGTATGTAATATTCTTTTATTGGGGCACTTCCGGGCTGAGGATGGTGTCACCATTGTATATTATTTACTTTTCCGCATTAGGATAAACCCATGGCGGGGAAGACAAGTAACCGGGTTCTAGGGTCCAGTGGGAGACCATCTAGAAGAGTCGAGACCCGGTCTCCTAACTCTAGAACTGGCAGGGTTACTTTCTGCTCTCGTAGGGGTCTAGGGTTGTGGGTTTGGCTATTTATCACGACCGTAGAATCCGTGTTTTATACAGGCTCGTAATAAAACACGGACAATCTAGTATATCCAATATTTTATATATGTTCTTCTGCTGCAATGTTCTGTGATGAGATCATATTACTACCTGAGACGAATATTTATATTATATATATGAGATATAGGTTATATTGATGATTTCGTTTCAAATGTGATGCTTGTGAAGCATAATAAAATGGGTCTTCATTAATGAGATTAATGAAATAAAAGAAACCTAAAGATATTGTAGAAACTTGTTTTAAATACCGGTAACTCTAGTTCTTGTTTTGCATAGCGGTGTTCCTTGTAGAATATCCAGCACCTTATTCGATAAGGAAAGAGCCGAGATCCCTTCACCAGGAGTGACCTCTTTAGCGAAACTAGCAGATGCTACACACTCGGTTTGTCTTTTGATTGCTTCTATAGTTTTTTTTCTTTGCATAGTAGTATTTGTGAAATATCCTGCACCTTATTCGATAAGGAAAGAGCCGAGATCCCTTCACCGGGAATGATCTCTTTAGCAAAACTAGAAAAGCCTAAAAAACACTCCATTCAAAAATCACTCGATTCTATAACGATATCAAGTTCATTACGCAAAAGGGTTTTCTTAAAAACCTGGCGTAGCCCTCCGTCATTTCAGATAAGTACTTCATAGTATTCGTGCTGCGTTTGTTGACCTTGTCAAGGCGTAGTGTGCGGTAGCTATTTATGCTTATCTCCAAAAGCATATGATGTGATTGAGTTAGGGTAGTCGTGCGACATTGTTGACCTAATCAAGGGTCGTGCGGGTGGGTTTAATTCAATCAGGAAATGACGGGTTGAACTTGACTTGGGGTCTATGGTTGTTGACCTTGTCAAGGTCATAGATCGCTCGGGGCAAAATATTATTGGGAATTTCAAGTGTTGAAATTTGCAATGAGATTTCATACCTTCTATGAGATAGTTGGATCCCGATACCCGCTGCGAGTAAGAGTTACTCCTGAGAGAGTTTTACACATTACAATTAGTCGATCAAGTAGCTGTCTAGAAAAGTGTTAACGGGGTTAAGCCCCTGGGAAAACGAGGTTTATTTTAATTAGGTCTGTGCGAAAGCACGGGGAACCTCCCTCAAAGTACCGGCACTGGCCTGGCTGAAAGATTGGCGAACTTGTAGGGTGTAATTAATCCCGGCTAGTCTTTCCTTTTAGGGTTTGAAGGAAGATTTGACTAAAATAGTGGGAGACATCCTGATTAAATAAATTGATAACCAATCTAATCTTGTAAAAGCGCACGCTGAGTGTTTTCTTCTCTCTCTCTCCAGGTAGTGACCATGTCATGCCTTAATCAAGATAATAATACGGATGTATTGACCAAACCCGCTTGTTATACTGAGCTGGAGAACGTTGGTCCCGCTCCAACTTATAATTGTTATAAGATAGAGAAGGAAATAGGGGATTACCAGAATTCCCGTGCCGCCCAAACGAAGAAAGTACATGTTGATGCATCTTCTTCGGGTGTGTTCATTACAGAGAATTGTTTCTCAGTGTCCTTTACGTCCTAGGTATGAGATACCGGATCAGGATCCCGCAAATGCAATTTGTTACATGGGCTACAGATAGGTAGAGAACTGAGAACGGGTGATAAATTTCATGAGATAGAAACGGTGCAAGTGTTGCAGCCAAGTCTGTTGGTAGTTATCATCCTGTATTACTAGAATACATTAATTCTGAACGAATGTTATTAGATACCGAAGCTGATATACAACATCATATCAGTCTCTTTATTAGTAAAGAAAGGATATAATTTTGTATTGTTGGATAATGTTTTGAACATTTCCTATATCAAGAGTTGATCGGTTCAGGCACGTTATCTAAAAGCATAGACGTTCCAAATCAAACCACAGTTCTTAGTATACCGAACACACACAAGAGGAAGAGTTCAGAAATGAACGAATCCTTCTTGAGGCATTGTAGACTAGGTCATATCAATGCGACCCGACTAGCTAAGTTACATTTAGATGCATATTTAAATTATTTCAAATTTACATCTTGTGAAACTTGCCGGTCATGTCAAAAAGATAAGATGAACACAGATCTGTTTATTGGAAACAGAGAAAGAGTTAGTGAACTCTTGGGATTGATACATGATGATGTATGTAAGGTCCCCTGTCTACACATCCCAGGATCGGTTCTTCATACTTCATTACATTCACTGATTATCTCTCAAGATTCGCATATGTGTTCCTGTTGAAACACAAGTCTGGACCTTTTGAGAAATTCAAAGAATATAAGTTAGAAGTAGAGGACCAAAACGGGTATAAGTATTATGTCCTTTGATGTGATCAGGGAGGAGAATACTTGAGCACGGGATTCCTGGACTATTCTAAAGGAGAATGAGATTCTCTCTCAACATTAGTCCTTCGTATACACCACAACACATCGGTGTATCGGGACGGAGAAATCTCACCCTATTAGATATGGTGCGCTCTATGATGAGTACTACTGAGTTTCCTATTTCCTTTTGGGAGTTATGCACTTGAGAAGCTGCATACCTATTGAATAGGGCCCCAATTAAATCAGGTGCCTACTACTCCATATGTGATATGGTATGGGAAGAGTCGATCTCTTAAGGAAGTTAAGATTTGGGGTTGTCCGGCCTATGCCTAAAAGCAAAATCCGGAAAAGCTCGAGGCAAGATCAGTTCTGTGGAAGTTTATTGGATATCTCAAGCATTTGCAAGGGAATGTCTTCTACCAAACTGGGGAACAAAAGGTGTTTTTGTTTGTCAGCATGCCACCTTTGTGAAAGGGAATCTCTTGTGAAGAAATTTATGGACATGAGGTAGAACTGGAAAGAGTTCCAGCTATACAAACTGCAGCCGATGATTTGGTAGAACCAAAGGATTCAATAGTTTCTAACGATCCTCATCCTCTCCGCCGATCTAGTAGGGTTCCTTATCCACCTGAGAGATACTTCGATTTCTGTATGAAAGTGGGAGCGAGGATTACATCATAAGATGATGACCTAACTAATTTCGAGCAGGCCATCAGGAGTGGGACTCTGTAAGAATGGCTGGATGCTCAGCGATTTGACATGGAATCCTTATACACCAACAAAGTATAGACTTTGGTTGCTTTATCTGAAGGGTTAAATCCCCATCAGGAGCAAGTATATCTTGAGAAGATTACTTGGTGTACATGGAAAAGTTGAGACTTTCAAAGTTGTGCTTAAGTCCATCCAGATCCTACTTGCCACTGCTACATACCATGACTACGATATCTGGTGATTGGGTGTCATGGCTGCTTTTCTAAATGATGATTTAAAAGAGATCGTCTATAAGTACACAACTAGAGGGCTTCGTAGACAGTGGGAGCAGCGGAAACGTGTGCAAGTTGTTTTATGGGATAAATCAGGCATCGCGGAGTTGGAACGTCTGTTTTGATGTGGTAGTCAAAGAGTTTGACTTCATCAAAATGGTAGATAAACCTTGTATATACAAAAAGGTAGTAGAGAGTATGGTGGTGATCCTCGTATTGTACGTGGATGACATACTCTTGATAGGAAAGGAGTTTCCTATGCTACGCTCGGTCAATCTCCTCTTATCACATGGATTCTCCATATAGGATCAATATGATACCTCATAAATCCTGGTTTTATATCTATGAGATAGATCTAATTGGATGTTAGGATTCTCACTAAGTGTAGTGAGATGGTATCAATCGATCCTGGGGAGAATCACTGGAAAGGTTCCAGGGTGATAAGAATGACTGAATGTCAGTCACGGGTATTGTCTTTACCCTCAGTGGAGGGACGATATGTTGGAAGAGTTCCAAGTCTTAAAAACGAGCCCAGAGGCTCGAAATCTTAACTATAACTTGTTTTAAATCTTTTAATGATAGCTAGATACCGTGGCAAACTAGACAATAAAGGCAAGATAAATCACTACCAAGGATGCTACCAAAGAGACAGTCTGGACATATATAAGTTCATGAGATGAACTTCGTTCCTACCATTGTGTGACAATAGAGTTATGGCTTAGGCCTAGGAACCCCCGTCCCATCTGTAATCTAGACATATTCTTAGGCAGTATCGCCTGATCATGGAGATGGTTGATCTCCAGGGAGATCGAGGTTAGGAGAGTATACACAGAGGACAAAAGCGCGGATCCACTCACAAATGCCTATTTCCCAGTATAGACTTTTATGGGATGGTTGAGTATGAGATACTTCAACCACAGCTGATTGTTGGGTATGCGATACCACAATAGATGGCCCTAGTGCAAGTGGGAGATTGTTAGTTATATGTATGCCCTAGAGGCCATTACTGTACATACGATGTATATTGTAGTGGATGCTTGGACATATATAGGGAGGACTTTCTTGCTCGACATGATAGTATGCTATCTGGTTGCTCTTTATCTTAACATGTACTCTGATTGTCTCTATGTTACATGTTGATAAAGCCCTTAGGATGAGTACTTGACTACCAGGACTATGATGCAGATCATACTAGTGTGGACAGTGTAGTCGCTAAGTACATCCTTCAAATGTTCCTAGTCGCAGGTGTATTGAGACAGGGTTTCGATATACCAGAGTAGACTAGCGTATGCGCTTCTTCACCCATATGATGGGCGATGGATGATCCCATATCCATTGGTGTTTGACATCAGAGAAGGTATACGGGTGCTCAGTGGAGATTGGGTATACTGGACGGACTCGCCGAGAACTCCCAGATGGTATTATACCTCACGTCAGATGGCGGTTCTCTGGTGATACTGGTACAGGTTAGTCTGTAGACCCGAGATCGTCATAGAGTCTTGTGTGATTCCCACTGTGTTTTGATTTCCATCATACCACGTCCAAGTGGGCATGCAAAACGGTGGCTTTTGGGTACAGTCCCGAATCACATGGAGGTAATGAGCGATAGGAGGGGTTTCGTCTCTCCCGGTATAGGGAGTTGATGTTGCGCTGTGTTCGATTGGCTATAACTGGAAATCCCTGGCCAGGGTTGCTGAGATTTACTCGTAAGTGTTATCAGTAGTTTCTCGAACTGTTATGGACCTCATATCGACACGACTTATCAAGCTACTGGGGTCTGACGTTTACCACCTCTAGGCGAGATATGCGACATATCAGACAAAGAGACCGGACTGTACGGGAGTGTTACTGATTGGATTTGCTGGAGAATGTACAGGCTTGCTTGTTGATCTTCTGATCACTCAATACCTGGGTGGCTGTTACGTTTAGCTGACCGCTTGCAGCTTGTGGGTGTTTGATATGATCATCACCTACTGCCGGCGTATTGACGATTCTTTAGAGTCCTACACAGAGGTTTCCTGGCTCAGGCAAAACGGAGTAGGAGCACATATGTGATATGTGCGGGACCGAGAACAATACGTGTATGTGATACCGTATTAGATTCTCGCGATATGTGATATCGGCCTGGTATATGTTAGTTGTATGTATGCCCTAGAGGCCAGTATTGTACAGATGATGTATATTATATTGGATGCTTGGACATATATAGAGATGACTTTCTTGCTCGATATGATAGTATGCTATCTGGTTACTCTTTATCTTAACATGTACACTAGTCTCTTTAAACTGTCTTATGGTTACATGTTGGTAAAGCCCTTACGATGTGTACTTGACTACCTGGACTATGATGCAGATCATACTAGTGGGGACATGGTAGTCCATAAGTACATCCTTCAAGGTCCCTAGTCATGGGTGTATCGAGACGGGGCATCGATATACCAGAGTAGACTAGCGTATACGCTTCTCGACCCATGAGATGGGCGATGGATGATCCCATATCCATTGGTGTTTGACATCAGAGATGGTGTACGGGTGCTCAGTGGAGACTGGGTACACTGGAAGGACTCGTCGAGAACTCCCAGATGGTATTATACCTCACGTCAGATGGCAGTTTCTCAGGTGACACTTGTACAGGTTAGTCTGTTGACCCGAGATCGTCATAGAGTCTTGTGTGATTCCCACTGTGCTTTGATCTCCACCTTACCACGTCCATGAGGGCGTGCAAAACGGTGGTCTTTGGGTACAGTCCCGAGTCACATGGAGGCAATGAGCGATAGGAGCGGTTTCGTCTCTCCCGGTATTGGGGGTTGATGTTGCGCTGTGCTCGATTGGCCGTAACAGGGAAGTCCCTGGCCAGGGCTGATCAGAGATTTGCTGGAAAGTGTTACCAGTAGTTTCTCGACCCGTTATGAGCCTCACATCGGCACGACTTATTGGTTATTGGGGTCTGACGTTCACCACCCCTAGATCTGATATGCGACGTATCAGACGAACAGACCGGACTGTACGGTAAGTGTTACTGGTTGGATTCACAGGAGTATGAGCGGGCTAGCTCGTCGATCTTCTGATCGCTCAGTACCCGGATGGCCGTTACGTTTAGCAGACCGCTTGCGGCTTATGGGTGCTTGATATGATCATCATCTGCTACTGGCGTATTGACGAGTCTTTAGAGTCCTCCACAGAGGTTTCCTGGTTCAAGCGAAACGAAATAGGAGTGCATATGAGATATGTGCGGGACCGAGAATAATGCGTGTATGTGATACCGTATTTCATTCTCGCGATAAATGTTTCGATTGGTTATATTCGATATGACCTAGTTATCGAATCATTGATTCGATAAATCGATACATTGGATACTAGTCGGTTATGTGCGACATGACCGGATCATTGAATCAAATATTGATTTAATTATTTAATTTATAATTATATATTTGATATATTACTTTGCATTAGCTAGTATTGGTTCACTTTATATGGATTTTCTCACTTGATGTGAAAGAAGTATATATGATGTACTTTTGTGCACACATTTGTATCATGTTTGATGATACTTGATAATTTAGTTAAGTGTATAGAATTAAACCATGGTTAATTTGATAATTAGGGTTTTGCATATTCATTTATTTATTTATTTGTTCATTTATTTATTTAGAAAAGATTGAGATAAGAATGGTGGAGAAGTTTGTTTTTAGTTGAAGCTTCATGAAGCTTTGACTTCTTAACCATTCTTGTCTTCATGCTTAACCCTAACCTATCCAACTAACCATGGTCTATTCTCTACACTCAACTATGGTTTGCTTATGATAAGTATTGAATTATTTTCATTTTAAATCAACACTTATCATATTCTTTCTTCTCCTTGACCTTCTTCTTCAAGAAAGAAACCTTGATGCCATCAATGGCAACTTGAGATCCAAAGTGAGAAATCCAATTCTAAAGTGAACCCACCTCCTATTTCTTCACCCTCTACCTCTTGCCAAGTTGTTTTGGGTGTTTTCTTCACAAGTTTCACCACTTGATGAAGATGGAGCTTGAACTTGTGCAACCTCGACGTAGATCATCTTCGGCACGAAGCCGACGACCTATTCCGCTCACTTCTCCGATGAAGCCGTCGCGAGAGTCCGAGATTCGAGATGGACAGTGAGGGAACGACCACGTGGAGCTAAGGAAGTGGATAACCGGATCTACAAAGGTTGTAACTTCCGGTCTTTAGTTAATATGTTAACTAGATTCGTTTTTCGCCTAGAATTCTAGCCGACGATCCGCGTTAGGGTTTCTCGGCACCCATAATTTTTGAAATTGGCATGGTTGATGCCTTGTGAGACCTCTATAGGGTGCCTAGGAACCTTTCAGTATATGTAATATAGACGGGTCATCGGATCAAGTATTGATTCGATGAACTGATACAGATTATATTAGTCGGTTATTTGTGAAATAGCCGGATTATCTAATCAAGTGTTGATTCGATAATTTAATGTATAGTTATATATTTGATATATTATATTACATTAACTAATATTAGCTCACTTAAAGATTCATTTTCTCACTTGGATAATACATTGATATATGTGATATATGTTAATTGTATTATTTTATTTTGTTACAATAAATATTGTATATGTGATATATAATATTGTAACAAGTTAGGGTTACAAATGCAACATGTTTTGTGGAGTTTAAATGTGGTTAGGGTTTGGATTAGGGTTAAGCTTGCATGAAGCTTTCAAGAAGCTTCTTGAAGTTTTGACTTTGACTTGTGATATTTTGTGTAGATATTTGTTTAACCCAACCCAACCTTTTACCATAGTTAATTCTTGTTCATATCAGATTTTTGCATTTTTATACCGCCCAATTTTTATCACATTGCTTATCGGTAGGTACTCTTGAGCCGTGTTTGCTAGTTAATTGCAGGATACAGGTTCTCAGCTCTAAACAGTGAAATTAATGGAAAAGCACGACAAATTCCGGATTACTGCCAACCACAGATAAAACACGGGTCTCCGCTCTCTATCCGTATGTTGCCGCACATCAGTTTAAGGGACAAAATGGCAAATCGATGTCAGTTTCATGCACAAAGCTCAATTTTAACACAAGATCCAACATATCTACGCGGAACTCATGGAAATCATGGCAAAAGATCCACATCACATCACCTTTTGTTCTGCTGAAATTCTGGAAAAATTGTGAAGAGTTTCTGAAAAAAAACATATACCATACAGCAGACAACAACAAAAAGGGGAAAACCACCAAGTTTCAAGACCTAAGTCTCCTAAAGGGCCGCGGTTCCATGGCATAAGCATTCTTAGGCCGCGGAACCATGGCCGTACAGGCTCGACAGATGATGAGTTTTCAGGGGTATTTTGGTCATTCTATATGGAGGCAGATTGTTGCCCTAGGTTTCCAGTTCCCTGCCTATAAATAGTCCAGAACTTGCCAAAACCAAAGGTGCTTATTCTTGTATTTAGATTTGAGAATACATGTTGTTGTTCTTCTTCCTCTTCTCATCTCTTCTCCATTAAAAAAACTTATAGTGAGCTTTTATGAGTAAAGGATGAATAAAAGAGTTCTTTTTGTTACCATGCTTGTCTTGTTATTTTGTTAATGATAATTACTTGTATTTTTCATTTGCTAATCTAGTTGTTGTTATTTATTGTTTGTTTCTTTCTTGTTCTCTTTTTCTTTATCCTTAAACAACAATGATGCTTAAGCTTGATCCTTGCCAAAGTGAGGTCTCAAATAGCTAGTTGTAATCTTCTAACCTCTTTCTTTCTATCTGTAAGTTCGCGGCGGCGCCCCAGCCATCTAACAGATGCCGATATGCGGAACAAAACTTTTACGACTGGCGCTATCGCGTACTTTATCCCGGATCGTCCATTAAAGCTAAACTAACAAATTGTAAAAAGAGTAGAATTGTTATACTGAATGATCTGAGTCCTTCGGTCTTCAACCATCATCCCACGCTATGTTGCAACTGATCCGAACTTGCTCGATCTCCGGTCTCGTCGTCCAGGTGGCACCACGTCGACAGATCTTTAAACGGGCTCCCGCCCCTGAACCGAGGCAACTCGATCGTCAAGTTTGCCAAAAGAGACGACCAAGATGAAGTAAAGAATGAGTAGAACACTTTTTCTCGTTACGTCCAAGGTCACGGACGAACGGTTATAGAAGTTGCCTTTTGGATTGATATGAAATGAGAAATGGAGTATGCTAATTTCCATGAATCCAAACTATCATAATCTTTTGCCTAAAAATGAATTGAATCAAAATCACCACCCACCACAAGAAGTGGCCGGCCATTAAAAGGAGAGGAGGGAGGTGAGTGTAGGAGCAAGTGGTGACCATTAGAAAAGCTTCTCACAAAAGATCAAGAGGAAAAAATCTAAGCAAGAACAAAAAGCATTAATGAAAAGGTGACTCACTAATTACACCTCATCATCCAATTAATGCAAGATGGTGACTCACTAATCTATTCATCAAAACAAGAAGCTTCTACTAATGACTCACCTCATGACTCACCATCAAGAAGAAAAGATAGATCCTTATTTAACCGAATGTCAAAATACGGATGATAGAAAACTGGAAACTGGCAACTTCCAAAAATCATCCCGAAACGAATTTCAGGATAACCCCGTATTGGTATAAACATACCCGCATTAGTATTGCGACCGAATACAAATGCAACTGAGACAAAGATATTATATCTACACAGTATAATACTGGGATCCGGCTTAAACCAAAGCCTACCAGTATTATCTGCCCGAAAAACGACACGTGTGAAAACGCACGTGCATTTTCCGAACCTTGCCATAATACAATACGGCATCTACGACGTTTCGCCCGAACTTGGGAAAGTGTCTATGGGGGACTCTAATGACTCATCAGTACACTGGCACTGGGTATAATAACCCCTAGCACGTCAGAGGTACAAGCTGTACGTAACGTTTTACCTATGTATTGATTGGAAAGGAAGCTGACGAGCGAACTCATCTATAAACCCTATTGAGTCTGACAGTGACAATAACCATACAGTCCGGAACATTCGTCTATGAGTATCGCATATACGGCCTAGGGGGCCGGTAAACGTAAGACCCCCAACTGCGATATAAGTCGTGTCAGAGAGCAGCCCAGAACACCCTGAGATTCTATTGGTATACCTACCAGTATATCTCGATTACCCTGGCCAGGGATTTCGTGTAATGGCTCTCATAAACACAGCGCGATCTCACCCCCAATACAGGGAGAGACGAATCCCCGAAGATCCGCTCACTTGCCTCCAATGTGGCTCGGGACTGTACCCAACTAAAACCTGTTTGCACAACTCCTTTGAGCGTGGTAAGGTAGTAATCTAAGCACAGTGGGAACTCACACGAGACAAATGACGACCTCAGGTCGATGAACTAACCTGTACACATGTCACCAGGGAACTGCTATCTGACGATATGTATAATACCAACTAGTATGTTCCCGGCGAGTCCTGTCCGGTGTACTCATATCCCAATGAGCACCTGTATACATCTTAGGTGATCCAACTGACACCAGTGGCTTGTGAGACCGGCCACCGCACCTCGTCGGGGTCTCGACTGTATACACTAGTCTACTCTGGAGTATCGATGTCCTGTCTCGAAACTCCTACGACTAGGGACACTTTAAGGATATGCTTATAGACCCCAGCTCCCACATATATGATCGCCATCATACTACTGGTAGTCAAACAAGAATCCTATGGGCTCTATCATGATGATAAAGAAAAACCAGATAGCATACTATCATCTCGAGTAAGACTGTTTTATCGGTATAGGTCCTCCCTCAATCATTGCAATCACATGCCAGCGATCCAATAATTGACTTAGAGGGCACTATATCCAACAATCTCCCACTTGCACTTAAGGCTAATTATTGCGATGTCGTGTACTCACAGCTCGTGTGAAGCCGAGCATCCAACTCCTCTACTAATCAGTTTCACAAAGCTCGTTTGTAAAACTCTTGTGTTTGAGAAATAGCCTCAGTGAGTGGATCCGCTTCGGTGTTTCTTTCTGTATCTCTCTATATCTCAACTTCACGGAGAAAACCATCTCCCGAATTGAGTAATACCTGTCTTAGAATATGTTTGGATATCTAATGGGACCTAGTTCATAAATGAACTCCAAATCCAAACTTCTTAGACTGTATCATTCACTGAAACTAATCAGTGTCCAGCACCATGCCTCCCACAGTATCCCCTTGGACTACCTGTCCATAATATTGTCCCTCGTCTGAGGAAAAACTATAACTCTGACAATCACTCTGTTATCCATCTCACCTTTGAAGCCTGGAATGATAACCGTCTCCCGAAGGAGGCAGCCGTCATCTAATCCATAGAACATTCATTTATGTTCTAAAACTGCTTCCTGATGTTTCTCCAGGATTGGATTAATATAGACTTATCGCATCTAGTGCAATAACAACATCTGGTGTGGTGCTTGATATCTCACGATTGACTCAATTGCCTAAGCAAGTGATCTGCCAATCATGCACGTCCCTCTCCCCTTTAGTCTATAAGACACCTTCAGAGAGGGTGACTCCATCACCTGCAGGTACACCACCATGCAAGGAGTCATCTATTCTAAAATAACATTAGAATATTGTCAAAGTACCCACATTAGGAAACTACCCATATCTAGATCTAAAACCATAGATCTAGTAACCAGAATGTCAGATATTATATCCATATCCTTTGTGGAAAAACAACTGTGTGACGACCACAGCATAACCGATCGTAGTATAGGAATTTTACTTCCTACTCTGTGTATGTCATCCAAATACCATGACATTACACCTTACTACCTTCTTAACAGATCCATCCCCTATTCTGATGAAGTCAAACCCATGACTATCAAAAATCAGATGATCTATTTCCACTATATCTGCTCAAGTCTATAAATAGATACTAGCTACTTGCCCACTATGCTTCCGCTGCTCCCACTGACTATGACAACCCTCTGGCAGAGTAATATATACGTACACTTCTAAAACTAGTTTAAAACGACTCTATACATATCCTTCTGCCCGGTCTCATAGTCTGGAACAACAATAGTGTCAAGTCTGGGTAAGCAAGAACCTCCCTGTCACCGTCCTTGAGGCTACCGGAGTACCTTTCGGGTGTCTGAGGTTACCCACCATATCTGCGGAGTGGCTAATGGAATGTCAAACCTGATTAAATATATAGGTCCTATTAAATTTTCCGTAATTGTTTGCGGTTCTGGAATCACTTCCAGTTCTACCATGCTCCCACTACTGTTTTTCTGAAAAAATCCATTTTAATAAAACTGTGGCGAGTCAAGAACAATATCACTATTGATCTTCCAGATGGTAGAAAAACAACCCTCGTCAAAGCTAGGGTCAACCCACAAACTGTCATTACAGAAACGTGCCTTGAGTTTTCCAGTGTCTGTTTTAAACATAAGCTGGACAACTCCCCTTACCTTAACATCGTTAAGATATGAATCGTTCTATATCCAATATAGAAACTTTGGAACTTATTTAATTGGAACCGGATTCAAATTATGCATCTGTCTCCAGTGCATAATAACTTAATAGAGAGAGGCTGATCAGTATTACTTAACTTAGGAATCCATCCAATTATGAGTAACCTGAAAAAGAAACAAGTTTCTCAAAAACCATTACTATCAATTGAATACCAATCACAAGAATCTACATCTTCGATTTCTTTGAAGAATCCCGATACTTGTGACACTTGGTTCTCTACTTTATTCCTATACCCACAACTTCTCAAAACTTAGACATTGTATTTCTACGAAACACTTGTCTAAAAACTAGAGAAGTTACAAGTAAACAGAATATAGTTCGAGGACCCACCCCTTTGTCCTGATGGACACTGGACAACATACAATACTCTGTATAAGTCCGCTGAGTTGAATAACTCATAACCTGTACGTCGTAGGTTGAAAACTGTTCCTAGGCGATTTCCTCAAATATCACCAATTACAAAGAATTCCGATATAATGAGGATGATCACCTAATTCCCAATAACTCGCTCCCACTCAACATCTGTAAAACCATGCAGATGTGATAATCGTTCCTGGTAAATATATACCCTGGAGTAAGTATCCAATCGGGAAATCAGTTTTCTATTAACAATGCACAGTGAATGTGAAACATAAATATGTTTCATAGGGGTATCCTGGTATTCTTTAGTAATGCCTCTTCCATAATCCAAATCATGACTTTAACCGTATATTTCCCTGCCATCTTTCCAATTCCCTTTAATTTGTCTTTAGTCGTGTTGGAGATAGTGCCCTCAGAGTCAATTATTGGATCACAGGCACGTGGTTGCAATGATTGAGGGAGGACCTGTCCCAGTAGGAAAGTCTTACTCGAGATGATAGTATGCTATCTGGTTTATCTTTATCATCGTGTACTGCTTTAGGTGACCTGACATGTCGCTATTACACGTTGATAGAGCCCCTAGGATTCTTGTTTGACTACCAGCAGTATGATGGCGATCATATATGTGAGAGCTGGCGGCCTATAAGCACATCCTTAAAAGGTCCCTAGTCATAGGAGTTTCGAGACAGGGCATCGATACTCCATTAGTGGACTAGTGTATACAGTCGAGACCCCGACGAGGGGTGGTGGCCGGTCTCACAAGCCACTGGTGTCAGTTGGTTCACCTAAGATGTATACAGGTGCTCATTGGGTTATGAGTACACCGGACAGGACTCGCCGGGAACCTGCTAGTTAGTCTTATACCAGATGTCAGATAGCAGTTCCCTGGTGACATGTGTACAGGTTAGTTCATCGACCTGAGATCGTCATTTGTCTCGTTTGAGTTCCCACTGTGCTTTGATTACTACCCTATCACGGCTCAAAGGAGTCGTGCAAACAGGTTTTAGTTGGGTACAGTCCCGAGCCACATGGAGGCAGTGAGCGGATCTGCAGGGGTTCGTCTCTCCCGGTATTGGGGGTGAGGTCGCGCTGTGTCTAGAAGAGCCATTACACAAAGCCCTCGGCCGAGACAGGAGATTTACTGGTAGGTATTCCAGTAGTATCTCAGGGTGTTCTGGGCTACGCTCCGACACGACTTGTACCGCTTTTGGGGGTCTGACTTTTACCAACCCCCTAGGCCCGCCATGCGATGCTCATAGACGAACGGACCGGACTGTACGGATATTGTCACTGACAGGCTCAGTAGGGTGTTAGGATGAGTTCGCTCATCGACGTCCCTTTTGGTCAATAGCTGGTAGCCCGTCACGTATGGCTAATACCTCTGACGTGCTGGTGGTTAAATCCACAGCCATAGTATTGACGAGTCTTTTGAGTCCACCACACATTCAGTTACTCAAGCTTTCAGACGAAATGCTGTAGAGGCCGTATGGAGATATGACAGGGTCCGATCAGATACGTGCGGTATTGCACGAATCAGGATCGGACGGTTTGTACTAGTGGCCGTATGGATATATGGCAGGGTTCGATCAGATACATGCGGTATTGCACGGATCAGGATCGGACGGATATTACTAGCCGGATTTGGTTTAAGCCGGATCCTAGTATAGTACAGTGTAGATTTTATCTCATTGCATTTGTATCCGGTCGGTATACAGATGCGGGTGTGTATGCACAGTATCGGGGTTTTCCTGTAATTTATTACGGGACCAGTTTTCTGGAGTTGCTAGTTTGCATTCCGTTCCGGCCGGTTTTCCTTTGTTCCTTCCCGGCCGGACTTTTCCGATGGAGGGTGTTATTTGCAAGTTTGCAAATAACATTTAGTGGAGGGTTTATTTGTGAGATGAGAGATTATGATAGCATCTTTTTATTCCTTTCTTTTCTATCATCATTTCATGCATTTATGGTGATTAGAGTTGATTAGGAATTGATTTGAGTTTTGTTATCATGGTATTTGGATGTGGTCATCCCTTCACCTTTTACTACCATCACCTCCCTTTTTGTTATGGTTTGATATTCATTCCTTCACCATTCTCACTTGAGAGAAAAGGATGAGAGGTTTTCATTTTTGGTATGAGGGAAATTTCATCATCTCATTTTATCTTGCTCACAAAATCCTTCTCCTCTCCAAAGTTCATATTGATTCCTACATCAAGGCAACTCCGTATACCCTAATGAGACAAGCATTTCTACACTACAATCTACAGCAAACCTTGGGCACGTCGACTAGCCAGCTTCGTGCCCGAGTTGCCTCGGTATTGAGGTGGGAGCCCGTAAAAGATGCAGGCGACGTGGTGCCCTTCCGGTGAGGAGGCGACGACATGGAGACAGGACTTTCCGCGGGAGATCGGGACGATGACGAGAAGACCGGAGGACTCGGATCACTTGGTATACTTCTCTTCCCATCTCTTGTTTGCTAGTATAGGTTAATGGTTAACGATCCGGGTTTTCTTTGTCCGCAGTAGCGCCAGTTTCCAAGTAAGGAAAATTTTTGATTCCGCATTTTGGCCTCTGTAAGACGGCCGGGGCGCTGCCGTGGCGCAACATGGTATCAGAGCCACTCCATTAACCTAGTCTAGCTTTGTCTAATGTGTTTTACATTTCCGATCGACCAAAATTCCGAAAACCTGCGTTTTCTTCACATCAGTTTTCTGTTGAATTTTTTCTTGCTCGAAAAATTTTTCAGGTTGCAGAAAAGTGATGTACTGGAAAATTTAAGGCTACTGTAGAAATTCGACAGAGTGATTCCTTAGTGGGAGCGCGGAACCGCGGCCAAACCCCCCTTTGGGCCGCGGTTCTGCCGCACTATGGTCAGATCACTGGGTCGTTTTTCTTCAGTTGCTTTCTGGGCTGATTTTAGGGGTTTTGGAACATTAATTTTGGGCCCAGAATTTCTTGATGTGCTACAGTAGTACTTGGGGGCCCACTTGTTAAAATTTGATCGATCGGATATTTTAAACACATTGGTTCACAGTATTTACATTATATCTGCGACCGTGAATGTCACTTGATCGGTAAATCATGTCTAACTGCTATAGCCGGGTTGTACGGATTTGCGAACGTGACATTCACGTTGATGTCTTGTGATTTTGCTGTGATGTTGCGGATCGGTCGTGGGGGATAGCCTGATGCAATGTTAGTACAGTTTTGTTTTATATGTACATTTGATATTGCGGGGCGAGCGTCCGACATGTGGACTGCCGTCACTGCCTGTTTGTATTATTCTTTTGGGGCACGACCTGGTTGCGGTCGATGTACCCATTGTATGTATATTTTACTCACTGTACTAGGATTACCCCACGGAGGGGTGCACGGATAGCCGAGTTCTAGAGGGAAACGGGCCCGCATCTCATGGCATTGAGACGGAGGGGACTTTACTCTAGGATTGGCGGGCTATTCGCCGCACTCGTAGGGGGTACAGGTGGGGTGCCCAAGTTGCCGGATTCCCTGAAGTGCTGGGTGGTCCATTCACGGTGCTGGAGGGGACTGCCTCGCTTCAAGTCTTGGCGGGTGACTTGCCGCGCCCGTAGGGGTCTAGGATTTCATTACACAGGCTATCCACACGACCAGGGGAACGTCGGGTTTCAGCAGCGGCTCTGTGAAACCCGGGGCTTCCAGATATCTGTATTGTTCTGTGATGCTGTACATTTCTGTGATGTTTCATTCTTATCACGCCTTGAGAGAATATAATATATATTGGTATATATATTAGTAGATGTTGTATATGTTTTGCATCCGCGCTAGTCCAGTCCCCGCTCTGTCGTTAGTTAGCTAACCTAACGAGTAATGACGGGACCCAGTGGCGAATGCGGATGGCATATACGTACGTCATATTATTTTCGTTCTTTGTTGTGTGATTAATTGATGGGACTGCGTTGATTCGGATCAATGCATGATAAACAAACCTATTCTGATGTTGTTGGAACAATTTTTCAAAAAAGCTGTTATTGTAAGGGCGTTCTCTTTTGTTTTGCATAGTGGTATTCAGTTAGAATATCCTGCGCCTCAGTCGATGAGGCAAGGGCCGAGATCCCTTCACCGGGAGTGACCCCTTGGACAAAAGTTTGCGTCAGGGCAATAACTTCACTATAGCCGATTACTTTTGCTTTGCATCGTGGTATTCAGTTGGAATATTGTTCATCACAGAATACTGCATTTTATACCGCCCATTCTTACGCTCGGTTGTTTATAGGTAGGTGCTTTTAATCCGTGTTTGTTACATATTTGCAGGATACAGGTTCTCGGTTCTAAAACGGTGAAATTCATGGAAAACACGACAAAATCCGGGTTCCTGCCAACCACAGATAAAACACGGTCTCCGCTCTTCATCTGTTTGTTGCCAGATACCAGTTTAGGGAGAAGAAATGTCAAATCAATGTTGTTTTCATGCACAAGGCTCAATGGCAACAACAAGTTCCAAGAAATCTACGCGGAGCTCGAGGCAATCATGACAAAAACATCCACAAAAAGTCCACCTTTCCTCAACAGAAATTCTGGAAGAAATGTGAAAGTATTTTCAGAAAATATGTGTTCCAGACAACAGGGGACAGCAGATCAGGGCCGTACAAGAAACACCATACCCTGACTCCATCATAGGGTCGCGGATCCGTGACCAATAGGGGTATTGGCGGCGGATCCGCGGCTACACTGTGGAGTCAGGGCATGGGCTTTGGGGGGTATTTAGGTCTTTGTATATGTGTTCTGGTGGTTGCCCTATATCTTCAACCCTCTGCCTATAAATACTCCAGAATTGAGCTAAGACAAGGGTCATTCTTTTGTTCTTCTTTCTTTTTAGGATTTAGTCTTTTTCTTCTTCTTCTTCATTCTTTTTCCATGAAAATTGTAGTGAGAGCTTTTTGAGTGGGAGATCAATGAAGATGAGGGCTTTTTGTATCATTCTCTTTTGTTTCCTCTTCCCCTTGAGATTCTTGCTTTCTCTTGATCATTCAACCTCTTCATTGAGCTTGAATGGTTAAGGGTTAGTTATTGATCTCAAGGGCCGTATTTTCTCACGGGACTAGTTCTTCACTTCACATGCGTTCTCTACCCTTCTCTTGATCTTGCAACCTCTTAATTGAGCTTGCAAGTTTAAGGGTTGGCTATTGATCACATGCTTGTCTTGAGTTCTATGTTCTTGTAATTACTTTCTTGTTCTTTTTATTGCTTATTTATTACTTGCATTTTTCATTCTTGCTTTACTTACTTGCAATTTAATTCCATGCACTTTAATTACTTGTAATCTTTTCTTTTCTTTGTTCTTTTCTTTTGCTCTTTTTTGTTCATTTTGTGAATGTTGTAATTATCGTCGTTGTTAAGAATTAATACGGTATTGTAAGTTAACACTTCTTTCCTCATTTCCTTTTCCCGTTATTTTCCATTGAACTCCGTCCAAACCATACGCAAGCGCTCCGTTAGGCACCCTACCCTGACAAGGTAACGGTGATTCCTAACCGCGACCGGTTGCGTTCGGTTTGGCCGGAGGCGAAATCAAGAGACAAGAACGGAAAGACAAGGGTAAATAAGCCGTATTCCACGAATACCTCGCTTAAATCCCTTAATCCACGTTGTTGCCAATTGCTCTAGCTTCAATTGGTCAAGACTCGGCTCAAAGGTTTTGAGTACGGATTTCCTTAGCTTACAATCTCGTATTTTCTTCTTAACAACTTTATACTTGCAAATAAACACATAGGTTAGAATCAAACTCATACAGATTCTTTATTGACTCGTCTAAGACAAGGAAGATAAAATACAACCATCTCCCTGTGGATCGACCCGTGCTCAACCGGCTAGCTGCATAGCGACACCGTCCTGATCGCGGTAAACTTTAGAACTCTTAAAACTCGACACGCCAAAAGCGTGCGATCAAATGGCGCCGTTGCCGGGGAGACGGTAGCGTATTTTCTTTCTTGTTATTCGGGTTAATATTCTTTTTGTATATATTTATAAAAATAAAAAAAAATCTTTTTGTTTTTTTTTATCATTTTTGTGGGCAAGAGTGCAGATTTTTTTTTTGCAAGTTTGCAAACTGCGATTGTGGGGAGCAAAGTGTGCATTCAAGGTTAAGGTGATTACGAAGTACAGTGCCAAAGATCCGGGTAGTTTGACCCGCGCAAGCGAACCTTTCAAGCTTACCGGATTTGACTCAACGGGGGTTTCCTAACCCAAAAACTTAACGGTACATACTTTCCTAACACCTTCTTCTCAAATCCGACGCTTCCAATATACTATTCTTTGCAGGATTCTTTGCAAGTTCGCTAGCAAACACTAAAAAAAAAAATGACTAACCCGTATTTGTTGCAGTGCCGCGCTTAAACTAAAAAACAATTTTTTGATTCTTTATAGAATTTTTATTGAATTGTGCATTGCATACATTAATACGGACTTAAGGGCAAGCGAACCCCACAAGATACGGTAAAGGATTTCATCACCTTTTCCGTGGCCCACAAATCACGAACTTGCGCATAACGTTTACCCGCACAAATTTAAAAGAAACTAGACTTTAAGTCTTAAGGACTTCGCGCTCACTAGGAGAAGTTAATTGTGTTTAGAACCTCGCTTAACGGTATATTGTTTACGGGGTGTCTAGGAAAGTGTTAACGGCGAAACCGCCAAAAGAGAAAGGGTTATTTAATTAAGGAACTTCGCGAAAGCGTTGGACAACCTCCCCTTATCTCTGCACTTACCTGGCCTCGTGATCAGTGTATCTTGAGCCTGTTTCTCGACACGGTTTTACTTCGACAATTAAGTTCTGGAGCAGGTCTAGTTGATCTAGGTGAACCCTAGAACGATTAGGTGTGTGGTATTTTTGTGTCGTGATTGTTTTTTGTCCATATTCTTTTTTTGTCTATACTTCATTCTTTTGTTAATGTTTAAAAAAAAATTAAAAAATTAAAAAAAATATCATATTCTTTTTTTTTCCCTCCTTTTCTCTACCTTTTTCTCTCTCTCTTCATATCATGGGTACTCCACCTCGCAAAACTCTTGCCGAACTTTGGTACCCACAACCGGACATTACTTCTTACGGTTCTTGCTTTGGCCGAACTTCGAACGATCCCTCCATGCCCAAATTTTCTTTGAAAGATCGGATAGACACGTCTAGGACGAACAACTGGACCCCGCAATCCACTTCGTATCAACCTTTTCAAACATTCACCCCTTCTTGCGTTGATACCCCTTTTGAAAGTCCAGTTGTAGCCACAAGACCAATGTCTATTGCTGAACGTATTGAACAATCCCGTAGCCGATCTTTCACTCCTTTCTCCACTTCAAATTCTTGGGATCAACAATTCCATTCACCTTCTTATCCAAATGTTGATCCTGCTCCTGTCCAGCCATTCAATTCCTACCAATCCTACCCTACTTTTGCACCTTCCCTAGACATTTCTTCAGAACCGCCATTTGGGAGTTTTCAGTATCCAAACAGCTTTGAATCTTTTCCTGAAACCCCTTCACAACCAATGTCTAGTCTAGAACAGTCGTTGGAAAACTTTAGGGTAGCGTCAAGCCAACAGATGATGGATTTGAATGCGTCAATGGCCGCCCTCATGCAACCTAGTGACCCGGTAGCTAGTTTTCAACTAGCTCCAACTTTTTCAATGTATGATGAGGCGGCAGGACAGGCTGTGAATTTGAGTGGAGAGAGTGAGATGTACCCCTTCCAAATCAAACCTACCCGTCCCAAATTGAATCCCACAACTCCTGTTTTGAAAATCTATCGAGTATCCCACATGATTTATCAATTGAAGATAGAATGATGAATGAGTTGTGCGACTTCATAGTGTTTGATTTGCCCGATTGTGAAGAGTCCCTTCCAAGTGAAACCATACCTAATCCTTTTGACCTCTACACCTATATCTTAGAACCAGAATCGATTAATATCCATGCTTTTGATGAGGTGTCAGAGAATTTTGATTTTCACTTGATTGAGGATATTGACGCTGGGAATATTTTGGATGATGAACCCGTAGATTTGGCTGAGTTTATCTCTTCAAATCATCATCCTGAGTCATTAAATGTTTTTCCCGAACCCCATATGCGTCTGGACTTTGATGAAATATGCATGGATGAGCTTAACTTTGAGGAGAATTTTGAGGATATTTTTGAGGATGAAACGGTTCTAGATGATGAGTCGGATTTTCCAATTCATCCCGTTCCTTTCACTGACTGTGTACACCCTCCAGAACCCTTAACCGATACCCTTCCTCAACCACTTTCCTCCATCATTTCTATCGTTCCGACCTTGCAAGAACCCGTATCATTTTCACTTCGTATATCTGGTTTACCAAGTTCGGCGTACCCATGGTTTCTCACGAATCTTGAGGGATTTGACCCCATTTCTCGACGGATAAATACATTAGCACAATCGCTTTTCACACATCGGTCATCACAAATTGTGCTAATCTATTTACTCCATTTGCACCCTCAAGTTCATATACCACTTCTTTTTCCCTTCCGCCATTCTTCTTCTTCTGATATACCGAGACCTTATCCCGCTTCTCTCCGCATACGGTCTCGCGTATTCTCCATCTCTTTTCTCTACGCCTTCTTTCACCAACCAGCACATTATAAAGATAAAATCTTTGAATGGTTGGTACTCACTTTTGGCCTGTGTAAGGCCTTGTATAGCTTGATACTGTTCTTTCCCCCTAATCCTGAACTTCACCGCTTCAACAGTGGAAACACTGTTTCACTTAAGTTTAGGGGGAAACCCTTTTTGTATATATTTTTTGTTTTCCTTTTTGTATATAATTTGTTTTTAGGGAGAACGCCGACAATTTTGACCCTCTGGGTATAGCCTGACAGTGAGGGCACTGTCAAGTTTAAGTTTGGGGGTGTGCTCGGTAAGCTTTCTTCCTTCGCATTCATTTGTATATTTTGCATTTGCATACCTTATTAAAAACCCACAAAAATCAAAAAATTTCCAGAAAATATAAAAACTTTGTCATCAAGTTAGCTAATAGGGTAACTTAGGTTTTTATTCTGAAAGTTTAGTTGATATGATAGAAATAACTAAATTCTAGGCTTAGGATTTGAAAACCCTAAGAATAACCCTCATTCTGTCTAACTTTGGTAAGTATACTTCCTTACATTTTTTTTGAGAAATAGGTAATCTTGAGTTTAGTTCTTTAGTTAAGTCAAGATGAAGGGAAAGTATTGATGCTCTACTGAAGGATAAGTCTGAAAAATAGTTTCTTTTCTTGAGTTCAAATTTAGAAAGTATATACCCTACAAACTGCACATACACGCACCTTGAAACTTGGGATAGTAGAGGATACCTAGAAATACTCTTGCCTGAAAGCCTAGTATGAAAGAAAAAACGGTATTTAAAGCTAAACACCAAAAGAGCATGTGAAAAATATATCCGGTCTTGAAAAAGAAAAAGAAAAAGAAAAAGAAAAAAAATAGAATAAAGTCAAGACCTGGAAACTGCTATTTACGCTTTAATGTTCACACATTCAGTAATCGGCCGTTAGTGCCTCAAGAAGCATTAATAGTCGCATGAAAGGTGTGTGAGCAAATCCGTCCATCCTTAATGAAAAGAAGTAGTATTAGGTATTAGGGCAAGGGTATTATAGCTTGAATTGAATTCTTGAGTGTAGGGGTGCAAATATACACACACGTAGGGATATACAATCGATGTTTGAATAAAAGATAGAAATAAAGAATAAGACTTGTGTTTTCTGTAAAGTTGATAAAAATCCCTGATTTGAGGCCGCACTTTAGAAGGAAAACTCAGGAGAACCAACATCTTTCCAAACTTTTTTGGAACGTATAGGACCTAAGGTTAAATAGATGGGAGGTGTGAAAAATAAGGGTTGGATATTTCTAACTTAGGATGATAGAGTTTCTAACGTAAATACTAAACTGTAGGAGTAGAATCGATGCTAACTTATTACACTAGCTTGACAGGATTTTATGGGTGTAATCCGCTGAAAACCCTCAGGAGACAACACTCCTCCTACTAGGGACACCTAGAGGTTTAACGGCTTGTTGCACGCGCTCATTGCAATCGCGTTCCCTGCGAAAGTGCGGTTAGGATTTTATTTTTTGTGAATAATTGGTTTTGCTCGGGACGAGCAAAAGTTAAGTTTGGGGGTATTTGTTCATCACAGAATACTGCATTTTATACCGCCCATTCTTACGCTCGGTTGTTTATAGGTAGGTGCTTTTAATCCGTGTTTGTTACATATTTGCAGGATACAGGTTCTCGGTTCTAAAATGGTGAAATTCATGGAAAACACGACAAAATCCGGGTTCCTGCCAACCACAGATAAAACACGGTCTCCGCTCTTCATCTGTTTGTTGCCAGATACCAGTTTAGGGAGACGAAATGTCAAATCAATGTCGTTTTCATGCACAAGGCTCAATGGCAACAACAAGTTCCAAGAAATCTACGCGGAGCTCGAGGCAATCATGACAAAAACATCCACAAAAAGTCCACCTTTCCTCAACAGAAATTCTGGAAGAAATGTGAAAGTATTTTCAGAAAATATGTGTTCCAGACAACAGGGGACAGCAGATCAGGGCCGTACAAGAAACACCATACCCTGACTCCATCATAGGGTCGTGGATCCGTGACCAATAGGGGTATTGGCGGCGGATCCGCGGCTACACTGTGGAGTCAGGGCATGGGCTTTGGGGGGTATTTGGGTCTTTGTATATGTGTTCTGGTGGTTGCCCTATATCTTCAACCCTCTGCATATAAATACTCCAGAATTGAGCTAAGACAAGGGTCATTCTTTTGTTCTTCTTTCTTTTTAGGATTTAGTCTTTTTCTTCTTCTTCTTCATTCTTTTTCCATGAAAATTGTAGTGAGAGCTTTTTGAGTGGGAGATCAATGAAGATGAGGGCTTTTTGTATCATTCTCTTTTGTTTCCTCTTCCCCTTGAGATTCTTGCTTTCTCTTGATCATTCAACCTCTTCATTGAGCTTGAATGGTTAAGGGTTAGTTATTGATCTCAAGGGTCGTATTTTCTCACGGGACTAGTTATTCACTTCACATGCGTTCTCTACCCTTCTCTTGATCTTGCAACCTCTTAATTGAGCTTGCAAGTTTAAGGGTTGGCTATTGATCACATGTTTGTCTTGAGTTCTATGTTCTTGTAATTACTTTCTTGTTCTTTTTATTGCTTATTTATTACTTGCATTTTTCATTCTTGCTTTACTTACTTGCAATTTAATTCCATGCACTTTAATTACTTGTAATCTTTTCTTTTCTTTGTTCTTTTCTTTTGCTCTTTTTTGTTCATTTTGTGAATGTTGTAATTATCGTCGTTGTTAAGAATTAATACGGTATTGTAAGTTAACACTTCTTTCCTCATTTCCTTTTCCCGTTATTTTCCATTGAACTCCGCCCAAACCATACGCAAGCGCTCCGTTAGGCACCCTACCCTGACAAGGTAACGGTGATTCCTAACCGCGACCGGTTGCGTTCGGTTTGGCCGGAGGCGAAAGCAAGAGACAAGAACGGAAGGACAAGGGTAAATAAGCCGTATTCCACGAATACCGCGCTTAAATCCCCTAATCCACGTTGTTGCCAATTGCTCTAGCTTCAATTGGTCAAGACTCGGCTCAAAGGTTTTGAGTACGGATTTCCTTAGCTTACAATCTCGTATTTTCTTCTTAACAACTTTATACTTGCAAATAAACACATAGGTTAGAATCAAACTCATACAGATTTTTTATTGACTCGTCTAAGACAAGGAAGATAAAATACAACCATCTCCCTGTGGATCGACCCGTGCTCAACCGGCTAGCTGCATAGCGACACCGTCCTGATCGCGGTAAACTTTAGAACTCTTAAAACTCGACACGCCAAAAGCGTGCGATCAAATATCATGCACCTCATTCTACGGGGAAAGAGCCGAGATCCCTTCACCGAGAGTGACCTCTTTAGCAAAGGTTTTCGTCACTATATTTTTACAAAAGGCTATGCAGTTCCTTCAACGATATCAAATTCATTACGTTAAAAGTTTTTCGCCAAAAACTAGACGCAGCCCTTCGTCATTTCTTACGTGTATTATTTAGTATTCGTGCTGCGTTTGCTGACTCCGACAAGGCGTAGTGTACGGTAGCTAAGTGGTGCTTGTTTGTAGCATAAATGGGATTGGTTAGGACAGTCATGCGGCCTTGTTGACTCCGTCAAGGGCACGTACGGGTGGGTTTAACGCAATCCAGAAAATGACGGGTTGAACTTGACTAGGACTCTTTGATTTGTTGACTCCGTCAAGGTCACTTGGGTCCTAGGGGTAAAAACTTACATCGGGAGTTTCAAAAGAACTGAAACTTGCCAGGCATGCGCATACTTTCTGGAGTGTGATAGCGTGAGCGGATTCCGTCACGTTATCATGCGATGATAGTTGGATCCCGATTCCCACTGATGAGTTGGTTTACTCCTCGGGTGACCCCGACTAATTCTTCTTTCAGGTTTGGAGAAGAATTTGACGTTACAGTGAGAGGTTTCCAGATTAGACAAAGTGATAACCATTATGATCTAGGTTAGAGTGCACGCTGAGTGTTTCTTTTCTCTCTCTCTGGCAGCGACCATTGACCCGACCCTAGACTATGACTCAGTGACCAAGTTGACCGAACCTTCTTAACACTGGCTTTTGGATTGTCAGAGTCGCTAACCTCATTGCCACTCCTACTTTTACCCACTTCTCCAGGACACCCCGTATTACTACGAACGTCCACTTCCATTGGACAAAACCATCGTATGGTTATATACGAACTCGAAGGACTTCGAGGATGGTTTCTGGTTCTGGAGAAAACGGATAGGATTATTCAGTTGTATTTTCTTTTCACCTTCTCTCAGGTTGCGAGTACTCCTTGGTTTAGGAGTAGTACACCTATTACGCAAATTGGATAGTCTTCTTCCAAACCTTAGGCTGGTGCCGACCGGTAGGGAATGAAGAAAACCAGTTAGCCTAAATGGTGTACAGAAGGTATTAAGTTCAGACAAAGCAAGGGATTAGTAAGAGGGCAAAGTAAAATTGCGACTGCTATTCACGACCAAACCAAGTATTTCTTTGCCAATCCTAAATCACCTTTGTATTTCTCCAGGACACTCCGTATCACTACGAAGATCCCGGTTTATTAGATAATCCATCGTATGGTTATATACGAACTCGAAAGGAACTTGTTCCAGTTCGGGGATGGATCCTGGTTCAGGAGAAATAGGAATAAAGTACATTCAGGTGTCTTTTATCTTCACCTTCTCTCGCGTTGCGAGTGCTCCAAGGATTAGGACAGTACACCCTCTATGCTTATTGGATAGTCTTCCTCCAAACCATAGGCTGGTGCCGAGCGGTAGGGAAGGAAGAAAACCATTTGGCCTAAAGAGGTGTGCAGAAGGTAATGACTAAAGACATATAAAGGGATTTGGAGAGATGGCAAAGAATTATACGGTTACAGTTGTGAATCTGGATAATGGAAGAGGCATTACTAAGAATACCAGGATACCCCATCGAAACATTTCAATGTTTCGGTTTCACTGTGTACTGTTAATAGAAAACTGATTTCCCAATTAGGCACTTGCTCCAGGGTATGTATTTACCGGGTATGAATCACACATCTGCATGGTTTTACAGATGATGTGTGGGAGTAAGTTATTGGGAATTAGGTGACCATCCTCATTATATCAGGATTCGTTGGAATTTGTGATATTTGAGGAAGTCACCTGGGCTGTTTGTCGGTCGGCAAATATTTGGTTTTGAATATCCGTTGTTGTGCACCAATTTCAAATTGATATATCTGTACGTCTATTTTTATAGAGTGAGATATTTCTTTTTGAAATTATGTCTATGACATTTACCTATATCAGTGGATGGTTAGGTAAGGAGCATTGAACAGCGGTGTAATTCTTCTTAACCATAAGTACAGTTTTCAACCTACGACACACAGTGAATGAGTCATTCGACTCAAGGGACTTATACAAAAGTATTGTATATTATCCAGTGTCCATTAGGACAGAGGGGTTGGTCCTCGTACTATATTCGGTTTACTTATGACTTCTCTAGTTTTTAGACATGTGTTTCGTGGAAACACAGGGTCCGAATTTTGAGAAGTTATAGGTATTTGGATAAAGTAGAGAACCAGGTATTGCAAGTATCGGGATTCTTCAAAGTGATCGAAGATGTAGATACTTGTGTATGGTATTCAGTTGATAGTAATGATTAAGAGAACTTGCTTCTCTTTCGGGTTACTCATAATTGGAAGCATTCCTAAGTTGAGTGACGCTGATCGGCCTTTTTCCATTTAGTTGACATGCACTGGAGACAGCTGCATGATTTGAATCTGGTTCCAATTAAATCAGTGCCTCTGTTTCTATATTTGATATAGAACAGTTCATATCTTGACATTGTTAAGGTACGGGGAGTTGTCCGGCTTATGCTTAAAACCAGACACTGGACAACTCAAGGCACGTTTCGGTAATGGCTGTTTGTGGGTTGATCCAGGCTATGACGAGGGTTGACTTTCTACCATCTGGAAGATCAATAGTGATATTGTTCTTGACTTGCCACAGTTTTAATAAAAAATGGATTTTTTCAGAAAACAGTAGTGAGAGTATGGTAGAACTGCAAGTGATTCCAGAACCGCAAACGATTACTGAAGATTTGATAAGAACCTAAAGATTCAATCTGGTTTGACATTCCATTGGCCACTTCGCAGATATGGTGGGTAACCTCAGGCACTCGAGAGGTACTTCGGTATGCTCAAGGAAGGCGGCAGGGAGGTTCTTGTTTACCCAAACTTGCCATTGTTGTTGTTCCAGACTGTGAGACCCGGCAGGAGGATGAGTATAGCGTCGTTCTAAACTAGATTTAGAAATGTACGTATATATGACTCTGCTAGAGGGTTATCGTAGTCAGTGGGAGCAACGGAAGCATTGGTGGACATGCGGCTTATGTCTATTTATAGACTAAAGCAGATGTAGCGGAAAAAGATCATCTATTTCTGACGTGACAGTCATAGGTTTGACTTCATCAGAATAGGGGATGGATCTGTTGAGAAGGTAGTAGAGTATGATGTCCTGGTATTTGGATGACATACACAGAGTAGGAAGTGATATTCCTATACTACGATCGGTTACGCTTTGGTCGTCACACAGTGGTTTCTCCACATGGGACTTGGACATTATATCAAACATACTGGTTACTAGATCTTTGTTTTTAGATCTAGATTTGGGTGGTTTCCCAATCTGGGTACTCAGACAGCATTCTATGAGTATTTAGAATGGACGACTCCTGGCACGGTAGTGTACCTGCAGTTGATGGAGTCACCCTCTCTAAAGGTGTCTTATAGACTAAAGGGGAGAGGGATACGCATGATTGGCAGATCACTTGCTTAGGCAATTGAGTCGATCATGAGATGTCAAGTACCACACCAGATGTTGTTCTTGCAGTAGGTGCAATAAGATGATATCAATCCAATCCTGGAGAAACAATGGGGAGCAATTTTAGAACATAAGTTGATGTTCTAGGGATATGATAACAGCAGCCTTCTTTAGGAGACAGTTATCATTCCAGGCTTCCAAGGTGACCTGGATGGCAGAGTGGCTGTCAGAGTTATAGTTTTCCCTCTCATGAGGGGCAGTATTTTTGGACAGGTGGTCCAGGTGGATACTGAGGGAAGGCATGGCACAGGATACTGATTAAGTTCAGTTGACGATACAGTCTAAGAAGTTTGGATTTGGAGTTCATTTATGAGCTAGGTCCCATCAGACATCCAGACACATTCTAAGACAGGTATTGCTCTTTTCGGGAGATGGCTTTCTCCGCGAACTTGAGATATAGAGAGACATAGAAAGAAATATCACAGCGGATCCACTCACTGAGGCTATTCCTCGAACGCGATAGTTTCGCAAACGAGCCTTGTGAGACTGACTAGTAGAGGAGTTGGGTGTTCGGTATCACACGGGCTGTGAGTACACGACATCGCAATAATTAGCCTTGAGTGCAAGTGGGAGATTGTTGGAGATAGTGCCCTCAGAGTCAATTATTGGATCACAGGCACATGGTTGCAATGATTGAGGGAGGACCTGTCCCAGTAGGACAGTCTTACTCGAGATGATAGTATGCTATCTGGTTTATCTTTATCATCGTGTACTGCTTTAGGTGACCTGACATGTCGCTATTACACGTTGATAGAGCCCCTAGGATTCTTTCTTGACTACCAGCAGTATGATGGCGATCATATACGTGAGAGCTGGCGGCCTATAAGCACATCCTTAAAAGGTCCCTAGTCGTAGGAGTTTCGAGACAGGGCATCGATACTCCATTAGTAGACTAGTGTATACAGTCGAGACCCCGACGAGGGGCGGTGGCCGGTCTCATAAGCCACTGGTGTCAGTTGGTTCACCTAAGATGTATACAGGTTCTCATTGGGTTATGAGTACACCGGACAGGACTCGCCGGGAACCTGCTAGTTGGTCTTATACCAAATGTCAGATAGCAGTTCCCTGGTGACATGTGTACAGGTTAGTTCATCGACCTGAGATCGTCATTTGTCTCGTGTGAGTTCCCACTGTGCTTTGATTACTACCCTACCACGGCTCAAAGGAGTCGTGCAAACAGGTTTTAGTTGGGTACAGTCCCGAGCCACATGGAGGCAGTGAGCGGATCTGCAGGGGTTCGTCTCTCCCGGTATTAGGGGTGAGGTCGCGCTGTGTCTAGGAGAGCCATTACACAAAGCCCTCGGCCGAGGCAGGAGATTTACTGGTAGGTATTCCAGTAGTATCTCAGGGTGCTCTGGGCTACGCTCCGACACGACTTGTACGGCTTTTGGGGGTCTGACTTTTACCAACCCCCTAGGCCCGCCATGCGATGCTCATAGACGAACGGACCGGACTGTACGGATATTGTCACTGACAGGCTCAGTAGGGTGTCAGGATGAGTTCGCTCATCGACGTCCCTTTTGGTCAATAGCTGGTAGCCCGTCACGTATGGCTAATACCTCTGACGTGCTGGTGGTTAAATCTACAGCCATAGTATTGACGAGTCTTTAGAGTCCACCACACATTCAGTTACTCAAGCTTTCGGGCGAAACGCTGTAGAGGCCGTATGGAGATATGGCAGGGTCCGATCAGATACGTGTGGTATTGCACGGATCAGGATCGGACGGTTTGTACTAGTGGCCGTATGGATATATAGCAGGGTTCGATCAGATACATGTGGTATTGCACGGATCAGGATCGGACGGATATTACTAGCCGGCTTTGGTTTAAGCCAGATCCTAGTATAGTACAGTGTAGATTTTGTCTCATTGCATTTGTATCCGGTCGGTATACAGATGCGGGTGTGTATGCACAGTATCGGGGTTTTCCTGTAATTTATTACGGGACAAGTTTTCTGGAGTTGCCAGTTTGCATTCCGTTCCGGCCGGTTTTCCTTTGTTCTTTCCCGGCCGGACTTTTCCGATGGAGGGTGTTATTTGCAAGTTTGTAAATAACATTTAGTGGAGGGTTTATTTGTGAGATGAGAGATTATGATAGCATCTTTTTATTCCTTTCTTTTCTATCATCATTTCATGCATTTATGGTGATTAGAGTTGATTAGGAATTGATTTGAGTTTTGTTATCATGGTGTTTGGATGTGGTCACCCCTTCACCTTTTACTACCATCACCTCCCTTCTTGTTATGGTTTGATATTCATTCCTTCACCATTCTCACTTGAGAGGAGAGGCTTCACTTGAGAGAAAAGGATGAGAGGTTTTCATTTTTGGTATGAGGGAAATTTCATCATCTCATTTTAGCTTGCTCACAAAATCCTTCTCCTCTCCAAAGTTCATATTGATTCCTCCATCAAGGCAACTCCGTATACCCCAATGAGACAAGCATTTCTACACTACAATCTACAGCAAACCTTGGGCACGTCGACTAGCCAGCTTCGTGCCTGAGTTGCCTCGGTATTGAGGAGGGAGCCCGTAAAAGATGCATGTGACGTGGTGCCCTTCCGGCGAGGAGGCGACGACATGGAGATAGGACTTTCCGCGGGAGATCGGGACGATGATGAGAAGACCGGAGGACTCGGATCACTTGGTATACTTCTCTTCCCATCTCTTGTTTGCTAGTATAGGTTAATGGTTAACAATCCGGGTTTTCTTTGTCCGCGGTAGCGCCAGTTTCCAAGTAAAGAAAATTTTTGATTCCGCATTTTGGCCTCGGTAAGACGGCCGGGGCGCTGCCGTGGCACAACAAGTCGTTACTTTCTGTACACCATCATTAGGCTAAATGGTTTTCTTCCTTCCCTACCGTTCGGCACCAGCCTATGGTTTGGAAGAAGAATATCCAGTAAGCATAATAGGTGTACCCTCCTAATCCTAGGAGTACTCTCAACTTGAGAGAAGGTGATGCTAAAAGACAACTGAATAATATCTTATTCCTATTTCTCCTGAATCAGAATCCATCCTCGAAAAATATCCTTCGAGTTCGTATATAATCATACGATGGATTTATCCAATGGAATTGGATGTTTGTAGTGATACGGGTTGTTCTGGAGAAATGGAAAAATGAAGTAGGAGTGGTGATGAAATACGTGGTTTGGTCGTGAATGTTTAATAGTCACAATTTACTTTGCCCTCTTTCGAATTCCTTTATCTTGTCTTTACATATTACCTTCTGCACACCTTTCTTAGGCTAATTGGTTTTCTTCATTCCCTATCTTTCGGCACCTGCCTATGGTTTGGAATAAGACTATCCAATAAGCGTAATAGGTGTACTCTCCTAAACCAAGGAGCCCTCGCAACCTGAGAGAAGGTGATAATAAAAGACAATTGAATAAACCAATTCTATTTCTCCTGAACCTGGATCCATCCTCGAAGAAATCCCTTCGAGTTCATATATAACCATACGATGGATCTATCCAATGGAAGTGGATGTCCGTAGTGATACGGGGTGTTCTGAGAAATACAAAAGGTAAAAGAAAGAGCTGTAATGACTTATGCAATTATAGACAATCCAAAAGCCAGTATTTTAAGAAGATTCGGTCAACTTTGGTCACTGAGTTAAAGTCTCGGGTCGGTCAAAGGTTGCTGCCAAAGAAAGAGAGAAAAGAAACACTCTGCGTGCACTTTAACCTAGATCAGAATGGTTATCACTTTATCTAATTAGGAAACCTTCCACTGTTATCTCAAATTCTCCTCCAAACCTGAAAGAAGAATTAGTCGGGGTCACCCGAAGAGTAAACCAACCCATCAGTGAGAATCGGGATCCAACTATCATCGCATAATAACTTGATGGAAGCCACTCAAGTCAACACACTCCAGAAGGTATGCGCAAGTCTGGCAAGTTTCTTGTATGTTTGAAACTCCCGATGTAATTTTTATCCCATGCTCTTATGACCTTGACGTAGGCCAACAAGTCATAAGCAACATGTCAAGTTCTACCCGTCGTTGTCCTGATCAACTTAAGTCATCGTACAAGCCCTTGACGTAGGCCAACAAGGTGTACGTCTGACTTAAACTAATACATCTATCTATGCAACAAATGAATACCCAGCAGCTACCAAACACTATGTCTTGATGTAGGCCAACAAACATAGCTTGAATACTACTGACCATCCATAAGAAACGACGGAGGATTACGGCTGGTTTTTGGCGAAAAAACCTTTAACGTAAAGAACTTGATCTCGTTGAAGGAACCTGATAGCTTTATAAAAATATATAGTAGCGAAAACCTTTTGTTAAAGAAGTCACTCCCGGTGAAGGGATCTCGACTCTTTCCTCGTGGAATGAGGTGCAGGATATTCCAACTGAATACCGCTATGCAAAACAAAAGGAAACATCTTTGTAATAATTTTAAAATTTGTTCCAACAACATCAAATATAGGTTTGTTTTATCTCGTATTGATAAGAATCAACACAGTCCCATCAATAAATCACACCAGAAAAGACCGAAAATAAAATGTACGTATATGCCATCAGCATTCGTCACTAGGTCCCGTCATCACTCGTTAGGTTACTTAACTAACGACAGAGCGGGGACTGGACTAGCGCGGGTGTAAAACATATACAACATCTAATAGTATATATACTAATATACAATAATCGCTCCAGGCGTGATAAAATGCAACATTACAGAAAAGTAATAAGCATCACAGAAAAATACAGATAATCTGGGATCCCCGGGTTTCACAGAGCCGCTACTGAAACCCGATGTTCCCCTGGTCGTGTGGATAGCCTGTGCAATGAAACCTACACCCCTACGGGTGCGGCAAGTTAGTGAATGGAACACCCGGCACTTCACGGAATCCGGTAAATTGAGCACCCCACCTTGGGTCAACCTGTACCCCCTATGAGTGCGGCGAATAGTCTGCCAATTTTAGAGTAAGGTCCCTCTGCCTCTCAAAACCATGAGATATGGACCCGTTGCCCTCCAGAACCCGGCTATTCGTGCACCCCACCGCGGGGTAAACCTAGTACAGAAATAAAAAAAAGTACAATAGGTACATCGACCGCAACCTGGTCGTGCCCCAAAAGAATATTATATAAACAGGCAGTGACGGCAGTCCACAAGTCGGACGCTCGCCCCGCAATATCAAATGTACAAATAAATTCAAACAGCTCTATCATTGCACCTTGCTATCCACCACGACAAATCCGCAACATTACAGCACAACACAGAACATCAACACGAATGTCACGTTCGCAAACCCGTCTAAAAGAACTAAAGCAATCAGACGCGGTTTACCGATCAAATGACATTCCCGGTCGGAGATATAATGAAAGTACTGAAAAAAAACTAACAAGTTTAAAATTTCGATCAACTAAATTTCCCGAAGTGGGCCCCACATACATCTGGTGTACAGTAACAAAATTTTGGCCCAAAAGACATATACCAAAAACCACCATTTCCCATGAGAAACCCACTGAAAAAATTTGGCGCACTGTTCCCACAAAGGCGCGGCGGATCAGCGGCCAAACCATGGTTTGGGTCGCGGATCCGCGGTCTTTTTGTGGGATCACGTGTCCAAATTTCACCAGTATTCTTCAAAAACCCTGCATGATTTTCTGAAATGCTCAAAATGAATTTTAGAACAGTTTAAAAATCGACAGAAACATCATGTACAGAAAATTGTGATTTCGCGAAATCCGTTCGATCGATCTTTTAAACGTGTTAGCACGAGTTAGTATAGCTTAATGATGAGGCTCTGATACCAATGTAAGTTCGCGGCGGTGCCCCGGCCATCTAACAGATGCCGATATGCGGAACAAAACTTTACGACTGGCGCTATCGCGTACTTTATCCCGGATCGTCCATTAAAGCTAAACTAACAAATTTTAAAAAGAGTAGAATTGTTATACCGAATGATCCGAGTCCTTCGGTCTTCAACCATCATCCCAGGCTATGTTGCAACTGATCCGAACTTGCTCGATCTCCGGTCTCGTCGTCCAGGTGGCACCACATCGACGGATCTTTAAACGGGCTCCCGCCTCTGAACCGAGGCAACTCGATCGTCAAGTTTGCCAAAAGAGACGACCAAGATGAAGTAGAGAATGAGTAGAACACTTTGTCTCGTTACGTCCAAGGTCACGGACGAACGATTATAGAAGTTGCCTTTTGGATTGATATGAAATGAGAAATGGAGTATGCTAATTTCCATGAATCCAAACTATCATAATCTTTTGCCTAAAAATGAATTGAATCAAAATCACCACCCACCACAAGAAGTGGCCGGCCATTAAAAGGAGAGGAGGGAGGTGAGTGTAGGAGCAAGTGGTGACCATTAGAAAAGCTTCTCACAAAAGATCAAGAGGAAAAAACTAAGCAAGAACAAAAAGCATTAATGAAAAGGTGACTCACTAATTACACCTCATCATCCAATTAATGCAAGATGGTGACTCACTAATCTAGTCATCAAAACAAGAAGCTTCTACTAATGACTTACCTCATGACTCACCATCAAGAAGAAAAGATAGATCCGTATTTAACCGAATGTCAAAATACGGCTGATAGAAAACTGGAAACTGGCAACTTCCAAAAATCATCCCGAAACGAATTTCAGGATAACCCCGTATTGGTATAAACATACCCGCATTAGTATTACGACCGAATAAAAATTCAACTGAGACAAAGATATTATATCTACACAGTATAATACTGGGATCCGGCTTAAACCAAATCCTATCAGTATTATCTGCCCGAAAAACGACACGTGCGAAAACGCACGTGCATTTTCCGAACCTTGCCATAATACAATACGGCATCTACGACGTTTCGCCCGAACTTGGGAAAGTGTCTGTGGGGGACTCTAATGACTCATCAGTACACTGGCACTGGGTATAACCCCTAGCACGTCAGAGGTACAAGCTGTACGTAACGTTTTGCCTATGTATTGATTGGAAGGGAAGCTGACGAGCGAACTCATCTATAAACCCTATTGAGTCAATAACCGTACAGTCCAGAACATTCGTCTATGAGTATCGCATATATGGCCTAGGGGGCCGGTAAACGTCAGACCCCCAACAGCGATATAAGTCGTGTCAGAGAGCAGCCCAGAACACCCTGAGATTCTACTGGTATACCTACCAGTATATCTCGATTACCCTGGCCAGGGATTTCGTATAATGACTCTCCTAAACACAACGCGATCTCACCCCCAATACAGGGAGAGACGAATCCCCGAAGATCCGCTCACTTGCCTCCAATGTGGCTCGGGACTGTACCCAACTAAAACCTGTTTGCACAACTCCTTTGAGCGTGGTAGGGTAGTAATCTAAGCACAGTGGGAACTCACACGAGACAAATGACGACCTCAGGTCGATGAACTAACCTGTACACATGTCACCAGGGAACTGCTATCTGAAGATATGTATAATACCAACTAGCATGTTCCCGGCGAGTCCTGTCCGGTGTACTCATATCCCAATGAGCACCTGTATACATCTTAGGTGATCCAACTGACACCAGTGGCTTGTGAGACCGGCCACCGCCCCTCGTCGGGGTCTCGACTGTATACACTAGTCTACTCTGGAGTATCGATGCCCTGTCTCGAAACTCCCACGACTAGGGACACTTTAAGGATGTGCTTATAGACCCCAGCTCCCACATATATGATCGCCATCATACTACTGGTTGTCAAACAAGAATCCTATGGGCTCTATCATGATGATAAAGACAAACCAGATAGCATACTATCATCTCGAGTAAGACTGTTTTATCGGTATAGGTCCTCCCTCAATCATTGCAATCACATGCCTGCGATCCAATAATTGACTTAGAGGGCACTATATCCAACACTATCTTCCTCCTTTTGTTTTATTTTATTTTTCTTATAATGGGTGAGTAGTTTTCATACTTGTTAAGGTAGGATATGGAAAGTTTGAGGGAATGAAATCTCTCTCACTCTTTTCTAGCCCAACATCTTAATTCGGACTCCCGTTAATTGAACCACAATCCGCTCCCTACGGCACCCTATCCTACATGATAGCGGTGATTCCTTAGTGAGACCGGTTGTGGTTGAATTAACCGGAGGTTAAGGCTAAGAACCAAGAACGGACAGACAAGTAGCAAAAGGAAGAACTTATGTGTTGGAAAGCCTAGCTCATACTCGCAAGTTCCTTCCTAGTCGTGCTAATCCCCGCTGTTGCCGATTACCGAAACACCGATATTAAGAGTGGCAACGAAACAAGTGAGCGACTCCTAACTCAAACTAACCTAATCCTAACCCTAACAAGCTTTCTTTGTATATCATTTTAGCACATAGTTAATCTAAAAACAAACCTGGACATTTGGACTTAACTCGTTAAAGCACATTGAAAAAGATTCCCATCTCCCTGCGGACGACCCGTACTCAACCGGCTAGCTACAAGCGAAACCGTCTTGATTGTGGTAATTAACTAAGCAAGCAAAAACTCTACCAATCAAATGGCGTCGTTGCCGGAGAGACGGTAGTTTATTTCTTTGTGTAATTTCGGGTTAATTTGTGAATATAAATCTAACCGAAAAACAAAAAAAAATATACATTGTAAAAAAACCATCTTGTTATTTTTGATTAGATTTTGTGCAAGTGTGCGGGATAAAAAGACGGTCGAGTTCAGTGCCAAAGACGTGGGAAGTTAGACCCATATCTCGCGGCTACACCGCGTTTGATCAAGACGGAGCCAACGGTCTACTATAAAATTCTGGAGCAGATCCAGTGAGCAAATAAAGATTCAGGAGCCCCAGAAAAGAAGAGGACACACAAGGCAGCACAGTCCAGGAATTTTAAGGGCCAACTCCACCTACACATAGCGGAACCGCGGCATAAGCGTTCTAGTGCCGCGGAACCGCGGCCATTTGTGGCCGTCGATTCCTAAATATCCCTGTAAGTGTCTCTTGCCTCTCCCCCACTCCTCTGGACTCCACTGAACTGTGTTTTCTGCAGCATTCTTTGCGCAAATTCTCTTCCCCCTTCCAATAAATTGTTTTTGTGCAGGATTCTTTGTGCCGCGCTAAAAAATAAAAATTGATTGCAGTTGATTATTACTGCTTTGCATATATTAATACGTACTTTAAGGGGCTTGAAACCAATCCAGATTGGGTGGGGATTTCATCACCCTTCCCAGGACCCCAGAAATCATAAAAAGCATATGCATTGACCATTGCTTAAATTAAAAAATACTAGACTCAGCCCTAAGGACTTCACGCTCAATAGGACAGAGGACTAGTTACAGGCATCGGCCGTTTATCCTATCCTGACTTTGCGGTGTCTAGGCAAGTGTGTCTAAGGCAAGTGGTTACTTAATTAGGACCACTACTTACGTAGTGGGGAGCCTCCCACTTACCTGGCACTTACCTGGCCGCAATTGGCGGAGAAGAGGCGGTTTAAGGTCCTATTTCTAGCCCTTTGGAACAGTTAGGAGTTGTCTAGCTGACCTAGGTGACCCTAGATCTAGGTGTGATTGTGCATATCTTGTTTGTGATTGCTTGAAGTCGTAAGTCCGTACATATTTCTGTAAAGCTCTTTCTAAATAGAAAAAAAACACAAAACCAAAAAGTTTTATAAAAACTTGCCCTTTGTCGCCAAAATCCCATTTCTTCAACCACCACCCATCGTATTTTTCCATTGACGTTTTCTTACCCTCACCTTCTCCGTTTTGACTATACTAAACTCGTTTAGTGTATGTCCGCTTGGACTCGGGAAACTAGCGCCCGCCTAGTCCGCGTTACGTTAGTCACTACCGACTACGCGATCAACTCAGACGTTGAAACTCCATCCACGCCTCTTTCACCCTTACCTTTACCGGCCAACTCCGACGTTGACCGGAATTCTGTTCATACATCCTCACCTTCACCATCACCAACCTCTTCTTCTGCGATGTCAGGATTTAATCCAAACATCTCTTTGACTCCCCCGGGATTGATTCCACCTCCTATGGATGCGAATAACCCACCACCACCGCCTGTTGTAGCGCCGCAGCGAATCGCTCTCCAGGATCGCTTCTATCCCACCCGCTCTACACTTCCCACCTGTCTTTCCCTTCCACCGGCCAATAGGGATAATTTTGAAATTAAGCCCCACTTCATTAACATGCTTCCGAAATTTCATAGGCTTGAATCTGAAGATGCCTATATCTTCATCAACAAGTTCCAAAATGTTTGTGCCATGATGAAAACTATCCAGCTGTCGGACGATGCTATATGGTTACGGGTCATTCCGTTCACTTTGTGCGATCTTGCTGAAAAATGGTTGTATAGCACCGCTTCCCACTCCATAACCAGTTGGGACGAGTTTGTGAAAGCGTTTCTCAAGAAATTCTATCCGAATCATAAAACCGCAAGGATCCGTAACGAAATCAATCAATTCTCTCAGCTTCCTACTGAACCCTTCTGGAATTGCTTTGACCGGTATAAAGACCTTCTTGCTCAGTGCCCTCACCATGCTATCGAGAAATGGCAACTTTGCCAAACCTTATACGAGGGCCTGAACCCAGCAACCAAGCAGTTGTTGGAAACCATTTGTCAGGGCCACTTCCTATCGAAATCTGACGAGGAAGCGTGGCAATTCTTCGACGACCTTGCGGAATAAACGCTTCAATGGGAGAGCACCAGACCAACTTCTTCTTCCTCTTCCTCCACTTCTACAGGTCAATCTAGGGTAGGAATTCACCAACTTGATGTCTCTATTGCGATGAAAGTTGAAATGGCTGCAATAACGAGAAAACTTGAAGCGATAGAGAGCAAATTTTCATCTCCTGCTCCTGCCCCTGTTCTTCCCCTTCGTACCATTTGTGCTTGTTGTTCCGATCCTTCTCACTTAACCGAAGAGTGTCCTTACAACCCACCATCTCAATGACAGGATCAGGTTAATGCTGCATTTCAGCAAAGACCGAGAAATGATCCATACTCTTCCACCTATAATCCCGGTTGGAGGAACCACCCCAATTTCACCTGGAATCAGAATCAACATCAATTCCAAGGAAACAATTTCCAGAGGACCCCTCCTCCGCAACAACAAGCGCAACAAAAAACTCAACATCAGTTTCAGCAGCCCTTCTAACCCCAACCTTTTCAAAATCAGACGAACAACTTTGCACCCAACAATTCTTTTCCACAAAACAACTTTGTTCCATCAAACAACGATAAGGTTTCCTCGCTAGAACGAAGTCTGGAGGCGTTCGTTAAACAATCGACACAATCCACCGCCAACATCCAGTCGTCTATTCAGTCTTTAGTGGAACACACTGCTGCACACTGGCAAAGCATCAAGACCGTCGAAGCCCAGATTGCATAGCTGAATGCGGCGTTAAGCGAGCGAGAAAAGGGAAAGCTTCCATCTCAACCACTCTCGAATCCCGGTCACCCACATAATGTACATGTTGCTCTTGAACAACAGAACCATAATGTGAGTGCCGTGACTACATTGAGATCGGGAAGGATGCTGCACAACAACATCGGCACAACAATTGAGGATAATGACACCCCGGTCGCTTCTTCTTCTTCTTCTTCTTCTTCGTCTTTTGAGCCTATTCTCCATTCTTCATAAGGCTCCTCTTCTTCTTCTTCTTCTTCTGCTCTGAACGGACCCATTTCTCACTCCACGAAAACACCAGCTCTGGGATTCGTTCCAACTCGACAATTCCTCCACAAGCATTGGACTCAACCAATTTTAAAAACGTTCCATTTCCAAACCGATTGAGCTCTAATAAACAAAATCCACAAATGGAGAAGATTCTGGAGTTGTTTAAGCAGGTTAACATCAACATTCCCCTTTTAGATGATGTCCAACAAGTCCCGTCCTACACGAAAATCTTAAAGGACTTGTGCACGAAAAAGAGGAAGTCTTAGGTACCCAAGAAAGTTTTTTTGGCTAGTGCTGTGAGTGATGTTCTTACCCAATCTTTACCGCAAAAACGGAAGGACCCTAGCTGTCCTACGATTTCTATTACCATTGGGGATAAGAACATCAACCGTGCACTATTATATCTTGGTGCCTGTGTTAACCTGCTTCCGTACTCAGTATATGTGCAATTAGGTGTAGGAGAGCTGAAACCCATACACTGTACTCTCCAAATGGCCGACCGATCAATCACCCATCCTAGGGGTGAGCTAGAGGATGTGTTAATCAAGGTTGGGGACTTCATATTCCCCATTGACTTCATTGTATTAGACACACAGCCTGTAGCTAACCCCCGGAATCAAATTCCGGTGATACTCGGTCGCCCATTCCTTGCAACCTCAAATGCTGTGATCAATTGTCGCAATGGTTCGATGAACCTATCTTTTGGAAACATGACAATTGAACTCAACATTTTTAGGTTGGGGAATCAGCCCACCGAACCTAATGCTCATATATTAGACGTTTTCTCAATCCAGGAGATCACCCCAGAAGAGTGTGAATTCGAGGAGTTCATGTTCGATCACGATAACCTTAACGCCACTAGTGCGTTCCTCTTCGAACTTGCTGTTGTTTCTGTGCCCGACAATGACTACGAGTGTTTCACTTTCTCGAACGATCTTAGCCACTCACCACCCGAGTTTGAATCCTTCGAATTTCTGGATGAGTTACCTAAACCATCCAACTCGATCGCTTACACTCGTTTTGAACCTTTGCTGGAATCCTTTGAGTTCGAGACCTTTTCACCAATCTTGCCTTCAATCGTTTCACCTCCAACGCTCGAACTCAAGCCTTTGCCGTCTCACCTTAAGTATGCTTACTTAGGTGAGAACGAGACCCTCCCTGTTATCATCTCGGCTTCTCTAGCTCCAGAGCAAGAGAAAGCCCTTCTGGCGGTCTTGCGCAACAATAGGCAAGATTTTGGCTGGTCCATGGCGGACATCAAGGGGATTAGTCCCCTGATCGTTGAACATCATATTCATCTGATGGATGATGCCAAACAAGCCAGGGATCCATAAAGGCGACTCAATCCAGTCATGAAGGAGGCTGTGAAAAAGGAAATCGTAAAGTGTCTGGATAGTGGTATCATTTACCCTATCTCTGATAGCCAGTGGGTTAGCCCCATTCACGTTGTCCCCAAGAAATCAGGCATAACGGTCATCACTAACGAAGCGAACGAGTGAATCCCTACTCTCACCCAATCTGGGTGGCGAGTATGCATCGATTACAGAAAACTCAACGCCGCAACGCGGAAGGACCACTTCCCGCTACCTTTCATTGACCAAATGCTTGAAAGATTGGCCGGACACGAGTACTACTGCTTTCTTGATGCCTACTCCGGCTATAATCAGATTCCTATCGCCGAAAAAGACCAGGACAAGACCACATTCACTTGTCCTTTCGGCACGTTTGCATATCGTCGCATGCCCTTTGGGTTATGCAATGCGCCCGCTACCTTCCAGCGGTGTATGATGGGAATCTTCTCAGACATGGTGGAAAAATTCCTGGAGATCTTCATGGACGATTTCTCCATCTTCGGCGATTCCTTTAACGAGTGTTTGCTACATCTCAACGCTGTCCTTACCCGATGTAAGGACAAGAACCTCACTTTGAATTGGGAGAAGTGCCACTTCATGGTACGCGAAGGTATTGTCTTAGGACATATCATTTCTCAAAATGGCATAGAGGTTGACAAAGCGAAGATTGAGGTCATTTCCAATCTCCCTCCTCCCAGATGCGTCAGAGACATCCGAGCCTTCCTTGGCCATGCCGGTTTCTATAGACGGTTCATCAAGGACTTTAGCAAGATTGCTAGGCCCTTGACTCTTCTACTGGCCAAGGACACGCCATTCGACTTCAACTCGAGCTGTGTGACTGCGTTCGAGTCATTAAAAAGCTCACTCACTTCTGCTCCCGTTCTTTCTTCACCTGACTGGACGCATCCATTTGAGATTATGTGCGATACATCCGACTTTGTCATTGGTGCTGTCCTTGGACAACACATCAACAAGATGCCGCACGTAATCTATTATGCTAGCCGAACCCTGAACGACGCCCAACTTAATTATACAACAACTGAGAAGGAATTCTTAGCTGTTGTATTTGCTTTAGAAAAGTTCAGGCCCTACCTCATCGGCTCTCCAGTCATTGTCAACACAGACCATTCTGCTCTGCGCCATCTTTTTGCGAAGAAAGATGCAAAATCTCGGCTAATACGTTGGATCCACTTGCTTCAAGAGTTTGACCTTGTCATCAAGGACAAAAGAGGATGTGAAAACGTAGTCGCCGACCATCTCTCACGACTTCCTTCTTCGCCGTCGCCTCAACTTCCGATCAACGACATTTTTCCGGATGAACAACTCCTGACAGTAACTTGCGAACCCTGGTTCGCAGATATTGTGAACTATTTGGCCACAGGGTTACTACCGAATGAATGGTCAAGCCAGGACAGACTTCGATTCTTATCCCAAGTAAAACACTTTTACTGGGATGAACCCGATCTGTTCAAGTACTGTCCTGACCAGATTATTCGTCGGTGTGTCCCTGACGATGAATTCAAGAGTGTGTTGTCATTTTGCCACGATCAAGCATGTGGCGGGCATTTTGGCCCCAGAAAGACAGCTGAGAAGATCTTGCAGTGTGGTTTCTACTGGCCACAACTCTTCAAAGACGCTCATGACTACTGCAAGACTTGCTCCCGGTGCCAACACTTGGGCCGGATATCCAAGAGGAACGAGATGTCGCTCCAACCAATCTTGGTTGTGGAGATTTTCGACGTTTGGGGGATAGATTTCATGGGGCCGTTTCCCAGCTCTTTTGGGAACTTGTACATCCTTCTCGCTGTTGATTACGTCTCTAAGTGGGTCGAGGCTGTGCCCAGCCGGACTAACGACAACAAGGTTGTCGTTAGGCTTCTTAAAGAAAACATTTTCTCCCGGTTTGGGCACCCCCGAGCGATCATTAGCGACAATGGAACTCATTTCTGCAATAAGACTTTCGAGGCCTTGATGCGGAAATATTCCATTAATTATAAGTTATCTACGCCCTACCACCCCCAAACCTGTGGGCAAGCCGAAGTTTCAAATCGGAAAATCAAGCAGATAGTGGAGAAGACGGTTTCCAAGAACCGTAAGGATTGGTCGCTGAAACTCACTGATGCCCTTTGGGCATTTCGAACTGCTTATAAGACCAATCTTGGCATGTCTCCCTATCGGCTTGTATACGGAAAGGCTTGCCACCTCCCTGTGGAAATAGAGCATTGATCAGTCGAAAATACTGTATTTCTAACACGGCAATTTCCCTACCTTTTGTAGTCAAGTAAAGCTATCCGGTATTCATATCACTCATACTTGCAAAACACATGAAAAATATTGGATTACTTATACTGTACACTAAAACCAGCACTTTTAGGGAAATTGTGTGTGTTTCATGGCATCGCATCATCCTTGTATTGCGCAACTCTTGTCTCGGTGAAATTGTGCAGGAAATTCCAGAAGTAGGGCCTAATTGGGAAATGAACTAATAAAAGACACACCAATTCAAAGGATGAAGATCTGGTAATAATATAGAAGGCCTAATAAAAATCCATACATCATAAAAAGGCCCACAAGACAATACAAGAATTACCACAGAAAATGAAGCACAAAAGCCACTAAAGGGCCGCGGATCCGCGGCCCAAGCCCCCTTGGCGCGGCGGATCCACAGCCAATTGAAGAGATCGTGCCATCAAAATTCATCACATGTTCAATTGTAACGGCCAAAGCTTCCAGAAGACCCCAGAAGCTCCACGTGGCACATCTAGAAGGCTCGGCTCAACAAACTCTTGGAGGGAAATTCAAAATTTAAGGCTTAACTAACTTTTTGGAGGGAAATTTAAATTATTTGATAACTAACTTGTGGGGGGAATTCAAATTTCAATTCTAGATCTAAGATTTGGAAAGTCTATAAAAAGGAGCCTAGATCTAGAAGGGAAATTGTTCAAGAATCACCACCATCTTCAACCCACAAGTTTAGTGACAAAAGCTTGTGCCAAATTCAATCCCCATCCCCAATTCAAAATCAAGATCAAGATCCCGAGATCAATTTAAGCAAGAGAGCCTTCAACCTTTAGAAGCGACGCCGGATTCTAACGGAGCAAGAGATCCACGCCGATCCGCGACTCAAGGAGCCGAGCGAAGCCGAAATCGACGATCTAGTTCCTTCCTTTTGTAAATTCAAGAGAGTTGTAATGAAATTTGTCGATAAATAAAGGTGAATTTTCTATACTCTTGCTTATCTTTTAATTCAAGCATAATGATTAGATCTCAATTTGTGATTGTGTTTGTGATCATGATGTTTGAGTAATCTCCGCTCGTGTAGGAGTTGTGACGATCTTTAGATGATGATGATTTAGATATTTTTACAATTCTTAAATCCTATAATGTTTGGAAATTCTAGTGAATCAAATGATTAATAACCTAGTTTTGAGATGATGCTTTCTTGATCGTGTTCACTCAAAACTAGGGAACAACTATTAATCATTTGATTAACTAGAAGCTAGAATTTGAATGCGATCTATCGCAAGGACAAAGGATGAGTTTCGTAATCCCTAATTTTCCCGCACGATCCTTAACCCTCGATGAATTTGCATCGATCTAGTATCAATTCATTAATGGATAAGAATGAGTAATCATTAGATCTCATCACATCTATCGATCCGATCTACTCCTACGAGCTATCCTTATAATCTTGATTGTTGGTTGGAAATTATCACACATCCCAATTCTTGCTTTTAATGTCTTTTCTAGATCTAGATTTTTCTTATTTCTTGATCTTTAAATGCAAATCATGAATTGTTTTCTTTTCTTTTTCTTAAATTTTCAACTCATCTAATTCAAGAATTGAACGGAACTCACTTTCCCTGTGGACGATCCGCACTTACTAACGCGCTACATCCGACACCGTTATTGATTGCGGTCAAAATAATTCTTTTGGTTGTGATTTCTAAAATCTATTTTCTTAAAAACACATACACAATCGGAAAATCATTCCAATCAAAATGGCGCCGTTGCCGGGGATCGTGTGCTATTTGTTCATTTTTTGAAATTTGAGTTGAAAAGTTTATTCCATCAAAAATTTTAAAGATCAAAACTCGCGCAAATACTAATACGTGTTGTTGTGGTTAATTGCAAGGAAAACTGGAGCTTGCTGGAAAATTGGAAAATTAATTTGTGAATTCCAGAGGACTAAGGAAGTGATCTAGAGCTTGCAGGAAAATTTTAGTGCAGAGATCCCACCATCCCACCGCGTTTCCGCGGCCAATACCCCCATTACGCGGCGGTTCCGTGGCCCATTAAGGAGCTCTCTGTAAAATATTTTGCAGGTAATCTCTAACTTTCTTATCTCCTCTCTAAAATCTGCTCCAACTAACAATTTGTTGCAGGTTTCTTTGCAATTATTCGCAGCGCGCAAAAAGCAAAAATAAAGTGTGCTTGTTTTTGATTTTGTGGTTGTTTGCATAATTAATACGGAAATTAAGGGGCACGGCCAAATCCAGATTAGGTGGGGAGTTCATTACCCTTCCTAGGCCCCAAAAATCACAAACCTGCATCCGCATTACCCTCATTAATTAAAAAATATCTAGAGATGACTCTAAGGACCGTCGCGCTCACTTACGACAGAAGAAGGCCGTGGGTAATTCATTGCTTATCCGCGTTTCTCTTGTGGTGCCTAGGCAAGTGTGTCGAAGGCTAGTGGTTACTTAATTAGGCCCACTACTTACGTAGTGGAGAACCTCCCACTTACCTGGCCACAGGAGGGACAAAGAGGCAGTGGAGGATTCTATCATGCGTCTTGTCTTCTGCCAGTTAGGAGCGGTCTAGAGATTGGACCTAGGTGACCATAGATTTTTAGGGTATTGCTTGTTGCATCATATTTTCAAAATCCGTATCATTTTTCAAAAACAAACACCGCACTAACTTCATTCCCCTAATTATAAATCACGCTGCCACTTGTACTAACCCCTTTTAGTGCAAGATAGGCTGGACATGGGATTCTAGTGCCCGTCTTGTCCGCGTCCCCTCGATCGACTCCGAAGTCGGTATTTCTCCATTTACCTTTCTTTTACCCCTCGCCACATCCACACCGATGGATCAGTCTCCATCAAACCTCTTTACCGCTACTCTGACGCCGTCCGTTGGTGCGCAGATTCCACCCCGCATCTCTCTCCAAGAGAGGTGTTACCCTTTGCGAGGTCCTCTCTCGACCTGCTTATCCATTCCACCAGCCAACGGGGATAACTTTGAGGTTAAGCCCCAGTACATCAACCTTCTACCCAAATTCCACGGTCTCGAGACTGAAGACGCGTACGTTTTTATTACCAAATTTGAAAACGTATGCGCAATGATGGGTACATCACAACTTTCTGTGGATGTCATGCGTCTACGACTTCTTCCATTTACCTTGTGCGATATAGCCGAGAAGTGGCTGTATAACACCACCGCACACTCCATCACGAATTGGGAAGAATTTGTCGCGGCATTCCTTAAGAAATTTTACCCTATGCAAAAGAGAGCTCGAATCCATAGCGAACTCTATCAATTCTCCCAGCTTCCGGCTGAACCATTTTCAAAATACTTTGACCGATTCAAGGATCTTTTGGTTCAATGCCCACATCACGGCATCCCGAGATGGGAACTTTGCCGAATCATATATGAGGGCAGTAACCCTACCACTAAACAAAACCTTGAAAACATGTGTCAAGGCACCTTTATGACCAAGGATGATGGGGAAGCATGGAAATTTTTAGAAGAGTTTGCTGAAAAATCACTACAGTGGGAGACTGGAACCCAGCCATCGAGTAGGGGTGGCGTACACCAAATAGACGTGACCATAGGTGTTCGAGCTGAGATGGCAGCAATGCAAAAGAAGCTCGACGCTATGGAACACAAATTCCTAGCAGCCTCCCTAAATCCAATTTCACTCCCCAAAACCGTTTGTGGGTGCTGTTCTGATACTTCTCACTTGACGGAAGAATGTCTATTAAACTCTCAGTTTCGAGGTCTCGAGCATACCAATGCCGCATTTCAAAGACCTGGAAATGACCCTTTTTCTTCCACATACAATCAGGGTTGGAGGAATCACCCGAATTTTGCTTGGAACCAGTCCCAAAACACGGTTCCAAACCCTAATCAATTCCAACGGGTCCCTCCACCACAACAGCAACCACTTCAACTCACCCAGCACCCCTACCAGTCACAAAACTTCCAAAACCAGGTCAACACTCCTGAACCTTCTAATCCTATGCAGTCGACCTGTTCTGACGAATTCTCTCAATTCGCTCAAACCATGAAATCACTCATGTCAAATTTCATGGAAGTATCGGCCGAGGTTAAGTCTTCTGTCGGTGAGATAAAGAAAAACTCAGCGTCCCAAGCTGAGAGTATCAAAACGATGGAAGCTGAGATTGCACGACTTAAGGCCGAAATGAGTGCAAGAGAGAAAGGGAAACTCCCAGCTCAACCTGTACCCAATCCTGGCTATTCACATCATGTGAATGCAATCACCACTTTGAGATCTGGGAGAGTACTGGATAACCATGTTGGGGAAGAAGTTGATGATATTGAAAATCCTATCAACACCCTGGCTGAGACCTTTCCTCACACACACACTTCTGCTTCTGATTCTTATTCTTCTACCCCACCGCCTTCTCACGAGCCTATTCTCCATTTCCCTCTAGGCTCGACACCTCAGCCCACCTCTTTTACTCCTCTACAGACGATCCCCACTTCTATTTTGGGATCAGGGCCACACACACTTCCTTCTCCTATGATGGACCCAGCGCTCATTGCTAAAGTACCTTACCCTAATCGGTTAAGGGCTAACACATCGAGTCCACATATGGAGAAGATTATGGACATGTTCAAGCAAGTTAACATCAACATCCATCTCCTAGATGCGATTCAACAAGTCCCCGCTTATGCGAAAATTCTTAAGGACTTGTGAACTAGGAAGAGGAAGACTCAAGTGCCAAAGAAGGTCTTCATGTCTAATAGCATTAGCACTGCTTTTATCCCTCTGCTACCAAAGAAACGTAAGGACCCAGGATTTCCTACGATATCGATTTCTATTGGGGATAAACACATCAATCGTGCTCTTTTAGACCTTGGCGCCAGTGTTAACCTGCTTTATTTCTCAGTCTATGAGCAACTAGGGATCGGAGAGTTGAAACCAGCCCATTGCACTCTCCAGATGGCTGACCGATCAATCACCAAACCTAGGGGTGAACTAGAGGATGTGTTAATAAAAATCGGGGAGTTTGTATTCCCTGTGGATTTTATTGTACTTGATACACAGCCTGTAGCGAACCCCCGGAATCATATTCCGGTGATTTTAGGTCGCCCCTTTTTGGCCACTTCCAATGCTATTATCAACTGTCGTAACGGTTCTATGACCCTATCTTTCGGGAATAGGTCAATAGAGCTGAACATTTACAAGATTGGAAGTGTACCCTCCGAACCTACTGCTCATGCCTGTTCTGTCGACTTAATGGATGTCGACAGCAGCGAATTTGATGATCCTCCTGATACCGATCTTGACTCTTTTCATACGTTGTTGTTTGACCCAACTATGTATCATACACATACGGACTCTTCCACCGAGATGTCCGGGTCAACAACTAACACCGATTATGAAATGCTTTTAGAGTCTGAAGATCACTCCGCACTTTGTGATGAGATTATTCTTCGGGGTATTGATGAAACTTTTGAGGAGATCTTCGCTGATGAACTCGCATTTCTGAATAACACGGGTGTTGAGATGAATCATGTCCCAATCACTGAAATTGAACCTCCACCCCTTCCTCTGAACTGTAAAAAGAATGCGAGTTATCCATCACATTCACTTCTTCGTCTCTCCAAAATGAGACACACACACACTCTCTTCCACCCCTTACCCTTTCCCCACTTCTTCTTCCACCAACCCGAGCACTGCATTGATAAAATCTTCGAATGGTTGGTGTTGATCTTCGGTCTTTGCAAAGCTTGGCATCGACCAATGATTCTCGACCCCCTCATGTGATTTTCAAAGCTTAACATTGCATAACTCAAGTTTGGGGGGGGGGACAATTTTTCTATGGCTCTTGGAAAGAAAATTTTTACAAAAGTTTTGAGCCAACAATAAGTTTGGGGGGGATCTTCACTTATATATTTTGCCCCCACTAATAAATTCCTCCCAGGCTTACAGGTTTTCGAGATTTAGCAGATGGCAACAGTGAGGACACTGTTGAAAACAAGTTTGGGGGAGGTTTGTGCTTAGTTTTGCATCATGTGCATATCATTTGCATAAGCACAAAGCATTTCTTTAAAAAAAAACCATAAAAATTTAAAAATTTTCAAAACCCATAAAAATTTTGTGTAAAGATTTTTTGTAAATAATTTTTCAAAACCCATAAAAAACTATAAAAATTTAAAAAATTTCAAAACTCATAAAAATTTAAAATTTTCAAAATATAAAAATATTTAATATTTATGATAATAAAAGATTAGGTAGTGAACAATTACATCCATGAGATTAGAAAAATTTAAGAAAACTAAGAAAATTAGAAGTTTTCTTATACGAACTAGTAATAAGTAGTTATGAGCCGTTGTCCCAAGGGTTAGTAAGATGAAGGAAGTCACTAATCTGAGGATAAAAATAAGTCTGAAAAATAGTTTCTATTCTGAAAAGCCAAACATTTTGAACGTTGCTACCCTGCTATTCGCACTTACACACGTCTTAAAGCCCGGGTTAGTAGAGGATACCTTGAAATGCTCTTATCTTAAAGCCGATGTATAAAAAAAAATGAAGAAAGGGGTGAGAAAAAAATGGACACTGGTTTTGTTATCACCAAAGGCAATAAAAAATATATATAGCAAGGGTGCTTCTTCACCTAGTGCCCTAAGGCTAACTGGTCTGGGAGTCACTGCTATACCTAAGGTCGTGCAAGACGAGGAAAATACACCAAATATGCAAGCACATGAGTAATCGGTTGGTTAGTACCTCAAGAAGTATTAACGATCGCATGAAAGTGTGTAAGCACATCAAAAAGTACTGAGGGTGATGGGCAAAAGTATGATAGCTTGAATTGAATTCTCCGGGTGTAGGGATGTCCTTTACACACACGCAGGGTGATATGATCGATGTTTGGAATAAAGATAGGAATGAAGAATAAGACGATGTTTTATTGAGGGAGGACGTGATTTCTGACATCTTTTCATGACCATTAAGATAGGGCTCATGACAACCGAAAAGCTAGCTTAGTTGGAAACCCTAATTTTAAAGGCTTTTCTTTTACAATTCTTGTCTTTAAATGTAATATTCATGATCTTCTTTTTATTATGGGATTTTGTGGGTGCAATCCGCTGAAAACCCTCAGGAGACAACACTCCTCCTACTAGGGACACCTAGAGGTTTAAAGGCTTGTTGCACGTGCTCAGTGCAATCGTGTTGCCTACGAAAGTGTGCTTTTCTCTTTCTTTATTTTCTCCTTCTCTTTTTAATAAAACAGTTCGATCGAGACGATCGAAAATAAGTTTGGGGGAATTTGATCAGTCGAAAATACTGCATTTCTAACACGGCAATTTCCCTACCTTTTGCAGTCAAGTAAAACTATCCGGTATTCATATCACTCATACTTGCAAAACACATGAAAAATATTGGATTACTTATACTGTACACTAAAACCAGCACTTTTAGGGAAATTGTGTGTGTTTCATGGCATCGCATCATCCTTGTATTGTGCAACTCTTGTCTCGGTGAAATTGTGCAGGAAATTCCAGAAGCAGGGCCTAATTGGGAAATGAACTAATAAAAGACACACCAATTCAAAGGCTGAAGATCTGGTAATAATATAGAAGGCCTAATAAAAATCCATACATCATAAAAAGGCCCACAAGACAATACAAGAATTACCACAGAAAATGAAGCACCAAAGCCACTAAAGGGCCGCGGATCCGCGGCCCAAGCCCCCTTGGCGCGGCGGATCCGCGGCCAATTGAAGAGATCGTGCCATCAAAATTCATCACATGTTCAATTGTAACGGTCAAAGCTTCCAGAAGACCCCAGAAGCTCCACGTGGCACATCTAGAAGGCTCGGCTCAACAAACTCTTGGAGGCAAATTCAAAATTTAAAGCTTAACTAACTTTTTGGAGGGAAATTTAAATTATTTGATAACTAACTTGTGGTGGGAATTCAAATTTCAATTCTAGATCTAAGATTTGGAAAGTCTATAAAAAGGAGCCTAGATCTAGAGGGGAAATTGTTCAAGAATCACCACCATCTTCAACCCACAAGTTTAGTGACAAAAGCTTGTGCCAAATTCAATCCCCATCCCCAATTCAAAATCAAGATCAAGATCCCGAGATCAATTTGAGCAAGAGAGCCTTCAACCTTTAGAAGCAACGCCGGATTCCAACGGAGCAAGAGATCCACGCCGATCCGCGACTCAAGGAGCCGAGCGAAGCCGAAATCGACGATCTAGTTCCTTCCTTTTGTAAATTCAAGAGAGTTGTAATGAAATTTGTCGATAAATAAAGGTGAATTTTCTATACTCTTGCTTATCTTTTAATTCAAGCATAATGATTAAATCTCAATTTGTGATTGTGTTTGTGATCATGATGTTTGAGTAATCTCCACTCGTGTAGGAGTTGTGACGATCTTTAGATGATGATGATTTAGATATTTTTACAATTCTTATATCCTATAATGTTTGGAAATTCAAGTGAATCAAATGATTAATAACCTAGTTTTGAGATGATGCTTTCTTGATCGTGTTCACTCAAAACTAGGGAACAACTATTAATCATTTGATTAACTAGAAGCTAGAATTTGAATGCGATCTATCGAAAGGACAAAGGATGAGTTTCGGAATCCCTAATTTTCCCGCACGATCCTTAACCCTCGATGAATTTGCATCAATCTAGTATCAATTCATTAATGGATAAGAATGAGTAATCATTAGATCTCATCACATCTATCGATCCGATCTACTCCTACGAGCTATCCTTATAATCTTGATTGTTGGTTGGAAATTATCACACATCCCAATTCTTGCTTTTAATGTCTTTTCTAGATCTAGATTTTTCTTATTTCTTGATCTTTAAATGCAAATCATGAATTGTTTTCTTTTCTTTTTCTTAAATTTTCAACTCATCTAATTCAAGAATTGAACGGAACTCACTTTCCCTGTGGACGATCCGCACTTACTAACGCGCTACATCCGACACCGTTATTGATTGCGGTCAAAATAATTCTTTTGGTTGTGATTTCTAAAATCTATTTTCTTAAAAACACATACACAATCGGAAAATCATTCCAATCAAGCATCGTGCATTTTAGGCGATAAAAGAGCTGAATCTGTCTCTCGAAGATGCGAGCAGCTATCGGAAGCTGCAGTTGAACGAATTGAGCGAGCTTAGGGATGAGGCTTACGATAACGCGGTTGTCGTTAAAAACCGAACGAAGGTGTTTCATGATAAACACCTTTTGCGCAAAACATTCGCACCTGGTCAACAGGTACTGTTTTACGACACCCGGCTACATTTCCATCCAAGAAAGCTCAGATCTCGCTGGAAAGGGCTGTATTTTGTGCGGAATGTGTATCCGCATGGCGCTGTGGATTTGGGGAATCCAAATGACGGTTCATTTTTCAAAGTAAACGGACACCGACTAAAACCGTACCTTAGTGCCGAACCAACAGAGGAGCTCTTGGTCTTACAGGAGCCGGTTTACCCTGCATAATCTTCCTCTGCTTACCACCAAACTTTGGTTATCCAGCCAAGAACAGTGGACACTGTTCCAAATAAGTTTGGGGGTATGTATATACCATTTTGTATATATTTGTGGATATTCTTTTCCATTTTTACTATTTTTTTTTCTTTTCTTTAAAAGAAAAAAAAAATTGTATATCTAACCGACAATTTTGACCCTTCAAATGATATCTTCATGCAATGACAGTGAGGACACTGTCCAGTTTAAGTTTGGGGGTACGCTCGGTACGCATTTCTAACCTTCGTATTCATATGCATAATTTGCATCTGCATATTAAAATCCATAAAAATCAGAAAATTTTCTAAAAACATAAAAACTTTTCTGTGAAGTTAGCTAGTGGGAGAACTCTGATTCAACATTTCGACGGTTTTGTTTGATAAGATAAGAATAACTAAATCTTATTTTTAGATTTTGAAAACCTGAAAGATAACTCTCTTTTGAAGTTAACTATAGCTGATATACGTCTTTACATCACACTACACGTGTCGTGAGTTTTGGAAATTAGATAACAAGTCTATTATGTCTAAAAACTTTTAAATGGATAAATGATTTTCTGAGGATCAAATAGTTTTGTTCTGAAATAAGTAATATCAAAAATAGTTTATGAAGTGAAGTGAATATGAAGGAATGCTATTGATGCCTTAATTGGAACTAAGTCTGAAAAATAACCCATCTGGAACTTGATTGGAATGATTACACACCTAACCCACTAAACACGTCTTTTATCCAAAAAAATAACTGAACTGCCGGTTATATCTCCGTTCGTATTGAATCATCATAATTTTCACGCTAAATTGTCTTTTGTTTTTGGACCTAGGTAACTTGAGTAATTAAGTCCGCTGGGGTGTTTCTACACCTAATGCCCTAAAACCAACTGATTTGGGTGCATTGGCCCATAGCTCGTTAAGAAGCCTAGAAAGTCCAGATTAAAACAAAGTCAAGCAAGTGTTCTCTCTGAGTGAAAATTCCTAACGGTTCTTTGTGTGAGAATAATCTTGACAAAAGACAGGTTTTTATAAAAAAATTATTTCTAGCGGAGATATGAAGGTTTTATTCTATGATAAAGACTATTGCACGTTCACAGAGGTGTGTATGAAATGAAAACAAGAAAAAGGTGGAGTGAAAAATAAGACCTTGTTTCCTGTTAGGGAAGATAGAAATTCTGAAGTTGAAACTTTACTGGAAAACGAAACTTGAAAAATGCTTAACTCTTTATAAAACTTATGTGATCCTTTTAAAATTTTTATCTGGGCTTACTGTGTGACATGATGACTTTAATCGATCCTTCTGGAACTTAACGACACTATTTGCACTTCACGTAAAGACATATAAAATCTTTAGTTAAATAAGAAGCGAGGTGTGAAAAATAAAGGTTCGATAGTCTAGACTTAGAATCATAGAATTGTTATTTTCTGAAACAAAACTTTAGGGGTTTGAATCATAGTTATTTTGCAAAACTAGCTTGACCGGATTTTGTGGGTAGTATCTGCTGAAAACCCTCAGAAGACAACACTCCTCCTACTAGGGACACCTAGAGGTTTAAACGGCTTGTTGCACATGCTCAGTGCAATCGCGTTCCCTGCGAAAGTGAGGTTAGGAATTTTTGTGAATAAATTGGCTTTGCTCGGGACGAGCAAATGATAAGTTTGTGGGTATTTGTTCATATCAGATTTTTGCATTTTTTATACCGCCCAATTTTTATCACATTACTTATCGGTAGGTACTCTTGAGCCATGTTTGCTAGTTAATTGCAGGATACAGGTTCTCAGCTCTAAACAGTGAAGTTCATGGAAAATCACGACAAATTCCGGATTACTGCCAACCACAGATAAAACATGGGTCTCCGCTCTCTATCCGTATGTTGCCGCATACCAGTTTAAGGGACAAAATGGCAAATCGATGTCATTTTCATGCACAAAGCTCAATGTCAACACAAGATCCAACATATCTACGTGGAGCTCAAGGAAATCATGGCAAAAGATCCACATCACATCACCTTTTGTTCTACTGAAATTCTGGAAAAATTGTGAAGAGTTTCTGAAAAAAAACATATACCACACAGCAGACAACAACAAAAAGGGGAAAACCACCAAGTTTCAAGACCTAAGTCTCCTAAAGGGCCGCGGTTCCGCGGCATAAGCATTCTTAGGCCGCGGAACCATGGCCGTACAGGCTCGACAGATGATGAGTTTTCAGGGGTATTTTGGTCATTCTATATGGAGGCAGATTGTTGCCCTAGGTTTCCAGTTCCCTGCCTATAAATAGTCCAGAACTTGCCAAAACCAAAGGTGCTTATTCTTGTATTTAGATTTGAGAATACATGTTGTTGTTCTTCTTCCTCTTCTCATCTCTTCTCCATTAAAAAACTTATAGTGAGCTTTTGTGAGTGAAGGATGAATAAAAGAGTTCTTTTTGTTACCATGCTTGTCTTGTTATTTTGTTAATGATAATTGCTTGTATTTTTCATTTGCTAATCTAGTTGTTGTTATTTGTTGTTTGTTTCTTTCTTGTTCTCTTTTTCTTTATCCTTAAACAACAATAATGCTTAAGCTTGATCCTTGCCAAAGTGAGGTCTCAAATAGCTAGTTGTAATCTTCTAACCTCTTTCTTTCTATCTTCCTCCTTTTGTTTTATTTTATTTTTCTTATAATGGGTGAGTAGTTTTCATACATGTTAAGGTAGGATAAGGAAATTTTGAAAGAAGGAAATCTCTCTCACTCTTTTCTTGCCCAACATCTTAATTCGGACTCCCGTTAATTGAACCACAATCCGCTCCCTACGGCACCCTATCCTACATGATAGCGGTGATTCCTTAGTGAGACCGGTTGTGGTTGAATTAACCGGAGGTTAAGGCTAAGAGCCAAGAACGGACGGACAAGCACCAAACGGAAGAACTTATGTGTTGGAAAGCCTAGCTTATACTCGCAAGTTCCTTCCTAGTCGTGCTAATCTCCGTTGTTGCTGATTACCGTAACACCGATATTAAGAGTGGCAATGAAAGAAGTGAGCGACTCCTAACTCAAACTAACTTAATCCTAACCCTAACAAGCTTTCTTTATATATCATTTTAGCACATAGTTAATCTAAAAACAAACCTGGACATTTGGACTTAACTCGTTAAAGCACATAGAAAAAGATTCCCATCTCCCTGCGGACGACCCGTACTCAACCAGCTAGCTACAAGCGAAACCGTCTTGATTGCGATATTTAACTAAGCAAGCAAAAACTTTACCAATCAATTCTCTACATGGGTTAAGTCTTCATTCTTAACCCATGGTTGCATTTCTAACCTCACACAAGATTCATTATTCATTACAAATTGATTTGCTTCTTCTTCTTCTTCCTTTTTTGATGAAAATCTTTCTAGCTTTTTCATATGTGATGAAAATGAGTGAGAAATTGAAAACAAAGAGCTAAATTCCTACTTCATTATCCCCATCTATTCTTGCCACTTAGATTATGGTGTTTGCTTTGCTAATACTTGATTAGCAAAACAAGAGCTTGTGTTTGAGTTTCTTGAAGGTAGATCATCTTAGTTTTTTAAGATCGGAAACAAGCATGGATCATTCGACTTGTAGAGCCTCTCTAGAGTCCGGAAGTTCATGGATTGCGGCGAAGGGACTACTACTCGGAGCTTATGAAGCGAAGGAATGGACTAAAAAGGTTGTAATCCCTTTCTCTTAGAAGTAAAGTTGTTTACTTGCTCTTTGTTTCGCCTAATCTCTAGTCTAAGATCTTGGTTAGGGTTGTTCGGCACTTGAAAATTTTGATTTTGGCATGGTTGATGCCTTGTAGAACCTTGTTCTAGTACCTAGTAACCCTACAAAGTCAACCCTCCGAACCTCATGCTCGAGTATGTTCTGTCGAATTAATAGATGTCGACAGCAGCGAATTTGAACAGCTTCACGATACTGATCCAGACTCCCTTAGTACGTTGTTGTTTGACCCAGATATGTATCATACACATACGGACCCTTCTTTTGAGTTGTCCGGGTCAACATCTAACACTTATAATGAACCTGTTATGGAGTCTGGGTATCATCATGTTCTTTCAAATGAGAATATTCTTTGGGATATCAATGAAAACTTTGAAAAAAAATTCGCTGATGAACTCGCATTTTTAGAACACACGGGAGTTGTGATGAATCAACCCCAAAACAAAGAAATTGAACCACCTCCCCTTCTTTGTATCATTAACGAAAATGCGAGTAATACATCATTATCATTGTGTCGTCTCTCTATAACGAGACGCAAACCCTTTCCATCACACCACTTATCTCTTCCCCACTTCTTTTGAGCAGTAGACAATATGTTCTTCAACCAATCGGGTCGTTACATTGATAAAATCATCGAATGGTTGGTATTAATTTTTGGTCTTTGTAAAGCCATTTATTGGCCAAATAACTTTACCCCCTCTTAAAATGCTTAATATTGTTTAATTCAAGTTTTGGGGGTATATTTTTAGCTCTTGAAAATAAAAAAAGTTGTCCTCAAAATTGTGAGCCAAAAATAAGTTTGGGGAGATTTTCACTTTCACATATTCTTTCCCTCGTTAATAACCTTTCCTCCCAAACCTACAGGTTTTTGAGTTCTAAAAGAGACAACGGTGAGGACACTGCTGTAAACAGGTTTGGGGGAGGTTTGTGCTTATTGACGCATCACCTTGCATTACACTTTGCATAAGAAAAAAAATTTCAAAAATTCTCTTTTATAAGTAAAGATTAGAAACTGAAAAATTACATTTAAAAGTTTGGAAAAGTTTAAGAAAACTAAGAAAGTTAGATATTTTCTTAAACAAAACTAGTAATAAGTAATTATGAGCCGTTTTCCCAAGGGTTAGTAAGATGAAAGAAGTCACTAATCTGAGAATAAAAATAAGTCTGAAAAATAGTTCCTATTCTGGAAGCCAAACATTTGAACGTTGATACCCTACTATGCGTAATTACATACGTCTTGAAGCTCAGGATAGTAGAGGATACCTTGAAATGCTGTTGTCTAAAAGCCAAAGTACGATGAAATAAAAATAAATGAAGCATAAAAGTATAAAATGACGAAGAAAAATGAATACTGGTTTTGTAATCACCAAGACAGAATAAAAAAAATATTGCGAAGGTGCTTCATCACCAGTGCCTTAGACCAACTGGTTTGGGAGTCACTGCTAAGCCTCAGGTGTTGCAAGATGAGAAAATTACTAAATACGCCTAATATGTGAGCACATGTAGTAATCGGTCGGTTAGTACTTCAAGAAGTATTAACGGTCGCATGAAAAATGTGTGAGCAATTCCATCAAAATATTCACTGATTAAAAATTACTAAGGTAGATGGACAAGAGTATGATAGCTTGAATTGAATTCTCCGAGTGTAGGGATGTCTTTTACACACACGTAGGGGTATATGATTAGTGTTTGGAAGAAAGGTAGGAATGAAGAATAAAGGCGATGTTTTATTGAGGGATGATGTGATTTCTAACATCTTTTCATGACTATTAAGATAGGGCTCATAGCAATCGAAAAGCTAGTGTAGTTGGAAACTCTGATTTCAAAGTATTTCTTTTATAATTATTATCTTTATATGTAACTTTCATAGTCTTACTTTTATTATAGGATTTTGTGGGGGCAATCCGCAGAAAACCCTCAGGAGACAACACTCCTCTTACTAGGGACACCTAGACGTTTAAAGGCTTGTTGCATGTGCTCAGTGCAATCGTGTTGCCTACGAAAGTGTGCTAGTTAGTTTTTCTTTTCTTAATAAATTTCTCCTTCTCTTGAATAAAAGAAATTTGCTCGAGACGATCAAAATCAAGTTTGGTGGAATTTGTTTAGTCGAAAATATTGCAATCTGCAACATAACAATTTCCTCACTATTCTAATCATCTAAGGGTGTTTGTTGTAAATATAACACGGATTACAAATTCATCTAGAAAATATCAAATACCATGTGTTATATATATAATCAGCATTCATTAAAGGAAATTGTGTGTTTATTATTTCACGCATGATATTGTATATCTCAACACTTTTCAATGAGATTTTGTGCAGAAAATTATTCAGGTCAAGTAACAGGAATCAGAAATCTGCCGATATAATACAGGAAACCAAAGAACCTAATACTGGCACAACCAAGAAAGAATTAGAAGATTCTAGATATCAGAAGAAGACCCAAATGCCAACATCAGAACACCCCAAAAACACCATACAGTGATCTCATCAAATGGCCGCGGAATCGCGGCCGAGTCAAGCCGATCCGCCGCGGATCTGCGGCCGAGTTAGGGCATCAGCAGTCAAAAATTCTCCCGAAGCTTCATATCAACTGCCTAGCTTGCTTAAGACGCTTCGAACAGCCTAGCTTCTTAAGCAAGCTTGATAACTACCTTATTCTAGAAGTTTCCCCGCAACTACCTAGCTTCTTGGGGAAGATTAACCTAGCTTCTAGTGAAAGATTGATGAAGGCTATAAAAGGGATCTAAATCATCATTTTGAGGGGTTGAACAATTCATTACACAAGTTGAGTGACACAACTTGTGATCCAAATCCAAATCAAGATCCAATTCCAAATCAAGAATCGTTGAGAACAACATCAAGCGACGACATCGAAGATCCTTTATCGCAAAGCCGATCATCATCAAGAGCGCGAGATCCTCGACAGGTCCAAGTCTCACGGAGATCGAGCGGATCGAATTTCGACGGAATAGTTACCTCTTCATGGAAGCGATCGAGAGCATTTCTTGTAACCTCGGATTGAAGGAAAGTGTAATTAGAAGTCAATTAATAAAGGTGATAATTATTAATTCTCGCTTTCTTTAAATTCTCGCATTATGAAATTTCTATGTGTTGATTCTTCTATCTTTATAATATGTGAGTAAATCTCCGCTTGCTAAGGAATCGAATGAATTCGGTAGATCAAATGGTGATGAAATCCTAAACTAATCTTAAGTCTTATGAGAATTATGAACTTTAGGAAAAAGAATCATCAATGACCAAATTGGAGCGAGATCACCATTCTTGATAATTTCGTTGCAATTTCGGAATTAAATGATTGATGATTTTCTTTGCTAAAGGCTAGATTTGAATGATGATCAATGAAAAGACAAGGGATAGTGAAGGAGAAACCCTAGTTTCTTCAATAGATCACTAATCTTCATTCATCGTTATCATTCTAGCTATAATTGATCAATAGATAAGAAAAGTAATTTTTAGTATTCATCATTGCTACTAATTCCTATCGATTCCTACAAGCTATTCTTCAATTTTCTTGATAACTAAAATTGATTGTGGACATTTTCTTGATTTCTAAATTCTTGATTTTCTTGAAAATATTTCATCAACTAAATCTTGAATCTATTTCTTGAATTTTCTTTACTATTTTATTTCAGTTCATCTAAAGCAAGATCGAATAAATACTAGTATCTCAGTGGACGACCCGTGCTCACTAACGATCGCTACAAGCGACACCGTTATTGATTGCGACTATAAATTCTTTGGTTGTGATTATATTTTTCAAACACAATTCGAACGATCAATCGGTATCGCTCCCAAATATCGGGATAGTGGCGATGGCTTTTTGTTTATTCTCCGGTTTGCGACATCTTTCTATATCTTCGAAGTCTGGTAAGAAGAACTTAGTGTCTTCATATTTGCGGACTTCATTTATGGAGAATGGGTTCATCTCCCCTGTAACTGTGTACTCGAGGTCATCCTTGAAGTGCTTCATACACCGATGTTGTATAGAAGGGATGATGTTGTATTCATGTAACCAGGGCCTGCCGAGCAAAGCATTGTAGTAAGTTTGGACGTCAATAACATGGAACTTGATGTCAGTGACGAGCAGCCCGAAGCATAATGTCAGTATTACTGACCCGAGCGTTTGCGATGATTGGGAGTCAAAACTGGAGATGGTAATTTTATCCCGAGCCTGGTACTGCACGTTCATGCAAATCTTCTTCAATACCCTTACATTGATAAGGTTGACGGAGGACCTGTTGTCGACCAGGATCATCCCTATCTTTATATCGTGATAATACCCGGTTACATACAGCGGACGGTTGTGCTCGCACGTTCCTAGAAGGAGGTCTTCATCGCTAAAGGTGATATCAGCCGTGTGGACTTCTTCCAGCTCGTCCTTCATCTTTTCTTCCTCCAGGAAGGCTTGAAAATGGTCGGGCTCTTGTAACGCCTTGATCAGGGAATCTCGTGCTTCTTTAGATAGGACAAGGGCATCCAAAATACTCAACAATGAAGGTATCTTCCTTAGATGTGCCAGGACATTGTAATCCACCTTGTTCTTCTTGGGCGGGTCCTTGGATGTGAGTTCTTCAATAACTCTATCATCGAGAACAACCTCCTCAGGGACTTTTTCCTTTCGTTTATCCCTTTTTCCCGAACCATTGTTTGAAGGTCCGAGATTCTTTTCATGCAATGTATGATTACGCAGCAGAATGTTCTCACAATTCTTTATTTCCTCTTCCTTTTCAGAGGTAGATTCCTTGAAGAGAGGGCCGAGAGCTATTTCTTCGTCAGAATCGCTCCCGAAGGTAAGAACTTGAGGTGTTTCTCTTGTCGGGATGGCATCAATCATGTGACAGAGCTTTGGCGAACTTCGGTAGGGTATGCGACACTCCGATGATACAAGCAGTATTTCGGATGGACATCCTATTCGTCGCGGCACGTATTCCCGGAAGTATTTTCTTTGGAAGGTGGCAGCTTCATTCCTACTGACAGAACTTTGGCGAACTGCTTCCTTATCTTGATTCTGCTCCTGCTGCTGGAAAGGGCACTTTGATCCGGTTGGGGTACTTTATGACTTCTCATTACCGGAGCTTTTTCGGCCTGACACCAACGCTTTGCCTTTTCTTAAATGGCTGCTTCACGTTCTTGATCAGCTTTGCTCTTTTGAAGAGCTTCATTCAGCAGCTTATCGATGAAGTCATCTGACGGTTCCATGGGTTTTGGTTCGGGATCTGCCCCCAGTTTCTCTACGTCAGGAGCTTCATTACCGTTTATCGACGAGTGAGAGATCATGTGGAAGCTCGCCACATACTCCTCGGGTTCTTTTGACGAGTCGTCTCATTCATCAATGTCATTGTCTCCGTTTTCAAGAATATGCTTGAGGAATTCTTTCGGTGTGACTGGGGTCCGCGCTTTTTGGTTGTATTCCTCCAGCATGTCGATGTACTTTTGCAGACCCGTACGATTGCCGTCGAGCTGCATGGGCTTCTTGGCCTTCGTCTTTTTCTTTGAAGACTTCAGAGGCTTGGCTTGGAGGTTTTGTCCATCGTTACCAACTTTTGGCGTTGGGCGCGGTTTCAGCATTCCGTCAATAATTTCAGGCTCCATCGGGCTTTTCCACCTAATCGCCGGACATTCTTGAAGATCTTTCAGCATTCTTTTAGTTTTAGCTGAAAGGACCACTTCCCATGGAGCTTACTCTACAAATGAGCATGATGCCCCCGGCGTATCCACCTTTTTAGGAGTGTGCTGCTGCGGAGGGTTTACCTTCCAGTTTTCGGAAAACGCGAACTTGCCTTTTTGGTACTGGTCTTCGACCCAGTTTTTAAAGATGTAACAATCTTCGATTGGGTGGCCTATTATTCGATGATAGGGGCAGTAATTGGGATTGTTGACGTCGCCCGATTGCAATGGGCATCTTGGATCCGGCAGAGTGATGAGCCTGTTGCGCACCGCTAGTTCGAATAATCTCCTCGTTTTATCCCGGGAGAACGAGTAAGGATGTCTTAACTTCATTTTGAGGGCTCGCGGTATGTTGTTTTGGCGAACCACCGGCTTCGGGTCACTCCATTATTGTTGAGCGTTGGCGACGAAGGTCGCTTTCCCTTTCCCCTTTTCATTCCGGAGATCCGTTTTTGAAGAGGACGGCATATAGCCCATCTGATCCATTTGGGTCAGCTTGTTAATCAGGGCCTGGAAGGTGTCATCTTGAAGAACATCATAAACTGGGATATAGGTGCTTGAGAATCAAGGGTCCCACGAACATGCCCACAACAGGAGGTTCTTCTATGCGTTGTTCACACTTCGACCATAGGTTCCGCCACCGAATTGCGTATTGAACCCAGGTTTCTCCCGGATTCACTCTGGCGTTGATTAATGTCGTGATCGGGGTGCGCTCGCTTGCGCTTGCGAACCGCTGTGTGAACAGTAGTTCCATCTCCGTAAATGTATTGACAAAGTCATTTGGGAGCTCGGAGTACCATTCAAATTTCGTCTCCGCCAAGCTGCCGACAAATTAGCGAAACAATAGTTTGTCATCGCCTCCAGTATTACCGCACAAAGCTCTGAATTGAGCAACGTGTTGGTGCGGATTGCCCGTCCCCTTATACACATAGAATTTTGGGATCGTATATCCAGGCGGGTACTTAATTTGGTCGTACCAGCCTGGATAGGGTCGCCCAGTTCTGACGACTTGTCTTGCCGCTTCGTTCACTTGATGAGCTCATATTTGTTGAGTACTGTAGTCATCAAGGGCGGCTTTGAAGATTGTCTCCTCCCTGGCTGCTGATAGAGATGGAGAAGGGTTCGATGTCTCCCCTCTGTCGTCTTCAATGATTACTGGAGGGTCTTCAGCTGGAGGATCCGGCTGGATCATCATCCCAACCATATCTTGGAACAGAAGCGCCATCTGTTTTATATTAGCCGCTTATTTCGCAGCTTATTTGTCTTTCTTTTCAAGAATCCTCCGTAGGAATTCGGTGTCGGTCTCCAGCTCCTGGCATTGTTCCGACGATGCTTCCGGGCTTTCTTTCTGCCCAGTAAGTGCGGCCATCTTTGTCAACATCTCCTGGTGCTTTTGTTATTGCTCCTGAGCTTCCTTTACAGACCGTGTGAGTGGTCGATGACACACTGAAGCACGACTGTCCTCTTTTCCGGATGCCATGTAGACGGTATGCACAACTATGCCCCCAGACTTGGGGCGTTTGGGTCCACTGCCTTTGAAATTTTCCACTGGCAGGGGGATCTTCTCCGGCCTTCTCCTTTTATGGGAGGTCGATGTTGAGAGGGCCGTTACAGTAAGCACCCACGTAGATGATACCTTCTGTGGTAAGACGGAAGGATGGTCTTCATCTTGCCGAGCCATCGTCTTCTTCAGCCGGCGAGAATAATCTTTTTCAATCACAGTGTCTTGGACTCTCTGCCAAACTCTGTGGATCTTGGAGGACAGCCGCTGAGAAGGTTGTTCCGGCTTCACCTGTGTTGTGTTTTCGACAAGCGGAGGAGTCTTCTTCAGTATGGAGGTTGGAGAGTTCTTGCGCCCCCTCCTGAGTAGCTTGAAGATGTTCTCAGTTGGAACAACAGCATCAGTTTCCACCGTTGGAGCTGGTAGGGTAAGTCCAGAAGGAGAGTTGCCCCCAGCTATTATCACTTGGCGCCAATGGCGACGTTGAGCATGTATTGTGGATGGAATCGCCTCAGTTGTAAAAGCGACCTCGTCATGCCCCTTGCTTTGATGAGAGGCTGCTGTTGGTGCCAACCTGTCGAAGACTGACGTCCGTTGAAAATGAACATCTAACCTGTAGAAGACTCACTTTCGAATAGGGGAAGCACTTATAACGACCTCACCCATAGCAGGAGTTGGAACGGCCAGTCTTGCAAAGACCGATCCCTTGGCAGGAGAAGCCCTTTTGACGGCTTCATCTGTCGGAACAGGAATGGCTATCCGCTTCGGGATAACCCCTTCAGGTATTTTGGGCTTCTTTGTGGGCCTACTGGAGCTTTGGCCCATTCTGTCAAAGACTGAGGCGCTGGAATTGGACGACCCGTTGAGAGGGACCGTGGTAGTTGCAAGCCGATCGAAGACTGACTTCTTTAGAGCCTCACGCGATGGCATTGAAGCATTGAAGATCATTGGCGGGAGCATGGTTCCGAAGAACAGTCCAGTAGTGGCCTGAGTCACTTGCTCCACTGGCATCGCAAAGATGGAGGCTGCTTGGGACCCATAAGTCACTCCTCCAGCAGGGACGGAGTGGGAGTTGCTGTTGCAATTGGTGCAGTTGGAAGCCATCAATGTCATCTTCTCTTCTACATGGAGAAAGATACCAAATCTTAGTATCTCGCATCCAGGGGCAACCATATTAAACCGCGATCCATTCGCGAACACGACACACGAAGTGTGGAATGGAAAGAGGAAAAGGTCCCACCGGGCATGCCAGAATCTGTTTACCGCCGAAAACGGGAGACGAAACCGCGTAGGTCGTCTTTCCTGAATTTGGGGGCAAATGCTATTTGGTTTTATCTGTCTACCTCTCCGAAGATGCTAAGTTGATTTATGGCACTGTGTATCGGAGGTTTAAACAGATGCGGACGTTTTAGCAGACTTCGTCAGATTCCTCCTCGTTTGCGAGGGGTTTTTGATTGTGGGGACGCTCTTCCCTGCAGGCGCAAGCCCCTGCAGTTAATTACGTTACCTCATCACAGTAACCACTTTCTCTAGCTCCAGAAGGTCACTTCGTATCGTGTGTGTTTGTTTTAATTTTGGTTGCCCGTGGATTGTATACGGAAACTAATTTGTGTTGTCGCCCGTAGGGCGTGGATTAGTCCAAATCCGTATATTCTTAGATTTGGGTTTGGGTTGATTTAAGGATCGTTAACCTTGTTTGAGATTAAGATCAACTTAAACATTTGTTAAGGATACGTTAATCCGATGTTGGACTAAGATCTACTTAACGGGGGTTTGGGATCATTTTTGATCCAACGAAAAAGCATTTGGGCTCTATCATTTTAGTTTAAGGACGTTACGGTCCATAGTTAGTTTAAAGACATTACGGTCCATGGTTAGTTTAAGGACGTGACGGTCCATGGCTAGTTTAGGGACATTTCAGTCCATGGCTAGTTTAAGGACATTACGGTCCATGGGGTATGCTCATGGGTTTGAGAGTGCAACCAAGAGCTATTGGTTGTCGGGACCCTCCACCTCTCTGATATCGTTGAAGAATTACAACGACATATATCAGACGTGTGGAGAGATGCACCCTTGAACCGAACTCCAGATTGAAGGGAGAGATCATGGTGGACCGAACATTATTTTAGATGCCACGTGTCAGGAGATCATTGGCCATCTCTGGAACCAAGGTCGATTTGGAGGGGACCTGAGTATAGTAAGGCTCAGTTGATTGATGGTCAAAAGGTTTTTGGCCTCGGGAGACTTGGATAATTTGGGCTAAGGTTGGCCTCTCACAGTGTTAAACACTGATAAATGCTTGGCGCTCACATGCTCCCACGTGAGGCTCTTAAGCAGTGTTAAACACTGAAATTTAGAGCGCTCACGTGTGGCACGTGAGGCACCTGAATATTGGGCACTATTTCTTTGTGCTTATTCCTTCGTTCTAGACATGTAAGTGTTAAACACTTAAAACTTGTAACCCTCACGTGTGGACACGTGAGGCACCACTAAGTTAGGCACTGCCCCTTTTGAATTTATCTTCCTATTCTTTTCTAAGCGCTAAACACTATTGGGAGTCACGTAGGATCACGTGACTCGATCTCAATTGTTCCTTTTTGTTCCTCAGAGGTGCTCACGTGGGAACACGTGATCTGTCGTTATAGCGTTGAACGCTAATATACATAAGGCTCTTGATCTTAGTCTTAAGAATTTCAACTCCTTTATTTTATAAGAATTAAATTCTTATGCAGGGTTAAACCCTAGTTTTATCAGAGGAATTAAATTCATATGTCTTTGGAAGAATTAAATTCTTCAAATCTAGTTCTTTCCTCTAAGTTTTAGAACTGCATAACGGAATCTCCCCGATGAGAATTAAATTCTCAACTTGTGAGGAGATCTGCTTCTACAGACCTCAACCAGAGGAAGAACTAAGTTCTTTTTTAGTGGAAGAGTTAAACACTTGTAAAAGGAGATGAAATGATCTCTATGTCTTTTTCCTCACCTAGGGTTTCTTTTTTTTAAAGAGAACTCCTCTTCTTTTCGTACAATCTTATGGGGGGTCTCCTCTCTTTCTCTCTTCAGTTTCGAGTACTTTATATAGTAAAGGAAAATTTGTTGATCTTGTTAAGGAAATCTCTCATTGAGAGATTTTTGATTGATTCGGGGATTTTATCCACCGTTGGATCTTTGATCCAGTGACTCCTGTTTTACAGAAGACATTTTTCTTGTTTTCAACAAGATTGGGAAAATATTTTCCCATACAGAGTTTATTATGTATCTTGGTGATTTTTAAGCACCTTTGGATCTTTATGTAAGTCTACGCTAGCGCCCCGGCAGTCTACAGACGCCAAAATGCGGAACAAAACTTTTAAACTGGCGCTATCGTATACTTTAACCCGGATCTGCCATTATTGCTAAACTAACAAACTGTAAAGAGTGTAGGAAGATTGTACCGAACGATCCGAGTCCTTCGTTTTTCAACCATCATCCCACGCTCCGTTGCGGCTGCTCCGATCTCGTCGATCTCCGATCTCCTCGTCGAGGTGGCACCACATGATCGGTTCTTTAAACGGGCTCCCGCCTCTGACTCGAGGCAACTCGATCGTCAAGTTTGCTAAAAGAGACGACCAAGAATGATGTAGAGAATGAGTAGATGACTTTGTCTCACTTCGTCCAAATCCGTGGACGATCGGTTAATGAAGTTGCCGTAGAAATCGGGTGATGGAATGAAATGAACTGTAAAATTCCATACACCCCGAATACTATCATAATCTTTTCTAACCGAAATAAAACACCAAGTCAAGTGAGGAGAGAGAGGGCCGGCCATATATAGCAAGAGGGAGGTGACCGTAGGAGAGAGGGGTGACCACAAGAAAGCTTCTCACTTAAAAGATCAAGAAGAAAATATCTTAAGGAAAACAAAAGGCTTTAATAACAAAGCATGAGTCATTAAGCATAGTCACCATTTAATAAATGCACCATTAAAATCAAGATGACTCATTAGCCACTTCATTACTTCTAGAAGCTTCTAGAATGATGACTCACTCATATCTGAAGAAAAGATAAATCCGTCTTTAACCGAATGTTAAAAGACGGCTGATAAAAAACTGGAAACTGGCAACTTCCAAAAGTGATCCTGAAACGAATTTCAGGAAAACCCCGAAAATGTATAAATATACCCGCATTTGTATTACGACCGAATACAAATGCAACTGAGACAAAGATATTATACCTACTCAATATAATACTCGGATCCGGCTTAAACCAAAGCCGACCAGTATCAACTGCCCGAAAACTGACACGTGCGTAAACGCACGTGCATTTTCCGAACCCTGCCATAAAACCATACGGCCTCTACAACGTTTCGCCCGAACTTGGGAAACTGTCTGTGGGGGACTCTAATGACTCGTCAGCACCCTGGCAGTGGGTTTAACCACAAACCGTCAGCGGCACTAGCAATGCGTAACGGCTGCCCATGGACTGACCTCAAGGGATGCCGATGAGCGCACTCATCCGGAAAACCCTACTGAGCCTAACAGTGACAATGTATATACAGTCCGGTCTGTTCGTCAATGAGTATCGCATATCCGCCTAGGGGGCTAGTAACGTCAGACCCCCAATAGCAGTATAAGTCGTGTCGGAGTGTAGCCCAATCACACCCTGAGATACTACGGGAGTACCTACCAGTAAATCTCCTGCCATGGCCATGGACTTTGTGTAATGGCTCTCCTAGACACAGCACGACCTCGCCCCCAATACCTGGAGAGACGAATCCCCTGCCGATCCGCTCACGTGACTCCATATGGCTCGGGACTGTACCCAAAAACTACCTGTTTGCACGACTCCTTTGAGCCGTGGTAGGGTAGAAATCAAAGCACAGTGGGAACTCACACGAGAAAAATGACGACCTCAGGTCGATGAACTAACATGTACACATGTCACCAGGGAACTGCTATCTGACGGTAGATATAATACTAACTAGCAGATTCCCGGCGAGTCCTGTCCGGTGTACTCATAACCCAATGAGCACCTGTATACATCTTAGGTGATCCAACTGACACCAGTGGCTTGTGAGACCGGCTACCGCCCCTCGTCGGGGTCTCGACTGTACACACTAGTCTACTCCGGAGTATCGATGCCCTGTCTCGAAACTCCCACGACTAGGGACCACAATTAAGGATATGCATATAAACTACCCAACTCTCACGTATATGATCGCCATCATACTGTTGGTAGTAAAACAAGATCCTAAGGGCTCTATCAAAGTGTAACATGCAATCAGTCACCTGAACATGTACACGACTGATAAAGGCAAACCAGATAGCATACTATCATCTCGAGTAAGACTGTGCTACCGGGATAGGTCCTCCGCAATCATTGCAATCACGTACCTGCGATCCAATAATTGACTATGAGGGCACTATCTCCAACAATCTCCCACTTGCACTCAAGGCTAATATTGCGATGTCGACTACTCACAGCCCGTGTGAAACCGAACATCCAACTCCTCTACTAATCAGTTTCACAAAGCCCGTTTGTAAAACTATTGTGTTCGAGAAATAGCCTCGGTGAGTGGATCCGCCTAGAAGTTTCTTTCTGTATCTCTCTTAATCTCAAGTTCGCGGAGAAAGCCGTCTCCCGAATTGAGTACCTGTCTTAGAATATGTCTGGATATCTGATGGGACCTTAGTTCATAAATGAACTCCATATCCAAACTTCTTAGACTGTATGGATCACTGAACCTAATCAGTATCCGGCACCACGCCACCCACAGTATCCTCTGGAACCACCTGTCCATAATACTGTCCCTCGTCAGAGGGAAAACTAAAACTCTGACAAACACTCTGTCATCCATGTCACCTTTGAAGCCTGGAATGATAACCGTCTCCCGAAAGAGGCTGCCGTTATCAAATCCGCAGAACATGTACCAATGTTCTAAAACTGCTTCCTTATGTTTCTCCAGGATTGGATTAATACAAACTTATTGCATCTAGTGCAAAACCAACATTTGGTGTGGTACTTGACATCTCATGATTGACTCAATTGCCTAAGCAAGTGATCTGCCAATCATGCACATCCCTCTCCCCTTTAGTCTATACGACACCTTTAGAGAGGGTGACTCCATCACCTGCAGGTACACCACCATGCTAGGAGTCAACTATTCCAAAAACCATTAGAATATCTGTCAAAGTACCCACATTGGGAAACTACCCAAATCCAGATCTAAAACCATAGATCTAGAAACCAGAATGTCAAATATTATATCCATATCCTGTCTGGAGAAACAACTGTGTGACGACCACAGTACAACCGATCGTAGTATAGGAACTTTACTTCCTACTCTGTGTATGTCATCCAGATACCATGACATCACACCCTACTACCTTCTTAACAGATCCATCCCCTATTCTGATTGAAGTCAAAACCATGACTGTCATATCAAAATTAGATGATTTATCTCCGCTATAACTGCTCAAGTCTATAAATAGATATAAGCATCTTGCCCACTATGCTTCCGCTGCTCCCACTGACTACGACAACCCTCCTACCGGGTCTCATAGCCTGGAACAACAGTAGTGTCAAGTCTGGGTAGATAAGAACCTCCCTGTCACCGTCCTTGAGGCTACCGAAGTACCTCTCGGGTGTCTGAGGTTACCTACCAAATCTGCGGAGTGGCTATTGGAATGTCAAACTTGATTGAATGTATAGGTCCTATTAAATTTTCCGTAATCGTTCGCGGTTCTGGAATCACTTCCAGTTCTACCATACTCCCACTACTGTTTTCTGAAAAAGATCCATTTTTACTAAAACTGTGGCGAGTCTAGAACAATATCACTATTGATCTTCCAAATGGTAGAATATCAACCCTCGTCATAACCAGGGTCAACCCACAAACAGCCATTACAGAAACGTGCCCTGAGTTATCCAGAGTCTGGTTTTAAGCAAAAGCTGGACAACTCCCCGTACCTTAATTTCTTTTAAGGTACGAACTATTTTATATCCAATATAGAAACTTTGGCACTTATTTAATTGGAACCAGATTCAAATCATGCAGCTGTCTCCAGTGCATATCAACTTAATGGAAAGAGGCTAATCAGCATTACTCAACTTAGGAATCCATCCAATTATGAGTAACCTGAAAGAGAAACACGTTTCTCAAAACCATCACTATCATCTGAATACCAATCACAAGAATCTACATCTTCGATCTCTTTGAAGAATCCCGATACTTGTAACACCTGGTTCTCTACTTTATTCTTATACCCACAACTTCTCAAAACTTAGACCTTGTATTTCTACGAAACACTTGTCTAAATACTAGAGAAGTTATAAGTAAACAGAACATAGTACGAGGACCTACCCCTTTGTCCTAATGGACACTGGACAACATACAATACTCTGTATAAGTCCGTTGAGTTTGAACAACTCAAAACCTGTGCGTTGTAGGTGGAAAACTGTACCCTGGCGATTTTCTCAAATATCACCAATTACAACGAATTCCGATATAATGAGGATAATCACCTAATTCCCAATATCTTACTCCCACTCATCATCTGTAAAACCATACAGATATGAGAATGTAACCTGGTAAATACATACCCTTGGAGTAAGTGTTTAATCGGGAAAACAGTTTTTCCTTTAACAATGCACTGAAACATGAAAATGTTTCGTAGGGGTATCCTGGTATTCATAGCAATGCCTCTTCCATAATCCAATTCATGACTTTAACCGTATATTTTATTGTCGTCTCTCCAAATCCCTTTATTTGTCTTTAGTCGTTACCTTCTGTACACCATCGTTAGGCTAAATGGTTTTCTTCCTTCCCTACCGTTCGGCACCAGCCTATGGTTTGGAAGAAGACTATCCAGTAAGCATAATAGGTGTACCCTCCTAAACCAAGGAGTACTCGAATCTCGAGAGAAGGTGACGATAAAAGACAACTGAATAATACCTTATTCTTTTTAAAGGTGAAATAGGAGCGGCGATGAAGTACGCGGTTTTGGTCGTGAATGATATCAGTCGCAATTTACTTTGCCCTCTTTCTAATCCTTTTATTTTGTCTTTACATATTACCTTCTGCACACCCTACTTAGGCTAATTGGTTTTCTTCATTCCCTACCTTTCGGCACCAGCCTATGGTTTGGAATAAGACTATCCAATAAGCGTAATAGGTGTACTCTCCTAAACCAAGGAGCTCTCGCAACCTGAGAGAAGGTGATAATAAAAGACAACTGAATAAACCAATTCTATTTCTCCTGAACCTGGATCCATCCTCGAAGAAGTTCCTTCGAGTTCGTATATAACCATACGATGGATCTATCCAATGGAAGTGGATATCCGTAGTAATACGGGTGTTCTGAGAAATTCAAAGGGTAAAAGAAGGAGTGGCAATGACTTATGCAACATAGACAATCCAAAAGCCAGTATTTTAAGAAGGTTCGGTCAACCTGGTCACAGAGTCATAGTCTAGGGTCGGTCAAAGGTCGCTGCCAAAGAGAGAGAGAAAAGAAACACTCTGCGTGCACTCTAACCTAGATCAGAATGGTCATCATTTTATCTAATCCGGAAACCTCCCACTGTCATGTCAAATTCTCCTCCAAACCTAAAGAAGAATCAATCGGGATCACCCGAAGAGTAAACCAACTCATCAGTGGGAATCAGGATCCAACTCTCATCGCATGATAACGTGATGGAATGCATCCACGTTACTCATACTCCAGAAGGTATGCGCATACTCGGCAAGTTTCAGTTTCTTTAGAAACTCCTGATATTATTTTTGCCCCATGCTCTTATAACCTTGGCGTTGGTCAAAATGTCATAAGTCACATGCCAAGTTCTACCCGTCACTATCTTGCCAATTTGAACCCACCCGCACATGCCCTTGACGTTGGCCAAAATGGCAGAACGACTGTCCAAAACTAACTCATCTATCTATGCAACAATTGAATACCCAGCAGCTACCAAACACTATGCCTTGGCGTTGGTCAAAATACGTAGCTTGAATACTACTGAATACCCAAAAGAAGTGACGGAGGGCTACGACTGGTTTTTGGCGAAAAACCTTTAGCGTAGTGAACTTGATATCGCTGAAGGAACCTGATAGCTTTTTAAAATATAGTGGCGAAAACCTTTTGCTAAAGAGGTCATTCCCGGTGAAGGGATCTCGGCTCTTTCCTCGTGGAATGAGGTGCAGGATATTCCACTGAATACCGCTATGCAAAGCAATATGTAATCGACTATAGTGAAGTTATTACTCTGACGCAAACTTCTGTCCAAGGGGTCTTTCCCGGTGAAGGGATATCAGCCCTTGCCTCGTCGAATGAGGTGCTGGATATTCACACCGAATACCGCTATGCATAACAAAAAGAAACGTCTTTGTAATAACACCTTTTTAAAATTGTTCCAACAACTCAAACAGGTTTGTTTTCCTTTGCATTGATCAGAATCAACGCAGTCCCATCAAATAATCACACCAGAAAAGAACGAAAATAAAATGTACGTATATGCCATCCGCATTCGTCACTGGGTCCCGTCATTACTCGTTAGGTTACTTAACTAACGACAGAGCGGGGACTGGACTAGCGCGGGTGTAAAACATATACAACATCTAATAGTATATAAACCAATATACATAATCGCTCCAGGCGTGATAATATGCAACATTACAGAAAAATAATAAGCATCACAGAACAATACAGATATCTGGGATCCCCGAGTTTCACAGAGCCGCTGCTGAAACTCGACGTTCCCCTGTCGTGTGGATAGCCTGTGCAATGAAACCTAGACCCCTACGGGTGCGGCAAGTTACCCGCCAAAACCTGAAGCGAGGTAGTCCCCACAGCATAGTGAATGGAACACCCGGCACTTCACGGAATCCGGTAAATTGAGCACCCCTCCTTGGGTCAACCTGTAACCCCTACGAGTGCGGCGAATAGTCTGCCAATTCTGAAGTGGGGCCCCTCTGCCTCTCAAAACCATGAGATGCGGACCCGTTGCTTTCCCGAACCCGGCTATCCGTGCACTCCGTCTCGGGGCAAAACCTAGTACAGTAATGAAAAATAGTACAATAGGTACATCGACCGCAACCTGGTCGTGCCCCAAAAGAATATTATACAACAGGCAGTGACGGCTGTCCACAAGTTGGACGCTCGCCCCGCAATATCAAATGTACAAATAAACTCAGCATGTACTACCATTGCACACTGCTATCCACCACGACAAATCCGCAACATTACAGCACAACACAGAACATCAACGCGAATGTCACGTTCGCAAACCCGTCTAAAAGAACTATAGCAATCAGACGCGGTTTACCGATCAAATGACATTCCCGGTCGGAGATATAATGTAAGCACTGTAAACTAACGTGTTTAAATTTCGATAGACCAAATATCAAGAAGTGGGCCCCACAGCTTACTGGTGAACAGTAACAAAATCTGGGCCAAAACTGTATTTACCAAAAACCCCAAAATCCAACACAGAACCCACTGACCAAATTTGGGAGCACGTGCTCCTCACATGGCCGCGGAAGCGCGGCCAAACCATGGGTTTGGTCGCCCTTCCGCGGCGGCTTGGAGGAGTCACGACCCCAAATTTCGTCGTGGTTCTTAAAAACGCCTGCACGGATTTTTAAGACATACAGAAATGATTTTTGAGACCATTGAAAATCGACAGAAACTGTCAAGCTAGGATTTTGCAATTTTCGATTTCCGGTCGGATCGATATTTTAAACGCGTTAGCACAAGTTAGCATAGCAAAATGGTGAGGCTTTGATACCACTGTAAGTCTACGCTAGCGCCCCGGCAGTCTACAGACGCCAAAATGCGGAACAAAACTTTTAAACTGGCGCTATCGTATACTTTAACCCGGATCTGCCATTATTGCTAAACTAACAAACTGTAAAGAGTGTAGGAAGATTGTACCGAACGATCCGAGTCCTTCGTTCTTCAACCATCATCCCACGCTCCGTTGCGGCTGCTCCGATCTCGTCGATCTCCGATCTCCTCGTCGAGGTGGCACCACATGATCGGTTCTTTAAACGGGCTCCCGCCTCTGACTCGAGGCAACTCGATCGTCAAGTTTGCTAAAAGAGACGACCAAGAATGATGTAGAGAATGAGTAGATGACTTTGTCTCACTTCGTCCAAATCCGTGGACGATCGGTTAATGAAGTTGCCGTGGAAATCGGGTGATGGAATGAAATGAACTGTAAAATTCCATACACCCCGAATACTATCATAATCTTTTCTAACCGAAATAAAACACCAAGTCAAGTGAGGAGAGAGAGGGCCGGCCATATATAGCAAGAGGGAGGTGACCGTAGGAGAGAGGGGTGACCACAAGAAAGCTTCTCACTTAAAAGATCAAGAAGAAAATATCTTAAGGAAAACAAAAGGCTTTAATAACAAAGCATGAGTCATTAAGCATAGTCACCATTTAATACATGCACCATTAAAATCAAGATGACTCATTAGCCACTTCATCACTTCTAGAAGCTTCTAGAATGATGACTCACTCATATCTGAAGAAAAGATAAATCCGTCTTTAACCGAATGTTAAAAGACGGCTGATAGAAAACTGGAAACTGGCAACTTCCAAAAGTGATCCTGAAACGAATTTCAGGACAACCCCGAAACTGTATAAATATACCCGCATTTGTATTACGACAGAATACAAATGCAACTGAGACAAAGATATTATACCTACTCAATATAATACTCGGATCCGGCTTAAACCAAAGCCGACCAGTATCAACTGCCCGAAAACTGACACGTGCGTAAACGCACGTGCATTTTCCGAACCCTGCCATAAAACCATACGGCCTCTACAACGTTTCGCCCGAACTTGGGAAACTGTCTGTGGGGGACTCTAATGACTCGTCAGCACCCTGGCAGTGGGTTTAACCACAAACCGTCAGCGGCACTAGCAATGCGTAACGGCTGCCCATGGACTGACCTCAAGGGATGCCGATGAGCGCACTCATCCGGAAAACCCTACTGAGCCTAACAGTGACAATGTATATACAGTCCGGTCTGTTCGTCAATGAGTATCGCATATCCGCCTAGGGGGCTAGTAACGTCAGACCCCCAATAGCAGTATAAGTCGTGTCGGAGTGTAGCCCAATCACACCCTGAGATACTACTGGAGTACCTACCAGTAAATCTCCTGCCATGGCCATGGACTTTGTGTAATGGCTCTCCTAGACACAGCACGACCTCGCCCCCAATACCGGGAGAGACGAATCCCCTGCCGATCCGCTCACGTGCCTCCATATGGCTCGGGACTGTACCCAAAAACTACCTGTTTGCACGACTCCTTTGAGCCGTGGTAGGGTAGAAATCAAAGCACAGTGGGAACTCACACGAGAAAAATGACGACCTCAGGTCGATGAACTAACATGTACACATGTCACCAGGGAACTGCTATCTGACGGTAGATATAATACTAACTAGCAGATTCCCGGCGAGTCCTGTCCGGTGTACTCATAACCCAATGAGCACCTGTATACATCTTAGGTGATCCAACTGACACCAGTGGCTTGTGAGACCGGCTACCGCCCCTCGTCGGGGTCTCGACTGTACACACTAGTCTACTCCGGAGTATCGATGCCCTGTCTCGAAACTCCCACGACTAGGGACCACAATTAAGGATATGCATATAAACTACCCAACTCTCACGTATATGATCGCCATCATACTGTTGGTAGTAAAACAAGATCCTAAGGGCTCTATCAAAGTGTAACATGCAATCAGTCACCTGAACATGTACACGACTGATAAAGGCAAACCAGATAGCATACTATCATCTCGAGTAAGACTGTGCTACCGGGATAGGTCCTCCGCAATCATTGCAATCACGTACCTGCGATCCAATAATTGACTATGAGGGCACTATCTCCAACAATCTCCCACTTGCACTCAAGGCTAATATTGCGATGTCGACTACTCACAGCCCGTGTGAAACCGAACATCCAACTCCTCTACTAATCAGTTTCACAAAGCCCGTTTGTAAAACTATTGTGTTCGAGAAATAGCCTCGGTGAGTGGATCCGCCTAGAAGTTTCTTTCTGTATCTCTCTTAATCTCAAGTTCGCGGAGAAAGCCGTCTCCCGAATTGAGTACCTGTCTTAGAATATGTCTGGATATCTGATGGGACCTTAGTTCATAAATGAACTCCATATCCAAACTTCTTAGACTGTATGGATCACTGAACCTAATCAGTATCCGGCACCACGCCACCCACAGTATCCTCTGGAACCACCTGTCCATAATACTGTCCCTCGTCAGAGGGAAAACTAAAACTCTGACAAACACTCTGTCATCCATGTCACCTTTGAAGCCTGGAATGATAACCGTCTCCCGAAAGAGGCTGCCGTTATCAAATCCGCAGAACATGTACCAATGTTCTAAAACTGCTTCCTTATGTTTCTCCAGGATTGGATTAATACAAACTTATTGCATCTAGTGCAAAACCAACATTTGGTGTGGTACTTGACATCTCATGATTGACTCAATTGCCTAAGCAAGTGATCTGCCAATCATGCACATCCCTCTCCCCTTTAGTCTATACGACACCTTTAGAGAGGGTGACTCCATCACCTGCAGGTACACCACCATGCTAGGAGTCAACTATTCCAAAAACCATTAGAATATCTGTCAAAGTACCCACATTGGGAAACTACCCAAATCCAGATCTAAAACCATAGATCTAGAAACCAGAATGTCAAATATTATATCCATATCCTGTCTGGAGAAACAACTGTGTGACGACCACAGTACAACCGATCGTAGTATAGGAACTTTACTTCCTACTCTGTGTATGTCATCCAGATACCATGACATCACACCCTACTACCTTCTTAACAGATCCATCCCCTATTCTGATTGAAGTCAAAACCATGACTGTCATATCAAAATTAGATGATTTATCTCCGCTATAACTGCTCAAGTCTATAAATAGATATAAGCATCTTGCCCACTATGCTTCCGCTGCTCCCACTGACTACGACAACCCTCCTACCGGGTCTCATAGCCTGGAACAACAGTAGTGTCAAGTCTGGGTAGATAAGAACCTCCCTGTCACCGTCCTTGAGGCTACCGAAGTACCTCTCGGGTGTCTGAGGTTACCTACCAAATCTGCGGAGTGGCTATTGGAATGTCAAACTTGATTGAATGTATAGGTCCTATTAAATTTTCCGTAATCGTTCGCGGTTCTGGAATCACTTCCAGTTCTACCATACTCCCACTACTGTTTTCTGAAAAAGATCCATTTTTACTAAAACTGTGGCGAGTCTAGAACAATATCACTATTGATCTTCCAAATGGTAGAATATCAACCCTCGTCATAACCAGGGTCAACCCACAAACAGCCATTACAGAAACGTGCCCTGAGTTATCCAGAGTCTGGTTTTAAGCAAAAGCTGGACAACTCCCCGTACCTTAATTTCTTTTAAGGTACGAACTATTTTATATCCAATATAGAAACTTTGGCACTTATTTAATTGGAACCAGATTCAAATCTTGCAGCTGTCTCCAGTGCATATCAACTTAATGGAAAGAGGCTAATCAGCATTACTCAACTTAGGAATCCATCCAATTATGAGTAACCTGAAAGAGAAACACGTTTCTCAAAACCATCACTATCATCTGAATACCAATCACAAGAATCTACATCTTCGATATCTTTGAAGAATCCCGATACTTGTAACACCTGGTTCTCTACTTTATTCTTATACCCACAACTTCTCAAAACTTAGACCTTGTATTTCTACGAAACACTTGTCTAAATACTAGAGAAGTTATAAGTAAACAGAACATAGTACGAGGACCTACCCCTTTGTCCTAATGGACACTGGACAACATACAATACTCTGTATAAGTCCGTTGAGTTTGAACAACTCAAAACCTGTGCGTTGTAGGTGGAAAACTGTACCCTGGCGATTTTCTCAAATATCACCAATTACAACGAATTCCGATATAATGAGGATAATCACCTAATTCCCAATATCTTACTCCCACTCATCATCTGTAAAACCATACAGATATGAGAATGTAACCTGGTAAATACATACCCTTGTAGTAAGTGTTTAATCGGGAAAACAGTTTTTCCTTTAACAATGCACTGAAACATGAAAATGTTTCGTAGGGGTATCCTGGTATTCATAGCAATGCCTCTTCCATAATCCAATTCATGACTTTAACCGTATATTTTATTGTCGTATCTCCAAATCCCTTTATTTGTCTTTAGTCGTTACCTTCTGTACACCATCGTTAGGCTAAATGGTTTTCTTCCTTCCCTACCGTTCGGCACCAGCCTATGGTTTGGAAGAAGACTATCCAGTAAGCATAATAGGTGTACCCTCCTAAACCAAGGAGTACTCGAATCTCGAGAGAAGGTGACGATAAAAGACAACTGAATAATACCTTATTCTTTTTAAAGGTGAAATAGGAGCGGCGATGAAGTACGCGGTTTTGGTCGTGAATGATATCAGTCGCAATTTACTTTGCCCTCTTTCTAATCCCTTTATTTTGTCTTTACATATTACCTTCTGCACACCCTACTTAGGCTAATTGGTTTTCTTCATTCCCTACCTTTCGGCACCAGCCTATGGTTTGGAATAAGACTATCCAATAAGCGTAATAGGTGTACTCTCCTAAACCAAGGAGCTCTCGCAACCTGAGAGAAGGTGATAATAAAAGACAACTGAATAAACCAATTCTATTTCTCCTGAACCTGGATCCATCCTCGAAGAAGTTCCTTCGAGTTCGTATATAACCATACGATGGATCTATCCAATGGAAGTGGATATCCGTAGTAATACGGGTGTTCTGAGAAATTCAAAGGGTAAAAGAAGGAGTGGCAATGACTTATGCAACATAGACAATCCAAAAGCCAGTATTTTAAGAAGGTTCGGTCAACCTGGTCACAGAGTCATAGTCTAGGGTCGGTCAAAGGTCGCTGCCAAAGAGAGAGAGAAAAGAAACACTCTGCGTGCACTCTAACCTAGATCAGAATGGTCATCATTTTATCTAATCCGGAAACCTCCCACTGTCATGTCAAATTCTCCTCCAAACCTAAAGAAGAATCAATCGGGATCACCCGAAGAGTAAACCAACTCATCAGTGGGAATCAGGATTCAACTCTCATCGCATGATAACGTGATGGAATGCATCCACGTTACTCATACTGCAGAAGGTATGCGCATACTCGGCAAGTTTCAGTTTCTTTAGAAACTCCTGATATTATTTTTGCCCCATGCTCTTATAACCTTGGCGTTGGTCAAAATGTCATAAGTCACATGCCAAGTTCTACCCGTCACTATCTTGCCAATTTGAACCCACCCGCACATGCCCTTGACGTTGGCCAAAATGGCAGAACGACTGTCCCAAACTAACTCATCTATCTATGCAACAATTGAATACCCAGCAGCTACCAAACACTATGCCTTGGCGTTGGTCAAAATACGTAGCTTGAATACTACTGAATACCCAAAAGAAGTGACGGAGGGCTACGACTGGTTTTTGGCGAAAAACCTTTAGCGTAGTGAACTTGATATCGCTGAAGGAACCTGATAGCTTTTTAAAATATAGTGGCGAAAACCTTTTGCTAAAGAGGTCATTCCCGGTGAAGGGATCTCGGCTCTTTCCTCGTGGAATGAGGTGCAGGATATTCCACTGAATACCGCTATGCAAAGAAATATGTAATCGACTATAGTGAAGTTATTACTCTGACGCAAACTTCTGTCCAAGGGGTCTTTCCCGGTGAAGGGATATCAGCCCTTGCCTCGTCGAATGAGGTGCTGGATATTCACACCGAATACCGCTATGCATAACAAAAAGAAACGTCTTTGTAATAACACCTTTTTAAAATTGTTCCAACAACTCAAACAGGTTTGTTTTCCTTTGCATTGATCAGAATCAACGCAGTCCCATCAAATAATCACACCAGAAAAGAACGAAAATAAAATGTACGTATATGCCATCCGCATTCGTCACTGGGTCCCGTCATTACTCGTTAGGTTACTTAACTAACGACAGAGCGGGGACTGGACTAGCGCGGGTGTAAAACATATACAACATCTAATAGTATATAAACCAATATACATAATCGCTCCAGGCGTGATAATATGCAACATTACAGAAAAGTAATAAGCATCACAGAACAATACAGATATCTGGGATCCCCGAGTTTCACAGAGCCGCTGCTGAAACTCGACGTTCCCCTGTCGTGTGGATAGCCTGTGCAATGAAACCTAGACCCCTACGGGTGCGGCAAGTTACCCGCCAAAACCTGAAGCGAGGTAGTCCCCACAGCATAGTGAATGGAACACCCGGCACTTCACGGAATCCGGTAAATTGAGCACCCCTCCTTGGGTCAACCTGTACCCCCTACGAGTGCGGCGAATAGTCTGCCAATTCTGAAGTGGGGCCCCTCTGCCTCTCAAAACCATGAGATGCGGACCCGTTGCTTTCCCGAACCCGGCTATCCGTGCACTCCGTCTCGGGGCAAAACCTAGTACAGTAATGAAAAATAGTACAATAGGTACATCGACCGCAACCTGGTCGTGCCCCAAAAGAATATTATACAACAGGCAGTGACGGCTGTCCACAAGTTGGACGCTCGCCCCGCAATATCAAATGTACAAATAAACTCAGCATGTACTACCATTGCACACTGCTATCCACCACGACAAATCCGCAACATTACAGCACAACACAGAACATCAACGCGAATGTCACGTTCGCAAACCCGTCTAAAAGAACTATAGCAATCAGACGCGGTTTACCGATCAAATGACATTCCCGGTCGGAGATATAATGTAAGCACTGTAAACTAACGTGTTTAAATTTCGATCGACCAAATATCAAGAAGTGGGCCCCACAGCTTACTGGTGAACAGTAACAAAATCTGGGCCAAAACTGTATTTACCAAAAACCCCAAAATCCAACACAGAACCCACTGACCAAATTTGGGAGCACGTGCTCCTCACATGGCCGCGGAAGCGCGGCCAAACCATGGGTTTGGTCGCCCTTCCGCGGCGGCTTGGAGGAGTCACGACCCCAAATTTCGTCGTGGTTCTTAAAAACGCCTGCGCGGATTTTTAAGACATACAGAAATGATTTTTGAGACCATTGAAAATCGACAGAAACTGTCAAGCTAGGATTTTGCAATTTTCGATTTCCGGTCGGATCGATATTTTAAACGCGTTAGCACAAGTTAGCATAGCAAAATGGTGAGGCTTTGATACCACTGTAAGTCTACGCTAGCGTCCCGGCAGTCTACAGACGCCAAAATGCGGAACAAAACTTTTAAACTGGCGCTATCGTATACTTTAACCCGGATCTGCCATTATTGCTAAACTAACAAACTGTAAAGAGTGTAGGAAGATTGTACCGAACGATCCGAGTCCTTCGTTCTTCAACCATCATCCCACGCTCCGTTGCGGCTGCTCCGATCTCGTCGATCTCCGATCTCCTCGTCGAGGTGGCACCACATGATCGGTTCTTTAAACGGGCTCCCGCCTCTGACTCGAGGCAACTCGATCGTCAAGTTTGCTAAAAGAGACGACCAAGAATGATGTAGAGAATGAGTAGATGACTTTGTCTCACTTCGTCCAAATCCGTGGACGATCGGTTAATGAAGTTGCCGTGGAAATCGGGTGATGGAATGAAATGAACTGTAAAATTCCATACACCCCGAATACTATCATAATCTTTTCTAACCGAAATAAAACACCAAGTCAAGTGAGGAGAGAGAGGGCCGGCCATATATAGCAAGAGGGAGGTGACCGTAGGAGAGAGGGGTGACCACAAGAAAGCTTCTCACTTAAAAGATCAAGAAGAAAATATCTTAAGGAAAACAAAAGGCTTTAATAACAAAGCATGAGTCATTAAGCATAGTCACCATTTAATACATGCACCATTAAAATCAAGATGACTCATTAGCCACTTCATCACTTCTAGAAGCTTCTAGAATGATGACTCACTCATATCTGAAGAAAAGATAAATCCGTCTTTAACCGAATGTTAAAAGACGGCTGATAGAAAACTGGAAACTGGCAACTTCCAAAAGTGATCCTGAAACGAATTTCAGGACAACCCCGAAACTGTATAAATATACCCGCATTTGTATTACGACAGAATACAAATGCAACTGAGACAAAGATATTATACCTACTCAATATAATACTCGGATCCGGCTTAAACCAAAGCCGACCAGTATCAACTGCCCGAAAACTGACACGTGCGTAAACGCACGTGCATTTTCCGAACCCTGCCATAAAACCATACGGCCCGAACTTGGGAAACTGTCTGTGGGGGACTCTAATGACTCGTCAGCACCCTGGCAGTGGGTTTAACCACAAACCGTCAGCGGCACTAGCAATGCGTAACGGCTGCCCATGGACTGACCTCAAGGGATGCCGATGAGCGCACTCATCCGGAAAACCCTACTGAGCCTAACAGTGACAATGTATATACAGTCCGGTCCGTTCGTCAATGAGTATCGCATATCCGCCTAGGGGGCTAGTAACGTCAGACCCCCAATAGCAGTATAAGTCGTGTCGGAGTGTAGCCCAATCACACCCTGAGATACTACTGGAGTACCTACCAGTAAATCTCCTGCCATGGCCATGGACTTTGTGTAATGGCTCTCCTAGACACAGCACGACCTCACCCCCAATACCGGGAGAGACGAATCCCCTGCCGATCCGCTCACGTGCCTCCATATGGCTCGGGACTGTACCCAAAAACTACCTGTTTGCACGACTCCTTTGAGCCGTGGTAGGGTAGAAATCAAAGCACAGTGGGAACTCACACGAGATAAATGACGACCTCAGGTCGATGAACTAACCTGTACACATGTCACCAGGGAACTGCTATCTGACGGTAGATATAATACTAACTAGCAGATTCCCGGCGAGTCCTGTCCGGTGTACTCATAACCCAATGAGCACCTGTATACATCTTAGGTGATCCAACTGACACCAGTGGCTTGTGAGACCGGCCACCTCCCCTCGTCGGGGTCTCGACTGTACACACTAGTCTACTCCGGAGTATCGATGCCCTGTCTCGAAACTCCCACGACTAGGGACCACAGTTAAGGATATGCATATAAACTACCCAACTCTCACGTATATGATCGCCATCATACTGTTGGTAGTAAAGCAAGATCCTAAGGGCTCTATCAAAGTGTAACATGCAATCAGTCACCTGAACATGTACACGACTGATAAAGGCAAACCAGATAGCATACTATCATCTCGAGTAAGACTGTGCTACCGGGATAGGTCCTCCGCAATCATTGCAATCACGTACCTGCGATCCAATAATTGACTATGAGGGCACTATCTCCAACACTTTAATCCAACGGTGATCTGATTTACAGAACATAATCTTTCTTGTTTAGAAAGATTGGGAAAATATTTTCCCATACAGAGCTTATTCTGTAGCTTGGTGATTTTTAATCACCATTGAATCTTTAATCAACGGTGCTCTTTTTTACAGAGCACAATCTTTCTTGTTTAGAAAGATTGGTGGAAATATTTTCCAAATAGGGTTCTGATCCCTCTTATTTAGAATTTAATTCTATCGGCTCGGAAGGTATTAGGAACCCTCACGCATATCACGTGACCCATAGCACTAGGCGGTTTTCTTATATGCAGCAGTCCCAGAAAAGCATCACGTGTTGGCACGTGATGCGCATTTTGGCCTGTTATTTATTTTAGGAAGGCGCCTATATACTTTGTATATAAATGCTCACGTGCCTGCACGTGAGGCTCAATTTCAGCCTTATTTGTTAAGCGTACAGCCTATAATTTTTGCTCCAAGGCGCATCACGTGCGGATACGTGATGCTCCATTTGGAAAAAATTTCCATCGCTTTTTTGGTTCATTATTTATTCTTTATAAGTGAATAAGGACGTCCTAACTTCTCTTCGAGGGATTGGCGTAGGCGTGTGTTTCTTTAGCGAGCAACCGGTTTCGGGTCACTCGGTTGTTGTTGAGTGTTGGCAACGAAGGCTGCTTTCCCTTTATCCTTCGCATTCTGAGGGTCCATCTTTGAAGAAGGAGGACCGTGGCCCATTTGGTCCATTTGGGCAAGCTTTTCGATCAAAGCCTAGAAGGTGGTCTGCTTGAAAAACGTCATGAACTGGGACACGGTTGCCTGAGGATCGAGAGTCCCTATGAACATGCCTACGGTAAGAGCCTCTTCGATGCGTTGTTCACATTTCGACCATAGGTTTCACCACCGAATTGCGTATTGAACCCAGTTCTCTCCTGGCTTCACCCTGGCGTTGATTAACACCGTGATTAGGGTACTCTCGCTCGCGCTGGCGAACCGCTGCATGAATAGCAGCTCCATTTCTGTAAATGTTTTGACGGATTCATTCGGAAGCTCCGAGTACCATTCAAATGTCGTCTCCGACAAGCTACCGACGAACTGGAAAAGCAGCAATTTGTCATCACCTCCAGTATTACCGCATAAAGCTCTGAATGAGCGACATGCTGGTGCGGGTTGCCTGTCCCCTTATACACGTAGAACTTAGGGATGATATATCCCGACGGGTATTTGATTTGATCGTACCAGCCTGGATAGGGCCACCCAGTTCTGACGACCTGGCCAGCCGCTTCACTCGCTTGGTGAGCTTTTATTTGTTGAGCTATGTATTCATCAAGGGAAGCTTTGGATATCGTCTCCTCCTTGACTGTTGATAGAGCCAGAAGAGGGTTTGATGTTTCCCCTCTGTCGTCCTCGATGATTATCGATTGATCTTCGGTTGGAGGTTCGGGTTGGATCATCATTCCAACCACGTCCTGGAACAGAAGCGCCATATGTTTTATATTAGTCGCTTGTTCCGCGGCCACCTTATCCTTTCTCTCCAGCACCCTTCACAAGAACTCCGTATCGATCTATTGGTCTTGGAGTTGTTTAGACGCTGCTTCCGGGCTTTCTTTCTGCCCAATGAGTGCTACCATCTTCTTCAGCATCTCTTGGAGCTTTTGTTGTTGCACCTGAGCTTTTGTCAACGACCGAGTTTGCAGTCAATGACTCACGGAAGCACGTCTATCCTCTTTTTCGGAAGCCATGTAGACTGTTTGCACGATCATGCCTCCAGAATTGGGGCGTTTGGGTCCAGCGCCTTTGGAATTTGCCGCAGGCATCGGGGCTTTCTCTGGCCTTCTCCTTTTCTGAGAGGCCGAAGTTGGAGGGGCCATGGTAACAGGCATCCATGTGGATGATACCTTCTGTAGTATGGCGGAGGGATGGTCCTCCTCTTGCCGAGCCTTCTTTGTCTCCAGTCGGCGAGAGTAATCTTTACTGATCACAGAATCTTGGACCTTCCGCCAGACCCTATGGATTTTGGAGGACAGACGCTGAGGGGGTTGCTCCGGTTTTGCCTGCATCATGTTTTCAGCAGGCAGGGGAGACTTCTTCAATACAGCGGTTGGGGAGTTCTTTCGCACCCTCCTGAACGGATCGAAGTTGTTCCCAATTAGAACAGCAGAGTCAATTTCTACTATTGGAGCTGGTGGGGTAAGTCCAGAGGGGGAACTGCCCCCAGCTTTCCTCACTCGGCGCCAGTGGCAACATCAAGCATGTCTTGCATATGGGATCACCTCAGTTGTGGAAGCGGCTTTGTCATACCCCTTGCTTTGGTGAAGAGCTACTGCTGGTGCCAGCCTATCGAAGTCTGACGTCCGTTGAAAGGAAATTGTCAATCTGTCAAAGGCCAACTTTCTGGTAGGGGAAGCACTTCGAACGACTTCACCCGTCAAAGGAGTTGGAATGGCCAATATTATGAAGACGGATCCTTTGGTAGGAGAAACCCTTGTGACGACTTCTCCCGGCGGAGCTGGAACGGCTATCCATTTTGGGATAACCCCTTCAGGTATCGCGAGCCTCTTTGCGGGACCACTTGAGTTTTGGCTCAGCCTGTTGAAGATTGAGGTGGCAAACTTGGACGACCCGTTGAAAGTGGCCGTGGAAGTTGCAATTCGATCAAAGACCGACTTCTTGGGAGATTCTTGTGGTGGCACTGGAGTACTGAAGCTTGCTGGCGGAAGCATGGTCCCTAAGAACAATTCAGTGGTGGCTTGAGTCACCTGCTCTATTAGAATTGCAAAGATGGAAGACGCATGGGGTCCATAAGTCACTCCTCCATTTGGTGTGGAGCGAGAGTTGCTGTTGCAGTTTGTGCAGCTGGAAGCCATCGATTTCTCTTCTCTCCTACATAGGAGCAAGACACCAAATCTTAGTACCTCAAATCCAGGGGAAACCATGGCAAATCGCGATTTTGTTCACGAACACGACACACGAAGTGTGGAGTGGAAAGAGGAAAAGGTCCCACCGGGCGTGCCAGAATATGTTCAACACCGGAAGACGTGACCGGGAAGTCTGGCCTTAATTCTGGGGGCAGATACTATTTGGATTTATCCATCAACCACTCCGAAGATGCCAAGCTAATTTATGGCGCCGTATATCGGAGGTTTGGACGTATATGGCCGTTGTAGCAGACTTCGTCAGATTCCCTATCGTTTGCGAGGGGTTTTTGATTGTGGGGACGCTCTTCCCTGCAGGCGCAAGCCTCTGCAGTTAATTACGTTATCGCATCGCGATAACCACTTTCTCCTGCACCAGAAGTTCATTTCATGTCGTGTGTGTTTGTTTTATTTTAGGTTTCTCGTAGATTGTATACGGAGACTAATTTATGTTATCGCCCGTAGGGCGTGGATTAGTCCAAATCTGTATATCCTTAGATTTGGGTTTGGTTTAATTTAAGGAGCATTAATCTCGTTTGAGACTAAAATCAATTTAAATGTTTGTTAAGGATACGTTGGTCCAATTTGAGACTAAGATATAGTTAACAGGGTTTTAGAATCATTCAGATCCAACAAAAGAGCATTTGGGCTCTATTGTTTTAGTTTAAGGACGTTTCGGTACATAGATCACCATTTCGAGGTGAAGGTTTAGTTTAAGGACGTTTCGGTCCGCAGATCACCGTTTTTGAGGTGAGGGTTTAGTTTAAGGAAGTTTCAGTCCGTAATTAGTTTAAGGACGTTTCGTTCCATATATCATCCTACGTGCACGTGTATTTCTTACGTGACGGGATGTGCGGCGATGATGTGGGATACACCCATTTGTGGTGTGGTTTGATTCAAGGTGTGCACGTCAGCTTAGGAAGTGCACCCAAAAGCAGTTGGTTTTCGGGACCCGCCACCTTTCTGAAGATGTTGAGGGATTACAATAACATGTATCAGAGGTATGGAGAGATGTACCCTTGAACCAATTCCCGTACCTGAGAGAAGAGATCATGATAGACCATCTAAGAATCATTAGCCATTTTAATTCTAATAAATTATAGGTCATAACCATTCTAATTATTTTGGGAGTTAAAAAGAAGATGAAATGAAAGGTCTCATTTGTAGGTTATGAGAAGGATAAAAATTGATAAAAAATAATAATAATTGCAAGAATGAGAATTTGAACATATGACATATGGAATAACAATTCAAGGACTTAACCAATGAGCTATAAGATTGTTCATGCACATATTTAATTAGAATTAAATATATGTTGTTGCATGAAAAGAAAGTGGGTTTTTGGGCTCATAGTTTTATAAAAGAAAATGATAATGAAAATGAAATTGGATTTGAGTTATGGGTTTGGTTAGGTCTTCTGTTTAATTTGAAAAAAAGAGGTTAAAATTTAGTTTTAAAAAATGTGTTTGGGAAAAATAGATAGAATAATAAAATAATATATTTAATAGAAAACAAAATATACAGAAAATACTAAGAATAAATAGATAAAATATTTTACTAAAGAAAGAAAATACGAATGTATAGTAATATTGGGTCGTTATATTACCCCGCTTTGTCTCTTTATTAAGTGCTAGGCACTTTTTACGGTGCCCACGTGCGAAGCACGTGAGATGCTAAGCGCTGCCTGATGAGTACCAAGCATTTTTATGTTGAGTAGCGCCCACGTGAGGGGAACATGAGGCGCTGGACACTGGGCGCCAACCACTGAGTGCTAAGCACTTCTTACTGAGTAGCGCCCACGTGAGGGGCTCGTAGGGCGCTGGGCGGTGATCGTCAACCACTGAGTGCTAAGCACTTCTTATTGAGTAGTGCCCAAGTGAGGGGCACGTGGGGCGCTGGGCGTTGAGCGCCAACCACCGAGTGCTAAGCACTTCTTATTAAGTAGCGCCCACGTGAGGGGCACGTGGGGCGCTGGGCGTTGAGCGCCAACCACCGAGTGTTAAGCACTTCTTATTAAGTAGCGCCCACGTGAGGGGCACGTGAGGCGCTGGGCGCTGAGCGCCAACCACTGAGCACTTCTTATCGAGTAGCACTCATGTGAGGCGCATGTAGGGCGTGTTCACACCATAATATTGTATTATTATATTCCCCATTCTTATTCGTTTTATAAATAAACAGGTGCTTTTGACGAATGTCTGCTACATATTACAGGTTACAGGTTCTTGGATCTAAAACAGTGAAAACGATGAAAAGACGATGCAAAAGTGGACTTTCACCAACAAACAGAAGACTCTTGATCAAGCCTACATCAAAGATAAAATTCACAAAGTACAAGGCAATGCAAGGTCCAAGATTACAAAGCGAACGGTTAAAAGTCCACCGTAATTATTCACTGGAGATCTGGAAGAAACATAGAAGCTATTTTAATAAAAGAACCAAATAATAAGGAAGCCCAAAGACAGAAGAGCCCACAAAGGAAATTTCAAGGCCCAATACTTCCTTTTAAAGAGACAGAGACATAAAATTTTATCAAAGCTTGGAGTCTACTTTGACTAGGTCTTCCTAAGGATATTTTGGTAAATATAGACGTGCGAATCAATTGTAACCTAGGGTTTCCTATTCTTTATAAATAGGAACTCTAAATCACTGTAAATGCTATGCCTCCCTTCATTAATAAATTTTAGAATTCTTTTGGAGAGTATCGGTGCCTCTTTTCAATTCATGAATTCAGATCTGACAACCCTGTGTTGATATTTGGAGAGAGCCATCTGTTAAGTAAGTAATTTTTCATTCTTTGCCCTAGGTAGATTTAATTCCTTGCCCTAGATAATTGTTTAGAGTTATCTTTGGGGAAGGCTTTTTGAGAGATGAGATCTCTCATCCATTTCTTACCCATCACATATAATCAATAGGACTCCATGCATGCACGCACACACCGCGCCCTACGGCACCCTATCCTTCGAGGTAGCAGTGATACCGTAGTATAAAGGCCCGGTTGCGCGCGTTTTCTATGGAGGTTAGGGTAAGGATTGATAAAGGAAGGACAAGAACCTAGAGGAAGGAACACATTCCTGAATGGATCTAATCTCCTTTATTGATAATTACCATAACTTCTCTTAGATCCTAATTTGGGTATAGAAAGTGTTGAGATTTATTTACATTTCCAAACCATTCCTAAACCTAACCCTAGCAAGATTTAGATCTAGATAATTTTAGTATAGATAGATTTAGTTTTTTAGATTTAATAGTCAATCCGAACACCCTTCGGAATTAACTCATAAGCACGATTAGGAGATTCACAACATCCCTGTGGACCGACCCGTACTCACCGGCTAGCTACCAAGCGACGCCGTTCTTGATTACGGTTAATAGATAGTTTTTGAGACCAATCAAATGGCGCCGTTGCCGGGGATGGCGTGTTATTTCCTTTTTGCAATTTCGGGTTAATCAAAATTAAAAAAATCATAAAAATCTGAAAAATCAAAAAACGATATAAAAATATATCATTTGTTATTTTTGGGAAGGGTATTTTTGTATGAATTTTGCAGGATCTACGGACAAATTCGGATCTGGAAATCTACAGAGATCAAAATAGCAAATATCAAATCCGAACAAATAGAGGAATATCACAATAGACAACAGAAGAAATTAGGAGGACCGAGTCAACAAGAAGAATCACGGTGATCTGGTCAAACAAAAAAGAAAAGAAAAAAAAAGCCGAAGAGACCAACTCGCGGCGGAACCGCCGCGTGACCCCCTCTCCGGCCGCGGAACCGTCGCTCCCTGGTGGCATCACCAAAAAAAAAGTTCCGCCCCTGCAAATCTCTGTGAGTTTTCTCTCTCCTCCTCTGCAAATCTCCAATATATCTTCTGAAAAATCTCTTGCAGGATTTCCTTGCGCTTAAAAATCTTCCCCCTTCCAAATAACAAATCTTGTGCAGGATTCTTTGCGCGCGTTTAAAATAAAAATTGATTGCAAGAAATCTTTTCTGGTTTGCATTATCTTTTCTCAAATTGCAATAACAACAAAAAATCTTTGATTGCAAGTGATTTTTTCTGTTTTGCATATCTTTAAAACTGACTTTAAGGGGATTTTGACCAATTTAGATTAGGTGGGGATTTCATCACCCTTCCCAGGACCCCAGAAATCACATAAGGCATATGCATTGACCATCTATTAATTAAAAAATACTAGATTCAGCCTTAAGGACTTCGAGCTCAATAGGACATAGGACTAGTTATAGGCATCAGCCGTTTATCCTAACCTGACTTTGCGGTGTCTAGGCAAGTGTGTCAAGGCAAGTGGTTACTTAATTAGGACCGCTACTTGTAGCGGGGAGCCTCCCACTTACCTGGCACTTACCTGGCCGCAATTGGCGGTGAAGAGGCGGTTTGAGGTCCTATCTCTAACCCTTTGGAACAATTAGGAGCTGTCTAGCTGACCTAGGTGACCCTAGAGTTAGGCCTGATTGTGCATTTCTAGTTGATTGCATTTGTGTGTAATCCCTTTATCGGAAAAAAAATTTGCAAAACAAAAAAAAGGAATTTTTTTTAAAAAAAGACTTGCAACTTTTGTCGCTAAGAAATCCGTGCACTCCAATCGTCTTTCTTTTCTCATTCTTCTATCATGGGTACCCCACATCATAAATCTCTTGCCGAACTTTGGTATCCCGACCTAACCTTGCTTCGTACGTCAATTGTTTCGGTCGATTTAAGGAAGATCCCTCCGTGCCCAAAATTTCTTTGAAAGATCAAATAGAAGCGTCTAGGAGAAACAGTTTGACTTTGCGACCCACTTTGTGTCAACCTTGTCAACTTTCACCACCTTCATACGTTGATACCACTTTTTCAAGCCCTGCTGTAACTCCTAAACCGATGTCCATTGCTGAGCATATTGCTCAATCTCGTATCCGATCTTTCACTCCTCTCCACACATCCAGTTATAGGGATCAACAAGTTCATTCACCTTTCTATCCACAGGTTGATCCTACTCCTGTCCAGCCATCCACTTCCTACCAGTCCTACCCGACTTTCCCACCGTCACTGGACACTATTTCTACACAGCCTTTTGGGAGTTTCACATATCCACACAATTTCGAATCTTTTACCGAAACCCCCTTACCACCCAAGTCTAGTTTGGAAGAGTCGTTGGAGGCTTATATCTTAGCAACAAACAAAATGGTTAGGAATGTGGAAGCATCCATTACCGCCCTTAGACAACCTTGTGAACCGGCAGCTAGCTTTCAACTAGCTTCAAATTTTTCAATGTATAAGGAGGCGGTTGGACAGAGTGAGAATGTGATAGGATTTCCAAACCAAACCTACCCATACCCAATTGAATCCAACAACTCCAATTTTCAAACATGTGTCCAAAATGATGAGTTGTGCGACTTTGTAGTGCTTGATTTGCTAGATTGTGAAGAACCCCTTTCGAGTGAAACCACACGTAATCCTTTTGACCTTTACACCTCCACTCTAGAACCTAAATCGATAAATATCCATGCTTTTGATGAGGTGTCAGAAAATATTGATTTTCACTTGATTGAGGATATAGACGCCGGGAATATTTCGGATGATGAACCTGTCGATTTGATTAAAATTTTATGTCCAATTCATCATCCCGAGTCATTAATTGTTTCTCCCAAACTTCATATACGTCTTGATTTTGATGATAATGGCATGGATGAGATAAGTATTAAGGAGATTTATGAGGATAATATTGAGGAGAGTAGTGAGGATAATATTGAGGTTGAACCATTTTTGTTTGATGTGTCGGATTTTCCAATTCATCCTCTTGAACCTTTACCTAAATCACCCTCCCTCCTTTCCATCGTTCCGACCACGCCTAATATCACGCTTGAAGACTGTGAGTTTGAAAATTTTCTCTTTGAATCTAACACAGTTCTCACAGACGATAACACGTACGAGTGTTTCACTTTTTCAGACGATGTTGACGACTCACCGCCCGAGTTTGAGTCCTTTACATTTTCAGATGAGTTAGTCGAACCATCAGACTCGGTTGCTTACAGTTGTTTTGAACCATTGATGGAATCCTTCAAGTTCGCGACAGATTACTTAGGTGAGAATAACACTATCCCTAATTCACTCCCTTTCGTCCTTCCTATCGTTCCGACCGTACAAGAGACCGTTACGCTTTCATCTCCAATACCAAGTTCGGCGTACCCATGCCTTCTTGCGAATCTTGAGGGATTTGACCCCATTTCACTACGAGTTGATAGATTATCACAATCACTTTTAACACTTCGGTCATCACAAATTGCGCTAATTTATTCACTCGATTTATACCCTCAAGATCGTACTCCACTTCTTTCTTTTTTCCGCCATTCTTCTCCCCCACCGAGACCGTATCCCGTTTCTACCTCCACACGGTCTCGTGTGCTTCTCATCTCTTTTCTTTCCACTCCATTCTTTCACCAACTCGACCATTACCACGATAAGATTTTTGAATGGTTGGTGCTAACTTTTGGCTTGTGTAAGGCCAAGCTTAAGTTTGGGGGGAATCTTGTTGTATATATGTATATATATTTTTGTTTTCTTTTTCTATAAAAAATATTAAAAAATTCAAAACATTAAAAAAATATTAAAAAATTTATAAATAAATAAACAGGGGAGTGTCGGCATTTTGACCCTCTTGGTGTAGCATGACAGTGAGGACACTGTCAAGTTTAAGTTTGGGGGTATGCTCGGTACGTCTTCTTCCTTCGCATTCATTTGTATATTTTTGCATTTGCATATTTATTTGAAAACCCATAAAAAATTGAAAAATTTTGAAAAATTATAAAAATTATTGTATTCAATTTTGGCTTATTTGACTAGAGTTTGACAGATAGGTTAACTGGCTAGGAACAACTAGATCTTAGACTTAGTAAATTAAAAACCCTAAAAATAACATTTCTTAAAGCTTAACGGTAGAAGTATATGTTTTTGTAGTTTATTTAGAAATAGGCAAATTTTGAGTTCAGTTCTTGGGCTAGGTTGAAACAAAGGAAAAGTATTGATGTTCTTATTAGAGTATAAGTTTGAAAAATAATTCCTATCTTAAGTCTAGATTCTGAAAATGTATACCCTACAATTTGCACAATCATGCACCTTGAAACTTGGAATAGTAGAGGAGACCTTGAAATACTCTTGTCTAAAGTCCTTAGTACGAAGAAAATGAAAATAAAAGAAAAAAAGTGAATAAAGAAAAAAAATGAACACTGGTTTTTGTGAATACTTAAGGCTGCAAAAAATAGAAAAATATTTAGCGAGGGTGCTTCATCACCAAGTGCCTTAGACAAACTGGTTTAGGAGTCACTGCTAAAAAGCCTTGGGTGTTGCAAGACTAGGAAGTACGCTTTAAAGTGAAAACGCATTTTGTAATCGGTCGTTGGTACCTCAAGAAGTATTAACGGTCGCATGAAGGATGTGTAGCAAAATTCATTTAAAAATTCACCAATTAATAAGTGCTTTGGACAATGGACAAGGGTATGATTGCTTGATTTGAATTTCAAAGTGTAGGGGTGACTTATACACACACGTAGGGATATGTGATTGGAGTTTAGATGAAAGAAAGGAATGAAGAATAGAACTTGTATCTTTAGTAGAGTTGATAAAAATTCCTAAATGGAGATGGAAACCTAGAATGAAAACTCAAGAGATGCCGAAAGCTAAGTAAGTCTATAGAACATATATAATCTTAAGTTAAATAATTAGGAAGTGTGAAGAATATGGGTGGTTAATTTACGAGTCGACGATAATAGAATTCCTTGTTAGAAGACCTAATTGGAGAATTAAAGTTAATGGGCCGAATTGATAGGATTTTGTGGGTAGTATCCGCTGAAAACCCTCAGGAGACAACACTCCTCCTACTATGGACACGTAGAGGTTTAACGGCTTGTTGCACGAGCTCAGTGCAATCGCGTTTCCCTACGAAAGTGCGGGTATGTTTTTTGTAGAGAATAAAAATAAGTTTGCTCGAGGACGAGCAAAAGAAAAGTTTGGGGGTATTTGTTCACACCATAATATTGTATTATTATATTCTCATTCTTATTCGTTTTATAAATAAACATGTGCTTTTGACGCATGTCTGCTACATATTACAGGTTACAGGTTCTTGGATCTAAAACAGTGAAAACGATGAAAAGACGATGCAAAAGTGGACTTTGACCAACAAACAGAAGACTCTTGATCAAGCCTACATCAAAGATAAAATTCACAAAGTACAAGGCAATGCAAGATCCAAGATTACAAAGCGAACGGTTAAAAGTCCACCGTAATTATTCACTGGAGATCTGGAAGAAACATAGAAGCTATTTTAATAAAAGAACCAAATAGTAAGGAAGCCCAAAGACAGAAGAGCCCACAAAGGAAATTTCAAGGCCCAATACTTCCTTTTAAAGAGACAGAGACATAAAATTTTACCAAAACTTGGAGTCTACTTTGACTAGGTCTTCCTAAGGATATTTTGGTAAATGTAGACGTGCGAATCAATTGTAACCTAGGGTTTCCTATCCTCTAGAAATAAGAACTCTAAATCATTGTAAAGGCTATGCCTCCCTTCATTAATAAATTTTAGAATTCTTTTGGAGAGCATCAGTGCCTCTTTTCAATTCATGAATTCAGATCTGACAACCCTGTGTTGATGTTTGGAGAGAGCCATCTGTTAAATAAGTAATTTTTCATTCTTTGCACTAGGTAGATTTAATTCCTTGCCCTAGATAATTGTTTAGAGTTAGCTTTGGGGAAGACTTTTTGAGAGATGAGATCTCTCATCCCTTTCTTACCCATCACATATAATCAATAGGACTCCATGCATACACGCACACACCGCGCCTTACGGCACCCTATCCCTCGAGGTAGCAGTGATACCATAGTATAAAGGCCTGGTTGCGTGCGTTTTCCATGGAGGTTAGGGTAAGGATTGATAAAGGAAGGATAAGAACCTAGAGGAAGGAACACCTTCCCGAATGGATCTAATCCCCTTTATTGATAATTACCATAACTCCTCTTAGATCCTAATTTGGGTATAGAAAGCGTTGACATTTATTTACATTTCCAAACCATTCCTAAACCTAACCCTATCAAGATTTAGATCTAGATTATTTTAGTATAGATAGATTTAGTTTTTTAGATTTAATAATCAATCCGAACACCCTTCGGTATTAACTCGTAAGCGCGATTAGGAGATTCACAACATCCCTGAGGACCAACCCGTACTCACCGGCTAGCTACCAAGCGACGCCGTTCTTGATTGCGGTAATAATATTTTTGATCGTTAAAATCTCTTTCAATCAAAAATATTATTACCGCAATCAAGAAAGGCGTCGCTTGGTAGCTAGCCGGTGAGTACGGGTCGGTCCACAGGGATGTTGTGAATCTCCTAATCGCACTTACGTGTTAATTCCGAAGGATGTTCGGATTGATTATTAAATCTAAAAAACTAAATCTATCTATACTAAAATTATCTAGATCTAAATCTTGCTACGGTTAGGTTTAGGAATGGTTTGGAAATGTAAATAAATCTTAACGCTTTCTATACCCAAATTAGGATCTAAGAGGAGTTATGGTAATTATCAATAAAGGGGATTAGATCCATTCGGGAAGGTGTTCCTTCCTCTAGATTCTTATCCTTCCTTTATCAATCCTTACCCTAACCTCCATGGAAAACGTGCGCAACCGGGCCTTTATACTACGGTATCACTGCTACCTCGAGGGATAGGGTGCCGTAGGGCGCGGTATGTGTGTGTATGCATGGAGTCCTATTGATTATATGTGATGGGTAAGAAAGGGATGAGAGATCTCATCTCTCAAAAAGCCTTCCCCAAAGCTAACTCTAAACAATTATCTTGGACAAGGAATTAAATCTACCTAGGGCAAAGAATGAAAAATTACTTACTTAACAGATGGCTCTCTCCAAACATCAACACAGGGTTGTCAGATCTGAATTCATGAATTGAAAAGAGGCACCGATGCTCTCCAAAAGAATTCTAAAATTTATTAATGAAGGGAGGCATAGCCTTTACAATGATTTAGAGTTCCTATTTATAGAGGATAGAAAACCCTAGGTTACAATTGATTCGCACGTCTATATTTACCAAAATATCCTTAGGAAGACCTAGTCAAACTAGACTCCAAGCTTTGGTAAAATTTTATGTCTCTGTCTCTTTAAAAGGAAGTATTGGGCCTTGAAATTTCCTTTGTGGGCTCTTCTGTTTTTGGGCTTCCTTATTATTTGGTTCTTTTATTAAAATAGCTTCTATGTTTCTTCCAGATCTCCAGTGAATAATTACGGTGGACTTTTAACCGTTCGCTTTGTAATCTTGGACCTTGCATTGCCTTGTACTTTGTGAATTTTATCTTTGATGTAGGCTTGATCGAGAATCTTCTGTTTGTTGGCCAAAGTCCACTTTTGCATCGTCTTTTCATCGTTTTCACTGTTTTAGATCCAAGAACCTGTAACCTGTAATATGTAGCAGACATGCGTTAAAAGCACCTGTTTATTTATAAAACGAATAAGAATGGGGAATATAATAATACAATATTATGGTGTGAACAGGGCGTTGGGCGCTGATTTTTCCTTGTACATTTTTTTCTGGGGAGTATAATTTTCTGATTCTTTTCTGGATCTTTGATCTACAAGAACAAGTTCATCCCGATGAGAATTAAATTCTCACTTGTGGAAGACTTGTCTTATAGATCTCAGATCCAGAGAAAGAACTAAGTTCTTTAATAAGGGTTAAACCCTTAGATATACAAGCGAGATGCTTCGATCTCTGTTCTTTTGATTTACCTAGAATTTCTCCTGAGAAAGGAGGTCTTCTTCTTTCTTCCTTCTTAAAGCTTTTTGCTTTATTCTTTTTTCAAAGCTTATAGAAGGGTTCTTTCTCTTTGAATTGAAGTCTTGGGTCCTTTTATAGTAGAGGCATGTCTGTTGATTAGTTAAAGAAATCTCTCATTGAGAGATCCTAATTAATTTTAGGGATTTTACCCACCGTTGGATCTTTGATCCAAGGACTTCTGTTTTACAGAAGGTATTTTTCTTATTTTTAACAAGATTATGGAAATATTTTCCCATACAGAATCTATTTTGCAGATAGATGATTTTTTAATCACCATTGAATTTTTAATCCAACAGTACTCTGTTTTACAGAGAGTAATCTTTCTTGTTTAGAAAGATTTGAGGCATATTTTCTCAACAAAATTTAATTCTGCATTCTGATAATTTATCATCTCCGTTAGATTTTTGATCCAACGGCTCTGTTTAACAGAGAGTAGAATTTAAATCTACTAGGCGCCAGGGCTTACGTGCTGTGCACGTGCGGCGCCAATAAGAGTTCTTTAACTCTAGCGCTGGCGCCTTCGTGGCAGGCACATGAGGCACTGCCTCTTGAGTATTTTGTGCTTTGCACATGGGCGCTGCTCATATAATAGTTTTTTCTTAACTCTGGCGCCGGCGCCCTCGTGGCAGGCACGTGAGGCGCTGCCTCTTAAGATTTGTGTGCTTTTCACACGGGCTATCCCCTTGTGTTTTGAACAGAGCTTTGCTCTTTTATTGAGGAAAACACTAGCAAATATATGACGTAATCTTGAACCATGATGGGTTTCAATTTTGCGGGTCGGGTCAGATACTAACCACAGACACCAAATGTATCATTCGCACCTAAAAGTAAATAATAAACAAGATAACTTCCGCAAGATTAGGAAAATTCCAAATAAAATATACTATAAATTCACCAGGGTGTTACAATATGCGTTCGGCGTCACAAGCGGGAAATTTCTGGGGTTCATGGTTACCCACTGTGGAATCGAGGCGAACCCAGAGAAAATCAATGCCATCATCAACATGGTCGTCACGCGCTGCTTCCCAGTGTACGGGGAAGGAGACGTGGCGGGTCGCGACGTATTACTCAGAAGTAAACACGTAAAGCGTAAATAAGCAATATAATAAAATGTACATAAGAATAATAGGAGAATTAATATAAACAACAACCTTTATTAATATCCATTTTTTACAAACAACTGAAAAGAAACGTACAATGATAGAAAGCGATGCCCAAACAGTGGCATATGAACTGAAAAGAAAATAAGTACAAATAAAAGCCTAAAAGTCTGGCTCCTCTGTGAACTGCTCCAAGTCATCATGGCTGAGCTCGGTCTCCTGAAAGTCGGGTCCTCCTAACGAACATTCCAAAGAAAGAAAAGACAGGAATTTCGTCAGCGAACTAGCGCTCGGTAAGCCCCAAAAGAGAGATAGAAATAGACAAGATAGAAATAGACAATAAGGAACTGGTGAAGGTACAAGTATATGTTTATTATACTAACGTATTTGTTTGTAAATTGGTACAGAATGTATCAATGTATACGAGAGGAGTCCAACTATCCCGTGGACTATGGGAAACAGAAAGTACAAGGCCCCGTCAAAACCCATGAGACAACAACACGGATGTTCATGTAGGTGTCTTTTAGTGTCCATCATCGTGCCACTTTTAACACATTCCGTACTAGTCTATCCCTTTAAAACCCCGTAATATATATTGTATTGATTTGTAGTTATCGGACTTGTCGAAACCATGGTATAAGTTGTTCATGTAAACGGTTCAAGATGTAAATGGTAGTCATGTAGTCAAGTCAGGATATTTCCATGATTCCGTCAAGTCAAGTCATATTGTATGTTTGATATTGTTTCGGTATTCATATTCAATTTCAAGTATAGATGTTTTGCATATTCGATTCATATTGAATTGGAGTTATGTTTGGATTGGATTCATGTTTAGATTTGGACTTAGACTTGAGTCAGACACTTAAACAGATTTTGATCCTGAATTAGGTTTTGGGGTTATCGGTAACTGTTGTACATGGACGGCAGGATTTGTGTCTTTTTCCAAGACAATTACCATTGATAACTTCGTTTTAGTTTTCTACCATAAATAGGCAAGCACTCACTTTCTTCGGCCCCCTGAGGCTCAAGAGAATTGATCCTGCTTAAACCCATAATTACTAAGATCCTTAATGTAATTTATATAATTCGAGGGGGTTTTATGAAAAAAAATTATATTCTTTCCAAAATACACCTCGAATATTTATTTATGTTATTTAGGGTTTTCATTATTGTGGATTTTAGAGAAGGAGGTATATTAGGGAAAATATACTTAACTTGAATAGTTCAAGGTATATTAGTATAAACTTGTTTTGTAATGATACTTGATGGTATTTTGGTGAAATTTTTCATTCCTTTATTTTGTTTAGAAAATATGGAATTTTTTATTATATATTGAAAATATGTAGTTTGATAATATTTATATAATTATTAAAAAATTAATTTTATTACTAAATAGAAATTCTTGTTTTTCTTAATAATCGTATTAAAATTCCTTCGAGGCTGAATGCTCTGTGAGGAGATCTGCATCTCGCTCTGCTAGCCCGAGGATGTGCCATAATCCTCACCATCTAAGACGGGTTCCCCAAAAGTGGGTTGTAGAGACACGATCGTAAAGAATTAAATAATACTATTTACAAGAAAACGGTTTTTTATATAGTTCAAGGTATTTTGATGAAAAGCCGTATTTGTCACAAAAATATTGTTTCAAGAGAATATGTCAAGATGTATGTATGTGAAAGGTAGGTCATTACCTTGTGAAGTTTTCTAAAGGTAATATTAAGCAAAACAATAAAAGTTGTTATATGTAAAGTTTGTGGTATATAAACGAAAAATGTAATTTAAAGTTATTTAACATGATCTTTTATGGTAAAAATTGTTCTAACTATTTGTTTTATGATTAATAAGTAAGATACAGTGATATGGATAAGTGATTCTTAGAAAATTGTAATTTCAAAACTTTTAGAAACAAATGTCGGTATAACTCCACTTACCGATATATTTTGAAAAAAAAAAGAATTTTTATGGTAGAAAGAAAAGAAAGAAGATAGGACTTACTTGCTAAAAGAAAAGAGAGGGGTAGAGGAACAGAATGGTAGCCTTCGTGAAGTCGTGGAGTCGCCGGAGTTGTCTCGAATCATTACCGGAAATTGACCTTGAGCTAACTCCACTTGTACTCTTCTTAGACTTAGAAAATTTTGATAATTTTAATAAGAGATTTCAGATTGAAGAGGGACTAGGGTATGGGGTTGTATTTATAGTGTGAAATTAGGGTTTTGGAATGGAAAATTTGAATTAAAAAGCATTAAAATTGGATTTATGATGAAATTTACTTCTCTTTTAATTTGCAGAGAAATCAAACAGAACAGAGGTGGTGGGGTAGGCCAAGAGGAGTTGTGTGCAAAGCACGAGGGCCATTCCCCACGGGGGGACCATCGGCACCGGGATGGGGACCGATCTCGCCGACCACATGTAGGGTTTGGGGGGTTGGATTGATGACACGTGTCCCTGCTGTTGTTAGTAACATTTTGCATATGTTAGATTTTCTGTCTTTTCATTTCTTATGTGTATTGCACGTGTAAACTTTTGGGCTTCCAAAAAGTTTAAAATAAAAATTCAGAAAAAAATATATGTGGCTGATGGGATTCGAACACATAGGCTACGTCACAGCAATGCAAGGCTTTACCAATGTGTTACAATTCTTTCTTGCTGTTCTCAAACAAAAACAACTTTTAAAGTATACTCAGGCTAGCAAACTCCAATCTGTACATTAACTTAAAAAAAATTTGTACAATAAAAACAGAGTCGTTACATTCTACCCTCCTTATAAAAATTTTGTCCTCGAAATTTATAATTATATAAGGACTAGTTTACAAATAAGAAAGGGTATCTTGCACGCATGTCGTCTTTTCTTTCCCACGTTGATTCTCCTGGTGAATCTTTTCTCCACATCACTCGGACCAAATTTACTTTCTTGTTCCATAATGTCTTCACCTTTCTGTCCATGATCTCAATGGGTTGTTGCTCACAAGATAGGTTTGTCTGTACAGTGAGCTCAGAGTGATCAAGAATGTGCCTAGGATAGCTCACATATTTTCAAAGCTGGAATATGTGGAATACGTTGTGCCCTCCTTCCAATGAGGGTGGAAGTGCTAAATGATATGCCACTTCTCCGACTCGTTTGAGAATGTCGAACGGTCCAATATATCTCGAACTAAGCTTACCCCTCTTACCAAAGCGGATTACTTCTCGGTTTGGAGAGATCTTTAAGAATACATGATCTCCCGGTTGGAACTCCAGGTGTCGGCGCTTTGCATCAGCCTAGTGTTTCTGTCGATCTTGAGCTATGCACATTCTTTCCCTGATCGTGTGAACTATGTCCACTGTTGCCACGATCATCTCCGGTCCAAGGAGTTCCCTATCTCCGATGCCGTCCCAACTTAGTGGTGATCGACACTTACTTCCATAGAGTGCTTCAAAGGGTGCCATTCCAATATTTGCTTGGTAGCTGTTGTTGTATGAAAACTCCACAAGATGTAGGTGATCTTCCCACGATCCTCCGAAATCTAACATACAAGCTCTTAGAATGTCCTCAAGAATCTGAATTGTTCGCTCAGACTGTCCATCTGTTTATGGATGGTAAGTTGTGCTGAAGTTCAGACTCGTTCCCAGGCTAGCTTGCTGACTCTGCTAAAATTGTGATCGAAATCTGGTATCTCGATCGGAGACGATGCAACCGGTACTCCATGTAATCTCACGATCTCCTGCATGAGTTCATGGGTATATAAAATAGTACATATTGAAGAGTTAAATCTTACTTAGATTCAGACTTACCTCCATGTACTTCTTTGCTAATGTCTCGGTAGATTGGCCAACTCGAAAAAGAATAAAGTGAGCCGACTTGGTTAGTCAATTCACAAATACCGCATCGTTACCTTTCGTTCTGCGAGGATGAGAAGTCACGGAATCCATGGTAATATACTTCCATTTCCATTCTGGGATAGGTAACGGTTGAAGTAAATTAGCAGTCCTGTGATGTTCAGTTTTTACTTGCTGACACACCAAATATTTAGCTATGCTTCTAGCTACTTCACACTTCATTCTATACCACCAGTAATGTTGACGTAGATCTTTGTACATCTTGGTACCACAGGGTGTACTGAGTATGGAGAGCTGTGAGCTTCCTTCATCAACTCTTTCCGAACAGGACCTTGTGGTGCACACAATCTACTTTTGTATCTCAAAAATCCGTCTTCAAGGATGATGAAGTCTGTTCAAAGTCCAATTACTACTTGTTCTCGGATCTTTTGCAACTTGGCATCACTTGCTTGAGCTGCTTTGATCTGACTGACAATAGTAGACTAAATTGTAAGTTCATCAAATACAAAGTTTTACCTGGCATAACCACTTCTATCTGCATTCCGTGTAATTCCTGCTGTAGGTTCCACTGAGCAATGAGATTCATTGCTAATGGTTGACGGTTAAGTGTATCAGGAACTAAATTCACCTTCCCTGGATGATATTGTAGGTTGATGTCAAAGTCCACAATCATTTCTAGCCATCTTTTCTGTCGCATGTTCAATTCTTTCTGAGTAAACCCATACTTCAGACTTTTGTGGTCCGTGTATATATCTACTCGTTCTCCAAGAAGATAACGACGCCAAATCTTAAGTGCAAATATAATGGTTGCCAATTCAAGATCATGCGTTAGATAGTTGCGCTCATGAACTTTCAGTTGTCTTGATGCATAGTCTACAACTTTTCCATGCTAGTGTAGAACATATCTTAATCCCTTACCGGATGCATCGCAATGCACAACGAAACCTCCAGATTGGTCCGGTGTTACAAGAATAGGAGCTCATGTCAATCTTGACTTGAGTTCTACAAAAAATTGTTCATATGCTTCTGACCACACGAATTCTTCATCTTTACGTGTGAGCTTGTTCAGGGATACTGCAATCATCGAAAAGCCTTCAATGAACATTTGGTAGTATCCTGCTAAACCCAAGAAACTTTGAATGTCCTTCACTGTCTTTAGTGTCGGTCATTCGCTTACTGCTGATACTTTAGCTGGATCTACTGAGATTCCTTCGCATGAAACGATATGTCCGAGAAATCCTACTTGATCTAGCCAAAATTCGCACTTGCTGTATTTGGCATAGAGTTGGTGCTGTCGCAAAGTCTCCAGGACAATCCGTAGATGCTCGGCGTACTCTTTCCGACTCTTTGAATGCATCAGGATGTCGTCGATGAATATGACAATGAACCTGTTTAGGTAATCTCGGAAAAATTGGTTCATCAGGTTCATGAATATCGCTGGTACATTGGTCACGACAAATGGCATCACGAGATATTCGTAATGACCATAGTGAGTCCTAAATGCCTTCTTCGGAATATCAGACTCTTTTACCTTCACCTGATAATAACCCGAACGAAGATCTAATTTTGAGAAAACGAAAGACCCACTTAGCTGATCGAACAAATCGTCGATGCGCGGTAGTGGATACTTGTTCCTAATCGTCACTTCGTTCAGAGCTCTATAATCAACACACATTCTGTATGAACCTTCTTTCTTCTTCACCAGCAAAACTGGAGATCCCCAACTTGAAGTACTTAGATGAATCCATCTTTTCTTCAGAAGTTCGTCCAATTGAGTACAGATCTCCTTCAAACCTTCTGGACTTAACCGGTATGGAGCTTTTATCACCGGTGTACTAAGTCGACGCTGAATTCAAGAGCTCGATTGGGAAGCAAACCCGAGATGTCTTCAGGAAATACAACATCGAACTCTTGAACTACCTCTGGCTTTTATTCTTCCGCCTGAAGTGTTGCAACCACTATCGTCTTTGGTTTAGCCTTGTAGGTGCTATGCTCCAGGGTACGGTCTCCACTCTTGAAATAAAAGACCGGATGATCTGGAATCTCAAACACTACCCTCCTTTGACGACAGTCGATGGTAGCGAAGAAAGTTCCTAACCAATCCATACCCAAGACTACGTCGAAGTTCGGTATGTCCAGCACCTTGAAGTCCGCATAAAATTCTCTGCTGCAGATGACCACTGGACACAGGTCGTATCCTATAGTTTCCTTTAGAACACTGTTCCCTGAACTGATATTCCAGCTGGATACGAGCGGTTTAACTGGAACCGCATGAGTTCGGACGAACCGTTGCGACATAAAGTAATATAACCCTCCAGTATCGAAGAGTGCAAGTGCAGGTAGGGAGGCTACTAAGATTATACCTAAGTTGTCTGGAATATGTTTAGGTATAGGAAAAGATATATATTGAGGTATACAAAGATTGAAAAGGTTTTGAAAGAATGGGAGTTACCAGTGATGACTTGGCCAGTGGCTTTAGCTTCTTCCACAGTCATTGTGAAAGCCTGACCCTAGGTACATTCCTTCTTGCCGGAGGCACATTCCTCTGTCTGTTTCTGTGTCCTTGAGGCATATTCCTCTGTGCCTAATAGAACTGACGAGGAGGCTGTGCAGGAGGTCTACGTGGAAGTAGAGTCAGGAGAGCAAGACAAGGTGCAGGTGCCTGAATAGCTGGCCGCTGCGGAAAGGTGATCGCTGGTCTGGGGGATAGAGTTGGATTGAGTTTACGAAGACATGCTACAATATCGTGAGTGGATGAGCCACAAACTAAGGAAAGGACGTTAGCACACCTACAGTCCTTCGCCAGGTGTCCATTCCTCTTACAGTAAAAGTTACTCCCGGTCTCCTGGGTGAAAAAGTAGGCCTGGAAGAGGCTCCGCCTGCTATCTGAGTAGCAAGACGCTTCACACCGGCAGTCTGAGGCCTGCCCTTCTTCTTCACCACTGCCTTATAACGTCGAGTAGCCTTCAGCGCAAAATCATGGGTTGGGAAATCCCCTGAAGCTAGTGCAGATTAGATTTCTGGGTCCAACCCTTGCTGAAATCGTCTAGCCCTGATCTCAGCAGTCGGTACGAGGTGTGCCGCGAACCTGTTATGGTCTTGTGTTAGAAGTTTAATATGTGATATTAGGAAATTGAATATTGAGACATATCTAACCTGCTAAGCATGGTAAACTCAGCATCGTATTCATCCACAGATTTTTTTCCACATTGAACCTTAATGTAAGTGGATGAATTGCTGCTCCATGTCAAAACGGGCAGTCTCGGGGAAGTATTTTGCGTCGAACATCTCGTGAAATGTCCTCTATTCAATCGGTTGGGCAAGTCGGCTTTCTTCAGCCTTCCACCATACTCTAGCATTGTCTGTGAGTTTCAACTTCGCAACACTTACCCAATCAATCTCTGGCACTTGTGTTGCTGCCAGGTCGTCTTCTATAGATTAATCCCATACTTCTTCTTCCAGGGGGCTCTCTTTCCCATAGAAATGTTTAGGGTGTAGTGCTCGGAATTGCTTCACTCCGGGTGCCTCAGCTTTTGGGCGGTTCAGAAGACTAGCAGTCTACTGCTGCTGACCCTCCAAGTGGCTGTTGATTGCCTTATGCAATACCGTCTGCTCGTTAACAGGAGCTGCTACGGTAGAGGTGGTGGAGGTGGTGGTGGGTGTTGCCATTAACATCCGTGCTTGTATTGCTGGGAGAGTCCATAACCATGATAGAAAGAATATGGTTAGGATAGATTCAAGGAATTTGAAATGTAAATAATCTATAGTTTTTTATTCTTATAATTCTTGTGATATATTGCTTAGGCTTTCATGAAAAACTGACCTACATAGGCCGCCAACAAAACCTGTCACGTCCCGCTTTTTTAGTGTACGGGAAAGGAGACGTGGCGGAACACGACGTATTTACTCAGAAGTGAACACATTAAGCATAAATAAGTAATATAATAAAATGTAACAACCTAGTTCATTTATACCAATTCCAGTTCTCGTATTTTCTTATTTGTGGTATTTCTTGATTTATCGTGTTTTGGGTGCGAATGGTATTTTACATTTTACATCGCATTCGACCCGACTCGCTTGCTTGAATCTGTTTGATTCATATTTATGAATTACCCTGACTTGTTACGTAGACTGTGCATTTTCATGTTTAGTACATACTGGCATTTTATCTGGCATTGCATCTTTTACCATATAACATTTTAGGTCACGTAAAATAATTTAAAATTACTTAACATGCTCTGCATGATACCCCTAACCCCGTGATAGCATCCGCGCATCTTGTTCTCGCCCCATTCAGTGAAACGGACGTGTTTGGATGGCTACGCACACATACGTGCATCCGTTCTTGGGGGTATGCATTTTCGTTATATGGAACTTCATTCATATCTAGCCTTTACCAAAACAATTGTTAATCTAATCTCCAATCGTGATCGCGATTAACAATGAATTGATAGCGCGCCCAATTAGGATGTTAATGTTTCTTTTGATAAAATTTATAAACTTTATAGGACTTAAAAAGAGTTTAAGGATCTTCATCTTCCATTAACCTACCATAATCCTACGAACCCTAACAAGCGGAGAATTACTCCCGCATGTTGGGAGAAGAAGAGATGGAGAAGGAAATCATATTAAAACTACAAAGAGATAGAATAAGAAAACAACTACCTTTATTAATCAACAAAATTCATTTACACTTTGTTCCCTTAGAAAATGATTACAAAATGCTAGTTTGCTTCTCGATCTCTTCTAAGGAGGTAAATGAACCGTTGATGATCAGCCAAGATGCGTAAGCCTGTCGTGGACTTCGTGATCTCTTTAGCTTGATGATTTTTCCAAGAGGCTCTCGGTTCTTATTTATAGTCCTAGAGCCAGAACCCTAGTCTCCAAATTTGAAAACCAGTAGTTATGATCCAAGCAGAAAAATCCCAACTCCCAAATCTTCCTTCTCGCGGCGGATCCGCGGCCAATGGGTGGGTTTGGCCGCCGATCCACGGCCAATGGGTGTGATCATTGCTTTGTTTCTCTGGGTCTTCATATGTATTGACACGTGGCGATCTTTTTAATCTTAGGAACTGAAAATCTTCTCGTAGTTACTGCCAGACTTGATTTCTTTAGTCTGCTTTCTTAATTAGGCAGGTTTGCTTTAACAACTTTGATTCCCTTGATTTTAGACCTGAAAATTCTGCACAACAAATCCACAAATAATATTAGTAGAGTTTGTTTTATTGAGATATTAATTTCAACATTAAGATTTGGTCAATGGTACTTTTGCATACATTTTCCTACCAAATGTTAATTATAATATATCAACACATGAAAATAGTATTTTTACAGATAAACCGTCATATGTATCATTTATTATAATAAACACCTTTTCTAATATAGAAATAATAGGGAAAATGTCATATTAAATGTGCAGTTTTATCAACTGAACAGTGTTCATTGATAATATTCTGGTGTAATCAAAGAGCATGCAAAACACTTGAAGATCTGCAGACATTGAGGCAAGAAAGATTGCATGTGCGAGTTTTGGCTTGAAGAAGTGAAGTTTTTGGGGCATGTCGTGTCCGGAGATGGAATCGCCGTTGATCCCGAAAAGATTGCAGCAGTTCGAGATTGGCCGATTTCGAAGAACGTTGCAGAGATCAGAAGCTTCCTTGGACTTGCCGGGTACTACAGAAGGTTCATGGAGAATTTTGCTCGTTTAGCTGAGTCTCTGACCAAGCTTACGAGCAAGGAAGAACCATTTGTGTGGACGGATAAGTGTGCGTCAGCTTTTGAGGTGTTGAAGCAGAGATTGATAACCGCTCCTATTTTAACCGTGTCAGACAGTTCCAAAGGATTGGTGATTCACAGCGACGCATCTGGGAAAGGATTGGGATGTGTTTTGATACAGGATTGGGATTGGTGTTTTGATGTGTTTTGATATAGCTTACGCATTGAGACAGTTGAAGACCCATGAGAAGAATTACCCAACTCATGACTTGGAGCTAGCAGCTGTGATTTTCGCTTTGAAGTTTTGGAGACACTACTTATTGGGCGAAAGGGTCGAAGTATTCACCGATCACAAAAGCCTAATGTATGTGTTCAAACAGAAAGAGCTTAACATGAGGCAGCGTAGATGGTTGGAGCTGATGGCTGACTACGATCTTGATTTTAAGTATCATACAGGGAAAGTTAATGTAGTGCCGAATGCGCTTAGTCGGTTGCCCGCAATTCGGATGTTGACTGCACAGAAGGAGCTTATCGAAAACTTTCGGAGATTTGAGTTGGAGCTTGTGCTACCGCATTCTTTGGGACAATTGATGCAGCTGAAAGTACAGTCATCGTTGATCGATAGTATTAAAGCGGCGAAGTCACAGGACCCAAGATTGCAAAAGTTTCGAGAACAGGTTGAAGCTGGATTTCGAACGGACTTGTTAATTCATGAAGATAGTTCGTTGCGTTATAGTAGCCATTTGTGTGTGCCAAAAGGAGATATTTGTGAAGAAGTTTTGAAGGAGGCGCACAGTTCCGCGTATTCCGTACATCCAGGAGGCACGAAGATGTACCGCGATCTAAGACAGCATTTCTGGTGGGAAGGCATGAAAAGGGAGATTGCTCGCTTTGTAGAGAAGTACTTGGTGTGTCAGCAAGTTAAGGCTGAACATCAAAGGGTTGCTGGTTTATTGCAACCACTTCCGATTCCTCAATGGAAGTGGGAACATATAACCATGGATTTCGTGACAGCTTTACCGCGGAGTCCAAAGGGCAACAATGCAGTTTGGATGATTGTTGATCGATTGACCAAGGCAGCTCATTTCATACCATTTCGAGTTGGTCAATCAACGAAAGCATTGGCAGAACGGTACATGCAGGAGATTGCAAGATTGCATGGAGTACCGGTGAGCATCGTGTCCGACCGTGACACCCGTTTCTTATCATACTTCTTGAGGAGCTTACAGGAAAGTTTGGGGACTCGATTGTTGTTTAGCACAGCTTATCATCCTCAGACGGATGGCCAGTTAGAGAGAACGATCCAAACTCTTGAAGACATGTTGAGAGCTTGCATGTTAGACTTTAAGGGTTCATGGGAGGATCATCTACACTTGGTGGAGTTTTCTTACAATAACAGTTTTCAGGCGACTATTCAAATGGCTCCATTCGAAGCTTGTATGGTCGCAAGTGTCGTTCACCCGTTTGATGGGATGATGTTGGAGAACGAAGAGTGTTGGGACCGGATTTGATCGTGCAAATCGTGGAGAAAGTTAACACAATCCGGAAATATATGAAGGCGGCACAAAATCGGAAGAAGAGTTGGGCCGATACATCGAGAAGACATTTAGAGTTCGCTGTTGGTGATCTTTTGTTCTTGAAGATATCACCGACTAGAGGAGTGATTCGTTTTGGGAGTCGAGGCAAGCTTAGTCCTCGATTCGTTGGGCCATTCGAGATTTTGGAGCGTGTTGGAGAAGTGGCGTATCGATTGGCTTTACCGCAATCTTTGGCGAATATTCATGACGTGTTTCATGTATCTCAACTCCGTAAGTATGTTCGAGATGAAACACACGTGATGGATCATTTGGAGATGACTGTATGAGAAGATTTAACCTTTGAGGAATGACCAGTGTCGATTGTGGATCAAAGGGAAAAAGGTTCTTAAGAATAAGGCTATCCCTCTCGTACTTGTTTCTTGGGGAAATCGCTCGGATGGAGAATCAACTTGGGAAGAGAAGATGAAATCCGACAGAAGTTTCAACATCTATTCTTGTAGTTTCTTAATTGTTTATCCTTTCATGTTCTTGGAATTTCGAGGACGAAATTCTTTTTCTAGTTGGGTATAATATAACAACCTAGTTCATTTATACCAATTTCAGTTCTCGTATTTTCTTATTTGTGGTATTTATTGATTTATCGTGTTTTGGGTGTGAATGGTATTTTACATTTTACATCGCATTCGACCCGACCCGCTTGCTTGAAACTGTTTGATTCATATTTATGAATTGCCCTGACTTGTTACGTAGACTGTGCATTTTTATATTTAGTACATACTGGCATTTTATCTTGCATTACATCTTATACCATATAGCATTTTAGGTCACGTAAAATAATTTAAAATTACTTAACATGGTCTGCATGATACCCCTAACCCCGTGGTAGAATCCGCGCATCCTGTTCTCACCCCATACAGGGAAACGGACGTGTTTGGATGGCTACGCGCGTGTACGTGCATCCGTTCTTGGGGATATGCATTTTCGTTACCTGAGCATTCATTTTGAATTTTGGACGTCGCATATATTTTTCATATTTTAAATCTAAATTTTTAGACCCGACCCGGGCGTCTTTTGGACTATTTTTGTATCCCGCCAAAATTCAAATTTATTTATTATAACATTAAATTAATTTAACCGTTTAAATTTTTTTAACAATTAAAATCTTTATAAAACTAACGAAATTTTATTAAATAAAATCCTAACCCACTAAATTCCAAACTTCTCTCTCCTCCCCTCTCTCTCACTCCTCTCGATCTCTCTCCTCACTCTGTCTCTCTCGTTTCTCTCTCTCTCTCTCGTTTCTCTCTCTCTCTCCCGATCTCCCGACACCACCACCACCATGAACCACAGCCCCGACTTCAAGAAACCCTAGAACCCAAGAAACCCCACTGCCTTGACGGAAACTATCACCTGAACCTTGCCGTCGACGGCCCATCGTTGTCGTCATGTTCCCTGCCTCGCCTCGCCTCCCTTCTGAACCCAGAACCCCAAACCCTAGTCTCCTCCTCTTCTTCTTCTTCTTCTTCTTCTTCTTCTTCTTTCTCTTTCTTTTCTTAATCTTACTTCTTTTTCGGTGATCACCCACCGGAGCCGTGACCATCGCTGCCTTTCCAGACGACCCAGTGGGCGTTCCTAACCAGCATGGTCACTCTCTTGCTTTGCCTGGTCCTGTTCCGTACACGTAAGCGTGCATCGAGACTTTTACCGACATTGGATGTTACCGTACGTATCTGTCGCATGATCCATCGAGGCAAGTTAATCTTGCTACATGCTATATAACTCATTATATACCTATTTAAATAAATATCATACTTGTATTTTAAATCTAGTATCCCATGTTTCATATTATAGCTTTTTGATGTTCCGTTTGCATCCATTCATATCATTTCAGATCTAGGTCATGAAAACCTATCTTGTTACATACTAGATTACAATATACTGCATCCATATCAATATTTATATCACATATTGCTTAGTTGTATATCCCGCATTACCATTTTACAGCTTTACTGTTTTCGGATACCCGTTTGCATTCATCTCATTTAAAATATATAATTGCATCCATAGATCACATTAATACATAATACTGTGATATTAACACCCCATGTCTAACAAAGTGCATCCTAATTAGTATTGAAACTGTAAATGTAACCCTAAACGATAATTGTGCATCCATATCTTTGAATTTATATCTATTTGCATACCATATCACATTATTCCATTTTATTGTTATATTAGTACCCCATACTTGATTTTGTGTACCCATACTTATTACAGTTTGATTATGAGCACCCACTCGACACTTGTGCACTACCTGACATGACCTGATACCTACTACTGACATGACTTGATACCTGTGCACTACTTGACATGGCTTGATACATGTACACCACCTGACATGACCTGATGTACCACAGCGTGACATATTACATGTTCTTGTTACAAGTGCCGACAATCTTGACCTGTTGTCCCCACGAACATTTCCTGTTGTCTATACAGACAAACCTGTACCTTCTTGATCATGTGTTGGCATTAGTCTCAGATTTATCAATACCTGACTTACACACATAACTTGGGGGTATGGGGAAATCAAGAATGTATCCGAACGTAACTCAAAGGGCTATTACATCTTGTTACCGTGGTCCCGTGGGGTTGGACGGGACATAGACTCACAGTCTATTATATCTTGTTACCGTGTTCCCGTGGGGTTGAACGGGACATAGACTCACCGTCTATTACATCTTATTACCGTGGTCCCGTGGGGTTGAACGGGGCATAAACCGATGGGTTACGATGAGGATTACATTAATTGATTTCGAATGACTTTAGAATAGATAACCCTATAGCACAGTTTAGATTACTCACTGCACTTCACCTGTTTATATCATGTTCACTGATCTATATTCATGTTACGTTTTACTTGTTACTGAGGACTTGTTACTGTTTATACTTCATGCCTGCATATATTTCATTATATCCTGCTTGCCTTGAATTATTGATATTATGACGCACTGACGTCTGGGTTTTGCATGGCCTAGATCCTCTACCTTTGTAGCTGACTGATCAGGAGTACTTCCGCCGTCAGGCCGAGCAGTGAGGATCCTGTTACAATCCAGTTAGTTCAGTTACTTCCGTACTTTCCACATTGTTATTATTACTTGGACATATTGCTTCCGCATATTATTACTTGAATCGTTTATTCTGGCTCATGGACATGTATTAGATAGTTGTTTATTATCGTTCTTGATATCTCTACAGCTGTAATGTGACTGTGGATGGATATTTCCTATCCACGGGTAGCATGGTTGGCTCTGTCACGTGCCTATCTTAGCGTACTCTGGGAAGCAGGGCGTGACAGGGTTTGTTAGGTATCAGAGCCATAGGATCTAGGTTAATCGGGTTTGATTCTTTTGTAGTTGGGTATTGGACCCAATACACGAATCAGAAAATCCGTGATTAGGAACATGTCCTGCCACATTGTTATCGTGATTCTTGAATCATATCTTTCTCTTGATCCTTGTCTTGACGATATGCAAACAACTTTGCATCTCGAGTTGAAATTCTTTTGGTTCCCTATTGTTTCTTCTGTCCTATTCCTATGATTCTGATACTAGGATTTGGACGACTTTAACGGAGTTATATGATTGTAACTATGAACTGCAGTATGGTTACAATGCGGTACTCTATTTAAGTAACTTGGAGTCCTAGTCTTGTTTCATTTCCTTGTTTCATAGTCGTTTTATTACCTTGGTTCTCTCGGTTTCATTGCTTATCAGTTCATGTTTTGCAGATTCCTTGGTGACCGATACCAGCAGTTATGAAGTTGTCTTGGGAATGGATTTTCTCGGCACATTCCACGCTCACATTGATTGTAGGGCAAAGAAAGTGATTTTCCAGATTCCAGGACATCCGGAGTTTGTTTTGCTGAAGGAAGCAGTTCTGTCGGGCCAGTCAAGTTTAGGGCTAGGCCGACAAGAAATGTTCTTTCTTCAATGGAAGTTGATAAGGAGGAAGCGCCAGCTGTAGTTCGAGAATTTATGGACATGTTCGAGGAAATCTCGGGTTTACCTCCAAAATGAGATGTGGAGTTCGTAATTGATCTTGTTCCTGGTGCAGCGCCAATCTCAAAGGCGTACTATCCAATGGCACCAGTGGAGTAGGAAGAAGTCAAGAAGCAGATTACCGAATTGTTTGAGAAGGGTTGGATTCGCAGCAGCAATTCACCTTGGGGAGCTCCAGTTCTTCTAGTAAAGAAGAAAGATGGCACAAGAAGAATGTGCATCTATCGAGAATTAAACCGGGTGACTATTAAGAACAAGTACCCGATCCCTCGCATTGGCGAAATATTCGAGCAACATAATGGTGCGAGGGTATTCTCGAAGCTGGATTTGCGATACGGATATCATCAGGTCCGAGTTAAATCAGAGGATATTTGCAAGACTGCATTCCGAACCGATATGGACATTACGAGTATTTAGTGATGCTATTTGGAGTCATGAATGCACCAGTGATATTTATGGACTTGATGAACCGAATCTTTTCACCATTCTTGGACCAGTTTATAGTGGTGTTTGATTGGAGTGTTTTATTGTAGTTTAACCGCAATCAGAACGGTGTCACGTGTAGCTAGACAGAGGTGAGTACGGGTCGTCCTCAGGGAAACATGGAACCTTTCAATCTTACTTTAGATGTGTTGAGAAAGGGGAAGAATAAAGAATGGTGGAAATAGTTTCTAGATCTACGTTAAACAAGGATAAAAAAAAATATAGATCTAGATTAACTAAGGAGGTAAGTTTAATATTAAAAGGGGGCTTGTAGGGTTCATTGAGATTTAGTAGTTATGGATGATTACTTAAAGATTACTCTTTTTATCCTTTAATAGATTTAAAACTAGAACGACAGTGATGCATGTAGATTAGGGTTTCTGGAGGGAAAAGGGTTCCCACTCTTAACCCTTATCTTGACATGGAACTCCGTTCATATCTAACCTTTACCAAAATAATTGTTAATCTAATCTCTGATCTTGGTCGGGATTATCAATGAGTTGATAGCGAGCCCAATTAGGATGTTAATGATTCTTTTGATAAAGTTTATAAACTTTATAGGACTTAAAAAGAGTTTAAGGATCTTCATCTTCCATTAACTTACCCTAATCCTACGAACCCTAACAAGCGGAGAATTACTCGCGCATGTTGGGAGAAGAAGAGATGGAGAAGGAAATCATATTAAAACTACAAAGAGATAGAATAAGAAAACAACTACTTTTATTAATCAACAAAATTCATTTACACTTTGTTCCCTTAGAAAATGATTACAAAATGCTAGTTTGCTTCTCGATCTCTTCTAAGGAGGTAGATGAATCGTTGATGATCAGCCAGGATGCGTGAGCCTGTCGTGGACTTCATGATCTCTTTAGCTTGATGATTTTTCCAAGAGGCTCTCAGTCCTTATTTATAGTCCCAGAGCCAGAACCCAAGTCTCATAATTTGGAAACCAGTAGTTATGATCCAAGCAGAAAAATCCCAACTCCCAAATCTTCCTTCTCGCGGTGAATCCGCGGCCAATGGGTGGGTTTGGCCGCAGATCGCTTTGTTTCTCTGGGTCTTCATCTGTATTGACATGTGGCGATCTTTTTTATCTCAGGAACTGAAAATCTTCTCGTAGTTACTGCCAGACTTGATTTCTTTAGTTTGCTTTCTTAATTAGGCAGGTTTGCTTTAACAACTTTGATTCCCTTGATTTTAGCCATGAAAATTCTGCACAACAACTCCACAAATAATAATAGTAGAGTTTGTTTTATTGAGATATTAATTTGAACATTAAGATTTGGTCAATGGTATTTTTGCATACATCTTCCTACCAAATGTTAATTATAATATATCAATACATGAAAATAGTATTTTTACAGATAAACCCTCATATGTATCATATATTATAATAAACACCTTTTCTAATATAGAAATAATAGGAAAAATGTCATATTAAATGTGCAGTTTTATCAACTGAACAAATACCCCCAAACTTATCTTTGATCGTCCCGAGCAAACTAGTTTATTCAAGTGGAGGAGAAAAAGAAAGGAGAAAACTAAGCACACTTTCGTAGGCAACACGATTGCACTGAGCACGTGCAACAAGCCGTTAAACCTCTAGGTGTCCCTAGTAGGAGGAGTGTTGTCTCCTGAGGGTTTTCAGCGGATTACACCCACAAAATCCTATAATAAAAAAGAGATGGTGAAATTTACATATAAAGATAAGAACCATAAAAGAAATACTTTGAAAATTTAGAGTTTCCAACTACACTGGCTTTTCAGTTGTCATGAGCCATATCTTAATTGTCATGAAAAGATGTTAGAAATCACATCATCCCTCAATAAAACATCGTCTTATTCTTCATTCCTACCTTTCATCCAAACATCGATCATATAACCCTACGTGTGTGTAAAGAACATCCCTACACCCGGAGAATTCAATTCAAGCTATCATACTCTTGTCCATCTGCCTCAGTACTTTTTAATTTGATGACTATTTAGATTTGCTCACACATTTTCATGCGACCGTTAATACTTCTTGACGTACTAACCGACCGATTACTCATGTGCTTGCTTATTAGGTGTTTTCCTCGTCTTGCACCACCTAAGGCTTAGCAGTGACTCCCAGTCCAGTTAGTCTAAGGCACTAGGTGATGAAGCACCATCGCTATATTTTTTTATTGCTGTCTTGGCGATAACAAAAACAGTGTTCATTTTTTTCTTCACCATTTTATATTTTATTCATTTTTTTTATTTCCTTCATACTTTGGCTTTTAGACAAGAACATTTCAAGGTATCCTCTACTATCCCGAGTTTCAAGACGTGTATAAGTGCATATAGTAGGGTATCAACATTCAATTGTTTGGCTTCCAGAATAGAAACTATTTTTCAGACTTATTTTTATCCTCATATTAGTGACTTCCTTCATCTTACTAACCCTTGGGACAACGGCTCATAACAACTTATTACTAGTTCGTTTAAGAAAACTTCTAATTTTCTTGGTTTTCATAAACTATTCCTATCTTTCATATATAATTTTTGACTTTCTACTATTTTGTTATATAAAAAAAATTGAATGCCCAGTGTCAAAGATAATTCAGTGAATACAACCCCCCCCAAAACTTGTTTTCAGCAGTGTCCTCACTGATGTTGTCTTTTGAGAGCATGGACCTGTATACTAGGGGAGAGACAAAAGGGGTAAAATAATAGTTAAATGAAAACTACCCCCAAACTTGTTCTTTAGCACGCACAGATATTCAATTAAGTCCATTTTCACTCACCTCCATTCTTAAAATCAGAAAATGTTACCAAAACATGGAGGTGAGGCGGAGGAAATTCAGTTCTAATAAAGCGGATCCTGTAAAAACAGGAGCTCCTCCGCGGGGTCTGCAGAGAAATACGGTTTTAATCTATGCCCATTTACTTTAAAAATTGAACCGTTTTTCAAATTTTCAACTTCTACTGCCCCGTGCGGGTGTACATACCGCACCACAAAAGGTCCTTTCCAACGAGATTTAAGCTTACCCGGGTGAAGATGAAGACGGGAATCGTAAAGAAGGACTTGTTGCCCCGATGTGAAGGTTTTTCTAAAAAGGTTTTTATGTGGAACACTTTAGTCCTGTTCTTTACTATCACCGTATTATCGTAAGCTTCGTCGCGGAGTTCGCTTAGCTCATTCAATTGCAACTTCCGATAGCTGCCTGCATGATCAAAATCGAAGTTAAGCTCTTTAATAGCCCACATTGTTTTATGTTCGATCTCGACAGGAAGGTGGCATGCCTTCCTAAATACTAGGCGGTATGGATGCATACCAATATCGGTCTTATAAGCGGTGCGAAATGCCCAAAGAGCATCCGTCAATTTGGTTGACCAATCTTTACGGTTTTTAGAAACCGTATTCTCCAAAATTTGTTTGATCTGCCTATTTGAGATCTCAGCCTGCCCGCTTGTTTGGGGATGATAGGGCGTAGAAAGTTTGTGGGTGATTGAATATTTCCGCATCAAAGTCTCGAAAGACCGATTACAGAAATGTGTCCCGTTGTCGCTAATTATAGCGCGAGGGTGGCCAAATCGTGAAAAAATATTTTCTTTAAGGAACTTAATGTCAACTTTGTTGTCATTAGTGCGACACGGTATTGCTTCCACCCATTTCGAGACATAATCAACCGCTAACAAGATATATAAATTCCCAAAGGAGTTGGGAAAAGGGCCCATAAAATCAATACCCCAAACATCGAATATTTCCACAACCAATATAGGTTGGAGCGGCATCTCGTTTCTTCGTGAAATCCGACCCAAATGCTGACATCGCGGACAGGTTTTGCAATATTCATATGCATCTTTAAAAAATATTGGCCAATAAAAGCCACATTGCAAACCTTTCTCAGCCGTTTTTCGAGGACCAAAATGACCGCCGCATGTCTGATCATGACAAAATGATAACACACTCTTGAATTCATCGTTTGGGACACACCTGCGAATGATTTGATCGGAACAATACTTAAACAGATAAGGTTCATCCCAGTAAAAATATTTTACTTGGGATAGAAATCGAAGTTTGTCTTGTTTCGACCAATCGCTAGGAATAAGTCATGTCGCAAGATAGTTCACAATATCCACGAACCAAGGTTCGTAGGATACAGTCAAGAGCTGTTCGTCAGGAAATGAGTCATTTATCGGCACGATCAAAGTTGGCGAAGAAGTGATGCGTGAAAGATGGTCGGCTACAACGTTTTCACATCCACTCTTGTCTCGGATGACAAGATCAAATTCTTGTAACAATAGGATCAAACATATTAGCCTGGCCTTCGCATCCTTCTTCGATAAAAGATGTCGTAGGGCGGAGTGATCGGTGTAAACCACTATTGGCGAGCCAATCAAGTAGGGCATGAATTTCTCTAATGCAAATACAACTGCCAATCAGTGCAAACCACTATTGGCGAGCCAATCAGTGTAATTTATTTATGCATCATTCAAGGTCCTACTTGCATAGTAAATTACATGTGGCATCTTATCAATGTGTTGTCCTAAGACAGCACCAATAGCAAAATCTGATGCATCACACATAAGCTCGAATGGGTGGTTCCAATCCGGAGATGATAGAACGAGGGCTGTAGTGAGCGATCCTTTAAGCGATTCAAAAGCAGCCTCACAATCCGAATCGAAGTGAAATGTGGTATCCTTGGACAATAGAAGGGTTAAGGGTCTAGCAATTTTGCTAAAGTCCTTAATGAATCTCCTATAAAATCCTGCATGACCAAGGAAGGATCGTATATCTTTGACGCAATTGGGACGAGGGAGGTTGTGGATGACATCAATTTTAGCTTTGTCAACCTCAATGCCTTTTCGTGAAATTATATGTCCAAGGAAAATACCTTCTTGGACCATAAAATGGCATTTTTCCCAATTCAAAGTCAAGTTCTTATCCTTACAGCGGATAAGAACCGCGTCAAGATTACGAAGGCAATCCTCAAAGGAGTCCCCAAAAATGGAGAAATCGTCCATAAAAATTTCCAGAAAATTCTCCACCATATCTGAGAATATCCCCATCATACACCGCTGAAATATAGCGGGAGCGTTGCATAACCCAAAGAGCATGCGTCTATAAGAAAAAGTACCAAAAGGACAAGTAAATGTGGTTTTATCTTGATCCTTTTCGGCGATGGGAACCTGGTTATAGCCAGAGTTTTCGTCCAAGAAACAATAGTATTCGTGTCCAGCTAATCGTTCTAACATCTGGTCAATGAAAGGTAGAGGGAAGTGATCTTTTCTCGTCGCGGCATTGAGTTTCTTATAATCAATACATACGCGCCACCCAGTTTGGATGCGTGTTTGGATTAACTCATTAGCCTCATTAGTTATGACCGTGATGCCAGACTTTTTAGGGACCACATGAATTGGACTTACCCATTGGCTATCAGATATAGGGTAAATTATTCCACTATCAAGGCACTTGACGATTTCTTTCTTTACTGCCTCCTTCATAATGGGATTCAACCGTCTTTGTGGGTCTCGGGTTGGTTTGGCTTCATCCATCAGATATATATAATGTTTAACATTTAAGGGACTAATCCCTTTGATTTCAGCCATTGTCCAACCAAATGCTTGCCGATTCAATCTCAACACTGCCAAAAGTGCGTTCTCTTTCTCTAAGGCTAGAGAAGCAGATATAATCACTGTCAAAATCTCATTCTCTCCTAAATAAGCATATTTAAGATGAGAAGGTAGCGGTTTGAGATCAAGAATTGGCGGAGAGACAATAAAAGGTGGGGTAAGGGAATGATATTCGGACTCCCTAAGAGGTTCAAAACTTGCATAAGATATTGACTCGAAAAGTGCTGCTGACTTTTGCAACGAGTCAACGGGTTCGAAATCTGGGATGGACTCATTGAACATGTCCTCACTATGAAGTAGTGCAAGATCAAACGATGTCTCACTAGTGTTGTCGAGATCATCAGAGCAAAGTTCCTCATCCATGCAGCTTTCGGGAGCTATCTTGTGGATGGAACAAACATCCAGGAAATGAGCAGAAGGTTCTGATGGTTGAATTCCTAGCTTGTAAATATTAAGCTCAATTGTCATCTTCCCGAAGGATAAGTTCATAGAACCGTTACGACAATTAATTACAGCGTTAGAAGTTGCTAGGAAGGATCGACCAAGTATCACCGGGATTTTATTGCGTGGGTTTGCCACAGGCTGTGTGTCTAAAATAATAAAGTCCACGGGAAATATGAATTCCCCAACTTTAATTAACACATCCTCTAGTTCACCCCGAGGTTTGGTGATTGATCGGTCAGCCATCTGGAGAGTACAATGGGCGGGTTTCAACTCTCCAATTCCTAACTGCTCGTATACTGAATAAGGAAGCAAGTTAACGCTAGCGCCAAGATCGAGTAAAGCACGATTAATATTTTTACCCCCAATAGAAATAGAAATGGTAGGACAGCCAGGGTCCTTACGTTTCTTTGGTATTTGCTGGGTAAAAGCTGTGCTAACATTACTCGTCAAGAAAACCTTCTTAGGCACTTGAGTTTTTCTCTTCCTAGTGCACAAGTATTTAAGGATTCTTGCATAAGATGGGACTTGTTGAATAGCATCTAGGAGAGGAATATTCATGTTAACTTGCTTAAACATTTCCACAATCTTCTCCATTTGTGGGTTAGGTCTGTTGGCCCTTAATCTGTTTGGAAACGGAGCTTGATCAATAAGTTTTGGGTCCAACATTTGTGGAGAAGATTGTGGGGACGGATTCGATCCCAAAATTGGAGTGGGAATCTACTTAGATAGAATGGGCGAAGTGTTCAAGCCTTGGGGGAAACGGAGAATAGGATCGGATGAAGGTGGAGACTAGACGAATTAGGGAAAGAAGAAGAAGCTAGGGTATCATTGGTGTCACTAACATCATCAAATTGCTCACCCACTCGGTTATTCAGTAATTTTCCCGATCTCAACGTAGTGATTTTGTGAATGGCCAGGATTCGGTAGGGGTTGAGATTGGAGTTTCCCTTTCTCCCTCGCACTCATTGCAGCGTTCAACTGTGCAATTTGGTTTTCTATTGATTTAATACTCTCACCGTAGGAGGCGGAGTCTTTCTTTATGGTATCAATAGAAGACTTCATAACAGCCGACATTTGCATGGAATGTTTCATAAACAAATCCAAAGTTTGTGCGAGTGAAGAGTTATCAGTACCCGCCAATTGCGGTGCGGAAGTGTTGGGCGGATTTTGAAAATTTTGTGACTGAAAGGGGATCTGACTTTGTGGTTGTGGTTGTTGTGGAGGAGGTCTTTGATAATTGGTTTGGAACTGATTTTGATTTTGGGGTTGGTTTTGGTTCCAAGAAAAGTTAGGATGATTCCTCCATCCTTGATTATACGTGGAAGAATAAGGATCGTTTCTAGGTCGCTGCTGAAAAGCAGCATTGGTTTGAAACGATGCATTCATAGGACATTCTTTCGTCAAGTGTGAAGGATCAGAATAGCAACCACATACGGTTTTGGGAAGCGTAACCTGGTTTAGGGAGACTGATAAGAATTTGTTCTCAATAGCGTCGAGTTTCTTCTGCATCGCTGCCATTTCGGTTTTTACTGCGATGGAAACATCGAGCTGATGAGTACCTCCCCTAGATGAAGGTGGTCTTACGCTTTCCCACTGCAAAGTGTTTTCAGCGAGATCTTCCGGATATTTCAATGCTTCACCGTCATCTTTAGACATGAAATTGCATTGACACATTTTTTCAAGCATCTGCTTTGTCGCTGGATTAATGCCCTCATATATTATTCGACATAAATCCCATCTTTGTATTCCATTATGAGGACATTGAACAAGCAGATCCTTGAAACGTTCAAAGCACTTCCAAAATGGTTCATTGGGAAGCTGGGTGAACTGGTTGATCTCGCTCCTAATATGGGCAGTCTTATGGTTTGGGTAAACCTTCTTAAGAAATGCTATTACGAATTCATCCCAATTAGTGATAGAGTGTGTGGCAGTATTATAAAGCCATTTTTCTGCCAAGTCGCACAGAGTGAATGGGAGAAGACGCAAGTGCATAGAATCCACAGTCACTTGTGAAGTACCCATCATTACGCATACGTTTTCGAATTTAGTGATGAAAACGTACGCGTCTTCAGATTCAAGCCCGTGAAATTTGGGCAACAAATTGATGTAGTGGGGTTTAATTTCAAAATTATCCCCGTTAGCTGGTGGAATAGATAGACAAGTGGGAAGGGGACCATGGATAGGATAGCATCTCTTTTGGAGAGAGATGCGCGGTGGATTCTGCGCACCTACGGGCGGTGGCAGCATGGTGTTATAATCTGATGGAGTACCGTCCATCTCGATTGATGTGGTGTGTGGTGGGGGAAAAGAAGATGAAGAAGTACCGACTTCGGCGTCGATAGCAGGAACGCGGACAAGACGGGCACTAGAATCCCGTGTCCAGCCAAGCATGCACTAAGCGGGTTTAGCGCAAGTGGAAGCGTATGTGTGCTTTAAAATTGGTCTGTTTTGAAAAAGTGGGACTTAAGACAAATCACACAATAATGCACAAACAACCCTAGAACTAAGGTTACCTAGGTCCAATCTCTAGACCGCTCCTAGAATTCCAAAGGACAAGCCGTAGAATCAATCCTCTACCGCTTCTTTACTACTCTTGTAGCCAGGTATGTGCCAGGTAAGTGGGAGGTTGTCCACTACGTAAGTAGTAGTCCTAATTAAGTAACCACTTGCCTTTGACACACTTGCCTAGACACCACAAAAGTAATGCGGATAAGCGATAGATTACCCACGACCTTCCTCTGTCCTTATTGAGCGCGACAGTCCTTAGAGTCTGGTCTAGATATTTTTTAAATTAATGTAGGGTTGATGCAGATGCTCGGTTTGTGATTTGTGGGGCTTAGGAAGGGTGATGAAATCCCCACATAATCTGGATTTGGTCTTTGCCCCTTAAAGTCCGTATTAAAATAAAACCGATCACAAAACTTTGCAAAAATATTTTTGAGCGGCGATATTTTGCAAAGAATCCTGCAGAAAAGAGATTTTATTGGATTTAAGAGGAGAGAGAAAGAGGTTAGAACCTTACCAGAAAAGATTGGAGCCCTGGATCTCCAAACCTGCCGCGCTTCCGCCGCGATTATGGGCTATCTGCCGCGTATCCGCCGCAAGAAGGATGGATCACTTGATGAAATTTGCTACGTGGCCTCCTATACTCATCTAGATCTCTAAGAATGTCTCTGTCTCCTGTTTCCTCAAGTCTGTGACTCCAGATCTCCTTGCAAAATTCAAACATAAATCGTTAAATATGCAATTTGCAGTTTTGTTTTAATTATGATATGGATCGTATAAGAATTCAACACAAATAGTAAGAATAAAAAATTACGCACGTATCCCTGGCAACGGCGCCATTTGATTGGACTGTTTTATTATAGTTTAACCGCAATCAGAACGGTGTCGCGTGTAGCTAGACCGAGGTGAGTACGGGTCGTCCTCAGGGAAACGTGGAACCTTTCAATCTTACTTTAGATGTGTTGAGAAAGGGAAAGAATAAAGAATAGTGGAAATAGTTTCTAGATCTACGTTAAATAAGGATAAAAAAATATAGATCTAGATTAACTATGGAGGTAAGTTTAATATTAAAAGGGGAATTGTAGGGTTCATTAGGATTTAGTAGTTATGGATGATTAATTAAAGATTACTCTTTTTATCCTTTAATAGATTTAAAACTAGAACGACAGTGATGCATGTAGATTAGGGTTTCTGGAGGGAAAAGGATTCCCACTCTTAACCCCTATCTCGACATGAAACTCCGTTCATATCTAGCCTTTACCAAAATAATTGTTAATCTAATCTCTAATCGTGATCGCGATTATCAATGAATTGATAGCGCTCCCAATTAGGATGTTAATGATTCTTTTGATAAAATTTATAAACTTTATAGGACTTAAAAAGAGTTTAAGGATCTTCATCTTCCATTAACCTACCCCAATCCTACGAACCCTAACAAGCGGAGAATTACTCGCGCATGTTGGGAGAAGAAGAGATGGAGAGGGAAATCATATTAAAACTACTAAGAGATAGAATAAGAAAACAACTACCTTTATTAATCAACAAAATTCATTTACACTATGTTCCCTTAGAAAATGATTAAAAAATGCTAGTTTGCTTCTTGATCTCTTCTAAGGAGGTAGATGGACCGTTGATGATCAGCCTGGATGCGTGAGCCTGTCGTGGACTTCGTGATCTCTTTAGCTTGATGATTTTTCCAAGAGGCTCTCAGTCCTTATTTATAGTCCCAGAGCCAGAACCCTAGTCTCCTAATTTGGAAACCAGTAGTTATGATCCAAGCAGAAAAATCCCAACTCCCTAATCTTCCTTCTCGCGGCGGATCCGCGGCCAATGAGTGGGTTTGGCCGCGGATCCGCGGCCAATGGGTGTGATCATTGCTTTGTTTCTCTTGGTCTTCATCTGTATTGACACGTGGCGATCTTTTAATCTCAGGAACTGAAAATCTTCTCGTAGTTACTGCCAGACTTGATTTCTTTAGTTTGCTTTCTTAATTAGGCAGGTTTACTTTAACAACTTTGATTCCCTTGATTTTAGCCCTGAAAATTCTGCACAACAACTCCACAAATAATATTGGTAGAGTTTGTTTTATTGAGATATTAATTTCAACATTAAGATTTGGTCAATGATACTTTTGCATACATTTTCCTACCAAATGTTAATTATAATATATCAACACATGAAAATAGTATTTTTACAGATAAACCCTCATATGTATCTTATATTATAATAAACACCTTTTCTAATATAGAAATAATAGGAAAAATGTCATATTAAATGTGCAGTTTTATCAACTGAACAGTGTTCATTGATGATATTCTGGTTTACTCAAAGAGCATAGAAGAGCATGCAAAACACTTGAAGATCGCACTGCAGACATTGAGACAAGAAAGATTGTATGCAAAGATGAGCAAGTGCGAGTTTTGGATTGAAGAAGTGATGTTTTTGGGGCATGTCGTGTCCGGAGATGGAATCGTCGTTGATCCCGAAAAGATTGCAGCAGTTCGAGATTGGCCAATTCCGAAGAACGTTGCAGAGATCAGAAGCTTTCTTGGACTTGCCGGGTACTACAGAAGGTTCGTGGAGAATTTTCTCGTTTGGCTGAGCTTCTGACCAAGCTTACGCGCAAGGAATTACCATTTGTGTGGACGGATAAGTGTGCATCAGCTTTTGAGGTGTTGAAGCAGAGATTGATAACCGCTCCTATTTTAACCGTGCCAGACAGTTCCGGAGGATTAGTGATTCACAACGATGCATATGGGAAAGGATTGGGATGTGTTTTGATACAGCATGAGAAGGTTATAGCTTACGCATCGAGATAGTTGAAGACCCATGAGAAGAATTACCCAACTCATGACTTGGAGCTAGCAGCTGTGATTTTCGCTTTGAAGTTTTGGAGACACTACTTATTGGGCGAAAGGGTCGAAGTATTCACCGATCACAAAAGCCTAAAGTATGTGTTCACACAGAAAGAGCTTAACATGAGGCAGCGTAGATGGTTGGAGCTGATGGCTGACTACGATCTTGATCTTAAGTACCATCCGGGGAAAGTTAATGTAGTGCCGAATGCGCTTAGTCGGTTGCCCGCAATTCGGATGTTGACTGCACAGAAGGAGCTTATCGAAAACTTTCGGACATTTGAGTTGGAGCTCGTGCTACCGCATTCTTCGGGACAGTTGATGCAGCTGCAAGTACAGTCGTCGTTGATCGATAGTATTAAAGCAGTGCGGTCACAGGACCCAAGATTGCAAAAGTTTTGAGAACAGGTTGAAGCTGGATTTCGAACGGACTTGTTAATTCATGAAGATGGTTCGTTGCGTTATGGTAGCCATTTGTGTGTGCCAAAAGGAGACATTCGTGAAGAAGTTTTGAAGGAGGCGCACAGTTCCCCGTATTCCGTACATCCAGGAAGCATGAAGATGTACCGCGATCTAATACAGCATTTCTGGTGGGAAAGCATGAAAAGGGAGATTGCTCGCTTTGTAGCGAAGTTCTTGGTGTGTCAGCAAGTTAAGGCTGAACATCAAAGGGTTGCCGGTTTATTGCAACCACTTCCGATTCCTCAATGGAAGTGGGAACATATAACCATGGATTTCGTAACAGCTTTACCGCGAAGTCCAAAGGGCAACAATGCAGTTTGGATGATTGTTGACCGATTGACCAAGGCAGCTCATTTCATACCATTTCGAGTTGGTCAATCAACGGAAGCATTGGCAGAACGGTACATGCAAGAGATTGCAAGATTGCAAAATTGCATGGAGTACCGGTGAGCATCGTGTCCGACCATGACACCTGTTTCTTATCATACTTCTTGAGGAGCTTACAGGAAAGTTTAGGGACTCGATTGAAGTTTAGCACAGCTTATCATCCTCAGACAGATGGCCAGTCAGAGAGAACGATCCAAACTCTTGAAGACATGTTGAGAGCTTGCATGTTAGACTTCAAGGGTTCATGTGAGGATCATCTACACTTGGTGGAATTTTCTTACAATAACAGTTTTCAGGCGACTATTCAAATAGCTCCATTCGAAGCTTGTATGGACACAAGTGTCGTTCACCCGTTTGTTGGGATGATATTGGAGAACGAAGAGTGTTGGGACCGGATTTGATCGTGCAAACCGTGGAGAAAGTTAACACTATCCGGAAATATATGAAGGCAGCACAAGATCGGAAGAAGAGTTAGGCCGATATATCGAGAAGACCTTTAGAGTTCGCTGTTGGTGATCTTGTGTTCTTAAAGATATCACCGACTAGAGGGGTGATTCGTTTTGAGAGTCGAGGCAAGCTTAGTCCACGATTCGTTGGGCCTTTCGAGATTTTGGAGCATGTTGGAGAAGTGACGTATCGATTGGCTTTACCGCAATCTTTGGCGAATGTTCATGACGTGTTTCATGTATCTCAACTCCGTAAGTACGTTCGAGATGAAACACACATGCTGGATCATTTGGAGCTGACTGTACGAGAAGATTTAACCTTTGAGGAACGACCAGTGTCGATTGTGGATCGAAGGGAAAAGGTTCTTAAAAATAAGGTTATCCCACTCGTACTTGTTTCTTGGGAAAATCGCTCGGATGGAGAATCAATTAGGAAGAGAAGATAAAATCCGACAGAAGTTTCCACATCTATTCTTGTAGTTTCTTGATTGTTTATCCGTTCTTGTTCTTAGAATTTCGAGGATGAAATTCTTTTTGTGGTTGGGTATAACATAACCTAGTTCATTTATACCAATTCCAGTTCTCGTAATTTCTTATTTGTGGTATTTCTTGATTTATCGTATTTTGGGTGTGAATGGTATTTTTCATTTTTCATCGCATTCGACCCGACCCGCTTGCTTAAAGTTGTTTGATTCATATTTATGAATTACCCTGACTTGTTACGTAGACTATGCATTTTCATGTTTAGTACATACTTGCATTTTATCTGGCATTGCATCTTTTACCATATAACATTTTAGGTCACTTAAAATTATTTAAAATTACTTAACATGGTCTGCATGATACCCCTAACCTCGTGGTAGCATCCGCGCATCTTGTTCTCGCCCCATTCAGTGAAACGGACGTGTTTGGATTGCTACGCGCATGTACGTGCATCCGTTCTTGGGGGTATGCATTTTCGTTACCTGAGCGTTCATTTTGAATTTTGGATGTCGCATATATTTTTCATATTTTAAATTTGAATTTTTAGACCCGACCCGGGCGTCTTTTAGACTATTTTTGTATCCCGCCAAAATTCGAATTTATTTATTATAATATTAAACTAATTTAACCGTTTAAATTTTTTTAACAACTAAAATCTTTATAAAACTAACGAAATTTTATTAAATAAAATCCTAACCCACTAAATTCCAAACTTCTCTCTCCTCCCCTCTCTCTCACTCCTCTCGATCCCTCTCCTCACTATGCTCTCTCTTCTCTCTCTCTCGTTTCTCTCTCTCTCTCTCCCGATCTCCCGACACCACCACCACCATGAACCACAGCCCCGACTTCAAGAAACCCTAGAACCCAAGAAACCCCACTGCCTTGACCGAAACTATCACCTGAACCTTGTCGTCGACGGCCCATCGTTGTCGTCATGTTCCCTGCCTCGCCTCACCTCCCTTCTGAACCCATAACCCCAAACCCTAGTCTCCTCCTCCTCTTCTTCTTCTTCTTTCTCTTTCTTTTACTTCTTTTCCGGTGATCACCCGCCGGAGCCGTGACCGTCGCTGCCTTTCCAGACGACCCAGTGGGCGTTCCTAACCAGCATGGTCACTCTCTTGCTTTGCCTGGTCCTATTCCGTACACGTAAGCGTGCATCGAGACTTTTACCGACATTGGACATTGCCGTGTGTATCCGTCGCATGATCCATCGAGGCAAGTTAATCTTGCTACATGCTATATAACTTATTATATACCTATTTAAATAAATATCATACATGTATTTTAAATCTAGTATCCCATGTTTCATATTATAGCTTTTTGATGTTCCGTTTGCATCCATTCATATCATTTCAGATCTAGGTCATGAAAACCTATCTTTTTATATACTAGATTACAATATACTGCATCCATATCAATATTTTTATCACATATTGCTTAGTTGTACATCCCACATTACCATTTTACAGCTTTACTGTTTTCGGATACCCGTTTGCATTCATCACATTTAAATATATAATTGCATCCATAGATCACATTAATACATAATACTATGATATTAACACCCCATGTCTAATAAAGTGCATCCTAATTAGTATTGAAACTATAAATGTAACCCGAAACGATAATTGTGCATCCATATCTTTGAATTTATATCTATTTGCATACCATATCACATTATTCCATTTTATTGTTATATTAGTACCCCCATACTTGATTTTTTGTACCCATACTTATTACAGTTTGATTATGAGCACCCACTCGACACTTGTGCACTACCTGACATGACCTGATACACTACTACTGACATGGCTTGATTCCTGTGCACTACTTGACATGACTTGATACATGTACACCACCTGACATGACCTGATATACCACAGCGTGACATATTACATGTTCTTGTTAATAGTGCCGACAATCTTGACATGTTGTCCCTACGGACATTTCCTGTTGTCTATATTGACAAACCTGTACCTGTTTGATCCTGTGTTGGTATTAGTCTCAGATTTATCAATACATGACTTACACACATAACTTGGGGGTATGGGGAAATCAAGAATGTATCCGAACGTAACTCAAAGGGCTATTACATCTTGTTACCGTGGTCCCGTGGGGTTGAACGGGACATAGACTCACAGTCTATTACATCTTGTTACCGTGGTCCCGTGGGGTTGAACGGGGCATAGACCGATGGGTTACGATGAGGATTACATTAATTGATTTCGAATAACTTTAGAATAGATAACCCTATAGCACGGTTTAGATTACTCACTGCACTTCACCTGTTTATATCCTGTTCACTGATCTATATTCATGTTACGTTTTACTTATTACTAAGGACTTGTTACTGTTCATACTTCATGCCTGCATATATTTCATTATATCCTGCTTGCCTTGAATTATTGATATTATGACGCACTGACATCTGGGTTTTGCATGACCAGATCCTCTACCTTTGCAGCTGACTGATCAGGAGTACTTCAGCCGTCAGGCCGAGCAGTGAGGATCCTGTTACAATCAGTTAGTTTAGTTACTTACGTACTTTCCATATTGTTATTATTACTTGGACATATTTCTTCCGCATATTATTTCTTGACTCGTTTATTTTGGCTCATGTGTTAGTTATATGTATGCCCTAGAGGCCATTACTGTACATACGATGTATATTGTAGTGGATGCTCGGACATATATAGGGAGGACTTTCTTCCTCGACATGATAGTACGCTATCTGGTTGCTCTTTATCTTAACATATACTCTGATTGTCTCTATGTTACATGTTGATAAAGCCCTTAAGATGAGTACTTGACTACCAGGACTATGAAGCAGATCATACTAGTGGGGATAATGTAGTCGCCAAGTACATCCTTCAAATGTTCCTAGTCGTGGGTGTATCGAGACAGGGCATCGATATACCTGAGTAGACTAGTGTATGCGCTTCTCGACCTATATGATGGGCGATGGATGATCCCATATCCATTGGTGTTTAACATCAGATAAGGTATACGGGTGCTCGGTGAAAACTGGGTACACTGGACGGACTCGCCATGAACTCCCAGATGGTATTATACCTCACGTCAGATGGCAGTTCTCTAGTGACACTGGTACAGGTTAGTCTGTAGACCCGAGATCGTCATAAAGTCTTGTGTGATTCCTATTGTGCTTTGATTTCCATCATACCACGTCCGAAAGGGCGTGCAAAATGGTGGCTTTTGGGTACAGTCCCGAATCACATGGAAGCAATGAGCGATAGGAGGGGTTTCGTCTCTCCCGGTATAAGGAGTTGATGTTGCGCAATGTTTGATTGGCTTATAATAGGAAATCCCTGGCCAGGGTTGCTGAGATTTACTGGTAAGTGTTATCAGTAATTTTTCAAACTGTTATAGACCTCATATCGACACGACTTATCAAGCTACTGGGGTCTGACGTTTACCACCCCTAGGCGAGATATGCGACATATCAGACGAAGAGACCGGACTGTACGGGAGTGTTACTGATTGGATTCACTGGAGAAAAAACAGGCTTGCTTGTTGATCTTCTGATCGCTCAATACCCGGGTGTCCGTTACGTTTAGCAGACCGCTTGCGACTTATGGGTGTTTGATATGATCATCACCTACTGCCGGCGTATTGACGAGTCTTTAGAGTCCTACACAGAGGTTTCCTGGCTCAAACGAAACGGAGTAGGAGCGCATATGTGATATGTGCGGGAACGAGATTAATGCGAGTATGTGATACCGCTTTATATTCTCGCGATGTGTGACATGATTGGTTATATGTGATATAGCCGAGTTATCGGATCGAGCGTTGATTCGATAAGATGTTGCATTTGATATTAGTCGGCTATATGTGATATAGCCGGATTATTAAATCAAGAGTTGATTTGATAATTTAATGTATAATTATATATTTGATATATTATATTACATTAACTAATATTTAGCTCACTATTGATTTCTTTTCTCACATGATGTGCACATTGTATATATATACGCGATATGTACATTTGTGTACATGGATTGTGTCATGTTTGATGATACATACAAGATGGGTGTATGAGATTAACACAATTCTAGGGTTAATCTAGGGTTTCTATTTATGTTAAGCTAATTCAAAAGAAATTGATTTTTGTCATGGTAAAGCTTGCACAAAAGCTTATGGATAAGGTTTGACAAAGTCAACACTTTTGTCTAGTTTAAGATATTTATCAAGCCCAACCCTTAACCATAGCCTTGAGTTTATTCTCTACATGAGTTAAGCATGATAGGTTTAACTCAACCATGGGTGCAATAATTCATTTGGATGAATTATTCATAAGTCTTCTTCTTCTTCTTCAAGCTTCATGAAAAAGCTTGCTAGCTCTAATGGAGTTTTGAGAAAAAGTGTGAGAAAATCAATTCTAAAGTGAGCCCACCTCCTACTTCTTCATCCTCTACCACTTGCCATGTAGTAGAGTGTGTTCTCTTCACAAAGTTCATGACCTAGTGAAGGAATAGCTTGAGTCAGTGTCTCCTCGACATAGATCATCTTCGGCCTCGAAGTCATCGAAGCAAGCATGTTCGTTTCTTCATAGAGCCTCTCTAGAGTCCGGAGTTTACGATCGCAGCGAAGGGGACTACTACACGGAGCTATTTGAAGTGAAGGACCGGACTACAAAGGTTGTAATCCCAAACTCTTAGAAGTAAAGTTGTTTACTTGCTTATTGTTTTCGCATAATCTCTAGTCTACGATCTTGGTTAGGCTTTTTCGGCACGTATAAATTTTAAATCGGGCATGGTTGATGCCTTGTAGAACCTTGTGAGCGTGCCTAGTAACCCTACAATGGTATCAGAGCCAAGCTAGAGCTTTAGGCAAAGTCTAGACGAAGTTTAAAGTCCGATCGAACCCCGAAACGTTGTTAAATACCCATTCTCTGGAAATTTTTTAAAATGTTGACTTTTTAATATTAAAAATACTCAGAAAAATAAGCAGGGAATTATAAGGATTTTTGTGAAAAACAAGACATTAATTCGCTTAAAGCGTAGCGGAACCGCGGCAAGACCATGCCTTGCGCGGCGGTTCCGCGGCCGTACATTGGAATTAGGGTTTTCTTTTTGCACAGTTATATCCGTATGTATTTATGATGCTTCTGAGAATTTTTGATATTACTCAAGTGTTGAGTTTTCTGGAGATGTTTTGTATTCGTTGATTCGATCGGAAAGTTTAACTTCATTTAACTGTTTTTCTGGGTATTTTAGAACGTGTTAAAAAGTTCGAACGGATATCACTAACTCACTTTTTCCCCTGCCGGAAAATTTTCAAGTGTTGGATTTTTTCCTTAGTTAAAAAACGTTCTAAGTCGTGCAAGTAACGCGGTGGACCCTCTAGAAGAACACAAACCGTAACTCGATTATGTGACCATCTGAACCGCTTCTAAACCTTAGGGTTTGGGGCAGTACGGAGTTGCCACATGTGAGGCGTTGGTTTGACCCTTCTACGGCTGGACCATTGGTACTGTGGCATGTGATGGATGCTTTTACACTAATTTCAAATGTTGAGAACTATTTGGGAAATCTTGAGTGTTTGTTTATTCGATTGGATAGTTTAACATTGTCTATTTATCTGGAATATGATATAATATTTGGAATCCACAAGTAGTTATGAGATAAATAATTTGAATGTTATAAATCTAGCACTTTAGTCTCAGATGATCGGTTGCCATGGAATTTTGATGCGATCAAAAGTTCGTCGCAATCACGCAGCGAACACGGATACTCGCCGGTTAAACTTAATAGGCAGCCACGCCCCATAGCCACGACCAAGTGACTGTAGGAGAACCCCGTCGCCAAAAGCATCCGTTCGGGTGCTCGCAGCAAGGGTGTTCCGCCTTAGTGCACTTCGTCGACGGCATCGGGGGTGCGGCCGTCTATTGAAGTTTTCGACGAGCATTCGATCAGGTTATCGGGAATCTTGTTGACTTGCCCGACTAGATATTGAAAAGTGTTTTCGATATTGAGACTAAAATGCGGGGTTTATAATTGTTAGGCATGCGATGTCTAAGGAATTCATTTGGTTAGGCATGTGATGTCTAAGGCGGTTGCGGATTCCAACTGTTGTAGTTTTACACTTTCTTTTCAGCGACCGTAAGTGTAATATATGGTGTATCGCCGGTTTCGTTGCTATACATCAACGACAATTGGGATACGCATATTTACTCACGTTGATGATATGTGATATTATGTGTTGTTGTGATATGTCATATTGGATCGTCGTGTTTTGAATAGCCGGGGGTTTTATGTGAGATGAGAGTTTTTCTTTTTCATTCATGTAAAATTCATTTGTATGTAATATTCTTTTATTGGGGCACTTCCGAGATGAGGTTGATGTCACCGGTGTATATTGTTTACTTTTCCGCATTATGATAGACCCAAGGCGGGGAGCACAAGTAACCGGGTTTTAGGGTCCAGTAGGAGACCATCTTGAGGAGTCGAGACCGGGTCTCCTAACTCTAGAATTGGCAGGCTTACTTGTCGCTCTCGTAGGGGTCTAGGGATATAGGTTTGGCTATTCATCACGACCGTGGAATCCGTGTTTTATACAGACTCGTATTAAAACACGGACGTCCTAGTATATCCAATATTTCATATATGTTCTTCTGCTGCAATGTTCTGTGATGAGATCATATTACTGCCTGAGACGAATGTTTATATTATATATATGAGATATATATTATATATTTTTGATTTCGTTTCAAATGTGATGCTTATGAAGCATAATAAAATGGGACTTCATTAATGAGATTAATGAAATAAAAGAAACCTAAAGATATTGTAGAAACTTGTCTTAAAAACTGGTAGCTCTTGCTTTGCATAGCGGTGTTCCTTGTAGAACATCCAGCATCTTATTCGATAAGGAAAGAGCCGAGATCCCTTCACCGGGAGTGACATCTTTAGTGAAACTAGCAGATGCTACAAACTCGGTTTGTCTTTTGATTGCTTTTATAGTTCTTGCTTTGCATAGTGATATTTGTGAAATATCATGCACCTTATTCGATGAGGAAAGAGCCGACGATCCCTTCACCGGGAGTGACCTCTTTAGCGAAACTAGAAAAGGCCTCAAAAACACTCCATTTAAAATCACTCGATTCTACAATGATATCAAGTTCATTAAGCAAAAGGTTTTCTTAAAACCTGTCGTAGCCCTCCGTCATTTTAGGAAGTAGAGTACTTAGTATTCGTGCTGCGTATGTCGACTTTAGTTGAGGCGTAGTGTACGGTAGCTAAGTGATGTCTTCCTACACAGCATATTATGCGATTAATTAGGACAGTCATGTGATTATGTCGACCATAGTTGAGGGTCATGTGGGTGGGTCTAATTAATCATGAAGTGACGGGTAGAACTTGACCGGTGCTTATGATATGTTGATCTTAGTTAAGGTCATAAGTACTAGGGTAAAATATTTTCGGGAATTTCAAGTGTTGAAATTTGCAATGAGATTGCATACCTTCTATGAGATAGTTGGATCCCGATACCCGCTGCGAGTAAGAGTTACTCCTGGGAGAGTTTTACACATTATAATTAGCCAATCAAGTAGGTGTCTAGAAAGGTGTTAACAGGGTTACGCCCGTGGGAAAATGAGGTTTACTTTAATTAGGTCCGTGCGAAAGCATGGGAAACCTCTCTCAAAGTACCGACACTGGCCTGGCTGAAAGATTGGCGAACTTGTAGCATGTAATTAATCCCGGCTAGTCTTTCCTTTTAGGGTTTGAAGGAAGATTTGACTAATACAGTGGAAGACATCCTGATTAGATATATTTTATAACCAATCTAATCTTTCAAGAGCATACGCTGAGTGTTTTCTTCTCTCTCTCTCTCTCCAGGTAGTGACCATATCACGTCTTAATCAAGATAATAATACGGATGTATTGAACGAACCCGCTTGTTATACTGAGCTGGGGAATGTTGGTCCCGCTCCAACTTATAATTGTTATAAGACAGAGCAGGAAATTGGGGATTACCAGAATTCCCGTGCCGCCCAAACAAAGAAAGTGCATGCTGATGCATCTTCTTCGGGTGTGTTCATTACAGAGAACTGTTTCTCAGTATACTTTACGTCCTGGGTATGAGACACCGGATCAGGATCCCACATATGTAATATATTTCATGGGATATAGAAAGGTAAAGAACTGGAAACGGGTGATAAGTTTCAAGAGTTGGAAACGGTGCAATTGTTGCAAGCCAAATCTGTTGACAGTTATCACCCTGTATTACCAGAATACATTGATTCTGAACGAATGTTATTAGATATCGAACCTGATATACAACATCATATCAGTCTCTTTATTTATTAAAGAAGGATATAATTTTGTATTGTTGGATAATGTTTTGAACATTTCCTATATCAAGAGTTGATCAGTTCAGGCACGTTATCTAAAAGCATAGACGTTCTAAATCAAACCACAGTTCTTAGTGTACAGAACACACACAAGAGGAAGAGTTCAGAAATGAACGAATCCTTCTTAAGGCATTGTAGACTAGGCCATATCAATGCGACCCGACTAGCTAAGTTACATTTAGATGCATATTTAAATTAGTTTATATTTACATCTTGTGAAACTTGCCGGTCATGTCACAAAGATAAGATGACCACAACTCTGTTTATTGGAAACAAAAAAAGAGTTAGTGAACTCTTGGGATTGATACATGATGATGTATGTAAAGTCCCTTGTCTACACATGCCAGGACCAGTTCTTTATATTTCATTGCATTCACTGATTATCTCTCAAGGTTTGGACATATGTTCATGTTGAAACACGAGTCTGAACCTTTTGACAAATTCAATGAATATAAGTTGGAAGTAGAGAACCAAAATGGGTATAAGTATTATGTCCTTTGATGTGATCAGGGAGGAGAATACTTGAGCACATGATTCCTGGACTATTTCTAAAGGAGAATGAGATTCTCTCTCAGCATTACTCCTCCGTATACACCACAGCACGTCAGTGTATCGGGGCGGAGTAATCACACCCTATTTGATATGGTGTGCTCTATAATGAGTACTACTGAGTTTCCTATTTCCTTTTGGGAGTTATGCACTTGAGAAGCTGCATACCAATTGAATAGGGTTCCAATCAAATCAGTAGCCAACCACTCCATATATGATATGGTATGGGAAGTGCCCATCTCTTAAGGATATTAAGATTTGGGGTTGTCCGGCCTATGTCTAAAAGCAAAATAAGGACAAAGCTCGAGGCAAGGTCAGTTCTGTAGAACTGGAAAGGTTCCAACTATACAAATTGCAGCTGATGATTTGGTAAAACCGAAGGATTCAATAGTTTCCAACGAACCTCGTCCTCTCCGCCGATCTAGTAGGGTTCCTCACCCACCTGAGAGATACTTCGGTTTCTCTATGACAGTGGGAGCGAGGATTGCATCATGAGATGATGACCTAACTAGTTTCGAGCTGGCCATCAGGAGTGGGACTCTGTAAGAATGGCTGGATGCTTAGCGATCTGAGATGGAATCCTTATACACCAACAAAGTATGGTCTTTGGTTGCTTTATCTGAAGGGTTAAATCCCCATCAGAAGCAAGTATATCTTGAGAAGATTACTTGGTGTACATGGAAAAGTTAAGACTTTCAAAGCTATGCTTAAGTCCATCCAGATCCTACTTGCCATTGCTACATACCATAACTACGATATCTGGCGGTTGGGTGTCATGACAGCTTTTCTAAAATGATAATTTAGAAGAGAATGTCTATAAGTATACAGCCAGAGGGCTTCGTAGACAGTGGGAGCAGCGGAAACGTATGCAAGTTGCTTTATGGGATAAAGCAGGCATCACGGAGTTGGAACGTCTGTTTTGATGTGGTAGTCAAAGTGCTTGACTTCATCAAAATGGTAGATGGACCTTGTATATACAAAAAGGTAGTAGAGAGTATGGTGATGATCTTCATATAGTACGTGGATGACATACTCTTGATAGGGAAGGATTTTCCTATGCTACGCTCGGTCAATCTCCGCTTATCACAATGATTCTCAATATAGAATCAAGGTGATACATCCTAAATCCTGGATTATGGATCTATGAGATAGATCTAGATGGATGTTAGGATTCTCACTAGTTATAGTGAGACGGTATCAATCGATCCTGGGAAGAATCACTGGAATGGTTCCAGAGTGATAAGGACGACTGAATGTCAGTCGCAGGCATTGTCTTTACCCTCAGTGGAGGGACGGTATGTTGGAAGAGTTCTAAGCTAGATACCATGAATTACTAGACGATTAAAGGCTAGATGCATCGTTACCAAAGATCCTACCAAAGAGGCAGTTTGGATATAGATAATAGTTCATGAGATGAACTCAGTTCCTGCCATTGTGTGACAATGGAGTTGTGGGTTTGGCCTACGAACACCCGTCCCATCAGAAATCCAGATATAATTCTTAGGCAGTATCACCTGATCATGAAGATGGTTGATCTCCAGGGAGATCAAGGTTAGGAGAGAAGACACAGAGAAAAACAGCGCGGATCCACTCACAAAGGCCTATTTTCCAGTAAATACTTTTATGAGGTGGTTGAGTATGAGATACATCAACCACAACTGATTGTTGGGTATGCGATACCACAACAGATGGCCCTATGTAACATTTCAAAATAATAAAATATTATTTTGGGAATTTTTATAATTTAATATTATTTTATTGATTATTTTAATATTAAATTTATAATTAAATACCGATAAATGGGAAAAAATTTGAAAAATTATGGAAAATTCAAAAATAATGTATTCTATGGAATTTTATCATTTTTAAGTTTTTATGAGCATTTATATGCTAATTTAGTGCTAATCGCGATTAAAAATCGCTAATCGGATTTTTGGCTTTTTTGTGCAAAGCATGCACATATCATTTTTGAACTTGTGTTACATTTTTCCTACCATGGGTGTTTTGGGTCTACTATTTGAGTGAGAAGGAAAAGAAAAGAAACGGAAAAAGGAAATGGTATCATGATGAAGAGAGAGAAAGACTATGTCAACCTTCACCTTTTGAACCATACTTCCATCATTTCCTCACACCCATTTCTCTCTCCCCTTTCCTTGTGCTGCTGCTGCCCCCTCCTTATTCTTCCTCCTCCCTCTTCAAGCCTAGATCCACCATGAATACAACCCCGAAACCCCATTTCGATTTCACAAAAAGTGTGCACAAGCTCACAAGCTTTAGAATGGACCAAGAAAGATGGTGTTTTGGTGCTGTGGGAAGATTCATGAGTCTCTATGGAGGTAATTATTTCACAATTGTTGTAGCATTTCAAGTGATTTAGCCTCTTTTAAAGTTTAGTGTCGTTTTTTCGAAGTTTTGTGCACTTTGGACAAACTTAGAGAGGGTTAGGATAAATTTGAGTTGTGGCTATGCAATTGGACTCTAATGGTGACCTTGGACCCTATATTGACTAAAACCCTGTAGCCAGACGAACCCCACTGGAATACCCTGGGCCGGCCAGGCCGGTTTTCACTGTAGGGAGGATCGGCCACTTAGTGATGGTACGGGTCCAGGCTTCTACTGTAGGTCATATACACCCTATACATCACTCTAGACTTGTTTGCTTGCCCTTATTTGGCCTGAGACGAAATCTGGGATCATTTTCTTGGGTTGCTGCTTTGAATTTAGTTTTGGTTTTGCATATCTTGATTTCCAGATTTTGGTGTTTGTGCATTATTTCGATCGTGTGACGTTTGTACGTCTATATCGAGTGATTTCGGGTTGTTTTGCGAAGGCTAACCATAGGTTCTAACCTATAGGCCTTTTAGCGTATCGTGTTGGTTTTCGCGTGTCGTTTTAAGTTTCGATTTGGTTTTGATGTGATGCGATACATGTGATATGTAGGTACCCCCATGACGATCCTAGACGATGAAGAAGATGAAGGCGACATCGACACCGACACGCAGGGTACAGGTGAGTAGATTATATCTACAGGGGGAAGTCGGGTGGATGGCGTATAGCACCCCCGCAGTCCGATATTAGTATAGTGTATATATATATATAATCATGATAGCTTATAGTGTCGTGGATATTTGAGATGTGTTAGGTGTACTATAGATAGATTAGGGTTGGAAGTAAACTAGTGTAGTTCCTAGTCGCGAACCCTAGAGCAGGTTTACACCCACACGCATGCACGTACCTATTGCTATACTTATACATTGATGATGAGGATAGTGGATGATGTTTAGAGATGAGTCGATGACATTGGGCATAGTGCCACGAGATCGGTGATATGATGTGATTCGTATTTGGGATACGACATGTGATTGTTAGCGGGCCTTTAGACGTGTGTTTCACACACGCACTTATATTTATATAGATGGTATCGATTTGTACTAGATTTAGATCAGTACCGCAGATCATGTGATATGATAATAAGGATACAAGATAATTGATGAGACAATTGTGATATTGACCCGTACCCAGCTATTGGGATGCCGTACGACGATTTACCGTACGAGCTTTATATTGAAGATAGATCCGCACTCAAGACTCAAGGACGTCATACGATATACTGTATTCGTACGTGATACTATTGAGGCGGGATCACCGACTTTTATATATATATATATATATATATATATATATATATATATATATATATATATATATATATATATCGACTCAGATGTAGGTGGTTTCCATACCCCTCCTGCTTAGCTTGTTAGTTAGGTCTGTAGATTTCTTAGTAGACATTAGATTAGACCCGAGACATACCTATTTCAAAACTACGAACCGAGAATATTTTAAAGATAGGCAAAAAGGGATTCTACGGATAATTTCAAAAGGCAAATTTTTCTTAAAAACACCGTTGCCCTTATTTTACTAAAAACCCCGATTCATCTTATTTCAAAAGGCAAAACTACATGACACTTACATACTGATGTAGATTCTTCACTATTGCGTTGATTATTTGATTCCGCGTATTCATATTATTTGCATCGCAATACTTGTGTTTATTGCTATATTACCATCATGCTGTTAGGACACCAGCACCATTATCGATGATGCGTATGTTCCACGTACACTATTTGTCGGCTCACATAATTCATCATCGATAATTGCCATGTCACTACACTGTAGTACTGTTGCATTCATATTCGTGTACTCACATATTGTACACTCATACTCGTGTACCTACCTGTTGCACACTTATACTTGTACACTTACATATTGCGCATACATAGATGATTCTGGCTTGACTCGCAGATTGGGAACCACAAGATACTTTTAAAAACTGATTCATTTTAAAGAGGCGGTCTTCCCTAATTATGTGCATATTGCTACTCCATGTTGTATGATATACTGATATGCTTACATTTTGGTTATATGTCGCATATATCATGCTTTTGATTTGACGCATTGAGATATGTTGTTTCCATGATATTTTTGGATTTGGGAACCGTGGGTATTTTAAAGGAGAATATATATATTGTTTTAAAAACCCGGTTACCCTTGATATGATATTTCAGTGCGTCCACCATATGTTTTCTTGGTTCTGAGAGTGGCATGTGAAACCCGATTCGAGGAGCGGTAGGCACCGTCTGTGGGTACATGGTGGACCCGGTGAGGTATCCCGGGGCAAGAAGACTCGTATATGTTAGACGGTGAGCCTGGCAGGGGAGTACTACCTACCGGTGATAATATTTGGACTCGGCGGTTATCGTGGGGATATCAACCGGAGTTATGTACGTATGGATACGTCGGAATTCGAGGGTCGAAGCTGGGCACTCGGGATTTCGAGATAGCGTATGATGCGTACCTATCAGGGCTAGTCGTGGTGACAACGCCTGATAGATGAGGATTTACGTGCCGATGCTAGGCACAGGTTTCATGATGTTTTCGAGTGTCGATGCTAGGCACTCAGGTTCCATGAGTTTGATTATATCATCATACTTCCATGCATATGCTTTATGATATTTACATGCATGATGCTTACTGTCATTGGGTGACCGGTGGATGGGATCCACATACATACAGACATTGATTACATAGTGGGATGATATCCACATACTCATAGATTTCCTGATATGGTTGACTTTGATGACATTGATCACATAGTTGGATGATATTCACATACTTATAGACTTCATGACATGTTATTACCTGAGGCACTGGCATGAGCACTTGGCACTACATACATGTTTAGATGTTATATTGCCACCTTATCATGCTTCAGACTTATTTATTTGAGGTTTATATATATCTGATCGTATTGACCTAGGATTAGGTCATGCATGCGATTTCTACTTGTAGATATCTTCTATTCACGAGTTGGCAACTCACCCCCGTTGTGCCACAGTTCTTGCAGGTTTTGCCGTACAGGTTTCATTGCGGCTTTTCTGGCACACTGCTTCCATATGGGTGACTTGCTTTGGTAGGTGGGTTCTTATGTATCAGAACCACCATTGTACATGTATTATTCAGTTGTATCTAGTAATTCCATCAACCAAACGCCAAAACTTGTATATTGTTTCAGACTTAGAAACCAGTTATGTATTATTTCGACCTTAGAGTCGCGCGTTGTAGTATTACGCTTTTCATGCTATTTGAGCTTTCCTTTGAGTTTTGATCCTCGCCCTTCGGCGTTGTATATTATATTGCTTGCGTGGCTGTGACCGTCGATTGACGAAGAGCTAGCTCCCGCTTGGGGATGCCTTTTATCATTGCATATATATTATTTATGTTGTACCCCGTTCGGGGCCAGTATTTATAAAGGAAACTCTGCCGAAATTTTCAGAAAAGATATGTGATTTTTAAAAATGCATATTAGGCTTAGTTATTTAAAAACTTTGATTTTAAAACATGTTTTCTTCACTTTTAAAATCTATTTTCCTACTTCTTAAAGACCAGTTTTCTCTATTTACTCCTTAAAATGGTTTTAGATTTCTGGCTTTTACCTTACTTGGATCAGATGGAGTCCTATAGACTTCATATGATTCAAGTTCCAGTCACGTGCTCTTTCGGATCATGACACCCTAGTGCAAATGGGAGATTGTTAGTTATATGTATGCCCTAGAGGCCATTACTGTACATACGATGTATATTGTAGTGGATGCTTGGACATATATATGGAGGACTTTCTTGCTCGACATGATAGTACGCTATCTGGTTGCTCTTTATCTTAACATATACTCTGATTGTCTCTATGTTACATGTTGATAAACCCCTTAAGATGAGTACTTGACTACCAGGACTATGATGCAGATCATTCTAGTGGGGACAGTGTAGTCGCCAAGTACATCCTTCAAATGTTCCTAGTCGTGGGTGTATCGAGACAGGGCATCGATATACCTGAGTAGACTAGCGTATGCGCTTCTCGACCCATATGATGGGCGATGGATGATCCCATATCCATTGGTGTTTGACATCAGAGAAGGTTTACGGGTGCTCAGTGAAAAGTGGGTACACTGGACGGACTCGCCAAGAACTCCCAGATGGTATTATACCTCACGTCAGATGGCAGTTCTCTGGAGACACTGGTACAGGTTAGTCTGTAGACCCGAGATCGTCATAGAGTCTTGTATGATTCCTACTGTGCTTTGATTTCCATCATACCACGTCCGAAAGGGCGTGCAAAACGGTGGCTTTTGGGTACAGTCCCGAATCACATGGAGGCAATGAGTGATAGGAGGGGTTTCGTCTCTCCCGGTATAGGGAGTTGATGTTGCGCTGTGTTTGATTGGCTATAACTGGAAATCCCTGGCCAGGGTTGCTGAGATTTACCGGTAAGTGTTATCAGTAGTTTCACGAACTGTTATAGACCTCATATCGACACGACTTATCAAGCTACTGGGGTCTGACATTTACCACCCCTAGGCGAGATATGCGACATATCAGACGAAAAGACCGGACTGTACGGGAGTGTTACTGATTGGATTCGTTGGAGAAAGTACAGGCTTGCTTGTTGATCTTCTGATCGCTCAATACCCGGGTGGCCGTTACGTTTAGCAGACCGCTTGCGGCTTGTGGGTGTTTGATATGATCATCACCTACCGTCGGCGTATTGACGAGTCTTTAGTGTCCTAAACAGAGGTTTACTAGATCAAGCGAAACGGAGTAGGAGCGCATATGTGATATGTGCGGGAACGAGAGTAATGCGAGTATGTGATACCGCATTATATTCTCGCGATGTGTGACATGATTGGTTATATGTGATATAGCCGAGTTATCGGATCGAGCGTTGATTCGATAAGATGTTGCATTTGATATTAGTCGGTTATATGTGATATAGCCGGATTATTAAATCAAGAGTTGATTTGATAATTTAATGTATAATTATATATTTGATATATTATATTACATTAACTAATATTTAGCTCACTATTGATTTCTTTTCTCACATGATGTGCACATTGTATATATATACGCGATATGTACATTTGTGTACATGGATTGTGTCATGTTTGATGATACATACAAGATGGGTGTATGAGATTAACACAATTCTAGGGTTAAGCTAGGGTTTCTATTTATGTTAAGCTAATTCAAAAGAGATTGATTTTTGTCATGGTAAAGCTTGCACAAAAGCTTATGGATAAGGTTTGACAAAGTCAACCCTTTTGTCTAGTTTAAGATATTTATCAAACCCAACCCTTAACCATAGCCTTGAGTTTATTCTCTACATGAGTTAAGCATGATAGGCTTAACTCAACCATGGGTGCAATAATTCATTTGGATGAATTATTCATAAGTCTTCTTCTTCTTCTTCAAGCTTCATGAAAAAACTTGCTAGCTCTAATGAAGTTTTGAGAAAAACTGTGAGAAAATTAATTCTAAAGTAAGCCTACCTCCTACTTCTTCATCCTCTACCACTTTCCATGTAGTAGAGTGTGTTCTCTTCACAAAGTTCATGACCTAGTGAAGGAATAGCTTGAGTCAGTGTCTCCTCGACGTAGATCATCTTCGGCCTCGAAGTCATCGAAGCAAGCACGTTCGTTTCTTCATAGAGCCTCTCTAGAGTCCGGAGTTTACGATAGCAGCGAAGGGGACTACTACACGGAGCTATTTGAAGTGAAGGACCGGACTACAAAGGTTGTAATCCCAAACTCTTAGAAGTAAATTTGTTTACTTGCTTATTGTTTTCGCATAATCTCTAGTCTACGATCTTGGTTAGGGTTGTTCGGCACGTCTAAATTTTAAATCGGGCATGGTTGATTCCTTGTAGAACCTTGTGAGAGTACCTAGTAACCCCACATCATGGACATGTATTAGATAGTTGTTTATTATCGTTCTTGATATCTCTACTGTCGTAATGTGACTGTGGAGGGATATTTCCTATCCAGAGGTAGCATGGTTGGCTCTGTCACGTGCCTATCTTAGCGTACTCTGGGAAGCGGGGCGTGACATAAAATGTACACAAGATTGAAAAGAGAATTAATATAAACATCAACCTTTATTAATATCCATTCTTTACATACAACTGAAAAGAAAAGTACAATGATCGAAAGCGATGCCTAAACAGTGGCATATGAACTGAAAAGAAAATAAGTACAAGTAAAAGCCTAGAAGTCTGGCTCCTCCATGAACTGCTCCAAGTCATTTTGGGTGGGCTCGGTCTCCTGAGAGTCGGGTCCTCCTGACGAAAATTCCAAAGAAAGAAGATATATGAATGTCTTCAGCGAACTAGCGCTCGGTAAGTCCCAAAAGAGAGATAGAAATAGACAAGAAGGAACCGGTAAAGGTACAAGTATATGTTTATTATACTAACGTACTTGTTTGTAGCTTGGTACAAAATATATCAAGGTATACGAGAGGAGTCTAACTACCCTATGGACTATGTGAAACGGAAAGTACAAGACCCTGTCAAAACCCACGGGATAACAGCACGGATGTTCATGTAGGTGTCTTTTAGTGTCCATCATTGTGCCACTTTTAACTCATTCTGTACCAGTCTACCCCTTTAAAACCCCGCAATGTATATTTTATTGATTTGTAGTTATCAGACTTACCGAGACCATGATATAAGTTATTCATGTAAACAATTCAGGATGTAAATGGTAGTCATGTAGTCAAGTCAAGATATATCCATGATTCGGTCAAGTCAAATCATATTGTATGTTTGATATTGTTCTGGTATTCATATTCAAGTTCAAGTATACATGTTTGGCATATTGGATTCATGTTGGATTGGATTCATGTTTGGATTGGATTCATGTTTATACTTGGAATCAAACATGAGTCAGACACTTAAACAGATTTGGATCCTAAATTAGGTTTTGGGGTTATCGTTAACTGCTGCACATGGACGCAGGATTTGTGTCTTTTTCCAAGACAATTACCATTAATAACTCCGTTTTAGTTTTCTACCTTAAATAGGCAAGCACTCACTTTCTCCGGCTCCCTGAGGCTCAAGAGAATTGATCCCGCTTAAACCCATATTTACTAAGGTCCTTAATGTAATTTATATAATTCAAGGGGGTTTTATGGAAAAAAATTATATACTTTCCAAAATAAATCTCGAATATTTATTTATGTTATTTAGGGTTTTCATAATTATGGATTTTAGAGAATGGGGTATATTAGTGAAAATATACTTAACTTGAATAGTTCAAGGTCTTTTAGTGTAAACTTATCTTGTAATTGTAGGGTATTTTTCGTCACCCCTTTGAGATAGGAATATGCGCGCGCTTGTCAGGCGTACTACAGATTCTTCCAGTCTAGGGTAGGCTTGGGTTTATTGATTGTGGGGATCCGAATCTCCGACAGCCGCGGACTAAGCTGTCGTTAATTACCCCTCGCCTTAGGAGCGAGGGAACCTCCGATTGACGGGTCAAACTGGTCATGCGAACTCAACGTACAGTGTTGTGTTTTGAAGGGGTTTCGGATATAACGGGGGCCCCACAGAGTTTTACGGGGGTCCGGCTACCTGGATAAGGGGCTAAGGATCAAGGGGGCTACCAGTCCCCTCTGCGGAGTGCGGGGCAGCGCCCCGTTAGAAAATTTTTTCTAACGGGGACATGTGCTGTGGAGTGTGTGTGTATAAAAAGGGAAGAATAGCGTCCAAAGGACGCATGGGTGCCAGCGTCTCACGTGCCTAGCATGCGGGCGCTGGACGTTGTCGCCTCACGTGCTTGTCACGTGGACGCTAGGCGCCTCACGTGCTTGGCACGTGGGCGCTGGGCGCTAGGCGCGGAGCGCCGGCGCCCCACGTGCTTAGCACGTGGGCTCCGGGCGCCAGCGCCTTACGTGCTTGGCATGTGGGCGCTAAGCACTGGGCTCCAGCGTCCCGCGTACTTGGCACGCGGGCGCTGGGCGTTATCAGCAAAAGGGGCTTGGTCCCTGCACTGGGAGCTGCGCTCCTGATTGACTTTTGGAGTTGAACTCCTGAAAAAGAGGACAAAGGGGTCTTAACCCCTGCACTGGGAGTTGTACTCCCAAAAGGAAAGATTTATTATTTTATGTGTGTGTGTGTATTTTTTTTAGGAGTTAAACTCCTAAGATATTTTTGGAGCTAATGAAAGGGGACTCCTTTCTTCTCCCTTGGGCCCTGAATATTCCCCAAAGTGGGGTTTTTGGAGGTGGGTCTCCTTCTTCTTCCTCTCGGTTGGCCGGATCTTGGAGAAAAAAAGAGGGGTGAGATTTAAAAATCTCCCCCTTTTGAAATCTGATGGAAGATCCGAGTTCCCATTTGTGGGTTTTGTGGTGAAAAACTATTTATTTTTAAAAAAGGAAGAGTTAAATTCTTGATTTAATTCAAAAAAAGAAGAAAGTTTAGAACCTTGAGCAAGGAGAAGAAGGCACAGACCCAAATTTTTTTGAGAGAGAAAAAGTTTTTTTTATTTCATTATCATGTTGCCTTATATAGGCTTATAAATTTACATATAGCCCCTTGGGCTTTACAAAATCGTATTTTGTCCATCCCATGCCTCATGTGCTCATTTCTTTTGCACATAAACCATGGGCTTTACAAAATTTTGGCTTTATGCCCATTTTGGTTACATTCATGCATAAAAAATTACATCAAAATTATTTATTACATGATTTCATTTTGGTATAGGGGAGGCCGGCCGTGGGGCTCGACTTGGGCATGGACCCACTCGGCCTGGGCTTAGGCCCACCTACCTTGGGGTTGACTTTGAGTTTGACTTGGTCAACCGGGGTGTAATTTTTGACGCCAACAGTAATGATACTTGATGATATTTTGATAATATTTATATAATTATTAAAAAAGTAATTTTATTATTAAATAGAAATTCTCGTTTTTCTTAGAAATCGTATTAAAATTCCTTCGAGACCGAATACTCCGTGAGGAGGTCTGCATCTCGCTCTACTAGCCCGAGGATGTGCGATAATTCACACCATCTAAGATGGGTTCTCCAAAAGTGGGTTGTAGAGGCACAATCGCAAAGAATTAAATAATACTATTTAAAAGAAAACGGGTTTTTATATAGTTCAAGGTATTTTGATGAAAAATAGTATTTATCACAAAAATATTGTTTCAAGAGAATCGTGCTATGTCAAGATGTGTGTATGTGAGAGGTAGGTCATTACCTTATGAAGTTTTCTAAAGATAATATTAAGAAAAATAATAAAAGATGTCATATGTAAAGTTTGTGGTATATAAACGAAAAGTGTAATTTAAAGTTATTTAATATGATCTTTTAAGGTGAAAATTGTTCTAACTATTTGTTTCATGATTAATAAGTAAGGTATAGTGATATGGATAAGTGATTCTTAAGAAAAATTGTAATTTCAAAACTTTTAGAAACAAATGTCGGTATAACTCCACTTGCTGGCATGTTTTGAAAAAAAAGAATTTTTATGGTAGAAAGAAAAGAAAGAAGATGGGACATACTTGCTAAAAGAAAAGAGGGGAGGTAAAGAAACAGAATGGTAGCCTTCGTGGAGTCATGGGGTCGCCGGAGTTGTCTCGAATCCTTTCAGGAAATTGACCTTGGGCTAACTCCACTTGCACTCTTCTTAGACTTAGAAAATTTTGACAAGAGATTTAAGATTGAAGAGGGGCTAGGGTATGGGTTGTATTTATTGTGTGAAATTAAGGTTTTGGAATTGAAAAATTGAAGTAAAAAGTATTAAAAATTGATTTATGATGAAATTTATTTCTCTGTTAATTTGCAGAGAAATCAACAGAACAGGGGTAGTGGGGTAGGCCAAGAGTACGGAGGGACCGTCAGCACGGGGCTGGGGACCGATCTCGCCGAACATGTGTAGGGTTTAGGGGGTTGGATTGATGAGACATGTCCCTGCTGTTGTCAAAAACATTTTGCAATGGCGACGCCCGAAAGCAATGTCGATATCATGCGACTCACCGGGAGGGTGGCCGCATTGAGTCGCTTTATATCCAGATCCGGAGAAAAGTGCCTCCCTTTCTTCAGAGTTCTGAGAAAAATCCCCAGGTTTGAATGGTCTGAGGAATGCCAAAACGCTTTCGAACAACTCAAAGCACATCTAGCGACCCCCCACCTCTTACCCGACCAGTCGAAGGCGATGAGTTGTTACTATATCTAGCTGTCTCCAACCAAGCCGCCGGCTCAGTGCTCGTCAGAGAATTCGAAGGCACCCAGAGACCGGTCTACTACGTGAGCCACGTTTTCAAGGACGCAGAAACCAGATATCCGGCCATAGAAAAAATAGTCCTCGCGCTTGTCATTGCCACCAGGAAACTACAACACTATTTCCAAGAACACGCAATCCTCGTCCTTACTGAACGACCTTTAGGGAATATCCTCGCCTCCCTCAAATCATTGGGTCGATTAGAGAAATGGAGGTGGAAGCTGTCCCAATTCGACATCAATTATCGACCCAGATGGGCCATCAAAGCACATGCCTTGGCTAATTTCATTGTTGAATGCACCATTCCCACTACGGAAAGAAAGACAACACAGGGTCCCGACCCACGACCCTCGGTCGAGGAGGTGCCTGACCCAATCCCGGACTGGGTACTCTATGTGGACGGATTCTCCATAGAGGAAGGGAGTGGGCTGGCCTGATTATCCATAGCCCAAATGAGGAGGAGATGGAGTACTCTCTGAGGCTTGGTTTTAAGGCATCAAATAACGCCGCAGAGTACGGGGCCTTATTGGTCGGACTACGAATCGCCTACGGAGTGGGACTGAAAACTATCCGGGTACGCAGCAACTCCGCGCTAGTCGTCGGCCAAGTAACCGGGCGTTTCGAAGCCCGGGAACCACTAATGATAAAATACCCGGCGGAGGTAAGAAGGCTTCGGAGAAATTTCGATGATTTCCAAGTGGAGCAGATTCCCAGAAACTTGAACACCGAGGCCGATGCTCTGAGCGAATTCGCATCTTCCTATTCGGCCAATCATAAGAGAAACATCATCTTCGAAGTCTTGCCGCGGCCCAGCGTAGAAGATGGAGAGGCAACACTCCAAATCTACACGACCCGAGAAGATACCCCGGATTAGAGAAAGCCTATCGTAGAATTTCTGAAAGATAGGGTACTTCCAAAAGACTGGGCCGAGGCTCGTCGGCTTCGAGCAAAAGCTCACCATTTCGTATGGTGCAATGAAAAACTATATAAGAAGTCGTACACTCAACCTCTGCTCCGATTCATCGATTCTCACAAAGTAGACTACGTCTTACGAGAAATATATGAAGGGGTCGAAGGGGAACATCAAGAAGTCCGCGGCGTGGTCCAAAAGACACTACTCCAGGGGTACTATTGGCCGGGAATACACCAAGATGCCGAGAAATTAGTCAGAAGTTGTAAGATCTGCCAACTCTTCGGCAGCATCCTTCGTCTTCCCGCCACCGAACTAACGCCACTAAGTTCCCCTTGGTCATTAGCGCAGTGGGAGATGGATATGGTAGGCTAACTCCCCACCGGCACGGATGGACACAGGTACATTCTTATTGCCATAGACTACTTCACAAAGTGGATTGAAGTCGTGCCGATCAGGAAACCAGACGCCACCTCTACGATCAAATTTCTGCAGAATAATATAATCTCCAGATTCGGAATCCTAAGGTGCATCATCACTGACCATGGAACCAACTTTGAGAATGACAGAGACAAAGAATTTTGAATGGACTATCACATATTAATGAAGTTTTCCGCGGTCGCACATCCCCAATGCAACGGGCAAGTCGAGATAGCGAACCGAAGCGTCATTCATGAGCTTCGGGCCCGCCTGGAGGGAAGGTAAGGCGGCGAGATCGAGGAACTGCCCCGAGTACTATGGGCATTGTGGACGTCAAGAAAAACACACATGGGAGTGTTGGCTATAGTGCCCTCAAGTCAATTATTGTAATCGCAGGCACATGATTGTGATAATTGAGGGAGGACATATACGAGTAGAACAGTCTTACTTGAGCTAATAGTATATTATCCAGTTTTTCTTTATCATCATGTACATGTATTATATGGCATTACAGATCACTGTTACATGTTGATAGAGCCCTTATGAGTCTTGCTTGACTACCAGTATTGTGATGGAGATCATATACGTGGGAGCTGGGTGGTCTATAACCACATCCTTAAATGTCCCTAGTCGAGAGAGTATCGAGACTGGGTATCGATACTCCTGAGTATACTAGTGTATACTTTTCGAGACCCCGACGAGGGGCGGTGGCCGGTCTCACAGGCCATTGGTGTCAGTTAGTCACCTAAGATAGTATACAGGTGCTCATTGGGTTATGAGTATACTAGATGGACTCGCCAAGAACATGCTAGATGGTATTATACCTATTATCAGATAGCAGTTCTCATGTGACATGAATACAGGTTAGTTTGTCGACCTGAGATCATCATTTGTCTCGTGTGAGTTCCCAATCTGCTTTGATTACTATCCTACCACGGCTTAAAGGGGTCATGCAAACAGGTTTTTGTTGGGTACAGTCCCGAGCTACATGGAGGCAGTGAGCGGATCGTCGGGGATTCGTCTCTCCCGGTATTAGGGGTTGATGTCGCGCAGTCCACGGGTGGCCATCACCAGAAATCCTTGGCCAAGAGAGGCGAGAATTACTGATTTGGATCAGTAGTTTCTCAGTTGGTGATGGGCTTCATACCGACATGAAATATCGCGTTATTAGGGGTCTGACTTTATCCACCCCCTAGACTCAATATGCGATACTCTTAGACGAACAGACCAGACTGTACGGAGATTGTCACGGACAGGCTCGGTAGGGGTTCGGATGAGTTTGCTCGCCGGCCTTCCTTTCACTCAATACCTGGGTAGCCGTTACGTATAGCTAGTGTCGTTGACGTGTTTATGGTTAAACCCACTGCCAGCATATTGACGGGTCTTTAGAGTCCCACACAGAAGGTTTCCATGGTTCTGGTGAAATGATGCAGTAGCCATATTGGATAAGTGCAGGGTTCCGATCGATTGATTGTACTATGTACCCGGACTTTCGATCGAACGGTTGATAATATTAGCCTGCTCGAGATTGAGCCGGATTATTAAATCAGGTATTGATTTAATAATTTACGTATATGTATTTCGATATGTATATTCTAATATTATGTTCTTTTTGTTATTCTATCTCTTTAGGTATTCGTATTTCGAGTAGCCGTATTGGATACGTGCAGGGTTCTAATCGATTGATTGTACTATGTATCCGGACTTCCGATTAGACAGTTGATAATATTAGCCGGCTCGAGATTGAGCCGGATTATTAAATCAGGTATTGATTTAATAATTTACGTATATGTATTTCGATATGTATATTCTAGTATTATGTTCTTTGTATTATTCTATCTCTTTGGGTATTCGTATTTCGGTATGAATACATGTATATATATACAGTAGAGTGTAATCCGTAAGTGGACACCTCATTTAATATTTATCCATTTATTATTAATGGAAAATGAGATGTAAAAGGAGAGAAGGGAGTGGAGAGAGCCTTGCTTCAATAGTGTTTCAATAGTGTTGCACAAATGAATTAACAATTCATTTGTGCAAACTATTCAAGCATGGTTGGAATTGTTTTATTGAAAAATGAGTTATACAAAACCATACTTCATGGTTTGCTCTCTTGGTTGCATGGTTCATTTTTTAGATGAGTTTCATTCTCACCTATTAGCTTCACTCTCCTCACTCCTTTTCTTGAGCTCCTCCACCTTCATCTTCAACCTCCTCTCTACAATCTCATGTGTTGAGAATCAAGAGAGGAGCTAAGATAGATACACACATAGAACAATTCACTACATCGTAGACACTTTAGATTAGCAATCTAAAGTCTCTAGTTGCTCCATTAGACTCTTAGTATGGAGCTAGAGCCATGAGCTACATCCTTCGGGTGGATCATCTTCGACGGAGGAAGACCGGTGATCAAGATCGATCCAAAGGACCTCTAGGAGCTAAGGAAGATGGTAGAAGACCGAAAGGACACGGATCATTCGGTATAATGCTTCTAACCTTGTAGCCAGAACATCTTGTAGTTAGCTAGTGTAGCTTTATGGTTCGATTCTAGACGGGTTTTCTTAGCGCCAAGTATTTTAAACACCATTTTTTGTTCCGCATCGGCCACGGTAGATGTTCAGGATGCTGGCAAACCCCAACAAGGAGAAACCCGGTTTAGCTTCTGCTACGGTACTGAGGCAATGGTCTCCACAGAAATTGGATTGCCCATTTATCGGGTCGAACACTTTGACGACGAGGTTAACACCTTGGCACTACGAAGCAACTTGGACATCTTGTTAGAGAAACGAGATCGGGTGCAAATCAGAATGGCCGCCTATCAGCAACAAACCGCCCGCTACTACAACGCCCGAGTTAAGCATCAAACCTTCAAGACAAGAGATCTGGTCTTACGACGAAACGAGTTTGTAGACCAAGTGAAGCTACATAAGTTCTTCCCGGTGTGGAACAGGCCATTCCTCATGACAGAGGCATTTCCCGGTGTGGAACAGGCCATTCCTCATGACAGAGGCATTTCCCGGTGGAGCCTACCGCCTCCAAGACTCCGGAGGGCATAATTTCCCTCGGCTATATAACGCCGAAAAGCTTAAGTTGTACAGATAAAGCATGTACCCCCTTTTTCGAATAATGCAATTCCCTTCCAAATCGACTAAATTTTCCAAACCGATTTCTCACGCAAAATAGACTTCTGCACCGACCTAGGGCCCAACCCTTCCTTCCTATCCTCGGCATCATGCAAGGGGGTAGGGAGGAGGCACAGGTCGGCCAATGCACAAAAGTAAAAAAAATAAAGAAAAAAAAAGAGAAAGAGATAATACACTGTCATCTTGACCAAAAGAAAATTTATTTATACTTTATTCGGAGGTATTCTTTGCTCCGCAACCTTACAACCATTACAGTAAAGGAGAAAAAAGATTAAGAAAACATTGACGATGATACTTGGAACAGAACTCCTCCAGCCGAGGCCAGGCAATCTTCGCCCGCTCCCTCTGACGGCACCCATGGACCCTAAAAGCCATAGATTCGCCGGGGTCACCAACCGCCGTACACGACGCCGCGACCAACCCCTGCTGAAAACATTCGAGAAGAATGTCCACCGAGAGATCCTGCCCTGCTCTTCGAGATCAGGCCAAGCTCGTGGACCTTATGCATCTAATCAAACGCCTCTTCCATCGCCTGCGAAGACAGTGCATTGTAAAGACCCGGGGAAGACCTTCATATCGCATAGATTAGCACTTGCAAGAGAGGAGGCCATCGGGGAAGTAGACGTCCGCAGTGGCCCTCCAAACGGCATATCACGGCTTCATACGTCGCCTCGGAACGATCGAGATCATAGAATTACACGTCTTCCCGAGATACGATCTCCGTGATGGTATATACGTGGCCTGTCATCTTGAAGAAACATAGCAAATAGGAGGAAGTCGTGTGGGAATTCGAATGTGAGGACATAACTTCGATATTTATAGCCTCAACAAAAATCTTCCAACGGCCGAGATTTTCTCGCGCCACGGATCAAATCATGGAATGTCTCACTTTCCAGATAAGGCACGGTCAAGTGGCATCTGATAGCTGGTCGTCGTTGTTAGTTGTATGTATACCCTAGAGGCCATTATTGTACATGATTGTATGTTATAGTGGATGCCGGGATATATATAGGGAGGACTTTCTTGCTCGACATGATAGTATGCTATCTGGTTACTCTTAATCTTAACATGTACACTTGTACTGTCTCTCTGTTACATGTTGATAAAGCCCTTAGGATGTGTACTTGACTACCAGGATAATGATGGAGATCGTACTAGTGGGGCCAGGGTAGACCATAAGTACATCCTTTAATTGTTCCTAGTCGAGAGAGTATCGAGACGGGGCATCGATATTCCATAGTAGACTAGCGTATACGTTTCTTGACCCATATGATAGGCGATGGATGATCCCACATCCATTGGTGTTTGACATCAAATATTGTATACGGTTGCTCAGTGGAGACTGGGTACACTGAACAGGACTCGCCGAGAACTCCTAGATGGTATTATACCTCACGTCAGATAGCAGTTCTCTGGTGACACTTAACAGGTTAGTCTGTAGACCCGAGATCGTCATAGAGTCTTGTGTGATTCCCACTGTGCTTTGATTTCCACCTTACCGCGTTCAAGAGAAAGTGTAAAACGGTGGTTTTTGGGTACAGTCCCGAGTCACATGGAGGCAATGAGCGATAGGAGGGAATTTCATCTCTCCCGGTATTGGGGGTTGATGTTGCGTTGTGCTCGATTGGCTATAACAGGAAGTCCCTGGTCAAGGCTGATTATGAGATTTACTGGAAAGTGATATCAGTAGTTTCTCGACCCGTTATGAGCATCACATCGGCATGACTTATCAAGCTATTGGGGTCTGACATTTACCACCCTCAGGCTAGATATGTGACATATCAGACGAAAAGACCGGATTGTACGGTAGTGTTACTTATTGGATTCACGGGATTACGAGCAAGTTTTCTTATTGATCTTCTGATCGCTCAATACCCGGATAGCCGTTACGTCCAGCTAGTACCGCTGACGACTTATTGGTGACTGATATGATCATCACCTACTGCCGGCGTATTAACAAGTCTCTAGAGTCCTACACAGAGGTTTCCTGGCTCAGGAGAAATGAAGTAGGAGCACATATGTGATATGTGCGGGACCAAGATTAATACGTATTTGTGATACCGTATTCTAATCTCGTGATATGTGATATCGGTCGGTTTTATGTGATATAGCCGGGTTATCGAATCAATTATTGATTCGATAAGTTGATACAAATGATATTAGTCGGTTGTATGCGATACAGTCGGCTTATTAAATCAAGTGTTGATTTAATAATTTAATGTATAACTATATATTTGATATATTAATATACATTAACTAATATTAGCTCACTTAAGAATTTCTTTTTCTCACTTGTACACTTAATATATATGTGATATATATTAATGTATTATTACTTTGTGTCATGCTTGATGATGCATTGTACATGGGTATATGAGACTCACACCATTCCTAAGATAATTAAGGGTAATTATTTATTTAGGAATAAACAAAATTAGGTGGAATTTGTCATGGCTCATGATGCTTTGGAAGCTTGTGGAAACCTTGACTTAGTCCACTAATTTTGTCTTACCTTAGATATTTATTAACCCAACCATTATCTTTAGCCATGGTTAAGTCTCTACATGAGTTCATATATGATATATTCTCACCCATGGTTTCCATTGATTGATTCGCAACTTCATCTTCTTCATCTCAAGAGCTCACTAGGTTTTCTTGAGGTGAAGAAAAAGAGTGAGAAAAATAATTCTAAAGTGAGCAAAATTCCTACTTCATCAACCTACACTAGACTAGCCATTTAGTATAGTTTATTTGCTTCACTAATTCTCAATTAGTGAAGAGGTAACTTGAGTTGGAGATTTCTCGACGTAGATCGTCTTCGGCCTCGAAGACTTCAAGCAAGCTTGTTCCTTTCGCCTAGTGGAGACTAATGAGAGTCCGGGAGACCACTACTTGGAGTGAAATGACTACTACACGGAGCGTTAGAAGTGAAGGACCGGTCTACAAAGATTGTATTCCTTGTTCACTTAGTGTAAATTTTTTTACATATTAGCTTAACCTTAATTCTCTAGTTAGATACTTGGTTTAGGGTTTCCTAGCACTCTAGATTTTTAAAAATTGGCATGCATGATGCCTTAGAAAACATAGTAAGGGTGATAAGGAACCTTTCAGCCGTCCCCCTATACGGGTCAAGGAACGTTGAACGACGTTCCCATGAAAACCATAGAATCTAAAAAGCCCTCATCAAGATACGGTCAAGTAGTTCCTGCTCGGCTCATCCGTTGAAGGCGGCTTCCTGCCCAGCCACCCTGCAGATCCAAAACCCTCGTCAAGAGGCGGCCAAGAAATTTCCTGCTTGGTTTATCTGCTAAAGGCAGCTTCCTGCCTGGCCACTCTGCGAATCTTAAGCCCTCATCCAGAGGCGGCCGAGCGGTTTCCTGCTCGGCTCATCCGCTGAAGGCAGTTTTATGCCCGGCCACTCTGTGGATCAAAAGCCCTCCTCAAGAGATGGCCGAGTAGTTTCCTGCTCGGCTCACCCGCTGAAGGCAGCTTCCTGCCTGGCCACTCTGTGGATCCCAAGCTCTTGTCCAGAGGCGGCCGAGCAGTTTCCTGCTTGGCTCATCCACTGACGGCGGTTTCCTTCCCGGCCATTCTACGGATCCAAAGCCCTAGTCATGAGGCAGCCGAGTAGTTTCCTTCTTGGCTCATCCACTGAAGGTACCTTCCTTCCTGGCCACTCTACGGATCCCAAGCCCTCATCTAGAGGCTGCCGAGCAGTTTCCTGCTCGGCCCTTTCAAGGTTTAATTCAGATGTGGCGTTCGATCATCACCTCGACTCCGGGGAGAAGGTAGACGCCGACCTACCTACACTTTGCATTTTCTCGATACAGACGCGGCGTTTGATCGTCACCTCAACTCCGGGGTGAGGGTGGACGACGGCCTACCTACACTTGGCGTTCGCTCGATTCAGACGTGGCGCTCGATCATCACCTCAACTCCGAGGTGAGGGTGGACGTCGGCCTACTTACACTTGGCATTCGCTAGATTCAGACGCGGCGCTCGATCGTCACCTCGATTCTGGGGTGAGGGTGGATGTAATATCCAGCTCTTTTTGAACATCATTTTCCGCATTCTTTATATATATATTATTTACAAAATTGTTTTATTCTAATTATAATTATTTTATTTTCCTTAAACTCAAAACCCAGTTGAAACCAAATATATAATTTCCCACCTTTTATTCCTTCAGCCCATTTCTGTAAATTAAAATCTTTCTTAAACCAATCCCAGCCCAACACCCATTTTCTTTTTCATAAATCCCTCAGCCCACGAAATTAAATTGATTTCATTTTATTAAAGCAGCCCGGCCCTTTTCCATTCCTTTATAATTCTTTTATTTTTCCCAGCCCGGCCCTCTCGTTTTCTTTTCCTTATTATTATTATATGTTCCGGCCCAGCCCACTCCAACCCGGCCCACACCCTGCCTTCTTCCCCAACGGCTACTCCCCATTTTTCCCGCTCCCTGTTTCCCTCGATCCGCCTCCTCCGCCCACGCTCACGCCCACGTCGCAGTGCCGTTGCCCACGCTTACTCCCACGCCTAGCCGTTACCCCCTTGCGATCCCCTCGTCGTCTCTCCTTCTCTCTCCCTCACACCCTCACGCTTCTACTCCTCCTTCTCCTCGCTTCCGCTCCCTTTCTCAAAACTCACCCAAAACCTACTACCTCCGCCGTCCAACCACCTTCGTCTACGACGATGAATCACCCTAATCTCTCTCCTCCTCCTCCCAACACCACTGTTGTGCCACGGCAGTGCCCCGACCGTCTACTCGAGGCCAAAATGAGGAATCAAAAATTTTCTTAACTTTAAACCGGCGCTACCGCGGACAATAAACCCGGATCGTAACCATTAACCTAATCCTAGCTATCAAGAGAATGGGGAGAGAGTTATACCGAGCGATCCGTGTCCTTCGGTCTTCTCGTCGTCGTCCCGATCTCCCGCAGAATCATCGTTCGTCACCTCCTCGTCGGAAAGGGCGCCACGTAGCCAATTTCTTTTACGGGCTCCCACCTCTGGATCGAGGCAACTCGGGCGCGAAGTTGGCAAGTCGACGCGTCCAAAGGTACTGTAGGTGTAGTGTAGAATCTTTGCCTCAATGGGGTTTATGTTGCCATTTGATGGAGAAGAGAATGAACTATGAACTTTGGAGATAATGAGTTTTGTGGCAAGTAGAAAAAATGAGATATGAATCATTTTCCACACAAAATGAACCTCTCTCCCTAGCAATATGGCCGGCCCCCCCTTCATCAAAATTGGTGGAGCAAATTAAAACATGAAGGAAGGTGAGAGTAGTAAAAGCAAAGGGTTAACAACATCCAAAAGCAATGATAACCATATCATATCAATTTCTAATCTCATTTAATGCAAAGGAAGAGACTAATAAAGAATTTCATGATGGTAGAACCATCATGAAGCCACAAATGCAAGTAACACCTCCACAAAAGATAATTTGCACAACTGCAAATAACCCCCTCCATCGGAAAAGTCCGGCCGGGAAGGAACAAAGGAAAACCGGCCGAAACAGAATGCAAACTGGCAACTTCAGAAAACTGATCCCTTAATAAATTATAGGAAAACCCCGCTACTGCATATACATGCCCGCATTTGTATTCCCACTGAACACAAATGCAAAGAGACAAAATCTACACTGTCTAATACTAGGATCCGGCTTAAGCCAAAGCCGGCTAGTAAATACCGTCCGATCACGATCCGTGCAATACCGCACGTATCTGATCGAACCCTGCCATATCTCCATACAGCCTCTACAGCGTTTCTCCCGAAACTTGAGTAACTGTGTGTGGGGGACTCTAAAGACTCGTCAATACTATGGCTGTGGATTTAACCACTAGCACGTCAGAGGTATTAGCCATACGTGACGGGCCACCAGCTATTGACCAAAAAGGGACGTCGATGAGCGAACTCATCCTGACACCCTACTGAGCCTGTCAGTGACAATATCCGTACAGTCCGGTCCGTTCGTCTATGAGTATCGCATGGCGGGCCTAGGAGGTTGGTAAAAGTCAGACCCCCAAAAGCGGTACAAGTCGTGTCGGAGTGAAGCCCAGAACACCCTGAGATACTACTGGAATACCTACCAGTAAATATCCTGCATCGGCCGAGGGCTTTGTGTAATGGCTCTCTTAGACACAGCACGACCTCACCCCAAATACCGGGAGAGACGAACCCCTGCAGATCCGCTCACTGCCTCCATGTGGCTCGGGACTGTACCCAACTAAAACCTGTTTGCACGAATCCTTTGAGCCGTGGTAGGATAGTAATCAAAGCACAGTAGGAACTCACTCGAGACAAATGAAGATCTCAGGTCGATGAACTAACCTGTACACATGTCACCAGGGAACTGCTATCTGATGTCTGGTATAATCCCAACCAGCATGTTCCCGGCGAGTCCTGTCCGGTGTACTCATAACCCAATGAGCACCTGTATACATATTAAGTGAACCAACTAACACCAGTGGCTTGTGAGACCGGCCACCGCCCCTCGTTGGGGTCTCGACTGTATACACTAGTCTACTATGGAGTATCGATGCCCTGTCTCGAAACTCCCACAACTAGGGACCTTTTAAGGATGTGCTTATAGACCCCAGCTCCCACGTATATGATCGCCCTCATACTGCTGGCAGTCAAGCAAGAATCCTAGGGGCTCTATCAACGTGTAATAGCGACTCGTAAGGTCACCTAAAGCAGTGCACGATGATAAAGATAAACCAGATAGCATACTATCATATTGAGCAAGACTGTCCTACCGGTATAGGTCCTCTCTCAATCATTGCAATCACGTGCCTGTGATCTAATAATTGGCTCTGAGGGCACTATCTCCAACAATCTCCCACTTGCACTCAAGTCTAATTATTGCGATGTCGCATACTCACAGCCCGTGTGATACCGAACACCCAACTCCTCTACTAGTCAGTCTCACAAAGCTTGTTTGTGAAACTATTGCGTTCGAGAAATAGCCTCAGTGAGTGGATCCGCTTTGATGTTTCATTCTATGTCTCTCTATATCTCAAGTTCGCGGAGAAAGCCATCTCCCGAAATGAGCAATACCTGTCTTAGAGTGTCTGGATGTCTGATGGGTCCTAGTTCATAAATGAACTCCAAATCCAAACTTCTCAGACTGTATCGTCAACTGAACTTAATCAGTATCCTGCGCCATGCCACCCTCAGTATCTGCTTGGATCACCTGTCCAAAATACTGCCCCTCGTCAGAGAGAAAACAATGACTCTGACGACCACCCTATCGTCCATGTCACCTTGGAAGCCTGGAATGATAACCGTCTCCTAAAGGAGGCTGCCGTTATCAAATCCCTAGAACATTCACTTATGTTCTAAAGCTGCTTCCGATTATTTCTCCAGGATTGGATTAATATCAACTTATTTCATCTACTGCAAGAACAACATCTGGTGTGGTACTTGACATCTCATGATTGACTCAATTGCATAAGCAAGTGATCTGTCAATCATGCACATCCCTCTCCCCTTTAGTCTGTAAGACACCTTTAGAGAGGGTGACTCCATCACCAGCAGGTACACTACCATGCCAGAAGTCGTCCATTCTAAATACTCATAGAATGATGTCTAAGTACCCAGATTGGGAAACTATCCAAATCTAGATTTAAAACCATAGATCTAGTAACCAGAATGTCTGGTATAATATCCATGTCCTTTGTGGAGAAACCACTGTGTGACAACCAAAGTTTAACCGGTCGTAGTATAGGAATTTCACTTCCTACTTTGTGTATGTCATCCAAATACCAGGACATCACACCCTACTACCTCCTTAACAGATCCATCCCTTATTCTGATGAAGTCAAACCTATGACTGTCACATCAGAAATAGATGATCTATCTCCGCTATATCTGCTTTAGTCTATAACTAGACATAAGCCACTTGTCCACCATGCTTCCGCCGCTCCCACTGACTACGACAACCCTCTGACAGAGTCATATACACGTACGCTTCTAAAGCCAGTTTAGAATGACGTTATACTCATCCTCCTGCCCGATCTCACAGTCTGGAGAAACAGCAATGAAAAGTCTGGATAAACAAGAACCTCCCTGTCACCGTCCTTGAGGCTACCGGAGTACCTCTCGGGTGCCTGAGGTTACCCACCATATCTGCGGAGTGGCCAATGGAATGTCAAACCAGATTGAATCTTTAGGTTCTTATCAAATCTTCAGTAATCGTTTGCGGTTCTGGAATCACTTCCAGTTCTACCATACTCCCACTACTGTTTTCTAAAAAAATCCATTTTTATTTAAAACTGTGGCGAGTTAAGAACAATATCACTATTGATCTTCCAGATGGTAGAAAGTCAACCCTCGTCATAGCCTGGGTCAACCCACAAACAGCCATTACAGAAACGTGCCTTGAGTTATCCAGAGTCTGGTTTTAAGCATAAGCCGGAAAACTCCCCGTACCTTAACAATGTCAAGATATGAACTGTTCTATATCCAATACAGAAACAGAGGCACTAATTTAATTGAACCAGATTCAAATCATGCAGCTGTCACCAGTACATGTCAACTAAATGGAAGGAGGCCGATCAGCGTTACTCAACTTAGGAATGCTTCCAATTATGAGTAACCTGAAAGAGAAGCAAGTTCTCTTAATCATTACTATTAACTGAATACCACACAAAAGTATCTACATCTTCGATCACCTTGAAGAATCTTGATATTTGCAATATCTGGTTCTCTACTTTATTCATATACCTATAACTTCTCAAAACTCAGACCTTGCATTTCTACGAAACACATGTCTAAGAACTAGAGAAGTCATAAGTAAACAGAATATAGTGCGATTACCAACCTCTCTGTCCTAATGGACACTGGACAACATACAATAATCTGTATAAGTCCCCTGAGTTTAGTGACTCATTCACTGTGTGTCGTAGGTTGAAAACTGTACTTGTGGTTAAGAAGAATTACACCGCTGTTTAATGCTCCTTACCTAACCATCCACTGATATAGGTAAATGTCATGGACATAATTTCAAAAAGTTATATCTCACTCTATGAAAATAGACGTACAGATATATCAATTTGAAATTGGTGCATAACAACGGATATTCAAAACCAAATATTTACCGACCGGCAAACAGCCCAGGCGATTTCCTCAAATATCACCAATTACAACGAATTCCGATATAATGAGGATGATCACCTAATTCCCAATAACTTATTCCCATTCACCATCTGTAAAACCATACAGATGTGAGAATCATACCTGGTAAATGCATACCCTGGAGCAAGTGTCTAATTAGGAAATCAGTTTTCTTTTAACAGTACAAGGTGAAACTGAAACATTGAAATATTTCGATGGGGTATCCCGGTATTCCTAGTAATGCCTCTTCCATTATTCAGATTCACAACTGCAACCGTATAATTCTTTGCCATCTCTCCAAAACCCTTTATATGTCTTTAGTCATTACCTTCTGCACACCCCTTTAGGCCAAATGGTTTTCTTCCTTCCCTACCGTTCGGCACCAGCCTTTGGTTTGGAAGAAGACTATCCAATAAGCATAATGGGTGTACTGTCCTAATCCTAGGAGCACTCGCAATGCGAGAGAAGGTGAAGATAAAAGACAACCGAATAAACCTTATTCCTATTTCTCCTGAACCAGAATCCATCCCCGAACTGGAACAAGTTCCTTTCGAGTTCGTATATAACCATACATGGAGTATCCAATAAACTTGTGGATCTTCGTAGTGATACGGAGTGTCCTGGAGAAATACAAAGGTGATTTAGGATTGGCGAAGAAATACTTGGTTTGGTCGTGAATAGCAGTCGCAATTTACTTTGCCCTCTTACTAATCCCTTTCTTTGTCTTTACTTAATACCTTCTATACACCTTTTAGGCTAATTGGTTTTCTTCATTCCCCACCGTTCGGCATCTGCCTAAGGTTTGGAAGAAGACTATCCAATTTACGTAATAGGTGTACTATCTCCTAAACCAAGGAGTACTCGCAATCTGAGAGAAGGTAAAAGGAAAAGACAACTGAATAGTCCTATTCGTTTCCTCCAGAACCGGAAACCATCCTCGAATAAATTCCTTCGAGTTCGTATATAACCATACGATGGTTTTGTCCAATGGAAGTGGACGTTCGTAGTAATACGGGGTGTTCTGGAGAAAAGGGTAAAAGTAGGAGTGGCAATGAGGTCTGCAACTCTGACAATCAAAAGCCACTCTTATAAGAAGGTTCGATTAACTTGGTCACTGAGTCATAGTCTAGGGTCGGGTCAATGGTCGCTGCCAAAGACAGAGAGAAAAGAAACACTCAGCGTGCACTCTAATCTAGATCAGAATGGTTATCACTTTATCTAATCAGGAAAACTTCCCACTGTAACCTCAAATTCTTCTCCAAACCTGAAAGAAAAATTAGTCGGGATCACCCGAGGAGTAAACCAACTCATCAGTGGGAAATGATTGATCATTTCTTTGTGTGTGTTAAGAAAATGAATAAAATTCACAATCAAAGAATTGTTTGACCGCAATCAACTACGGTGTCGGATGTAGATTGTAAGTAAGTGCGGATCGTCCACAAGGATTGTGCGATTCGTTTTTTATATTTGATTTGTTTGAATCGAAAAGTTAATCGAAAAGAAAAGAAAACATGATTCAAGAATTTATCAGTTGATTCAGGTGTCACGATGTTTAATCAAGAATCAAGAAATTGATAAACACTCAAGAATAGGGTTTTGATAATATTTCCAACCAAAATGTCAAGAATCTAAATGAGGCTCGTAGGAATCGATCGGATCGATAGACGTGATGTAATCTAAAGATAACGTGTTCTTGTCCTTCGAAGGATTGATACTAGATCGATGATGATCGACGAGAGTTAGGGCTTTCTTGATGAAACTAGGGTTTCATCTTTTAACCCTTGTTCTTTCGTCGATATCATTCACATTCTAGACTCTAGCAATTTCAAGAAACGATCGTAACTTCCCAATTTCGAGCGATATCAATCAAGAAAGCATCGCAACGAAATGGGTCGTCGATTCTTGAACTTGCTAGGGTTTACAAAACTCGTAGGAATCAAGAATCGTTTTCAGATATATTACAACATCATTCTATTGATCGTCTCGACTCCTCGACTAGCGGAGTATTACTCAAACATCACAACAAGAATTATAACTAGAAATTTAGATTGATTCATGATGCAAGAATTTAAAGAAAACAAGATAAAAGAATATCACATTTTATTTATATCAACACTTTGATTACATTCGCTCAAGAACTACAAGAGGAAGAATCTAAATTGCTGAATTGGCGTCGCTCGGCTCCGTGAGTCGCGGATCGGCTTTGACCACTTGCTCCGTTGAAGACCGGCTCGGCTCGTAAAAGGTTGCAAGGCTTCTTGCTTGAATGAGTACTCGGGATCTTGGCTTTTGGAGTGGATTTAAGGTTAGGGTTTCACACAAATTCTCTCACTAAACTTGTGGAAGAAGAAGAAGAAAGAGAATGGTTCTAGTTTTGATACTAGATTTGGGTATTGATCATTCCTCATTTAACCCTAGGTTTAGGCTTCTATTTATAGACTTCCAAACCCTAGGTCTAGGTTTGAACTTACAATTCCCTCCAAAAGTTTGTTGAGGAGTTTCTAGAAGGAGTTTGTTAGGAGCTAGCTTAGGGTTTAAGCTAGGATTAATTAAGCATTAGAAACCCTAGTTTGCTGATCTGGCAGAAACCTCTGGAGTCTTCTAGAAGTTGACATGTCTTTTTGAGTTGTAGGAGCTGAGCTAGGAGTTGTGCAGCAAAACTTGGTGGATGATGTGGCAAGACGGCTGCGGAACCGCGGCGCAAGCTGGCTCCCGCCGCGGAACCGCGGCTCTTTGGTAGCTTCATGGCTTGAATCTTCTGGTGTGGTCTTGGGTTGATACTTGGTACTTTATTTGATCTGTTGATTTTTGTTTGTCCCTTTGGATTGATACCAGAACTGAAAGCATTGAGTTGGCGTAACGTTTTATCAGTACCCTGTACATTTTTTGCCTTTCTTCTGGATTTTCCTGCACAGATCTCAAAACAAGTGTTGCGCAATATCGGGATGACGCGATGCCATGAAATGCAGTCAATTTCCTTTATAGTGTTGGTTTAAGAGTTTAATACATGTAATCTGATATTTTATGACAGTTTTGCTAATATGTAAAATATGAATGCCGAACACTTCTATATGAATGCAATTGATGAGGAAATTGCCGGTAAAAATATACAATATTTTCGACTAATCAAATTCCCCCAAACTTAATTTCGATCGTCTCGAGCGAACTGTTTTATTAAAAAGAAGGAGAAAATAAAGAAAGAGAAAAACTAACTAGCACACTTTCGTAGGCAACACGATTGCACTGAGCATGTGCAACAAGCCTTTCAACCTCTAGGTGTCCCTAGTAGGAGGAGTGTTGTCTCCTGAGGGTTTTCAGCGGATTGCACCCACAAAATCCAATAATAAAAGGAAGATCATAAATATTACATTTAAAGACAAGAATTGTAAAAGAAAAAGCCTTGAAAATTAGGGTTTTCAACTAAGCTAGCTTTTCGGTTGTCATGAGCCCTATCTTAATGGTTATGAAAAGATGTCAGAAATCACGTCCTCCCTCATTAAAACATCGTCTTATTCTTCATTCCTATCTTTCTTCCAAACATCGATCATATAACCCTGCGTGTGTATAAAGACATCCCTACACCCGGAGAATTCAATTCAAGCTATCATACTCTTGCCCATCAACCTCAATACTTTTTAATTAATGAATATTTAGATGAGATTGCTCACACACTTTCATGCGACCGTTAATACTTCTTGAGGTACTAACCGACCGATTACTCATGTGCTTGCTTATTTGGTGTATTTTCCTCGTCTTGCACCACCTCAGGCATAGCAGTGACTCCCAGACCAGTTGGTCTTAGGGCACTAGGTGAAAAAGCACCCTCGCTATATATTTTTTTATTGCCCTTGGTGATAACAAAACCAGTGTCCATTTTTCTCACCACTTTATATTTTTCTTTATTCACTTTTTTTTTTATTTCCTTCATACATCGGCTTTAAGACAAAAGCATTTCAAGGTATCCTCTACTATCCCAGGCTTCAAGACGTGTGTAAGTGCGAATAGCAGGGTATCAACGTTCAAAATGTTTGGCTTCCAGAATAGAAACTATTTTTCAGACTTATTTTTATCCTCAGATTAGTGACGTCCTTCATCTTACTAACCCTTGGGACAACGGCTCATAACTACTTATTACTAGTTCGTATAAGAAAACTTCTAATTTTCTTAGTTTTCTTAAATTTTTCTAATCTCATGGATGTAATTTTTCATTATCTAAACTTTCATTATCTTATTTATATACAAAAAAGTGTAAATACTAAAATTATTTTTATACTTGAAAATTCTTAAATTTTTATGGGTTTTGAAAATTTTTAAATTTTTATAGATTTTTTTTAAAAGAAATGTTTTGTGCTTATGCAGATGATATGCAAATGATGCGAGCATAAGCACAAACCTCCCCCAAACTTGTTTTCAACAGTGTCCTCACTGTTGTCAACAGCTATATCTACAAAACCTGTAAGTCTGGGAGGAATTATTAGTGGGGGCAAAATATATAAGTGAAGAACTTCCCCCCAACTTATTCTTTTCACTCACCTTCATTCAAAAGATGATGCAATGATATACTGGACATGAAGGTGAGACGGGGGAATTTTAATCCAAATAAACTGGCTCTTGTAAGAACAAGAGCTCCTCCGTGGGGTCAGTGGAAAAATACAGCTTTAGTCTATGTCCATTCACTTTGAAAAAGGTGCCATTTTTAACATTTTCTACTTCTACTGCCCCGTGCGGGTATACAGACCGCACAAAAAAATGTCCTTTCCATCGAGATCGGAGCTTACCCGCGTGAAGGTGTAATCGTGAATCATAAAGAAGGACTTGTTGACCAGGTGAAAATGTTTTCCTCAAAATGTTTTTATCGTGAAAAACCTTAGTCCTATTCTTTGTGATTACAGCGTTATCATAAGCTTCATCGCGGAGTTCGCTTAGCTCATTAAGTTGCAGCTTCCGAAAGTTGCAAGCAAGGTTTAGATCAAAATTTATTTCTTTAATGGCCCACAATGCTTTATGTTCTATCTCGACGGGTAAGTGACATGATTTCCCAAACACTATCCTATATGGAGACATTCCTAGGTCAGTCTTATATGCAGTTCGGAATGCCCAAAGAGCATCCGTCAATTTGGTCGACCAGTCTTTTCTATTCTTAGCAACAGTTTTCTCGAGGATAAGTTTGATTTGTCTGTTTGAGATTTCAGCTTGCCCACTTGTTTAGGGATGATAGGGTGTAGAAAGTCGGTGGTTGATTGAATATTTCTGCATCAGAATCTCGAAAGATCTGTTGCAGAAATGTGTCCCATTATCGCTAATAATAGCGCGTGGGTATCCAAATCGCGAGAAGATATTCTCTTTCAAGAACTTAATGACAACTTTCTTGTCATTAGTGCGACATGGAATGGCTTCTACCCACTTGGAGACATAATCAACCGCCAGCAGTATGTACAAATTCCCAAAAGAGCTGGGAAAAGGACCCATAAAATCTATGCCCCAAACATCAAATATTTCAACAACCAAGATGGGTTGCTGAGGCATTTCATTCCTCTGGGATATTCTACCCGTATACTGACATTGTGTACAGGTTTTGCAATACTCAAATGCGTCCTTGAATAAGGTCGGCCAATAAAATCCACATTGCAAAACCATTTCCGCTGTCTTTCTAGGACCAAAGTGGCCCCCACAGGCCTGATCATGACAAAAAGAAAGAACACTCTTGAACTCTTCATTCGGGACACACCGGCGAATGATCTGATCAGGACAATATTTAAACAAATAGGGTTCATCCCAGTAAAAGTGTTTTACTTGGGATAGAAAACGGTATTTGTCCTGTTTTGACCAATCGCTGGGTATCAGTCCCGTGGCATGATAGTTCACAATATCCCTGAACCATGGTTCATTGGATACGCTCAAGAGTTGTTCGTCAGGGAACGAGTCATTGATCGGCAGGGTCACAGGAGGAGAAATGATGCGTGAAAGGTGGTCAGCTACTACGTTTTCACATCATTTCTTATCTTTGATAACAAGATCAAATTCTTGTAACAGAAGGATCCAACGTATTAGTCGACCTTTTGCATCTTTCTTCGCCAGAAGATGTTTTAAAGCGGAATGGTCAAGTATATACAACTATAGGTGAGCCGATTAAGTAAGGCCTGAATTTTTCTAATGCAAATACAACCGCTAAAAGTTCTTTTTCTGTGGTTGTATAATTGATTTGCGCATCATTCAGGGTCTTACTAGCATAGTAAATCACGTGTGGCATCTTTTCGATGTGCTGTCCTAAGACTGCACCTACTGCAAAATCAGATGCGTCACACATCAGCTCAAAGGGGTAGTCCCAATTTGGTGATGATAATACGGGGGCTGAAGTGAGTGAGTGTTTAAGTGAGTCGAAAGCTATCTCGCAATCCGAGTCAAAATGGAAGGTCGTATCCTTGGCCAGGAGAAGAGTTAAAGGTCTAGCAATTTTGCTAAAGTCTTTAATGAATCTCCTATAAAAGCCCGCATGGCCAAGGAAAGAGCAAATATCTTTGACGCTTTTGGGATGAGGGAGGTTTTGAATGACATCTATCTTAGCTCTGTCAACCTCAATGCCTTTCTGTGAAATGACATGTCCAAGAACAATTCCTTCTTGGACCATAAAGTGGCATTTTTCCCAGTTCAAAGTCAAGTTCTTCTCTTTGCAACGAGTAAGAACAGCGTCAAGATTTGCTAGGCAATCGGAAAAAGAGTCTCCAAATATCGAGAAGTCGTCCATAAAGATCTCCAGAAAATACTCTACCATATCAGAGAATATCCCCATCATACACCGCTGAAAGGTAGCGGGAGCATTGCATAGCCCAAAGGGCATGCGACTGTAAGCAAAGGTACCAAAAGGACAAGTAAAAGTGGTTTTATCTTGATCCTTTTTAGCGATGGGGACCTGATTGTAGCCTGAGTATCCGTCCATAAAACAATAATACTCTCGTCCCGCTAAGCGTTCCAGCATTTGATCAATGAATGGTAGAGGAAAATGGTCTTTCCTCGTAGCAGCGTTGAGTTTTCTATAATCGATACATACACGCCACCCAGTTTGGGCGCGTGTCTGAATCAACTCATTCGCCTCATTGGTGATAACAGTGATGCCGGATTTCTTAGGAACGACATGTATAGGACTCACCCACTGGCTATCGGAGATGGGGTATATAATACCATTATCTAAGCATTTGACGATCTCTTTCATTACAGCTTCCTTCATGACGGGATTCAACCGTCTCTGTGGTTCTCGGGTTGGTCTGGCATCATCCATCACATGTATATGATGTTCAACTATCAAGAGACTAATCCCTTTGATGTCCACCATACACCAACCAAACGCCTCTTTGTTAGATCTCAATACCGATAAAAGTGTATTCTCTTGCTCTAATGCTAGAGAGGCAGAAATTATAACTGGTAAAGTCTCCTTCTCACATAAATAAGCATATTTAAGATGAGACGGTAAAATTTTGAGATCTAATTCAGGCGGAGAAATGATAGAAGGAGGGATCATTGAATGATTTTTGGATTTACAAAGAAGCTCAGAGCCTGTGAAAGATACAGACTCGGGTGGAGAAAAGTCAGAAGTGCAGGACTCAAGTGTAGGTAAAGTGTCCTCACTAAGATCTTGTGTAAAGTCAAACAGAGATGTGGTAATGTCATCGAGATCAGTAAAGCAAAGTTCCTCGGCTCCACAACTATCGGGAGCGATCTCATAGACAGAGCACACATCTAAAATATGAGCAGAGGATTCTGACGGCTGACTTCCAACTTTGTAGATATTTAGTTCAATGGTCATATTTCCAAATGATAAGTTCATTGAACCGTTTCTACAGTTTATAACAGCGTTGGAAGTGGCAAGGAAAGGACGACCTAGAATCACCGGAATTTGGCCCCGGGGGTTTGCTACAGGATGTGTGTCGAGTACAATGAAGTCTACATGGAAAACAAATTCCCCGACCTTTATTAACACATCCTCTAATTCACCCCTTGGTTTGGTGATAGATCGGTCTGCCATCTGGAGAGTGCAGTGAGCAGGTTTCAGCTCTTCAATCCCTAGTTGCTCATAGACAGAATAAGGGAGCAGGTTAACACTCGCGCCAAGGTCTAAAAGAGCACGATTTATGTTTTTACCCCCAATCGAAATCGATATTGTAGGACATCCTGGGTCCTTTCGTTTCTTTGGTAGCTGGGGAATAAAAGCAGTGCTGGTATTATTAGACATAAAGACCTTCTTCGGCACTTGAGTCTTCCTCTTCCTAGTGCACAAGTCCTTAAGAATTTTCGCATAAGCGGGGACTTGTTGAATCGCATCTAGGAGAGGGATATTGATGTTAACCTGTTTGAACATTTCTATAATTTTCTCCATATAAGGACTCATTCTGTTACCCCTTAACCGGTTCGGGTAAGGAGCTTTCGCAATAAGCGCGGGGTCCATCACAGGAGAAGGAAGAGGGGGTAGACGAGGTCCCAAAAGAGGTGTGGGGACCGTCTGTGGAGAACTATAAGGGTTGGGCGAAGGTGTCGAGCCTAATGGGAAATGGAGAATAGGCTCTCGAGAAGATGGTATGGTAGAAGAAGAAGGATCAGAAGGAGAAGTGTGTGTGTATGGAAAGGTCTCAGCCGGGGTGTTGATATGATTTTCAGTATCATCAATACCTTCCCCGACATTATTATTCAGCACTCTTCCCGATCTCAACGCTGTGATGGCATTTACATTGTAATGCCCAGGATTCTGTAGGGGTTGAGAGCGAAGTTTCCCTTTTTCTCTCGCACTCATTTCGGCTTTTAGGCGTGCGATTTCAGCTTCCATCGATCTGATACTCTCAGCTTGGGACGCTGAGTTTTTCTTTATCTCACTGACGGAAGATCTAACCTCAGTCGAAACCTCTATGAAATTTGATAAAAGTGATTTCATGGTTTGAGTGAATTGAGAAAACTCGTCAGAACAGGACTGCATAGGATTAGACTGTGCAGAATTGTTGCCCTGGTTTTAGAAATTTTGTGACTGATAGGGGTGCTGAGTGAGTTGAAGGGGTTGCTGTTGTGGTGGAGGAAGAGCCCTTTGAAATTAATTCGTGTTTGGAACCGTGTTTTGAGATTGATTTTGGTTCCAAGCAAAATTCGGGTGGTTCCTCCAACCCTGATTGTACGTGGAAGAATATGGATCGTTTCGAGGTCTTTGAAATGCGGCATTAGAATGCTCGTGACCTTGAAACGCCGAGTTTAATGGACATTCTTCCGTTAAATGTGACGGATCAGAACAGCACCCACAAACAGTTTTGGGGAGCGACATTGGGTTTAGGGAGGCTAAAATTTGTGTTCCATAGCGTCGAGCTTCTTTTGCATTGCTGCCATCTCAGCTCGAACGCCTATGGACACATCTATTTGGTGTACGCCACCCCTATTCAATGGTTAGGTTCCACTCTCCCACTGTAGTGATTTTTCAGCGAACTCTTCTAAGTACTTCCAAGCTTCCCCATCATCTTTGGTCATAAAAGTTCCTTGACACATGTTTTCAAGGCTCTGTTTAGTGCTTGGGTTAATGCCCTCATAAATGATTCGGCAAAGCTCCCATCTCGGGATGTCGTGATGAGGACACTGAACCAATAGATCCTTGAAACGTTCAAAGCATTTTGAAAATGGTTCGGTAGGGAGCTGGGCAAATTGATTCAGTTCGTTACCGATTCGAGCCGTCTTTTGGATTGGGTAAAATTTCTTAAGGAATGCAGCGACGAATTCTTTCCAATTCGTAATAGAATGTGCGGAAGTGTTATATAGCCACTTCTCGGCTATATCGCACAATGTAAATGGAAGAAGTCGTAGACGCATCGCATCCACTGAAAGTTGTGACGTACCCATCATTGCGCATACGTTTTCAAATTCGGTAATGAAAACGTAAGCGTCCTCAGTCTCGAGTCCGTGGTATTTGGGTAAAAGATTGATATACTGGGGCTTAATCTCAAAGTTATCCCCATTGGCTGGTGGTGTGGATAAGCAGGTCGAAAGAGGACCTCTAAGTGGATAGCACCTCTCCTGGAGAGAGATGCGGGGTGGATTCTGCGCACAAACGGACGGTGGCAGATTAGGGTTAAAGAAGTTTGATGGATTCGTGTCCATCGGTGTGGGTGTGGTAGTAGGTAAAGAAAAGGTAAATGGAGAAATATCGACTTCGGAGTCGATAAGAGGTACGCGGACTAAACGGGCACTAGAATCCCGTGTCCAGCCTATCTTGTACTAAAAAGGGTTAGTACAAGTGGCAGCGTTGGCTTATAATTAGGGGTAAATGAATGAATGTGGTGTTTGCTTTTGAAAAAGGGACGGATTTTTGAAAAAATGATGCGACACAACAAATGCAGCACTCAACCCTAGAATCTAGTGGTCACCTAGGTCCGGCTCTAGACCGCTCCTAACTGCCAAAAGACAAGTCGCAGGATAGAATCCTCCACTGCCACTTTGTCCCCCTATGGCCGGATGAGTGCCAGGTAAGTGGGAAGGTACTCCACTACGTAAGTAGTGGGCCTAATTAATAACCACTAGCCTTAGACACACTCGCCTTAGGCACCACAAGAAAACGCGGATAAGCAATAAATTACCCACGGCCTTCTCTTGTCCTAATTGAGCGCGACGGTCCTTAGAGTCATCTCTAGATTTCTTTTAGTTAATGTGGGTCAATGCGGATGCAAGTTTTGTGGTTTTCGGGGCCTAGGAAGGGTAATGAAATCCCCAACTAATTTGGATTTGGCCGTGCCCCTTAATATCCGTATTAATATGCAAACAACCAAGAAACAAAATCACGCACAAATTTACTTTTGCAATTTGCGAGCTGCGATTATTTGCAAAGAATCCTGCAGCAAAGTATTAGTTGGAGCTACAAAGAGGAGAGAGGAGAAGGTAAGAAGCTTACAGAGAAAAATTGGTACAGTGATCCCTCAAGGAGACCGCGGTTCCGCCGCAATTGGTGGCTATTGCCGCCCTTCCGCGGTCAAAAGATTTGATCTCTTGAAAAGAAAACTTGCAGAATGCACCTGATCACTTCCCTAGTCCTCTGGAATTTTCTAAAAAAATTCTTCAATTTCCCAATAGCTCCAGATCTCCTTGCAATGAAACACAACAAATTGTTTAGGGTTTGCACGAATTTTGATCTCAAAAATCACAATGAAATAAATCTTTCAATTCAAACTATGATATAAAACGAATTAGCGCGCGATCCCCGGCAACGGCGCCATTTTGATTGATCATTTCTTTGTGTGTGTTAAGAAAATGAATAAAATTCACAATCAAAGAATTGTTTGACCGCAATCAACTACGGTGTCGGATGTAGATTGTAAGTGAGTGCGGATCGTCCATAGGGATTGTGCGATTCGTTTTTTATATTTGATTTGTTTGAATCGAAAAGTTAATCGAAAAGAAAAGAAAACATGATTCAAGAATTTATCAGTTGATTCAAGTGTCACGATGTTTAATCAAGAATCAAGAAATTGATAAACACTCAAGAATAGGGTTTTGATAATATTTCCAACCAAAATGTCAAGAATCTAAATGAGGCTCGTAGGAATCGATCGGATCGATAGACGTGATGTAATCTAAAGATAACGTGTTCTTGTCCTTCGAAGGATTGATACTAGATCGATGATGATCGACGAGAGTTAGGGCTTTCTTGATGAAACTAGAGTTTCATCTTTTAACCCTTGTTCTTTCGTCGATATCATTCACATTCTAGCCTCTAGCAATTTCAAGAAACGATCGTAACTTCCCAATTTTGAGCGATATCAATCAAGAAAGCATCGCAACGAAATGGGTCGTCGATTCTTGAACTTGCTAGGGTTTACAAAACTCGTAGGAATCAATAATCGTTTTCAGATATATTACAACATCATTCTATTGATCGTCTCGACTCCTCGACGAGCGGAGTATTACTCAAACATCACAACAAGAATTATAACTAGAAATTTAGATTGATTCATGATGCAAGAATTTAAAGAAAACAAGATAAAAGAATATCACCTTTTATTTATATCAACACTTTGATTACATTCGCTCAAGAACTACAAGAGGAAAAATTGCTGAATTGGCGTCGCTCGGCTCCGTGAGTCGCGGATCGGCTTTGACCACTTGCTCCATTGAAGACCGGCTCGGCTCGTAAAAGGTTGCAAGGCTTCTTGCTTGAATGGGTACTCGGGATCTTGGCTTTTGGAGTGGATTTAAGGTTAGGGTTTCACACAAATTCTCTCACTAAACTTGTGGAAGAAGAAGAAGAAAGAGAATGGTTCTAGTTTTGATACTAGATTTGGGTATTGATCATTCCTCATTTAACCTTAGGTTTAGGCTTCTGTTTATAGACTTCCAAACCCTAGGTCTAGGTTTGAACTTCCAATTCCCTCCAAAAGTTTGTTGAGGAGTTTCTAGAAGGAGTTTGTTAGGAGCTAGATTAGGGTTTAAGCTAGGATTAATTAAGCATTAAAAACCCCAGTTTGCTGATCTGGCAGAAACCTCTGGAGTCTTCTAGAAGTTGACATGTCTTTTTGAGTTGTAGGAGTTGAGCTAGGAGTTGTGCTGCAAAACTTGGTGGATGATGTGGCAAGACGGCCGCGGAACCGCGGTGCAAGCTGGCTCCCGCCGCGGAACCGCGGCTCTTTGGTAGCTTCATGGCTTGAATCTTCTGGTGTGGTCTTGGGTTGATACTTGGTACTTTATTTGATCTGTTGATTTTTGTTTGTCCCTTTGGATTGATACCAGAACTGAAAGCATTGAGTTGGCGTAACGTTTTATCAGTACCCTGTACATTTTTGGCCTTTCTTCTGGATTTTCCTGCACAGATCTCAAAACAAGTGTTGCGCAATATCGGGATGACGCGATGCCATGAAATGCAGTCAATTTCCTTTATAGTGTTGGTTTAAGAGTTTAATACATGTAATCTGATATTTTGTGACAGTTTTGCTAATATGTAAAATATGAATGCCGAACGCTTCTATATGAATGCAATTGATGAGGAAATTGCCGGTAAAAATATACAATATTTTCGACTAATCAGGAATCGGGATCCAACGATCATCGCATGATAACTTGATGGAATCCACTCAAGTCACCACACTCCAGAAGGTATGCGCATGCCTGGCAAGTTTCGGTTTCTTTAGAAACTCCCGATGTGTGTTTTTACCCCTAGGACCCAAGTGACCTTGACTGAGCCAACATAACAAAGGATCCTAGTCAAGTTCAACCCGTCATTATCTTGATTGCATTAGACCCACCCGCACGAGTCCTTGACTGAGCCAAAATGACCGTACGACTGTCCTAACCAATCACATATCCATAAGACAGAAAAGCATTACAGAGCTACCGCACACTACGTCTCGGCTGAGCACGACATACGTAGTACGAATACTAAGCAATACTAATCTGAAATGACGGAGGGATACGGCTGGTTTTTGGCGAAAAACTTTTAACGTAATGAACTTGATATCGTTGAAGGAACCGGATAACTTTTTATAAAAATATAGTGACGAAAACCTTTGCTAAAGATGTCACTCCCGGTGAAGGGATCTCGGCTCTTTCCCCGTAGAATGAGGTGCAAGATATTCCAACTGAATACCACGATGCAAAGCAAAAGGCAATCGGCTATAGTGAAGTTATTACCCTGACGCAAACTTCTGTCCAAGGGGTCACTCCCAGTAAAAAGATCTCAGCCCTTGCCTCGTCGACTGAGGTGCTGGATATTCATAACCGAATACCACTGTGCAAAACAGAAGAGAACGTCCTTGCAATAACAGCTTTTTGAAAAAAATGTTCCAACAACATCAGAATAGGTTTGTTTAGCTTGCATTGATCCGAATCAATGCAGTCCCATCAATTTATCACACCAATAAAGAACGAAAATAATGATGTATGTATATGCCATCCGCATTCGCCATTGGGTCCCATCATCACCCGTTAGGTTACTTAACTAACGACAGAGAGGGGACTGGACTAGCGCGGATGCAAAACATATACAACATTTACTAGTATATATATCAATATATAATATTCGTTCAAGGCGTGAAAAAATGCAATATCACATAAATGTAACCGGCATCACAGAACAATACAGATATCTGGGATCCCCGGGTTTCATAGAGCCGCTACTGAAACCCGACGTTCCCCTGGTCGTGTGGATAGCCTGTGCAATGAAAATCCTAGACCCCTACGGGCGCGGCAAGTCACCCGCCAAAACCTGAAGCGAGGCAGCCCCCTTCAGCAACGTGATTGGACCACCCAGCACTTCACGGAATCCGGTAACTTGGGCACCCCTCCTGGGTCAACCTGTACCCCATACGAGTGCGGCAAATAGCCTGCCAATTCTAGAGTATAGCCCCCTCCGTCTCAACGCCATGAGATGCGGGCCCGTTGCCCTCTAGAACCGGCTATCCGTGCACCCCTCCACGGGGTAATCCTAGTACAGAAAGTAAAATATACATACAACGGGTACATCGACCTCGACCCGGTCGTGCCCCAAAAGAATAACACAAACAGGCAGTGACGGCAGTCCACATGTCGGACGCTCGCCCCGCAATATCAAATGTACATATAAAACAAAACTGTACTACCACTGCAACCAGGCTATCCCCTACGACCAATCCGCAATATCAAAGCACAACACAGAACATCAACGTGAATGTCACGTTCGCAAATCCGTCTAAAAGGGCTATAGCAGTTAGACAGGATTTACCGATCAAATGACATTCACGGTCGCAGATATAATGTAAATAATGTGAACTAATATGTTTAAAATTTTCGATCGATCAAATTTTACGAAGTGGGCCCCAAGCACTACTGTAGCACTCAAAGAAAATCTGGGCCCAAGCAGAATATTCCAAAACCCATATTTTCAAGTCCAAGAGCCTCTGGAAAAATTTGGTTCCACGTGGAGTTATTATGGCCGCAGAACCGAGACCAAAGCATAGGTTTGGCCGCGGTTCCGCGGTGGAAAAGTAAGTTTAGGCCACCAAATTTTTGCAGAACCCTTATAATTTCTTGCATGTTCCTCTGGAATGTACTGAAAAATTTTTGGAGCTAAAAAATTTTCGACAGAAAACTGATGCGATGAAAACACGGTTTTTCGAAATTCCGATCGATCGAACTTGTAAACATGTTAGATCCAGCTAGACTAGGTTAATGGCGTGGCTCTGATACCATGTTGTGCCACGGCAGCGCCCCTACCGTCTACTCAAGGCCAAAATGCGGAATCAAAAATTTTCTTAACTTTAAACTGGCGCTACCGCGGACAATAAACCCGGATCGTAACCATTAACCTAATCCTAGCTATCAAGAGAATGGGGAGAGAGTTATACCGAGCGATCCGTGTCCTTCGGTCTTCTCGTCGTCGTCCCGATCTCCCACGGAATCATCGTTCGTCACCTCCTCGTCGGAAAGGGCGCCACGTAGCCGATTTCTTTTACGGGCTCCCACCTCTGGACCGAGGTAACTCGGGCGCGAAGTTGGCAAGTCGACACGTCCAAGGGTACTGTAGGTGTGGTGTAGAATCTTTGCCTCAATAGGGTTTATGTTGCCATTTGATGGAGAAGAGAATGAACTATGAACTTTGGAGATAATGAGTTTTGTGGCAAGTAGAGAAAATGAGATATGAATCATTTTCCACACAAAATGAATCCTCTCTCCCTAGCAATGTGGCCGGCCCCCCCTTTATCAAAATTGGTGGAGCAAATCAAAACATGAAGGAAGGTGAGAGTAGTAAAAGCAAAGGGGTGACCACATCCAAAAGCAATGATAACCATATCATATCAATTTCTAATCTTATTTAACGAAAAGGAAGAGACTAATAAAGAATCTCATGATGGTAGAACCATCATGAAGCCACAAATGCAAGTAACACCTCCACAAAAGATAATTTGCACAACTGCAAATAACCCCCTCCATCGGAAAAGTCCGGCCGGGAAGGAACAAAGGAAAACCGGCCGAAACGGAATGCAAACTGGCAACTTCAGAAAACTGATCCCGTAATAAATTACAGGAAAACCCCGCTACTGCATATACATGCCCGCATTTGTATTCCCACTGAACACAAATGCAAAGAGACAAAATCTACACTGTCTAATACTAGGATCCGGCTTAAGCCAAAGCCGGCTAGTAAAAACCGTCCGATCACGATCCGTGCAATACCGCACGTATCTGATCGAACCCTGCCATATCTCCATACGGCCTTTACAGCGTTTCGCCCGAAACTTGAGTAACTGTGTGTGGGGGGACTCTAAAGACTCGCCAATACTATGGCTGTAGATTTAACCACTAGCACGTCATAGGTATTAGCCATACGTGACGGGCCACCAGCTATTGACCAAAAAGGGACGTCGATGAGCGAACTCATCCTGACACCCTACTGAGCCTGTCAGTGACAATATCCGTACAGTCCGGTCCGTTCGTCTATGAGTATCGCATGGCGGGCCTAGGGGGTTGGTAAAAGTCAGACCCCCAAAAGCGGTACAAGTCGTGTCGGGGTGAAGCCCAGAACACCCTGAGATACTACTGGAATACCTACCAGTAAATCTCCTGCCTCAGCCGAGGGCTTTGTGTAATGGCTCTCCTAGACACAGCGCGACCTCACCCCCAATACCGGGAGAGACGAACCCCTGCAGATCCGCTCACTGCCTCCATGTGGCTCGGGACTGTACCCAACTAAAACCTGTTTGCACGACTCCTTTGAGCCGTGGTAGGGTAGTAATCAAAGCACAGTAGGAACTCACACGAGACAAATGACGATCTCAGGTCGATGAACTAACCTGTACACATGTCACCGGGGAACTGCTATCTGACGTCTGGTATAATCCCAACTAGCATGTTCCCGACGAGTCCTGTCCGGTGTACTCATAACCCAATGAGCACCTGTATACATCTTAGGTGAACCAACTGACACCAGTTGCTTGTGAGACCGGCCACCGCCCCTCGTCGGGGTCTCGACTGTATACACTAGTCTACTATGGAGTATCGATGCCCTGTCTCGAAACTCCCACGACTAGGGACCTTTTAAGGATGTGCTTATAGACCCCAGCTCCCACGTATATGATCGCCCTCATACTGCTGGCAGTCAAGCAAGAATCCTAAGGGCTCTATCAACGTGTAATAGCGACTCGTAAGGTCACCTAAAGCAGTACACGATGATAAAGATAAACCAGATAGCATACTATCATCTTGAGCAAGACTGTCCTACCGGTATAGGTCCTCCCTCAATCATTGCAATCACGTGCCTGTGATCTAACAATTGACTCTGAGGGCACTATCTCCAACAACCACGACCGCCATCACCCCACACCCCAGAACGCTGATCCCTGCACACTCGAACCCACAGCCTCAAACTCGCCATCTTCTCCCATCGTCGCCGACGACCTCGTCATCGCCTCCACGCCCTAACTACCTTCGACTCCTCCTCTCTCCTCACCTAAACCCATCACCCTCTTTCTCTCCCCTCAACCCCGGCCAAACCCACCGACCACCACCCTCATTGCACCCATCCACGGCCACCACCTGCACCCCGACGACGCCGACGAGCTCTCCACTTCCCCGAGCCGCCTCGTCGACCCGAGCACCACCTCCTCACCACCACCAAGCCCTCCTTCTCTCTCTGTCTAACTTTCTCTCTCTACATCTCTCTCTCTCTGTCTCTCTCTCTCCCTCTCTCTATATCTCTAATTCTCTCTCCTTCTAATTTTCTCTCTGCTTAACTCTCTCTCTCTCTCTGCCTAACTCTCTCTCTCCCCGGTTCTGTCTCTCCCTCTCTCTCTAATTCTCTACCTCTCTGCTTCTCTCCCTATCAATATCTCTCTCTCTATCTCTCAATCTCTAAATCTCTCTCTCTCCTCCTTTCCGCTGCCTCATTCGCCATCACAACACAGCCGCACCCACGAGCCTTTGTTGCGCCGCATCAACATCAAATCCAAGCTCGAGCCAAGGTCGAGACTTTTGTCACTAGTGGGCCGTGCCGGAATCGTCGTTGTTGTGCCGCGCATGGGTCGTTTCCATAGCCGTGCGTCTCCAGGCAAGTTCAATTACTTGATACATGCTATTATAATCGTGTTACAAACTTAAATCGTATAGATTATAAATTTACAGATTTCCGATAGATTATGTGCTATACCTGTTCGATGCATGATCCCAATGAGATTAGTCATCTATTTTGACGGAATTGGTTTGTTTATGCTGGCCCATGTTGTGATGAATACTGTGTACAAATTTCACTGGAAAATACGACTGTTAACGACTAAAACGATTACCCCCAAATATACCTGTAAAACTGGAATTTTCCCGTATCTAAAAACCGTTAAAATTACCATAAATTATGTACATACTGGAATGAAGCGTTCGGGGGCTTAAATCGAAGCCGACTCAACTAACTATAACCCTATGCACGTTTCTAATGGTTTATGTACTTAAATTGTGACGATATTTGGTTCGGAGTGCGACTCTGGACTGCAGTCCAGAGCGACTCTGATTATTTCTTACTGTCCCGTAATGGGTACCACCTTGTTTCCTTAACTCTTATGTTGTAGAACTGTTCATATCAGAATATTGCATTTTATACCGCCCATTCTTACGCTCGTGTGTTTATAGGTAGGTGCTTTTAATCCGTGTTTGTTACATATTTGCAGGATACAGGTTCTCGGTTCTAAAACGGTGAAATTCATGGAAAACACGACAGAATCCGGGTTCCTGCCAACCACTGAGAAAACACGGTCTCCGCTCGTCATCCGTATGTTGCCAGATACCAGTTTAGGGAGACAAAATGTCAAATCAATGTCACCTTCATGCACAAGGCTCAATGGCAGCAACAAGTTCCAAGAAATCTACGCGGAGCTCGAGGCAATCATGACAAAAAGCATCCACAAAAGTCCATCTTTGATCAGCAGAATTCTGGGAAAAATCGTGGAGCCAAATTGAGAAAATATATGTACCAGAATAATGTACACAGCCAACCACGCTCACCAACCAAAATTGACCAGACAAACCCACCAAACCGCCGCGTTTCCGCGGCCAATAGGGGGTATTGGCCGCGGAAACGCGGCCGTACTGAGGCTTCACTTTGTCGTTTTTTGGGGGCTTTTTGGTAATCTCATTTCTGGTCTGGTGGTTGCCCTAGAACTCCATTCTCCTGCCTATAAATACAGCAGTTTTGAGCACAACCAAGGGGGCATTTTTTTGAGCTTTCTTTGTTCTTCTTTTTTGTAGTTTTGTTCTTCTTTCTTCTTCTTCTTCATTCTTCCTCCATGAAATTGTAGTGAGAGCTCTTGAGTGGATGTTAATGAAGATGAGGGTTTTTTATCTTTCTTGTTAGTTTGCTCCCCCTTGAGATTCTTGCTTTCTCTTGCTCATTCAACCTCTTTATTGAGCTTGAATGGTTAAGGGTTAGTTATTGATCTCAAGGGTCGTATTTTCTCACGGGACTAGTTCTTCACTTCACATGTGTTCTCTACCCTTCCCTTGATCTTGCAACCTCTTCATTGAGGTTGCAAGTTTAAGGGTTGGCTATTGAGCACATGCTTGGCTTGGGTTCTACTTCCGTGTTCTTTTTATCGCTTTTTATTACTTGCTCTTTATTACCTTGTCTTTATTTACTTGCAATTTATTCATGCACTTTAGTACTTATATCTTTTCTTTTCTTTGTTCTTTTCTTTTTGTTCACTCTTTTTGGTTCTTTTTTGTGAATGAATGTAATTGTCATTGTTAAGAAATAATACGGTATTGTAAGTTAACGTTTCTTTGCCCATTTCCTTTTCCCGTTATTTTCCATTTGAACTCCGCCCAAACGTTACGCAAGCGCTCCGTTAGGCACCCTACCCTGACAAGGTAACGGTGATTCCTAACCGCGACCGGTTGCGTTCGGTTTGGCCGGAGGCGAAAGCAAGAGACAAGAACGGAAGGACAAGGGTAAATAAGCCGGATTCCACGAATACCGCGCTTAAATCCCCTAATCCACGTTGTTACCGATTGCTCTAGCTTCAATTGGTCAAGACTCGGCTCAAAGGTTTTGAGTACGGATTTCTTAGCTTACAATTTCGTATCTTTTCTTAACAACTTTATACTTGCAAATAAACACATAGGTTAGAATCAAACAAACATACAGATTCTTTATTGACTCGTCTAAGACAAGAAGGTAAGATACCACCATCTCCCTGTGGACCGACCCGTGCTCAACCGGCTAGCTGCAAAGCGACACCGTCCTGATCGCGGTTATACTTTAATTCTTTGAACATCCGACACGCCAAAAGCGTGCGATCAAGAACTCTACTATTTATTAAAGTTGAATCTGTTAGCTAGATAAAACAAGTGGTTTCATTCTGTTTCGTCATCTTTTTCTATTTAATTTATAATTTAAGAGATGAGGACGTATAACAGTCCTAACAGAATCAGAATTGACATACTAGTATTGAACAGTGTATAACTCCTGACGTACAGACGCAATTGAGAATCAGTCTATTGCATTGAAAACCTTATTGGAAACCCTAGATTTCATTCAACTATAGCGCTGCTAAATTCTGATCCCGACTGGGATTAAAATGTGTTGCGAAACGGACTTCCGATTCTGAAACCGGATTTCCAGCCGTGAACGCTTAAAATGAATTGGCCATAACTAGTGATCCTGAAACCCGATTGACGTGAAACCAAATTCGCTGGATAGATAATCAAACATACTATTTAATCCCCATTCATCGTTTCGCTAAACTTTACACTTATGATTTATGATATATTATGCAAGTGGTAGAATACTGATTTATGACATCCTAATCATGCTTTACATACTGTTTACTCATCATATCATACATATGTCACTGCATTGATAACCTAGTGATCATGTGCATTACCCAGTGTTAGGTATTAGTGATGATTGTGGCAAGTACGTTAGTGTTCGTGCATGAGTGAATAAGTGAAAGTGACACGTACTTGTACACAATCAGTGAACCTTATTATTCTATTGCATTGTCGACGTCTGTGGGACGCGTGTACGTGTGACTATAAGTGGTATGGGACACTTATGGAAGCTCTTGCATGAGTGTCACAGATAAGGCACCAGACACTGCCATTTATCTTGGGTATTAGTCGGGACGTGCTTGATGGAGATCCTGTCTCCAGTTCTCGCGCAGACTTGTCATGGACCGACTGGTATTTGAGATTATGGTTGGCGTTTGATGTAGACCACGGGGTGTGGGGTAGTTTGAGTGTGAGTCCAACATAATCTCGGGAGTCCCATGCCGGCTTATATATATGGAGATATATGGAGATTTACAGGGTACATGATTATTACCTTGAGTTACATTTTGGGCCCGTGGTCCCTTGCCCTTGGGTCTTATCCTTGGGTGGAGGACACTCGCGAGTGGTTGACTCTCACACTTAGACTGACGATAGGCTTGGTGACCTGTACAGTGAGACTTAGAGACTGATAGGGATAATGGCATTGATATACATTTCTTACCGTGTTGACATACCTGGCATACTATATTACTGCTTTACTGTTCACCTGATCTACTAGACACTGCATGTTCATACCTGTATCGTCTTGATTTACTGTTATATACATCTATTATCACTGTTCGAGTTGCCACTTGCATCTATATGTTTATATTGCTATTGTGTCGCTCTGACAACCTGAGTATGCATGCTCAGTGTGAGGAGTGGATCTAGCCGGGACCAGGATCAGACATACATCACGGACATCTTGATTAGCTAACCAGAGTTATACTCTTTTGTTTTCCATCAGGTCAGTTCTTTGTATTGTTTTGTTTCAGTTACTGCATTTCTCATTACCTGCGCATTATTTACTGATTAGCAAGTAAAGCTAGAAGCCGAAGTGTGACTACGGCAGGATATTTCCTTGACCGTAGGAGCATGGCTGGCCTTGTCAACCCCTCGTATTCTGTATTTTGGAAAGCGGGGCGTGACAGTGGACGCCGGCCTACCCACACTTGGCGTTCACTCGATTCAAACGCGGCGCACGATCATCACCTCAACTCCGAGTGAGGAAGGACGACAATCTACCTATACTTGGCTTTTAGCTCGCTCTTACGTCGCGCTCGCTTAGCAATCAACACTCGACTTTATACATACTGGACACCGACTTATCTACACTTGCAAAAATAGAAGCACTCCATAGGCGAGCTAAAAATACTTGCGAGCTAAAAATACTTTATTTATATTCAAAATTGTGTACAAGGTACTATGGGTTCCCCAGCCTTACAAAAATTCCCGGAGGCTTACAAAAAATTTAACAACATAACCGACTCGGGAGTTGCTCAAACCGCCTTCTCGGCCGCCACTTCTCCTGGATCGACACCTCCGTCAGGGGCTAAGGTGGCAACCTCCGGCTCGGCACTTCTGCCCACTGCCTAGCCTCCCCCAATCGGCTTGGCGACATCCCCCTGTGGCACTACTTCATCAAGCGTATACCTTGCGCTAAGCTCCAGATCGTCAAACCCGAGCAGAGCTTCCTTGACGGTATCAAGGGCGTTGTGCCACCCGACGGCCGTGGAATCGACGAAGTCGATATAGAACTGATCGGAAGTCTTGTATTCTTCCACGGCCATTTCCGCTCTGCTCTCTTCCAACTTCGCCGCCTCGAGAGAAGCCCAGGCATCTCTTTTGAACGAGTCCTTCTGCCTTTTCATGGCATCAAAGAGCCTGTTGACCTTCTCTTTCTGGGCCTAGATAGCCCTGTTAGAGTCCGTCAGGATCCGATGGGACTCCTTCAATTTAGCAACCTTCAGGCCCTCCACGACCAACCTCGAGTCGAGAAGGACCACCTTTTCTTCCGCCTGCTGCAGCCGGACGAGGAGCTCTTCCTCTCGCAAGGAAGATTTGCCCACCTTCTTTATCGCCGGGGTCACCTCCTCGAACTCCATTGCGGCAAGCAGGGTGCAATGCTAGAGGACCTGGAGAAAACGAGAACCGGGTTAAAGCTAAAACATGATAAAACAGAGCAAAAACACTTCGAGAAATTCTCGGAGAGTTACCAACCTGAAAAGACTTTTGAGCTATTGCCGCCACTTGGGCCTTCATCGTTCCTCGGGGAATCTTAGTCCCCGCGGCCTTTTCCATGTCCGTCAGTAAACTGTCGGCCACAGAAAGCCCTTATGGCTCCTCGATGCAGAAGTCGCCCTCTTGCACTTGAATCCTTGGCGGGAGGGCCGAGAAACTACCCTCTTCTGCCTCTTGAGTGAAGATTCGGCAGTGGATGGCGCTTCCTTCCTAGCCCGGGGCGCCGGATCTTACACGTACTTCTGCCCTCCCCCGCGGCGTTCCTCCAGAACGGGGGGTGCTGCGGGAGCCTTGGCTGAAGGTGCTTGCCGGGGAGTCACGCCCGAAGCTTACCAGGACGAGCTTGTGCCACCGCCCTTCCTTTCCTGGGCCTTGGCGGCCATAGCAGCCATAATCTTCGAGCGATCCATCATCTCTACGAGATACACATAAGAAAGAATCAGCAACCAAAAACAGCAAATAAATTTTGTAAGTCTAAATAGATCGGCTAAAGCTCTAACTTACCTACAAAGCGCGCGGGACTGAGTCTCGCCCAGCTCAAAACCTACTCAGAAAGCAGGACATCAGCCCGCTAGATCAGTTCCCATTGAGACACTACTCTTGCCTCGGGAGCATTCGACCGTCTAACCCTAGGACAGTCGGCCATATGCCACTTGATGGGCACAGGCCAATCCTCACCCTTCGGTGGCCCGATGAAGACAAACTTCTCCTTCCATCGTGAATGGAAGAAGGGACAACTACTACCCCTGACCCGGCCGTCCTAACCTTATGTTTTTTGAATGAAAGGTACACCCAGCTCGGTTCGTCCTTGCGGTACCGGGGTGATTTTTATAGAAAAGAGGATGCTCAAATCAAAGGGGATCCGATCAATCTTCAACTGGACCAGAAACCCGATGAGGATTCTCCATGAATTCGGCGCTAGCTGGTCTGGGGCGAGACAAAAACAATAAAGCATGACACAAACTTCAAGAGAGAAGGGCAGACGCATCCCAGCCCGGAACGCTTCAAGTACAGGGCAATCTCTTTGCCCTGCACCTGGTCTGCCCGCTCTCCCTCTTTGGCCAAACAGAGTGAATAACTGAGAGGATATGAAAACGAGACCGGATGTCGGAAAGCTCATCCAGATGGTTCAAAACCGAGGGTGCATCGTGAGTATTCCCGATGCGCACCTTAGGGGCTCTCTTCACCCCCGACGAAGAGGGACATGGGCGTCGTTTCCCCTGGGGTGCGAGCCCGACACAGAAGATGAAGATGAAGAAGAAGAAGAAGAAGAAGAAGAAGAAGAACTCTCTCGGTTATCAGAAGACGGGGAGGAAGAAGACCCGTTGGACTCGGCTTCAGAAACTGAAGCATCAACGTCCGACTCAACCCTTACTGCATCAATAGATATTTCAGAGGAAGACATATAACCTAATTCAAGGAAGGATTGGCCGAGAAAAGTTTTTTTAGCTGAAATTCTGACCTAAGCGGATGTGCGTCGGGCAATCTTCAGACAACAAGAAACGACTAGGACAAGCTATCTGTCGTGAGATGCTCTCCTCCCCTATTTATACACTCAGCAAGAAGACATCCAACGGCCTAAATCCGTTCCCGCCGAAACGAAGCGTCACACCTAGCAGCCATCAGGACTCCACGTGGCGAAAGGCCATTAAACACGTCCCCTCACGCCAGGATTCAGGTGACAGCCCTCACATCCCGCCACCCGGTGGTAGACACATGGCGTGTAGTCCAACCGTCCGAGTGAGCGGAACGGCGTCCCCTTTTAAAGTGCAATCATTTCACTGATCCACTGACATCACCAAAGATACACGCAGGAATTAAAGCGCTTCATGAGCCGCAACCTAGACCTAAGGATCCAAGAGGATTAGCCGCCAAACGTCCCATCTTCCTCGGACAACCCGTTGTGAGGAAATTTGAAGCTGAATTGTTAAAAACCGGGCTTACCACTCTTGACCTGACCCATAAATTGATCAAGACGAGAGTGAGGGGGCTAATGATGAGGCTCACAAATGGAAACCCCCAGATTTACGACACGTAGCAGATGACGTTTCATCCATGTACGTCCATTAGATTCTTGGGGGCTACGGAGCTGGAATAAATATGATGCATTGGGGACATTTCTCGGCGTCTCGCCTCCGAGGTTGTACCTGACCTTTTAAAGGATCCCCCCAGAGTACGTACCCGCTTCAGCTAACCGCCAGCCAATAGCTGGTCTCCGAGCTATCTTATATCTGAAACTCCTAAGCTCACTTTCTCGTCACCGAGCTATCCTATATTTGAGATTCCTCAGCGTATCTGTTTGGCCGGGAGCACGGAGCCCAAGCGCCCCCATAACGGCTCTGTGTATCTCGCCACGATGAGATCTCCACCACTCTACGTCCTGTATCTCACGTTAGCGTATCTCGTCATTAATGAGCGTATCTTGCCATTATTGGGCGTACCCCGCCATCGATGCGAACGTAACACAGGGGTGTAACGGACAGCGAGAATCTCGCATCGGCTTGCTCCATGCGACCGTATATAAACCCCTACTCCGGTTGATTCAGGTAACTCAAATTGATTCCAATACGCCGCTACCCTGCCTTTATTCATCGGTATTTACTTGATCGTCGAAGGGTCCTATGGTGGTTACCCACTCCGGGACATCCTTGCAAGTAGCTCGGTGTCAATAACAACCCATTGAGATCCACACATTCAACCTTTATTCCTAATCTCAACCGTTCAGAACCGCTTTCTGTAAAATCGACAGAGGACAACTATTGAGGGATATTAGTACCTCCGTCAGGTTGCTATAACATGCCATTCTTGTATCCAACATCGGGTTTACGAACTGCTAGGGTATTTTTAGATATCTCTCAAAAGTGTGTGCGTTAAGAAAAATATGTAAACATCAAAACATGGGTCCAACACATTTTTCTCATAAATTTATTCATTTTAGATTTACTGATGAAGGTACAAAGAACACCATTTAAACCTGAGCACAATTAGCCGGACCAATATAAGCTAATTTTTCTCTAAGATCATACACGAATTGAACATCTTGTTGATGTGTAGAACCAATTTTAGTCTTTGTATCTGTAGGGATCAACGTCAAACAAAACCTACCACGTAAGATCAAGAACATCTTTTCTCCTGTAACAAAGAGGTTCGCCCCTCTAAAGTGGTATTCCATGGAAGGGAAATGTCTAAAATTTCTCGGCATCTCATAACAAAGATCTGCACCAATGTCGCTTCCACTAACAATTCGGAGCTTAAAGTTTTCAAAATATTTCATAAATGCGGTCTTGACACGAGCATACGGTTGTCTAATCATCCGTGATGACAGGGCACCTGTATCGGTAAGGCAACCTCCAGACCCATCAGGATGGAGGTCGAAGGTCCCAGCTGGGAAACGCATGCGTTCTCCGACAACGCTTATATCCTCCAATATGTGGTAGAATTGATCGTTATGGTTTATTATTGGGGTTCTCTGAAGATTTCTACGTTGTATGATGTCCCCTCCAAAACGTATATAGCTAATTGTGCTGCGGTCGCGAGGAAAGCAGTAGGAGAAGCGAGAAGAGCCGTTGATTCTGTTCGCTAGCTGCATTATAAAGGATTCTTCTTCAAAATCCATTCCCATGATTCCTCCTACCTTTTTTGATCCAAACATACGATGGCTGCTTGCATGAGAACAGCCGAAGACTATGTTTGGAATCGTCTCCGGCTGACCGGTTCTTGAAGCAAAGGTGAGGTGGTCAGTGGCGAGGACCCCACCAGTGAAGGTATTGTCTGCATACCTATTAAAAGATGGTGATTTAAAAGGGGGTCAACTGCTTCAAATCTTCAAATATACAACATGGATTCTGGCTAGCAAAATGATCTTTCAATCCTTTTATTAATACACATTCTAATCTATTGTGATGCGTTTGTATTGGCCTAGACGAATACTGGCAGAAGAATGAAAGAATTAATAAGACCATTTGGTCCATTTTCCATTAAGCTTTTACATTTCCTCCTAAAATTTAGGATGTTATGTATAGAAGTAAATGCACAAAAGTAGTTAGGATTTACACACACAAAAGTTGTTAGGATATATACATGTGTGTAAAATAATAGAGGAAAGGGGCCATATATAGAAGGGATTTCTTTACGGCGTCGGAAAAATACACCCTCCATCATTTTTCACAACGATCGGCATCTATTATCTTTATCTTTATCATCTAAAATGTTGATACACCAAATTTCATGTAATTCTACAATTTTTTCACATTTAGTTTAGTGGGTGCAAAACTAAAGGTTTGCTAAAAATATAATTTTTTAAATTGTTAATTCAACGGTAAAAAGATGATAGAATCACATAAAATTTGGTGTATATATCCACATCTTAGAAGATTAAAATGATGATAAATGTCGATCATCGAAAAAAATCGTGGTGGAGGATATTTTCAGATGTCGTAGTTCTATAGCATCCTTCCTCTATATATATAGAAAGAGGGGGTAAAGAGAGAAACCTTTTTTTTAAGTGGGCACTCGCCACAAAACACACATACACTTTGTGTGTTTCACCAATTCTAACCGGTCATCTTGATTTAAGTATTATGAAACCCTTATGTAATCTCAAGATTTAAACATCGATCTCTGATTAGTTCATGAAACGACCGCGATTTTCTTATATCATTAATTTTTGTATCGGTTTGATGAACACCTTAGAGGTCATTAAATCTCAAAAAAAAAATGTACATAGAGGTTTCATACTACGTAAATCAAAATGGCCAGTTTGGACTGTAAAATGCGGTTTTAGGCTAGGGGCCTCTTTATAAACATGGAGCTGCCATCTCAGATCCATTTTCTTTTATATATATATATATATATATATATATATATATACATACGAGGAAACAGATTATCAGTTAGTAGCTGATAGTAAACCATCAGCTAGCCTTTTGTATAACTCAATCCGACTGTCAAATCGACGATCTCTTCTGGCCATCTTATCAACACATGGAAATGATATATATGTGTATATGAAATTTTGATCAATTTGATACCTTCTATCTCTTTGATCAAGAGTCCCCAATATGTGGAAATTTTATTATGTTTAAAAGTCATGCATTTTTTAAATGCTTGATATATCACTTATAACGTATTATATCGATCAAAATTTCACACATAAATCACTCGATACATAGAACAAGGTGGCAAGAGCGGATCATCGATTTGACGGTCGGATTGACCAATTTCTAGACACTAGCTGACGATTTAATATCAGCTACTAACTGATAACCCGTTTCCTCCGTGTGTGTGTGTGGAGGAAAGATGTCACGGGAAGAAATTTTCTCCTATGACATCGTAAAAATACATCCTCCATGATTTTTTTCGACGATCTGCACCCATCATCATCATCTTTATCATGTAAGATATAGATAAACCAAATTTCATATGATTTCATCACTTTTTCACAGTTTATTTAATGAGTGCAAAATTAACGGTTTACCGACAATAGATCTTTTTACATTGCCATTTCAATGGTGAAAAAGTGGTGGGATCACATAAAATTTGGTATATCGACATATTAGACAAGGATGATCAAGATGGACGGTGCCGATCGTCGAATAAAATGGTGGAGGGTGTACATTTTACGGCCGCCTAACAAAAAAACCCTCATAGTGATCCATTGCAAACCGGTCCACGTTTTTTAAAAACAAAAACTCTCGGTCTATGGCATATTTTAACGATCCGAGCCGTTCAAGTTGATCACCATACCCTCAAATGCATGTGTATGAAAAATCAAAGAATTTGAAGCCTATGCATCGATGAGTGCAAAAATGAACGCCTTTCGATAATGCAACATAAACGCCATCCGATACATGAGTGAGAGACCTCCAAGTCTTTTGATTTTTCATACACATACATTTGAGGGTATGGTGATCAACCTGAATGGTTTGGATCGTTAAAAAATGTCGTAGACCGAGAGTTCCCGTTTTTAAAAATCACGGACCCATTTACAATGGATCACTCCCGTGTGTGTGTGTGTGTGTGTGTGTGTTCTACTTAGAAAAAAAGTAATATTCTTCTCTTATGGTTTTTGGATTCAAAATAGGTAGTTATTAATGACATGCGTTTGAAAAAAATGATGATGATGTCATCCCATTTCATCCACCACTATATATATCACAAAACTTTTTGTCTCTCTAACTCCTATCCGTGATCTCAATATATCAAGGAAACAATTTGGATGATAAACTCTCTGTTCACCAACTTACTTTGTTTAACAAATGATAACTAAGATCATGTATAAATATAATTCTAGATATTAAGATAGGTTCTTTAGTAAACAGATATATTTATTTCTTATCAATCTTTTGTTTGACACAATAAAATGCAGAATGATGTTGAGTTTCTACATATGTTCAACTAATTCTAGACAAAAAAACAAGAATATTTACTAAAAGCTTGATCGAAACTAGGTACATGCATACACATATGTACCTACATGCTTAATATACTAAGGATGATTTCGTGACTAATTAATTAATATACCTCTGATTATACACGCATTGGTTGCCTCTGCACTGAAATGATGGGGGCTTACACAGAGGATGATTACACGGAATCGGCTGAAAACTCCCCGACCTGCGTGGTTTGAACTTAGGCCCATCCTGATCAAAACAAGAAGTGCATGGCTCGCACTGCGTCCAAACAAGGCTGCTACCAGTGTCCAACAGAAGATGAAGGTTCGTCGGTGGGCTTCCAATTCCCAATCTCACCATATACTGTATATTGTCATACGCCACTCTAGGTCGTATGTTTATGTCTTGCGGCTCGATATGGTATTTAGAGTGCTGGGTTAGATTTCCAGGGTAGAGAGGAGAGTGTATCGAGTCGCGGTGGATTAGTTCGAGGCTAAAGCCTTTTCGGGGATGAGAATAAGCCATGATTTTTGTTGGGGTCATGAAGGTAAAGAGAAACATTATGGTGAGCATGTTTAAATCCATGGTGTTGTGTTGAAGAGAGTTAATTTGTTTTGGCTTACTATTGTAATAGAGACTTTATAGAGTGGTTTTTTTTGGCACTGAGAGAATTCATAGAGAGTTAAAATAAGAAGATGGAAAAGGACAAGTTGCGTTGAGGAGTGAAAGGATATGATTGGTTGCGTGAATGGAGAATTGAAGCCAATGGGAGCAGAGAACTAATGCAAAAGATTGTTTGATTAATCCTTTGAAGTAATTGCTCTCACAGGAATCTAGACAGGGTATTCTACTTTAATAAATCATAAAAGAAACAAAAATCTCAAGAACAATTTAATAAAATATATTCATTGGAAAGAACATTCTTTGAAGCAAATCACTGTATATTGCTATATTTATCAGAATCTACCGACAGTTTAGGGTCATTTTAACAAAACTCTCATTAGCTTTAAAACTATCAATAAACTACCAAACTTAACAGTGTCACGTCAGCACCGTCAATATCACGTCAGCGCCACATCAACTAAGTTTTCACATCAACATAAAAATTAAAAAATCCCCAAATTATACCTCTTTGAACCTAATCTTGATTTCAAAAATATTAATTAATTAATTAAAAAAACACCATCTTCTCTCTTCCTCCTCTCGCCTTTATCGCATGCGATGACTTCGACTTTGGCGCCGGCGCCGTCTCATCCGCCGCCACAACCACCTCCGCCGCCAATTCCTATCATCATCATCATCTTCATCTCCATCTCCTTCTTCGTCATCATCATCACCTCCCATCGTCATCCTCATCCCCCTCCTCCCACCGCCGCCGCAATCACCGCCGCCGCAATCTCCCGTCATCATCATCATCAACAACTTCTTCTTCTTCTTCTCACTACTACAATATAGGTTTGCCCTTACGGGTACAGGAATCTGTAGGGGCAACTTTTTATTGCCCCTACGGATTACTCCGTAGGTCCCCATGGTTGTCCCTACGGTGTCCTACGTTTTAATTTAAAAATATTAAATCTTAATTTGTTATTTGGCCCTACGGAGCCGCAAACGATGGACCTACGGTTATGTTCGTAGAGGCATATAAATAGGTTATTAATAAAAAAACACAGAAAAGTTCTCGATCTTTCCCAAAAATTCTCTCTCACTCTCCCACGTCTCGATCGCTCGTTCCCGCGCCTCGTCGCCACCACCCTCCGCGCCTCGTCACCACCTTCCTCGGTCATTCCCAAAACTTCCTCGTCGACTTCCCCATCGCCACCGTCCGCGACTCGTCGTCGACCATCGGTCTTCTCCGTCGTCTCCTCCACCGCCAGCTACAGGTTAGTAAATCTCAAATTATTTATAATTTTGATGATGTTAAGTCTAGAGTTCAGGGTTCAGTGTTCGGGTAGGGGTGAGGGTTAGGGTTAGGCATCGGGTTCAGTTTAGGGTAGGGTTAGGGTTAGGGTTCGGTGTTAGGGTTGGGGTTGGGGTTAGGGTTGGGGTTCGGTTGAGGTTGGGGTTGGGGTTAGGGTTAATTAGTTGGGCTTACGGTTAGGGTAATTAGGGTTAGGGTTTGGTTCAGGTTTAGGGTTAGGGTTAGAGGCTAGGGTTAATTTGGGTTAATTAGAGGGAAGGGTTAATTTAGGTTAATTAGTGATAATTTGAAAGGGTTAGAGTGTTGATTAGAGTTAATTAGGTTACTTTGGGTAAATTGGGTTAAGTTTGGGTTGATTAGAGTTAATTGGGTTAATTGGGTTAAGTTTGGGTTAATTAGGGATAATTTGTGTTAGGGTAACGATTATAGTTATTAACTTAGTTCTTTCTCTTGTTGAGATTTGCAGAAGCAAATCTTCCCATAAGTTGAGAATTTAATTCTCATCGGGAAGATTTTGTTCTGCGGATTCAAAACTTAGGAGAAAAGAACTAAGTTAAAAAGAAATAATATGAACATATGGGAATTTAATTCCTCCAAAAATTAGAGTTAGGTTTTAGGGTGCACTAGTTCCTTCAATAGGATACTCGATGGTAATGTAAACATATAACTTTACCGTAAACTTAACCCTTCATATAAGAATTTAGTTCTTCCTCTGGTTGAGATTTGCAGAAGCAAATCTCCCCACAAGTTGAGAATTTAATTCTCATCAGGGAGATTTTGTTCTGCAGATTCAAAACTTAGGAGAAAAGAACTAAGTTAAAAAGAAATAACAGGAACATATGGGAATTTAATTCCTCCAAAAATTAGGGTTAGGTTTTAAGGTGCACTAGTTTCTTCAATAGGATACTCGATGGTAACGTAAACGTACAACTTTACTATAAACTTAACCCTTCATATAAGAATTTAGTTCTTCCTCTGGTTGAGATTTGCAGAAGCAAATTTCCCCACAACTAAAGAGTTTAATTCTCATCGGGGAGATTTTGTTCTGCAGATTCAAAAATCAGGAGAAAAGAACTAAGTTAAAAAGAAATAATAGGAACCTATGGGAATTTAATTCCTCCAAAAATTAGGGTTAGGTTTTAGGGTGCACTAGTTCCTTCAAAAGAATACTCGATGGTAACGTAAACGTATAACTTTACCGTAAACTTAACCCTTCATATAAGAATTTAGTTTTTCCTATGGTTGAGATTTGCAGAAACAAATCTCACCACAAGTTGAGAATTTAATTCTCATAGGGGAGATTTTGTTCTGCAGATTCAAAACTTAGGAGAAAAGAACTAAGTTAAAAAGAAATAACAGGAACATATGGGAATTTAATTCCTCCAAAAATTAGGTTTAGGTTTTAGGGTGCACTAGTTCCTTCAATAGAATACTCGATGGTAACGTAAACGTACAACTTTACCATAAACTTAACCCTTCATATAAAAATTTAGTTCTTTCTTTGGTTGAGATTTGCAGAAGCAAATCTTCCCACAAGTTGAGAATTTAATTCTCATCGGGGAGATTTTATTCTGCAGATTCAAAACTTAGCGGAAAAGAACTAAGTTAAAAAGAAATAACAGGAACATATCACTACAGCCAGAAGGTAGAATTTGCAGTGTACTCGGAGAACAGCGGGGAGGTGCTGCTGAAATTTACTCGAAACGGTTGAAAGCACAAGCGAATGGGTGTCTGCTCTATATATTCTTAATGGGATAGAAGCCTTACCCTCGACAGCCGAAACACACACATACAACACGAATACACAACAAACACACACACAGCACATACACACTAACAACCCTACACTTAAGCGAAATCATAAATTGAAACACACATATATAGAATATAACTCATATATGGGTATCCTCAAATCTAACTTTGATTATCGATAATTTATTCTTTTCGATGATAAACGCACACAAAAAGCATATACACGGATTTTCTCCTTTGTCAATAACCATCTCGTTCTTAGATTTCTCAATATAATCATCATAACCTATAATTTATATGTTATACAGTCTAACATGGCCCATGAGTACGTCAGAGTTAAGGACTGGATGTATGTGGACTGGCAACAATGTATGCAACCTAAGTTTGTCGCAGGAGTTGCTACTTTTATTGAATTTGCACGCGCACATAATAAGATCGTGATAGAGAAGATTCTCTGCCCGTACGATAGATGTGGGAATAAGTACTGGCAGAAGCTAGAATTTGCAGAGTTTCATATCGTTAAACATAGTTTTACTAGACTTTATACAACTTGGCTATATCACGGGAAAGGAGAAGAACACAGTAATGCGGCAGAAGAAGAACGAGTAGACGATAATGCTGCAGAAGAAGAAGGAGAAGACGGTAATGCGCCAGAAGAAGAAGACGGTAATTTGTTTCCATCGGAAGAAATGGAGGATATGGTAGAGGATGCCCTAGGTGAATCTATTCGTACCGAAGATGACATTCCTTCCGGTCAAGGACCGCGTGAGGATAAGTATGAAAATTTCATGAATAATGCTAGAAAACCAATTTATTAGAATGCAAAGCATTCCACCCTCTCATGGTTCGTCCAACTTTTCCAGATTAAGTGTCTAAATGGATGGAGCAACAAGTCATTCATAATAATTCTTTCGTTCTTGAAAGATTTTATGCCCCCGGGAAATAACGTGCCCGACAGCTGGTACGGAGCCCAGAAGATGATGTCTGATTTGGGTCTGAAGTGTGAGAACATTCAAGCATGTCATAAAAATTGCGTGTTGTACCGAAAAGAGAATTCTGATTTGAAACAGTGTCCAACATGCAGAGAGGCCAGGTATAAGCCGAAAGATTCTGATAAGAATCCCGATATACCTGTCAAGATAGCACGATACTTTCCCATAACACAGAGGCTGCAGAGGCTATTCAGGTGCAAGAAAATAGCCGAGGCAATGATTTAGCAGCACCGTGCTCCTCCAAGTGAAGATAGAAAAATGAGTCATCCAAGAGATTCACCGGCATGGACGGATTTCGATAGGAGGCACGCAATATTCAGTAGCGTCAGGCTCGGACTGGCTAGTGATGGCTTCTGCCTATTCAACTATATGGCTGGAAGCCACAGCACATGGCCTGTTGTAATGATAGTTTATAATTTGTCGCTTTGGTTGGCTATGGACCAATCATACTTTATGATGCCTCTTCTTATCGATGGACCAAACTCACCGGGAAACAATATCGACGTCTATCTCCGATCTCTGATCGAGGAGTTAAAATCTCTATTCATTGATGGTGTAGAGACTTATGATGCAAACAAAAATATAACCTTCATACTGCGTGCAGCTTTAATGTGGACAATTAATGACTTTCCTGCATATGGAATGCTATCAGGTTGGTCCGTACATGGTCACAAAGCATGTCCTCATTTCCATCAACATACAATATCGAAATTCTTGAATTTTAGCAGGAAGGTTTGTTATTGCGGCCATCGACGTTTCCTGCCTCTAGACCACCCCTAGAGGTTAGACGTTGTTCACTTTGATGGTCATCAGGAGTTTCTTGGACCTCCAGCCCAATTGTCCGGAGAGGACATGACTGCTCAGTGGGATGTTACGATAATGTAATCTTCGGGATGGATCCGACAAAACAGGTCAAACCACCATTCTGGAACAAATTAAGCATTTTCTTCGAGCTTCCGTACTGGTCAACAAATTTAGTGCGTCATTGTCTGGACGTCATGCACATAAAGAAGGGAGTATCCGAGCACGTACTCAACTTGCTTCTTTGTAAAGACGGGAAATCGAAAGACAACCTCAATACTCGGATGGATCTACAGGACTGGGAAATTAGAAGTGAATTGCATCCTAAACCAGTAGCGGGTAAACCAGGCAAGTTTGTACTTCCCAATGCCGCTTATCATATGTCACAACCGGAGAAGAAAAGATTCCTGCAGGTGTTGCATGATTTGAAAGTTCCCACAGGTTTCTCAAGTTCATTCAGTAAGAAGATAAAAATTGTGAAAGGCAAGATCGATGAGTTGAAAAAGCATGATCACCATGTTATCATGGAGCACCTTCTCCCATTAGCCCTCAGGACTTCCCTCCCCGAATCGGTTGGTCTAGTAATCAATGATCTATATTGTTTTTTCAGAGAGTTATGCGCTAAAACACTGGATGTTGTGACGCTGGAGAAACTAGAAAATTCTATTGCGTTGATATTTTGCAAGTTTGAGCGTATTTTGCAACCGTCATTCTTTGATATCATAATACACCTGACGGTTCATCCAATAACTGAGGCTAAGTTAGCCGGACCGGTACAATATCGATGGATGTATCCCGTTGAGAGGTACGTGGAATTTTTCATTTCGCGCAATTTTTAAAATTATTGTTGTCCTGTATGCCCGTATTTATTTATTCAACATATTTTCTTTAGGTACCTCTACACTCTTAAAAAGTATATACGCAATAGAAATCGACCACAGGGTTCTATCATGCAAGGTTATCTTCTAGATGAAGTAACCACATTTTTTTCCCGTTATCTGGACGAGAACATTGAGACAAGACTTAACCGGCCTCGAAGAATTCAAGACAGGCCATATGGTAAAGTCGTTTATAAGAGGGTGGACACTATGTCTGCATCATTAGAGAGTGATTCAAGATGTTTAGCTCAGTTTCCTAGTATGGAGGTTGCATATTATAAAGGATTCGGTGTCCTTGGATACAAATTAGAAGTTAAGGACATAGAAACATCTAGAACCACTCAGAATAGTGGGATTGCGACGGTAGGATCGGATGGTCTAATTTATTATGGATACTTAAATTGTATACTTGGCATCCAATATCCCGGACGATCAGAACCCTTTTATATATTTCAGAGTACTTGGTACGATACACGAACCGATACGGATAAGTGGAGAAGCAATCTCGGGACTTGGAAAGATGAATATGGATTGACCAGTGTGAACACACTTCGATTTTACGATCAGGAAGATCCGTTTATCTTTCCGAACCAAGCGTTCCAAGTATACTACACACAGTGTTTGAAGCATCCGGGATGGAGTGTCGTATGCCGTTGGAAACCCACGGATGTCTACGATGTCCCAGAATTCGAGGACAGCCATGAGGATGAAGAAGAGAGAAGACTTAGAGTGCTCCGGCCGTCTGTTTCGAAAGACGGCTTGTCTTCGGCCGATCATGAAGTTACGTGGGTTAGAAATGATATCGATGATGAAATCCAAGTAGATATGTCTAATGCGCCCACGAAACGAAAAAGGTTATCAGTAATGTTATATTATTACTTCACATTTTACGATCTATACATATATAGTCAATGCTTGTAATGATTGTCTAATGCGTCCACGAACCGTTTTATCTAGATTTGATGACGATGACGGGAGCAGCGAGGGGCGGCAGAAGCTCCAGCCGCGGCACCGGCAGAGGCAGAGCGGTTCTACCGCCCGGAGAGCTGCGTAGGGAGCTTCAGAGGGCCAGTCTTGCACCCCGATTAGAGACCCCTTCTGATGCCTCCTTCCGTGTGGACTTTGCCACACATCCAGGTATATTGCATGCATATTCATTTTGAATGTAATATTATAGATATACATGAATGTTTATATCAAAATTACTTACATTGAAAATGTTTGATTGTGTAGCTGTTGGTGATGCGTCCACATCAGGGACAGAGGCAACTGCCTTCACATCTCCAGCAGAGCCCACCACCGCACCTACGGGTATGTTTATATATCCTATAGTGTATACATGTTGATTTAGAATGTTATATTATTGATATACGCATTCTTTTTGCAATTACTTATATATTCAATATTTGATTGTCTAATTATAGGTGGTGTGTCCTCGTCTGGTGCAGGGGCCACTCCCATCACTTCCATACCCTCCGCTCAGTCTGCAGGTTTGTATGAATAAATATAAAATATTTATTCATTTTATATATCCTTTAAAAATAAACATGAACTTCATGTAATTTTATCGATGTTTATTTTCTAGTTGGAGATGCGTCCACGTCCGAGTCACCGGCTGTTCCTCACCGGAGGAGCTATCGTCCCGCTCGTGCTGCTGCCCGGGCCCAGGCTCATGCTTCTGTCGCCGGAGGTATATATCACACTTCAATTTTCGTTAAACCTTGATTTCTTAATACAACTTTGTCTTAATATTGATTGTATTGATATTTCTTGTAGACGCAGGGCCTCCCCATCCCGAGAGGGGGACTCGAGACCCGAATCAGTCCCACAGGCTGAAGCCCGACAGAGCTAGGGGGAAGCAGCATTCCCCCTCTTTTTTACCCCTGATTATCGCTATGCCGGCGATTATGCCGAGAGGTTCGTCCGGTATATGGGGGATGAGAGCCGCCTCGTGAAGAACTATCCACTTCACGTTGCGTGGGGCGACCAGCACCGGCGCTCATTCGCCCTCTTCTGGGATCAAGCTCATGTATTAATATATATTTTCATTTGATTTATCCAATATATTTATTATTAACACTTGCAATTTAATAACATTGTTTTTTTGTATTTTCAGTTGGATTACGATTTTCAGCCTGTACCCGACCCTGATCACCCTGGGAGGGTGCTCGATCTTCACACTCTGTACCATGGCCTGATGAAGAACATGCAATCGAAGGTCCGATACAATAGGAATGAGCTGAAGATCGACTGCTATTCCCTGTGGATGGTGACCCCCGAGGCAGAGAGAGCAGCCCTCCTACATACTCCGGCCTTTGAGAGAGTCGACGTAGATGCATGGCCTCTATTGTGCCAATATTTCGACTCTCAGCGCAAACAGGTATGTATTTTAAATGTAATTCATTGTTTAGTATATAATTTATTTTTTTGTGTTGCTTAATTAGAAAACTAAATCTGAATGTGTTGTACAGAAACAGGCCGATCAAAATAAAAAGAATAGGAAGTCGGCGAAGAGGGGTCGCCCCACTTATACAGGTGGCTCGAGGAATATTACTCGTACCATGGAGTTATCGGTAAATTACAATAGACCTACTGTGATATAATGTAATATTAAGAGTTATTTTCTAATATATGTAAATTTTTGGCGAATTGCAGATATCTCAGACCCAGGCGCAGGGTGGTACACCGAGAGTGTTGTCCGCGTATCTTGCCGTCCACGGCACCTCGACAGATCCCGCCGCGGGCGAGCTTCGATACCCCGACACCGCTACCCAGGAGTATTGCGTAAGTGTTAATATTTTTTCAACCCCTATTTGAAATTTTTGTTTTGAAAGGTTCAAATTTAAATGATATACTTATATTTTACTGGTTAATGTGGGTGTAGGAGCGAGTGGTTGAGCAGACGGAGGCATCGGGGATCGATTTTACTGGACAGAACGATCCGATGCTGCTGACCCCAGTCCTAGACGCCGCACACGGAGGGCACCACGGAGGTTGGGAGAGGCCGGGGAATGGGTCCTAGCAGGGCCCATATGAGGTTGGACTCCACTCCGTCGGTTACTTTCTCTATCTCCCGTGAGCGACGTTTCGAGCAAGAACTGGACACCTTGAAGGCCACCGTCCAGGAGGTGAAGAAGATATTGGTATGTATACTACTTAATAGTAAAATATTATGTCATATTATAGATAGCAACATATCCAATATTAGTACGTCGCCTGAGCTTATTTGGTTGTAGCCTTAGCTTTGATTAATCATACATACATAGAACTATCTAATTAAAATAAACTACGGTTTTCCAAACTAGATATCCAAACGAGGCCTAAGTTCCTAAGTATACATAGATTGGGGTTTCGCAATAACCTAATAATGATACGAATTCGACTAATACGCAGTTCTTACTCGTTTATTACACACAAAACTGAACAGACACGACAGGGTACTTTGGCTGAGCCTCCACATGCATCTCCTTCGGCTGCGGCTCCGCAAGCCACTACCTCGGCTGCGGTTGCGCAGACCACTCCTATAGCTCCACAGCCCGCTCAGACTCCCGCAGCTGCGGCTCCGTAAGCCACTACCTCGGCTGCGGTTGCGCAGATCACTCCTACAGCTTCACAGCCCGCTCAGACTCCCGTACACTCCGCATTGTTCGAGATGTTGACTCAAAGTATATCTGAGGAGCAGGCGCGCCAGATTATGGCTTTTATCAGAGGTGGAGATGGACCGAGCTAGGGTAGCTTTTTGATTCTTATATTTTAAACATGTATTTACTTATATGATACATATTGTATATATTTTGGACGATATTGATATTAGTGGTGTTTGCGTGTTCATATTGATTTAGAATGATATCGTATTCTGCTTGTTGATTTCTTTTATATATTATGCGTGAGATGTTGATTATGAATACAGCGGTATATATTCTGCTTGTTGATTACTTTTATATATGATGTATATATTATTGTGCACAGGGCGAGGAAAAAACAGGCAGCCCTTTTTTTAAAAAAAACATGATAATATGTACCTACGGATTAAGCTGTAGGGCCACAGTTTGCACCTACCGTTTAATCCGTAGGGTCCACGTTTGCCCCTACATATTTATCCGTAGGGACAAAATATCAGGATACCTGATATTTTGCCCCTATGTACTCAGTAGCAGGTGTTAGACTTGTCCTTACGGATTACTCCGTAGGGGCATACGCTTTACCCCTACACAGTTATCCGTAAGGACAAGATATCAAGCTACCTGATATTTTTTTCCCTACACATCTGGACCTACACATGGAGCCGTAAGGGCATATATTTGTCCCTACGGAGTTATCCGAAGGGACAACTATTTTATTTTATAAACTGATAGATTAAATAAATTTTTTGTCCCAACGGTGGAATCCGTAGGGACATATGGATCTATATATTATGCCGTAGGGGCAATTATTTAACCGTAGGGGCAAGTTTAAGGTTAAGACTTGCATCTGCGGCGTGTGCACCTACGGCGTATTTTCGTGCCCCTACGGCTCTGTTCCCTCATAAAATACCAGGAAAAACCCCAATGGGGCATCACGTGCTGACACGTGATGGTTTCCTGGGACTCTGTTATAATAAAATTAAATTCTAATCAAGCAAGAAATTACTGGAGTCACGTGCCCACACATGATAGACCTTTAAAGAACCCACTGAAAAATTAAATGGCATAATAAAACAGCAAGGAAAGATCCCAATGGGGCATCACGTGTCTACACGTGACCAAGGGTCACATGATAATTACTGAGTTCTTTAAAAACAGAATTAAATTCTGGTTAAATGCTTAATCAGGGGGGTCACGTGTCAACACGTGATGGGATCCTAAGATCTCTGAAATAATAGAATTAAATTCTAATTAAATGGTTAAACAGAAGGTCACATGCCAACACGTGACAGGATCTTAAGTCTTCTGAACTAATAGAATTAAATTCAAATTAAGAGGGAATCGAGAACCCTAACTGGAAAAATATTTCTTTAAATCTTTCCAAACAAAAAAGATGGTGCTCTGTAAAATGGAGCACCGTTGGATTAAAAATCCAATGGTGATTAAAAATCACCAATTTATTAAAAGATTTTCCTGAAATTTGCCAGGAATAACAGATAGAATGTCTTTCGGATTAAAAAATCCAATGGTGAATAAAATACACTGGATGATCTAAAAGATCATGTTGGTTACAAAAACAACCAAAATCTCTCAATGAAAGATTGACTAAATAAATTGATTCTTTTCTTTCTCCTATAAATAGGAGCCAAGAAGAGAAGAGAAGGATCCTTGGACTTTCTTTTTTTTTGGAGATATACAACAACAGAGAGAAAAAAGAGAGGAGAATTTAATTCTCAAGAGAGAAAAGAAGATTTCTTCAGAAGAGAGAAGAAACCCTAGGTGAGAAGGGGGAAAGATATCTAAACTCCATAAAAGAAAAAAGAATTTAATTCTCAAATTAAGAGTTTAACTCTTATGAATAAGAACTTAGTTCTTCTTTTGGTTGAAGATCTGTAGAAGCAGATCTCCCCGCAAGTTGAGAATTTAATTCTCATCGGGAAGATTCTGCCATGCAGATCCAAAACTTAGAGGGAGAATTTAAGTTTAAGGAATTTAATTCCCCCAAATTCATAGGAATTTAATTCCTCCCAATGAAACTAGGGTTTAACCCTACATAAAAATTTAATTCTTCCAAATTCACAGGAATTTAATTCCTCCAAACGAAATTAGGGTTTAACCCTATATAAGAATTTAATTCTTCCAAATACATAGGAATTTAATTCCTCTAAATGAAACTAGGGTTTAACCCTACAAAAGAATTTAATTCTTAAAATAAGAGACTTGAAGCTCTCCATGCACGTAAAGATCAAGTATCCAACATGATCACGTGGTAATACGTGACCCTTCATCCCAAACGAACAAAAAGGAATGAATAAGGCATCCTCACGTGCCCCCACGTGACCGTTTAATGGACTCCTCAAAATAAGAAGAAATTAGCCCAGAGGTAATGCCTCACGTGCTCCCACGTGACCCTCAAAATAAAAGAGAACAAAGCTAAAGGCGGTACTGATCTAGGGCGCCTCATGTGTCCCTACGTGACCCCTGATAAGCACCCCTTTCAAAAGAATAAAATAGGGGAAAACAGAGAAATTGATGCCCGACGCAGAGGCATTGTCACGTGTCCACACGTGATAATTTCAAAGACTAAAAGTGTTTAACACTTATCTGAATATTCTGAGAACAAAATAAAGGAAGTCTGGCCCCATCTTTAGATGCCTCACGTGACCCCACGTGACCAATTCAAGTTTAGTTTTTAATACTACTTTAAGCGTTTCATCCTTAGTGTTTAACACTATTTTCAGCGCATCACGTAAGGGCACGTGATAGCCAAATACCCTCTAGTGTCTAATACTATTTTAAAGCCAATCTTAGCCCAAATTGGCTAAGTTTTTCCAGAGGCAAATCTCCTCTTCAAATGAACCTTAAAAATCCAGAGCCATAATGAATGGTTAGTGCTCAACCAAAGACAAAAAGTTATCAGAGCCTCCAAACCCCTGTTTAGCATCACTAAATAATGGGGGGCTGAACCCAGGCAAATGTTCAACAGTCCAACAAAAGGCTAACATTTCAAACTTAATTGGACTTAGCCCAAGTTGTCCATAAGTCCTCAATTAAGATTTAACTGAGCCAATGTGCTCACAATCTAATTAATTGATCTTAGTCCTAAATTGGACTACAGATTTCCCAATCAACTTTGGTTCAAGGGTACATCTCTTCACTCCTTTGATATTTGTCGTTGTAATCCTTCAACGTCTTCAAAGAGGTGACGGGTCCTGATAACCAATCATTCCATGGACTGTGGGGTCCTTAAACTCATGGACTATGATGTCCTTAAACTTTATAGACTATGACGTCTTTAAACTACGGACTGTGGGGTCCTTAAGCCCATCGGCTATGATGTCCTTAACCTTAGACTGTGGGGTCCTTTTAAACCCACGGACTATGATATCCTTAACCTCGGACTGTGGGGTCCTTAAGCCCATGGACTATGATGTCCTTAACCTCGGACTGTGGGGTCCTTAAGCCCATGGACTATGATGTCCTTAACCTCAGACTGTGGGGTCTTTAAGCCTGTGGACCGAGATGTCCTTAAACTAACATTGGACCACCATGTCCTTAAACTGGTAATCGACCGCAATGTCCCTAAACTAAACAATAGATCCCGAATGCTCTTTTATTGGATCTAAATGATCCTGTTAAGTTGATCTTAGTCTAAAATTAGACTAACGTATCCTTAACAAACGTTTAAGTTGATCTTAGTCTCAAATAAGACTAACGTATCCTTAAACCCAACCCCAAACCCAAATCTAAGAAAGTACGGATTTGGACTAATCCATGCCCTACGGGCGACAACATAAATTAGTTTCCGTATACAATCCACGGGCAACCAAAAACAAAAATAAACACACACGACACGAAGTGACCATCTGGAGAAGGAGAAAGTGGTTACCGCGATGCGGTAGCGTAATTAACTGCAGGGGCTTGCGCCTACTGGGAAGAGTGTCCCCACAATCAAAAACCCCTCATCATGAGGGGGAATCTGACGAAGTCTGCTACATCGGCCGCATCCGTTTAAACCTTCGATACATGGTGTCATAAATCAACTTGGCATCTTCGAAGAGGTGGATGGATAGCACCAATTAGTATCTGCCCCCAAATTCAGGCAAGACGGACCTACGCGGTCGTGTCTCTGTGTTTTGGAGGGGAACAGATTCTTACACGCCCGGTGGGACCTCTTCCTCTTTCCACTCCACACTTCGTGTGTCGTGTTCGCGAACGAATCGCGCTTTAATATGGTTACCCTTGGGTTCGAGGTTCTAAGATTTGGTTTTGCTCTCGTGCAAAAAAAAGAAGATCAAATGGCTTTCAACTACACAAGCTGCAATAATGGCAATAACTCTCACTCCGTCCCCGCAGGAGGAGTGACCTACGGGCCTCAGGCAGCCTCTGTTTTTACAATGCTAGTGGACCAGGTGACTCAGGCCACCACCGGGCTATTCTTCAGGACCATGCTCCCACCCATGAACTTCAATGCCCTGCTGCCATTGCAAGAAACCCCAAAGAAGTCGGTCTTTGATCGACTCGCAACTGCTGCGGCCCCTCTCAACGGGTCGCCCAAGTCCAATGCCTCAGTTTTCAACAGATTGGGCCAGAACGTCAACAAGCCCACGATACCTGAAGCAGCCATCCCAAAGCGGATAGCCATCTCGGCACAAGCGGACGAAATCATCAGAAAGGCTTCTCCTGCCAAGAAGTCAGTTTTCACAAGGCTGGCCACTCTGGCTCCCGCTCCAGACGTAGTCACCTCTCTCCAGAGGTCTGTATTCGATAGGTTGGACATTACTTCTCGGCGAACGTCAGTCTTCAAAAGGCTGACACCGGCGAAACACTCCGCCAAGATAGGGGGCATGACGAAGCCATCCCCATAGCTGAACCAACTCCATCCGCACGACATGCTTGCCATTGTTACTGGCGCCGAGTAAGGAAGGCTGGAGGCAGCTCCCCTTCTGGACTGACTCCGCCGGCGCCAACGGTAGAAATCGATGCTGCTGTTCCAACTGGGAACAGCTTTGAACCGCTTAGGAGGGTTCGCAAGAACTCTTCGACTGCTGTGCTGAAGAGATCTCCTCCACCTGTGGAGAATGCTACAGAGAAGAAGCCGGAGCAGCCCCCTCGGCGGCTTTCCTCCAAAATTTACAAAGTCTGGCAACAGGTCCAGGAATCGGTAATTGACCAGGACTATTCTCGCCGACCAAAGAAGATTAAAGCTTGGCAAGAAGAGAGCCATCTCGTGGTACCACAGAATATGTCATTTGTCTGGGTGCCCGCTGCAACGGCTCCCTCAACTTCAACCGTTCACAAGAGAAGGAGGCCGGAGAAAGCCCCTGTGACCGCGGAAAACCGCAAGGACACTAAATCTAAACGCCTCAAGTCTGGGGGCATGGTGGTGCATACTATTTATATGGCTTCCGGAAAAAAGGAAAGTCGTGCTTCTACGGGTCATCGACCGCTTACCCGATCGATAACGAAGGCTCAGGAACAACAGCAGCAGAAACTTCAGGAGATGCTGACTGCAATGGCCGCACTCACCGGGCCAAAAGAAAATCCAGAGACCTCAGAGCAGCGTCAGGAATAAGAAACTGATGCTGAATTCCTCCGAAGAATGCTCGAGAGGAAAGAAAAAGAGGCCGCGGAACAGGCGGCCAACATAAAACGAATGGCTCTTTTGTTCCAAGACATGGCTGGGATGATGTTACACCCGGAACCTCCAGCTGAAGACCCCCCGATTATCATTGAAGACGACAGAGGGGAGACAACGAATCCTCCTCCAGCTCTTTCAGCAGCTAAGGAGGGACCATATCTAAGACCGCTCTGGATGATTATATTGCTCAGCAAATACGAGCTCACCATGCGAATGAAGAGGCCGGTCAGATTGTTAAGACTGGACGACCTTATCTGGGCTGGTATGACCAAATAAGGTACCCGCCAGGATATACGATCCCTAAATTCCACGTATATAAGGGGACGGGAAATCCACATCAGCACGTCGCTCAGTTCAGAGCCTTGTGCGGCAACACTGGAGGTGATGATAAACTTCTGCTCCACCAATTTGTTGGCAGCTTGTCGGAGAAGGCGTTCGAGTGGTATTCTGAACTTTCAAATGACTCTATCAAGACATTTGCGGAGATGGAACTGCTGTTTACACAGAGATTTGCAAGCGCTAGCGAGCGCACCCAAATCACCGCATTGATTAACGCCAGGGTAAAGCCAGGAGAAACATGGGTTCAATATGCAATATGATGGCGGAACTTATAGTCGAAGTGCGAGCAGCGCGTCGAAGTGCGAGCAGCGCGTCGAAGAAGCGCCTGCGGTAGGCATGTTTGTGGGTACTCTCGACCCTCAAGCGACCATCTCCAAATTCATGATGTTTTTCAAGCCGACCACTTTCCAGTCCTTGATTGATAAGCAGGCCCAAATGGACCAGATGGGTCACAGGCCTTCCTCTTCGAAGCCGGAGCCGCGGAATGAAAAAGGGAAATGGAAAGAGACCTTCGTCGCCAATGCTCAACAGCAGCCCAGTGGTCCAAAATTAACTGACCGCCTAGACGAGAAACGGCGATTCTATAATGAGAAAATAAAGAGCCCTTATTCGTTTCCCCGGGACAAAATGAGGAGATTGTTCGAACTATCGGTGCGCAACAGGCTCATCAATCTGCCGAATCCGAGACGCCCATTGCAACCCGGTGAGGCTAATAATCCAAATTATTGCCCCTATCAATAAGCGATAGGCCATCCAATTGAAGATTGCTTCGTCTTTAAAGGCTGGATTGAAGATCAATACCAACAGGGCAAATTTGCCCTGTTCGAGAATTGGAAAGTAAGTCCACATCAGCCGCACACTCTTAAAAGAGGAGATACACCGAGGGCATCGTGCTCTTTTGTCGAAGAAGCTGCATAGAAGGTCGCCCTTTCAGCCAAAACAAAAAGAATGATGAATGATCTCCAAACATGCCTAGCGATCGAATGGGAAAATCCATTGGAACCCGAGATCATCAAGGGAATGCTGAAGCCGCGCCCAACCCTAAAGATTGGCAATGATAGTCAAAGTGCCCACACCCGGCCGTCAAAGTCTTCGAAGAAGAAGAAGAAGACCAAAAAGCCCGTGAAGCATGGTGACAAGCGAACAGACCTGCAAAAACAGATTGACGCGTTGGAAGAATATAATCAGAAAGCACGGACCCCAGTCACACTCCAAGAATTTCTCAGCCACGTCCTTGAGGACGGAGATGATGACAATGGAGAAGAATTGTTGGATGTGGCAAGATGTCATGTGATCTCTCACTCGTTGATAGACGATGAAGAAGCTCCTTACGCAGAGAAACTGGGGGCAGATCCTGAGCTTAAACTTCTAAGACCATCAGACGAAATGATTGATGCATTCCTACACGAAGCTCTTTTGAAAAGAAAAGCTGATCGAGTGCACGAGATGGCCATATTTGAAAAGACCAAACGCCGGCGACTGGACGAAAGGGTCGAAATACTTCCACCAGATCAAAGTACATCCACCGCAAATAAAAGCAGGTTCAAGACGAGGAAAAGGTTTGCCAAAGCCATGTCGATGGGAATGAAGCTACCACCTGTTCCCCTCCGAACGGCGGCCAAGACATGGACGTCTTGTCTGAGATTCGGGGCAGATGCTATTTGGTTTTATCCGTCTACCTCTCCGAATATGCCAAGTTGATTTATGGCACCGTATATCGGAGGTTTAGACGAATGTGGCCGATGTAGCAGACTTCGTCAGATTCCCCCTCGCTTGAGGGGTTTTTTATTGTGGGGACGCTCTTCCCTGCAGGCGCAAGCCCCTGCAGTTAATTACGCTACCGTATCGCGGTAACAACTTTCTCCTTCTCCAGAATTTCACTTCGTGTCGTGTGTTTTTGTTTTGTTTGTGGTTGCCCGTAGATTGTATATGGAGACTAATTTATGTCGTCGCCCGTAGGTCGTGGATTAGTCCAAATCCGTGTTTACTTAGATTTGGGTTTGGGGTTTTGGTTTAAGGATACGTTAGCCGTATTTGAGGCTAAGATCAACTTAAACGTTTGTTAAGGATACGTTAGCCGTATTTGAGGCTAAGATCAACTTAAACGGGATCGTTTAGATCCGACAAAAGAGCATTTGGGGGCTCTATTGTTCCAGTTTAGGGACATAGTGGTCCTTATTTAATGTATGGTCGTCGAGACCCGTAACCTCTCTGGCGTCGTTGAAGAATTACAACAACAGGTGTCAGAGGAGTTCAGAGATGTACCCTTGAACCAAAGTCGATTGGGGGATATATAGTCCAATTTGGGAATAAAGTCTATTTGAAGGTTTAAGGATACGTTAGCCGTATTTGAGGCTAAGATCAACTTAAACGGGATCGTTTAGATCCGACAAAAGAGCATTTGGGGGCTCTATTGTTCCAGTTTAGGGACATAGTGGTCCTTGTTTAATGTATGGCCGTCGGGACCCGTCACCTCTCTGACGTCGTTGAAGAATTACAACGACAGGTGTCAGAGGAGTTCAGAAATGTACCCTTGAACCAAAGTCGATTGGGGAATCTATAGTCCAATTTGGGACTAAAGTTTGTTTGAAGGTTTAAGGATACGTTAGCCATATTTGAGGCTAAGATCAACTTAAACGGGATCGTTTAGATCTGACAAAATAGCATTTGGGGCTCTATTGTTCCAGTTTAGGGATATAGTGGTCCATCTCCAGTTTAGGGACATAGTGGTCCATTTGTTTAAGGACGCTTGAGTCCGGGAGTTTAAGGATGTTTGAGTCCATGAGTTGGTTTAAGGACGCTTGAGTCCGGGAGCTTAAGGACGCTTGAGTCCGGGAGTTTAAGGACGCTTGAGTCCATGAGTTGGTTTAAGGACGCCTGAGTCAGGAAGTTTAAGGACGCTTGAGTCCGGGAGTTTAAAGACGCTTGAGTCCATGAGTTGGTTTAAGGACGCTTAAGTCCATATTGATGTGTGGTTGTCGGGACTCGTCACCTCTCGGACGTCGTTGAAGGATTACAACGACAAATGTCAGAGGAGTTCGGAGATGTACCCTCGAACCGGGTGTAAATTGATTTAGGAGAGCATTCGTGCTCGGTCAATTTAATTTGAGGACTTACGGCCAGAATTGGGCTAAGTCCAGTTGAAGATAATCAACGTTTTTATTTGTCTTCGGCCTATTAGGCCTATGCTAGGGCTTTGCCCCTGTTTAATAATGCACTGCATTTTATTTTGGCATGTAAGGCCTATTTGATTTGGGCTCTATCCCTTTATTTTTATGATGCAGAGCATCTGTTTTGGTCTGACAGACCTTTGCTTGGGCTCTGCCCTTTTAAAAATAATGCATGGCATTTTATTAGGCATGTTAAGCCTTTTTCAATTGGGCTCAGCCCTTCTTTTCAATAATGCAGTGCATTAATTATCTGACAGTGGCTATGTGGCCTGTCGGGCGCTTTGCGCCAATTAATGAGTGCAAGCGCATGTGGGCGTGACACGTGTCATGCTCCGGTGAGCGCAAGCACAGTGCATTGCGCTGTTGCGCTGCTGACACGTGGCGCACTCTGGTGAGTTGCGCCAATTTCAGAGAGCAATGCTCTATTTTAAAAGCGCATAGCGCAAGTTGTTATGGGGCTGACACGTGGCGCTCTCCGGTGTCTTGCGCCAACCCGAGAGCGCAACAGTGCAGATTTTACAAGTGCAGGGCACTGTTTTATTTTTATTTTTTTGATCAATTTTAGATCAAAGAAAACAAATTTTCTTGTTTTCAAAGAACCAGTGGTTCATCAAAAGGCAATGCCTTTATTATTATTATATTTTTTTTATTGAAGATCTTTGATCTTGTTCTTAGATCAATGATCTTTTTAGAAGAAATTCTTCTTTATTCAGAGGTTTTTACTTTTTCTTTCTTTGAGCTCTTCTCAGAATTCTTTAGAGGAATTCTCTGTTTTTCTCTCTGTCTTCCTCCTTTTTTTAGACTTGGGGTCTAGGGGCCTTTATATAGTGCCCATTAATTTGTTAAATTCGTTAGAAAGATCTTTCCCTGAGTGATTTAGGGATCCCCCCCGTTGGATCTTTGATCCAAGGGCTTCTGTTTTACAGAAGAGAATCATATTGTTTTAATAAGATCAGAATGATCTTTCTAGAATTTTAATTCTGTTTTGGTGCTGGCACAGTTGGCACAAGCGCTCCTACGCTTGACACGTGTCGAGCAGCGCAGAGCGCAGCGCAACTGTGCTGCCACGTGTCGCGCAGCGCAGAGCGCAGGTCAGCTGAAGCGTTGCTTCCTTTATTATTATTTGAATTTCTCTTTAAAACAGAGCATTGCTCTGATTGGGGGAAACAAAAGCGTTGCTTCATCTCCCGCCTTGGAATTTGAACAGAGCTTTGCTCTGATTGGGGTAAACAAATGCCCCCCACCGTTGTGCTTACGTGGCCCCAAACGTGAGCGCAGCGGTGGCAGAATTCCAACCGTTGCAGCAACTTTTGGAAGTTGAAATGGCACTCAGTGCCTATAAATAGGACTTTTGGTCCTTCAGATGATTTCCATCTCTTCATCAGAATTTTTATTCAGAGCCCTGCTCTTTTGTTTAAGTACTTTTTAAGAGTTCAGACTCTAGAGAATCTTTAGGTAAAAATTAAATTAGATTAAATTACTTTTTAAAAGCCTTGCTCTCAATAGATCCCTGATCTAAAGAAAACCCAAACCCATTTAGGGTTTCACTTAGCAGAGCTTTGCTCTATAGGTCTAAAGGGATCTAAAGAGAACTAAGGAGGACCCTATTAGGGTTCCATTAATAAAGCTATGCTCTCTTAAAGGGATTTTTCTTACGATTTCTTAATTCATTAATGGAGCTTTACTCCTTTTTTCATGGATATTGAAGATTTAAAAATGGAATTTTATTTTTGATGAATTATATCATCTTTTTAGAGCAGAGTTATCAATGTTCTCGGGGGCCTTCTTTAACTTCCCTTCATAATTGACTTTGACAGGTGTCACTCCTGTCTGTAGAGCATTGCTCTCGAGGAGTTTAACTTCCTGTGCATTTCTTGAATAAGAAATTGCTTAATCAGTCTTTCTGATAATTTCGTTGATTCTCTTTTACAGGATCAATGGACGCCTGATTGAATGATTTAGCGTGCTTGCGCTTTCTAAAAGATAGATCAAAAATATTTGTAACCGCAATCAAGAACGGCGTCGCATGAAGCTATCCGGTGAGTACGGGTCGGTCCACAAGGATGTTGTGAATTTCCTAATCGCGCTAACGAGTTAATTCCGAAGGGTGTTCAGATTGATTATTAAATCTAAAAATTGAAGTTGTATGATACTAGGATTAGGTTTAGGGAAAATTTGGTAAACAAAGATCTACATCTCTTTCCATTGCCTTTTAATTAAAGATATCATATTAGTGTTATGGTAAATCTTAACAAAGGGGATTAGGATGATTGGGAAGATTGATTCTTCCTCTAGATCCTTGTCCTTCCTTTCTTAATCTTTACCCTAACCTCCATGGAAAACCTTAAAATCCGGGCCTTTAGATTGCGGTATCACCGCTACCTCGAGGGTAGAGTGCCGTAGGGAGCGGAATAAGAAGGTATGCATGGAGTTCTAATTTTCATAAAAGATTGGCAAAGAAAAGAGATGAGAGATCTTCGTCTCTCAAATCCTTCCCCATTCCTAACCCTAACAAGCGAGAAAACTACTCACTCATTAGGGAATTGAAAACCATTTATCTAGGGCAGAGAATAAAAACTACCTAGGGCAAGAATTGAAATCTAAACTAGAGTAAGGAATTAAATCTACTTACAGATGCATCTCTCCAATCATCAACGCAGGGTTGTCAGATCTGAATTCATGAATTGAAAAGAAACACCGATGCTCTCCATAAAGAATTCTCAATTTATTATTAAAAGGAGGCATAAGAAATTACAATGAGTAGAGTTCCTATTTATAGAGAATAGGAAACCCTAGGTTACAATTGATTTGCATGTCTAAATTTACCAAAATATCCTTAGGAAGACCTAGTCAAAGTAGACTTCAAGCTTTGGTAAAATTTTATGTCTCTGTGTCTTTAAAGAAAGTATTGGGCCTTGGATCTTTGGGCTTCCTTATTATTTGGTTCTTTATTAAAATAACTTCTATGTTTCTTCCAGATCTCCAGTGAATAATTGCGGTGGACTTTTAACCGTTCGCTTTGTAATCTTGGACCTTGCATTGCCTTGTACTTTGTGAATTTTATCTTTGATGTAGGCTTGATCAAGAGTCTTCTTTTTGCTGGTCAAAGTCCACTTTTTCATCGTGTTTACATCGTTTTCACTGTTTTAGATCCAAGAACCTGTAACCTGTAATATGTAGCAGACATGCGTCAAAAGCACCTGTTTATTTGTAAAATATATAAGAATGGGGAATATAATAATGCAATATTATGATATGAACAAATACCCCCAAACTTATTTTTTGCTCGTCCTCGAGCAAACTTATTTTTTATTCACTAAAATCCTAACCGCACTTTCGCAGGGAAACGCGATTGCACTGAGCTCGTGTAACAAGTCGTTAAACCTCTAGGTGTCCCTAGTAGGAGGAGTGTTGTCTCCTGAGGGTTTTCAGCGGATTACACCCACAAAATCCTATCAATTCGGTTTTTCGACCTTTGTTTTCTAATTAGGTTTTCTAACAAGGAATTCTATTATCGTCGACCCGCAAATTATCCACCCATATTCTTCACACTCCCTCATCATTTAACTTAAGATTATACATGTTCTGTAGAATTACTTAGCTTTCGGAATTTCTTAAGTTTTCCTTCTAGGGTTCTATCTCCACTTAGGAATTTCTATCAACTCTACTAAAGATACAAGTTATATTCTTCATTCCTCTCTCTTATCTAAACTCCAATCACATATCCCCACGTGTGTGTATAAATCACCCCTACACTTAGAAATTCAAATCAAGCAACCATACCCTTGTCCGTTGTCCAAAGCACTTTTTAATTGGTGAATTTTTAATTGAATTTTGCTTACACATCCTTCATGCGACCGTTAATACTTCTTGAGGTACCAACAACCGATTATAAGATATGTTTGCAGTTTAAAGCGTAATTCCTAGTCTTGCAACACCCAAGGCTTTTTAGCAGTGACTCCCAAACCAGTTGGTCTAAGGCACTAGGTGATGAAGCACCCTCGCTAAATATTTTTCTATTTTTGCAGCCTTAAGTAATCACAAAAATCAGTGTCCATTTTTTTATTCTTTATTCACACTTATATATATATATATATATATATATATATATATTTCATTTTCATTGTACTAAGGACTTCAGACAAGAGCATTTCAAGGTCTCTTCTACTATTCCAAGTTTCAAGGTGCATGATTGTGCAATTTGTAGGGTATACATTTTCAGAATCTAGACTTAAGCTAGGAATTATTTTTCAAACTTATACTTTAATAAAATATCAATACTCTTCCTTTGTTTCGACTTAGCCCAAAAAGTGAACTCAAAATTTGCCTATTTCTAAATAAACTACAACGCATATACTTTCTACCGTTAAATTTTAAGGAAGGTTATTTTTAGGGTTTTTAATTTACTACGTCAAAGATCTAGTTGTTCCTAGCTAGTTAACCTATCTATCAAACTCTAGTCAAATAAGCCAAAATTGAATACAATATTTTTTTATAATTTTTGAAATTTTTCAATTTTTATGGGTTTTCAAATAAGTATGCAAATACAAAAATATATACAAATGAATGCGAAGGAAGAAGACGTACCGAGCATACCCCCAAACTTGAACTTGACAGTGTCCTCACTGTCATACTAAATCAAGAGGGTCAAAATACCGGCACTCCCCTGCTTATTTATTTACAATTTTTTTTTTAATATTTTTAATGTTTTGAATTTTTTTTATTTTTTTATAGAAAAGAAAACAAAAAATATATACATATATATAAAGATTCCCCCCAAACTTAAGCTTGGCCTTACACAAGCCAAAGGTTAGCACCAACCATTCAAAAATCTTATCGTGGTACTGATCTAGTTGGTGAAAGAATGGGGTGGAAAGAAAAGAGATGAGAAATACACGAGACCGTGTGGGAAGAAGAGAATATGGTCTCGGTGGGGGAGAAGAATGGCGGAAAGAAGAAAGAAGTGGAGTACGATCTTGAGGGTGTAAAGCAAGTGAATAAATTAGCGTAATTTGTGATGACCGATGTGTTAAAAGCGATTGCGCTAAACTATCAACCCGTCGAGAAATGGGATCAAATCCCTCAAGATTCGCAAGAGAACATGGGTACGCCGAACTTGGTATTTGAGATGAAAGCGTCACGGTCACTTGCAAGGTCGGAACAATAGGAAGGACGAAAGGAAGTGAATTAGGTATAGTATCATTCTCACCGTAGTAAACTGTGTCGAACTGGAAAGATTCCATCAATGGTTCGAAACGACTGTAAGCAATCGAGTCTGAAGGATTAACTAACTCATCTGAAATTGTAAAGGACTCAAACTCGGGCGGTGAGTCATCAACATCGTCCGAAAAAGTGAAACACTCGTAAGTGTTATCATCTGTGAGAACAGTATCGGATTCAAAGGAAAATCTTTCAAGCTCACAGTCTTCAAGCATGGTCGGAACGATGGGAAGGAGGAAGGGTGATATAACAGTCAAAGGTTCAGGAGAATGAATTGGAAAATCAGACACATCAAACAAAAATGATTCAACCTCAATATTATCCTCAAGACTCTCCTCAATACTATCCTCAATATTCAACTCATTATTTAGCCTATCCATGCCCTTATCATCAAAATCAAGACGCATATGAGATTCGGGAGAAACATTTAATAACTCAGGATGATGATTTGAACATAAAATTTCAAGCAAATCGACAGGTTCATTATCCGAAATATTCCCGGCGTCTATATCCTCAATCAAGTGAAAATCAATTTCTTTAGACACCTCATCAAAAGCATGGATATCTATCGATTTAGGTTCTAGAGTGGAGGTGTAAAGATCTAAAGGATTAGGTGCGGTTTCACTCGAAAGGGGTTCCTCACAATCTGGCAAATCAAACACTACAAAATCACAAAACTCATTTTTATTTTCAACAGGTGAACTATTTAGGGCAATCGATGGAAAACAGAAGTTGTGGGCTTCAATTGGGTAAGGGTAGGTTTGATTTGGAAATCCTCTCACATTCTCATTCTGTCCAACCGCCTCCTCATACATTGAAAAATTTGGGGCTAGCGGGAAACTAGCTACCGGTTCAGCAGGTTGCATAAGGGCGGCCACGGATGCTTCCACATTCCTAACCATTTTGTTTGTTGCTGCGATATACGCCTCCAACGCCTCTTCCAAACTAGACTTGTGTGGTAAGGGGGTTTCGGTAAAAAATTCGAAATTGTGTGGATATGTGAAACTCCCTAATGGCTGTGTAGAATCAATGTCTAGTGACGGTGGGAAAGTCGGGTAGGACTGGTAGGAAGTGGGTGATTGGACAGGGGTAGGGTCAACATATGGATAAAAAGGTGAATAGTCTTGTGGATCCCTAGAACTAGATGAGTGGAGAGAGGTGAAAGATCGGCTGCGAGATTGAGCAATATGCTCAGCAATGGACATCGGCTTAGGAGTGACAGAAGGACTTGAAAAAGTGGTATCAACATATGGAGGTGGTAAAGATTGACTTGGTTGACACAAAGCGGGTTGAAAAGTCGAATTGTTTCTCCTAGACGCCTCTATTTGATCTTTCAAAGATATTTTAGGCATGGAAGGATCGTCTTTAAATTGATCGAACAAATTGCCGAACGACGCAAAATTAGGTTCGGGATACCAAAGTTCGGCAAGAGATTTATGATGTGGGGTACCCATGATAGAAGAAAGAGAAGATGAAGAAGGTAGGTGGTGCAAGGATTTCTCAGCGACAAAAGTTGCAAGTTTTTTTTTTTTTTAAATTTCCCTTTTCTCTTTATTTAGAACTGTTTGCAAAAAGATATTCGAGAAAAGAGCTAAGACACACTTTCGATCAACCAAAAATGCACAATCAGGCCTAGATCTAGGGTCACCTAGGTCAGCTAGACAGCTCCTAACTGTTCCAAAGGGCTAGAAATATGACCTCAAACCGCCTCTTCACCGCCAATTGCGGCCAGGTAAGTGCCAGGTAAGTGGGAAGGAACCACAGTAGTGGGCCTAATTAATAACCACTAGCCTTTGACACACTTGCCTAGACACCGCAAAGTCAGGTTAGGATAAACGGTCGATGCCTATAACTAGTCCTCTGTCCTATTGAGCTCGAAGTCCTTAGGGCTGAGTCTAGTATATTTTAATTAAAGATTGGTCAATGCAAATACTTTATGTGGTTTCTGGGGTCCTGGGAAGGGTGATGAAATCCCCACCCAATCTGAATTGGTCAAAATCCCCTTAAAATCCGATTAAAGATATGCAAAACAGTAAATCACTTGCAATCAAATTTTTTTTGTGAATTTCAAGGTTTGCAAGTTTTCTAATTAAAATTTTCCTTTTTCCGCTTGCTCTTTATTTGGAAAGATATTTTTAGCAAAAAGATTAAGGATATGCAAATCAGAAAAGATCACTTGCAATCAATTATTATTTTAAAAGCGCGCAAAGAATCCTGCATAAGATTTGTTATTTGGAAAGGAATATTTTTAAAGCGCAAAGAAATCCTGCAGGAAAATTTACAGAAGATATATCAAGATTTGCAGAGGTGGAGAGAGAAAACTCACAGAGAATTACAGTGGCCGAACCCTTTTTTTTTTTACTGCGCTTCTGCCCCGCCTCCCTTCTTTTTTTTTTGACCAACACGCGGCGGTTCCGCGGTCTCAGGTAGGATCTGGCGGCGATTCCGCGGCCGGAGTGGGGTCGCGAGTAGAGTTCCTATTTATAGAGAATAGGAAACCCTAGGTTACAATTGATTTGCATGTCTACATTTACCAAAATATCCTTAGGAAGACCTAGTCAAAGTAGACTTCAAACTTTGGTAAAATTTTATGTCTCTGTCTCTTTAAAGAAAGTATTGGGCCTTGGATCTTTGGGCTTCCTTATTATTTGGTTCTTTATTAAAATAGCTTCTATGTTTCTTCCAGATCTCCAGTGAATAATTGCGGTGGACTTTTAACCGTTCGTTTTATAATCTTAGACCTTGCATTGCCTTGTACTTTGTGAATTTTATCTTTGATGTAGGCTTGATCAGGAGTCTTCTTTTTGCTTGTCAAAGTCCACTTTTTCATCGTGTTTACATCGTTTTCACTGTTTTAGACCTGTAATATGTAGCAGACATGCGTCAAAAGCACCTGTTTATTTGTAAAATATATAAGAATGGGGAATATAATAATGCAATATTATGATATGAACAACGCCCATATGTACGATCTTGACGAGATTATTTCTTACGGAGACATCCGCCGACTCGGCCGTTCTCAGAACCGAGAATTTACCAACGCCGAGTGTGCCGAAATCATGAGCCGTTTCGACACATATAACGGTCAACTGCTTCCTCGGCGCTCCCCTCTCCTGAAGTTTATTGTGGGAGCAATTTGGGAAGCGCTTCCCCTATTTTTTACCGGCGTGCCGCTTAGGGCATTGGACGCCACCGAGGACAAGGTGCACTCGGTGTACCTGCTGAACTTAATCTCGAAGAGACGGCGAGACAATCTTGTCGATCTCTTGCACCAGGCCTTTCAACAGTCCGCCATTCTTGCTGCCTATCGGAGGGTGGAGGATATCAGTGGGGATCCCGACGCCCGTGCTCACGAAAGGAAGCACACCAGGATGGTTCGCCAAGCTTGGAAAGTCTTGGACAATGTCACTTTCGAGTTCCTAAATCCCTATCCAGGATCTGAGGTTTTGCCGTTGTAATCATTTGAATAATATCTTTGTTTATTTCTTTATGATTGTAAGAACCCTTTGCAATATGAATGGAAAATTTATTTATTTCAACTTGACTTATTTCTCGTTCTGAGTCTTTTACACATGCATGAATGGATGTGTCTCGAGCGCTTGATCAAATGCGAATCAGATGTTCTTTCTGTCGCTTTCTTCTTTCTTTTATTATCAGTATGCTGCTTTAGTAAACATGGTTGACGGATGATAAAGTGACCATCCTGTATTGGCTTCTTCAAGAGGCAGTGATGGCTTAGGCCGCAGGTTCAGATCTGCTACCTAAGACTTTTCAACTTTATGAGCCGTGAGGGGCCCATAGAGAACTTTCTTCCTACGGATCGAGAGGATCTCGTAGGCGTATTTTCTACTTAGGAATCATGAGAATTCCTAAGTGCGTTTTCTCTTATAAGTCGTAAGGATCTTATAAGAGAATTTTTCCCTCTTACGAGTCGAGAGGACCCGTAAGCGGTTGTTTCCCTCCTTGTCGAGATTCGACTTTGGAGAGTGTGACCCGTGAATAGTGTGCAAGAGTCCATTTTGGACTGACTTTTCGACTTTGGAGAGTGTGACCCGTGAATAGTGTGCAAGAGTCCATTTTGGACTGACTTGCAAGGTCCCAGTGCTTAGGAAACAGGTCTTTTAATCCCTGCCGCCTAAGGCTTTTCCTCACGAGTCGAAACATATCGAGTAGTACTCGCAAAGACACTAATTTCCTCACGAGTCGAGACGAATCGAGCATTTCTCGCAAGACTATCCTAACGTCATAGTTAACCTCTGCTCTTTATGACAGAGGTCCGTTAGGGTCTGTGGTACTTAGGGTTTTGGCCGTCGTACCGTCGCGTTGGCTGATATATTCCTCGATATGCAATCTTGTTGTTCGAGTAGCCTTGCGATTGTCGTATCTCTGATCCCTTCGGGGGCTGGACAAGACGTCTTCAAGTAATCTTCCAAGTAGTATTACCGTCGAAAGAGCAAGTGTAGGGATATTCCATGTCACTTTTTACTTGAGGTTAGGCTGATTTTGGAGAGCCCCGATGAGTCATAACCACTCCACGCTGGTGTGGGATGATCTCCGATAGTCTTTCAGACTTTATATGACTTGCCGTCAAGACCCGAAGCTAGGAATTTGGCCTTTGCTTCGTTTGCTGGCATTACGTCCTCTATATCGAGACGAATGTCGTGGTTGCCTCTAGGTCGAGGTTTGGAACTAGGGACTTTGCCGTGGCTCCACTGTTTGATGATGTTGCGTCTGAATCCTGTTGGAGGAAGAACGCTGGGGTGACATCTCGTCTGCCTCAAAACCCTAAAGCTAGGAATTTGTCCTTTGCTTCGTTTACTGGCATTACGTCCTCTATATCGAGACGAATGTCGCGGTTGTCTCTAGATTATTGGTGAACCGTCGAGATTTGGCTTCGCTTCCTGGCGGAGCCTGTTGGGAAGGTATGGTTCCCTCTTTGTTTGTGCCCTTGGATTGTATACATGGATCGATGTGATCTCACCTGTAGGGCAGAAGTTTCATTCATTTTCATTTTTTTTATTATTTTCTTTCCGCGATGCTCTATCATTTCAGCTTTATATTGCGAAAGTCGTGATTGCCCCATCATTTCGGTTATTTTTCGCGGTGCCCAATCATTTCGGCTACTTATTTTATTTTTACTCGCTGCTTTTTATTGCGAGTCGCCCAATCATTTTGGCTGTTTTTTTTATTTTACTCGCTGCTTTTTATTGCAAGTTGCCCAATCATTTCGGCTATTTTTCATGCAAACATTCTTACTTGCTGCTTTTTATTGCAAGTCGCCCTATCATTTTGGCTATTTCGTATGCATGTATTGCTCGTTGATTTTCTTTTATCGCGAGTGTGGAATTTAGAATCTCACGCCAATCTCAGCATCAGTATCGTTATAACTGGAATATTGTCAGGAGCGAATCATCATTTGCCGTGAAAGGACTTGGAATTCGATACCGGTTTAGGCATTAGCATTGCTACAACTGGGATATTTCCAGGAGCGAATCATCATTTGTCTATGTCGATGTCGAACAAAGGTGGCTTAGCGAACAGGGTTAGGGTCCTGTCGACTAAGGCTTTTGACTTCATGAGCCGTAAGGGTCTCACGAAGGTATTTCTCCCTACAAGTCGTGAGGATCTTGTAGGTGTGTTTTCTCCTTAGGAATCGTGTGGATTCCTAAGTACATGTTCCTCTGTAAGTCGTAAGGATCCTACAAGAGGGTTTTCTCTTTGTAAGTCGAGAGGACTTATAAGGGATGTTCTCCATATGGACATATCCCTAGTCACGGATGGGACTTGGTTAGGGAAATGTTTATTCGCGCCCGTGGATTGTATACAAGGGTCAGTACTGAGCCACTTGTAAGACCATATCGAAGGTTGTGGGGGTTTTGCTTAAGCACAGGTTTAGGTCTCTGTAACTTAAGACTTTCAAATCTCATGAACCGTGGGGGTCCCATAAGAGAGTTCTCCTTACGAGTCGTGAGGATCTCGCAAGTGTATTTTCTCCTTAGGAATCGTGAGGATCCCTAAGTGTATTGCTCCCTTGTGAGTCGTAAGGATCTCACGCGGATGGTTTCTCCTTACAAGGTCGAGAGGACCCTGTAAGTGTCTTTTAACGAGGTTGCGCCCTTTCGAGTTTTCACAAACACTCGCCGGTAGCCCTGCCGTTTTTACTCACGGAGCCCTTTCGGGTTTTCATCCGTGCCCATTTTGCTTATGGACATACCGTTTTTTTATTCTGTTTATTTTTTTACGAGGTCGTGCCCTTTCGGGTTTTCACGAACACTCGCCGGTAGCCCTGCTGTTTTTACTCACGGAGCCCTTTCGGGTTTTCATCCATGCCCATTTTGCTTATGGACATACCGTTTTTTTATTTTTTATTATATTTTTTTATTCTTTTTTTTTATTCTTTATTCTCTCTTTTTTTATCTCGTCAACCTGAGGATGTTGCGGTAGTGGTTTAAGGACGTTTCGGTCCTCAACTAGTTTTAGGACGTAGTGGTCCCTCATTAGTTTAAGGACGTTTCGGTCCGCCGTCGCCGTATTCGAGGTTAATCTCTAGTTTACTGAATTTTCGGTCTATGGGGCTTTCCCTATGAATGAGCATGATGCCCCCAGCGTATCCATCTTTCTCGGAGCGTGCGGTTGCGGCGGGCTAACCTTCCAGTTTTTGAGATGACGAACTTGCCCTGTTGGTATTGGTCTTCAACCCAGTTTTTGAAGACTTAGCAGTTTTCAATCGGATGGCCCAATACTTGGTGGTAAGGGCAGTAATTAGGAGTGTTGATATCATTCAGTTGTGGTTGGTATTTCGGCTCTGGTAGAGTGATAAGCCTATTGTGCACCGCCACTTCGAACGGCCTCCTTGTTTCATCCTGGGGAAATGAGTAAGGACGTTTCAACCACTCACAGAGGGGTTGCCGCTTGTTGTTTTGGCGAATAATCGGTCTAAGGCCACTCGATTGCTGTTGAGTGTTGGCGACAAAGGCCATTTTCCCTTTTCCTTTATCCTTTTTGTTCGCTCCGTCGTTTATGGGTCCGAGATTCTCTTCGGGTATCATGCAATTGCACGGCTGAATGTTCTCGCAACTCCTCAATTCTTTAGAGACGGACTCCTTGAAGAGAGGGCCGAGGGCTACTTTTTCGTCGGAGTCGCTCCTGAAGGTGAGAACTCGTGATCCCCCGGGCTCATCCTTACGACAATTGCCGGCAACTCTTTTATGCTCATCCGTCGTATTCTTCCGCTGTCTACGAGCTTCACGCTTTGTTCTGTTGACGTATTGCCTGTGGGCGACATACCCTTGCCACCAACACTTAAAGGAGTCGCAGTCTTCAGTAGGATGTGTGATCTTCTGATGATATAAGCAGAATTTAGGATGCATCTCTACTCCACCGAGAGTGTTTTCTTCAGAGGGTGGTAGCTTTATCCCCATTGATATGGCTTTAGCGAACCTTTTCCTCGTCTTGTATTTGTTTTTATCCACAACGGATGTCTTTTGATTTAACGGGAGTGCCTCGGCTCTTTCGTCTAATCACCGGCGTTTAGCTCCTTCCAATATGGCTATCTTACGCTCTTGATTGGCTTTAACTTTCAGACGAATCTCATTCAGGAAGGTATCGATCATATCGTGTGACGGCCAAAGAAGTTCCGGTTTAGAATCCGCCCTCGTTTTCTCGGCGCAAGGAGCCTCTTTATCGTCTATCAATGAGTGAGAGACCACGTGACAAGTTTCCCCCGGTGCGTCCGTCTTCTTTAGAGTGTGCGGCTGTGGTGGGTTTACCTTCCACTTTTCAGACAGCGCAAACTTGCCTTGTAGGTATTGGTCTTCAATCCAATTTTTGAAGACATAGCAATCCTCAATCGGATGACCCAACACTCGATGGTAGGGACAGTAATTGGGATCATTGACATCGTTTGGCTGCAACGGGCGTCTTGGATCTGGCAGATTGATAAGCCTGTTGCGCAGTGCCAGCTCAAACAGTCTTCTCGTTTTATTTTGAGGAAACGAGTAAGGACGGCCTAGCCTCTCCTCGAGGGATACGCGTGGACGCATATTGTTTCGACGGGCAACCGGCTTCAAGTTGCTTGGCTGTTGTTGAGCATTGGCGACGACGATCGCTTTTCCTTTCCCCTTCTCATTTCGAGAGTCCGGTTTTGGAGGAGACGGTCCATGGCCCATCTGGTCCATTTGGGCTAATTTGTCGATCAAGGCTTGGAAGGTGGTCGGCCTGAAGAACATCATGAATTGCAAGATGGTTGCTTGCGGATCAAGAGTGCCCACAAACATGCCTACCGCAGGTGCTTCTTCGATGCGTTGTTCGCATTTCGACCATAAGTTCCGCCATCGTGTTGCGTATTGAACCCACGTTTCGCCTGGCCTTATCCTGGCGTTGATCAGCGCTGTTATCGGGGTGCGTTCACAAGCACTCGCGAATCACTGAGTAAACAACAACTCCATTTCAGCGAAGGTTTTGATGGAGTCATTTGGGAGTTCGGAGTACCACTCAAATGCCGTCTCCGATAAGCCACTGACGAACTGGCGAAGCAACAATTTATCATCACCGCCGGTATTGCCACAAAGAGCCCTGAACTGGGCAACATGTTGATGTGGATTCCCTGTCCCTTTATATACATGGAACTTAGGGATCGTATATCCCGGTGGGTAACTGATTTGGTTATACCAGCTCGGATAGGGTCGTCCGGTCCTAACAATTTGCCCAGCCGCTTCACTCGCCTGATGAGCTCGTATTTGCTGAGCTATATAGTCATCCAGTGCGACCTTGGAAATGGTTTCTTCCTTGGCTGCTGAAAGAGCCGGAGGAGGATTCGATGTCTCTCCTTTGTCATCTTCAAGGACCATCGGAGGATCTTCAGCAGGAGGATCTTGCTGGATCATCATCCCTACCATATCTTGGAAGAGAAGCGCCATTTGTTTTATGTTACCCGCTTGCTCTGCGACTTCTTTGTCCTTCTTTTCGAGGACTCTGCGTAGGTAGTCAGCGTCAATTTCTTGTTTATGACGCTTCTCTGATGATGCCTCCAAGCTTTCTTTTGGCCCGGTAAGTGCGGCCATTGCAGTCATCATCTCCTGAAGCTTCTATTGCTGCTCCTGGGCTTTCGTCATGGATCGGGTGAGCGATCATTGACCCGTCGAAGCACGGCTTTCCTCCTTTCCAGAAGCCATATAAACAGTGTGCACCATCATGCCCCCAGACTTGGGGTGTTTGTGCTTAGCGCGTTTACGGTTCGCCATGTTCACAGGGGCTTTTTGCGGCCTCCTTTTCTTTTGAGTGGTTGAAGTTGAGGGGGCCGTTGTAGTGGGCACCTAAGTAGCCATTGCTTTTTGTGGCTTGACTGAGTAATCCTTCCCCTGCCGAACCTTCATCGTTTTCTGTCGGCGAAGATAGTCTTGATCAATCACCGACTCCTGGATCTGTCGCCAAACCTTGTAAATTTTAGAGGGTAGCCGTTGAGGGGGCTGCTCCAGCTTCTTCTCTGGAGTATCCTCCATAGGTGAAGGAGTTCTCTTCAGCACCGCAGTAGGAGAGTTTCTGCGCACCGTGTTCAGCAATTCAAAGTTGTTCCCGGTTGGAACAGCAGCATCGATCCCCACCGTTGGAGCTGGCGGAGTTATCCCAGAGGGGGAGTTGCCCCCAGCCTTCCTCACTCGGCGCTAGTGGCGACGTCGAGCATGTCGTGTGGATGAGATCACCTCCGTTGTTGGATAAGCTTCTTCATGCCCCTGCTTTGAAGAGAGACTGTTATTGGTGCTAGCCTATCGAAAACTGACACCCGTTGAGAAGCAATGTCTAATCTATCAAAGACAGACCTCTGAGCAGGGAAGCAGCTTAGAGGACCTCGCCTAGAGCAGCAACCGGAATGGCCAGCCTTGTAAAAACTGACTTCTTGGAAGGAGGAGCCTTTCCCATGATTTCGTCCGCTTGAGCCGGGATAGCTATCCGCTTTGGGATGGCAGCTTCGGGTATCGCGGGTTTGCAGACGTTCTGGCCCAGTCTGTTGAAAACTGAGGTATTGAAGCTGGGCGACCCGTTGAGAGGGGTCGCGGCAGTGGTAATCCGATCAAAGACCGACTTCTTTGGGGCTTCTTGCAACGTCATTGTGGCATTGAAGCTCAACGGTGGGAGCATGGTCCCGAAGAATAATCCAGTGGTGGCCTGAGTTACCTGCTCCACTGGTATCTTGAAAAGGGAGGCCGCTTGGGGCCTATAAGTCACTCTTCCAGCAAGGACCGAGCGAGAGTTGCAGTTGCAGGCAGTGCAGTTTGAAGTCATTGATCTTCTGTTTTCTGCACGGAGCAAGACACCAAATCTTAGTACCTCGAATCCACAGGCAACCACAGCAAACCGCGATTCGTTCGCGAACACGACACACGAAGTGCGGATTGGAAAGAGAAAAAGGTCCCACCGGACGTGCCAGAATCTGTTCCCCTCCGAACAGCAGCCAAGACATGGACGTCTTGCCTGAGATTCGGGGCAGATGCTATTTGGTTTTATCTGTCTACCTCTCCGAAGATGCCAAGTTGATTTATGGCACCATATAACGGAGGTTTAGACGGATGCGGCAGATGTAGCAGACTTCGTCAGATTCCCCCTCGCTTGAGGGGTTTTTGATTGTGGGGACGCTCTTCCCTGCAGGCGCAAGCCTCTGCAGTTAATTACGCTACCGTGTCACGGTAACAACTTTCTCCTTCTCCGGAATTTCACTTCGTGTCGTATGTGTTTGTTTTGTTTGTGGTTGCCCGTGGATTGTATACGGAGACTAATTTATGTCGTCGCCCGTAGGACGTGGATTAGTCCAAATCCGTGTTTACTTAGATTTGGGTTTGGGGTTTTGGTTTAAGGATACGTTAGCCGTATTTAAGGCTAAGATCAACTTAAACGTTTGTTAAGGATACGTTAGCCGTATTTGAGGCTAAGATCAACTTAAACGGGATCGTTTAGATCCGACAAAAAAGCATTTAGGGGCTCTATTGTTCCAGTTTAGGGACATAGTGGTCCTTGTTTAATGTATGGCCGTCGGGACCCGTCACCTTTCTAACGTCGTTGAAGAATTACAACGACAGGTGTCAGAGGAGTTCAGAGATGTACCCTTGAACCAAAGTCGATTGGGGGATCTATAGTCCAATTTGGGACTAAAGTCTGTTTGAAGGTTTAAGGATACGTTAGCCGTATTTGAGGCTAGGATCAACTTAAACGGGATCATTTAGATCCGACAAAAGAGCATTTGGGGGCTCTATTGTTCCAGTTTAGGGACATAGTGGTCCTTGTTTAATGTATGGACGTCGGGACCCGTCACCTCTCTGACATCGTTGAAGAATTACAACGACGGGTGTTAGAGAAGTTCAGAGATGCACCCTTGAACCAAAGTCGATTGGGGGATCTATAGTCCAATCTGGGACTAAAGTCTGTTTGAAGGTTTAAGGATACGTTAGCCGTATTTAAGGCTAAGATCAACTTAAACGGGATCGTTTAGATCCGACAAAAGAGCATTTAGGGGCTCTATTGTTCCAGTTTAGGGAAATAGTGTTCCATCTCCACTTTAGGGACATAGTGGTCCATTTGTTTATGGACGCTTGAGTCCGGGAGTTTAAGGACGCTTGAGTCCGGGAGTTTAAGGACGCTTGAGTCCATGAGTTGGTTTAAGGACGCTTGAGTCTGGAAGTTTAAGGACGCTTGAGTCCAGGAGTTTAAGGACGCTTGAGTCCGGGAGTTTAAGGACGCTTGAGTCCATGAGTTGGTTTAAGGACGCTTGAGTCCGGGAGTTTAAGGACGCTTGAGTCCGGGAGTTTAAGGACTCTTGAGTCCATGAGTTGGTTTAATGACGCTTAAGTCCATATTGATGTGTGGTTTTCGGGACTCGTCACCTCTCGGACGTCGTTGAAGGATTACAACGACAAATGTCAGAGGAGTTCGGAGATGTACCCTCGAACCCGGTGTAAATTGATTTAGGAAAGCATTCATGCTCAGTCAATTTAATTTGAGGACTTACGGCCAGAATTGGGCTAAGTCCAGTTGAAGATGATCAACGTTTTTATTTGTCTTCGTCCTATTAGGCCTATGCTAGGGCTTTGCCCCTGTTTAATAATGCACTGCATTTTATTTTGGCATGTAAGGCCTATTTGATTTGGGCTCTGTCCCTTTATTTTTATGATGCAGAGCATCTGTTTTGGTCTGACAGACCTTTGCTTGGGCTTTGCCCTTTTAAAAATAATGCATGGCATTTTATTAGGCCTGTTAGGCCTTTTTCAATTGGGCTCAGCCCTTCTTTTCAATAATGCAGTGCATTAATTATCTGATAGTGGCCATGTGGCCTGTTAGGCGCTTTGCGCCAATTAATGAGCGCAAGCGCATGTGGGCGTGACACGTGTCACGCTCCGGAGAGCGCAAACGCAGTGCGCTGCGCTGTTGCGCTGCTGACACGTGGCGCGCTCTGGTGAGTTGCGCCAATTTCAGAGAGCAATGCTCTATTTTAAAAGCGCATAGCGCAAGTTGTTATGGGGCTGACACGTGGTGCTCTTCGGTGGCTTGCGCCAACCCGAGAGCGCAACAATGCAGATTTTGCAAGTGAAGGGCACTGTTTTATATTTTCTTTTTTGATCAGTTTTAGATCAAAGAAAACAAATTTTCTTGTTTTCAAAGAACCAGTTGTTCATCAAAAGGCAATGCCTTTATTATTATTATATTTTTTTTATTGAAGATCTTTGATCTTGTTCTTAGATCAATTATCTTTTTAGAAGAAATTCTTCTTTATTCAGAGGTTTTTACCTTTTCTTTCTTTGAACTCTTCTCAGAATTCTTTAGAGGAATTCTCTGTTTTTCTCTCTGTCTTCCTCCTTTTTTTAGACTTGGGGTCTAGGGGCCTTTATATAGTGCCCATTAATTTGTTAAATTCGTTAGAAAGATCTTTCTCGGAGTGATTTAGGGATTTTTCTCCACCGTTGGATCTTTGATCCAAGGGCTTCTATTTTACAGAAGAGAATCTTATTGTTTTAATAAGATCAGAAAGATCTTTCTAGAATTTTAATTCTGTTTTGGTGCTGGCACAGTTGGCGCAAATGCTCCTGCGCTTGACACGTGTCGAGCAGCGCAGAGCGCAACGCAACTGTACTGCCACGTATCGCGCAGCGCAGAGCGCAGCGCAACTGTCGCGCAGCGCAGAGCGCAAGTCAGCTGAAGCGTTGTTTCCTTTATTATTATTTGAATTTCTTTTTAAAACAGAGCCTTGCTCTGATTGGGGGAAACAGAAGCGTTGCTTCATCTCCCGCCTTGGAATTTGAACAGAGCTTTGCTCTGATTGGGGTAAACACCACCCTCCGAAGGAAACACTCCTGATGAAGCGGATATACATCATAGCTATTGCTTATATCATCGTAGGATTGCGCACCCCACCGAAGAGTGCAACGCTTTTAGAAACTGGTGGCAGGGATATGTTGCTCACTGACAACATTTCAAGCGGATAAAACGCAAAACTCGTTGAGAGGAAAGAAATACGACCGAGGAGCATAAAAGAACTACCAGCAACTGTCACATGGTCAACGCTGGGGATCGCGAGTTCTCACCTTTAGGAGTGATTCTAATGAAGAAATAGCCATTGACCCTCTATTCAAAGAACCTACATCCAAAACGGAAGAAATGAAGACCTGTGAAATATTCAGCTGCGCAATCGTACGCTGCCCGAAAAGAATCTCGGGCCCGCGAACAGTGGGTCGAATAGAAAAGATAAGGGGAAAGAAAAAGTCCCTGAGGGTATCGCCCTAGATGATCAAGTCGTCAAAGAGCTGACAGCCAAGGACCCGCCAAAGAAAAACAAGGTGGATTACAACGTGCTGGCACACTTGAGGAAGCTACCTTCGCAGCTAAGCATTCTCGATGCCCTCTTGTTATCAAAAGAAGCAAGAGATTCTTTGATCAAGGCACTGCAAGAGCCCGAACAATTCCAGGCTTTCCTCGCCGAAGAAAAGATGAAGGACGAGCTGGAAGAAGTGCACACAGCCAATATCACCTTCGGTGATGAAGACCTCCTCCTCGGGACGTGCGAGCATAACCGTCTCCTTTATGTCTCCGGATACTGTCATGATATCAAGATAGGTAAAATCCCGGTTGACAATAAGTCCTCCATCAACCTCCTCAATGTAAGAGTGTTGAAGGAAATCTGTATAAGCGTTCAGCACCTCGCTCGTGATAAAATCACTATCTCCGGGTTCGACTCCCAGTCATCACGGACGCTCGGGTCTATGATATTGACACTACGCTTTGGGCTACTCATCACGGACATCAAATTCCATGTCATAGACACCAAGACTTGCTACAACGCTTTGCTCGGCAGGCCTTGGTTACACGAGTACAACATCATCCCTTCTACACAACATCAGTGTATGAAGTATTTCAAGGATGGTCTCGAGTATACTGTGACAGAGGAACTAAACCCATTCTCCGTGAATGAAGTCCGAAAGCACGAAGATGCAAAATACTTCTTACCAGATTTTGAGGACACGGAAATATGTCACAAACCGAAGAACAAAACTATCACCACTATTCCGGTCTTCGGGAGTGATACCGAGGAGGGGGAAGAGATAGTTTATTCAGGGCTGCCCCAATGCAACAAGCTGGGACCGTCCACCCTTATTCTGGTCTTTGGCAGTGACTCAGAAGATGAGGTCAATGCCGTATTCTCTGCTCGGCCATCGATACAAGCCTTCGCTGATGAAGATCATAGTTTGCAAGTTGCCATGGTTCCGCAAGAGCATTACAAAGAGCTCGATGCACTTGATATCTATAGTGTGCAAGAACTGCAGACATTCTACGTCCATCCCAGGCGAAGAGATGGAAAGGCGATCCTCTTTTATCAATCTACGGAAACCAAAGTGGAGAAAGAAGTTTAGCATGGTGCCGATTCTGCACTTGACAGACTCCAGCCCATCCGTCTTCCCAGATACTACACAGAAGAATTAAAAAGGTTGTTGAGGCGCCAAGGCATACCCTTCAAACAGATTGCTCGACAAGCTCAGTTCTACAACAGGATCTGGAACGACCCGGGAACTCAGCGAAAATTGCCCAACGGGAGAATGGAAACGATCGGGCTTGGATATGTTCAATCCAAGAAACGGGAATGATTCCATAGCTGCTACGTCATACATAACTTTGACGAAGAAGGAGATGTTCTGTTAAAAGACGCTAACCGTGAACCAAAATGAGATCCTGCCATCAAAATGCCGAGTCCGTCGTTTGAAGAATGGATGGACAAGCTAATAAGGGAAGCGAGTCAGAAGGTCCGGGATGACCATAGCCAAGAAATGGCCATTTACGAAAAAGCCAGGACGCAGCGCCTCCTTCAGCAGGCTGCGGAGAATGATAATGCCTTTCGTCACTAACCTGTCATACAAAAGACCCGGCGCAGAGGCAAAAATAAACCAAAGAACGGGAAAAACATTCGACAACAGCAAAGCGGGTCTAAAAAGCCACGCGACCAAGAAGCAAGCAGCCGGAATCTGTCTCTTGTAAAGAAGATGGCTCGAGAATATTCTTTTCTCCAAGACAAGACAAAGAAGATATTCGATCTTGTCATGAAACATCAGACGATGACACTCCCAGAGTCCAAGCACCCCGAGCAAGCAGACGAGGTCTCTCACCCAGACTATTTCTCCTATCACCGAGCAATAGGACATCCTCACCGAGCAATAGGACATCATCTCGAAGACTGCTTCACCTTCAAGAACTGGGTTGCATACCAGTATCAACTCGGCAAGTTCGCTCTATCCAGCAGCTGGAGGGTAACCCCGCCGCAAAAGCATGAACCGAAAGCCACGTATGCAGCGAGAGTAGAACCAGATCAACATCGGTCTTGGAAGCGATCTCGCACCTGTCACGTGATAACGATGTCAGAAGAAAGAATATGCGAAAATATGGCTGATCTCCCCTGGTGCTTCGAAAACGATGATGACAAAGTGATCTCCGAGTTTCCACCGGCGCCAAAAGAGCTGGAAGATAGGATACATACTACCGTAGATGACCTCAGAAAAATCGACTTGGGAACGGCAGGAGACCCATGGCCGACGTTCGTCAGTGAACTGTTGTTTGAAGAAAAGGAGGCTAAGCTTAAAGACGTGCTCATGCAATATAAAGACTGTTTCGCATGGAACTATTTTGAGATGCCCGGATTGGATCCAGAAATAGCCGTGCACAAATTGGCGATATCTCCGGACGTCAAGCCGATCAAACAAGCACCGAGAAGAATGCGGCTCGAGCTTGAGATGAGCATCATTGCCGAGGTCAAGAAGCTAATTGACTCCGGCTTCATCCAAGAGGTTCAATATCTTGACTAGATCGCCAACATCGTCCCGGTGATGAAGAAAAATGGGACGGTGCGCATATGTGTGGACTTTCGGGATCTCAACAAACCTTTCCCAAAGGAAGACTTTCCAGTATCGGTCACTGAACTGATGATAGATAATACGTCCACTCACGAAGTTTTCTCCTTCATGGACGGCTCATCAGGGTACAATCAGATAAAGATGTATACCGAAGACCAGAAACATACTGCTTTCCGGACCCCTCTGGGCATATTCTGCTACAAGGTGATGCCTTTCGGTCTAAAGAACTCCGATGCCACCTATCAGAGGGCCATGAAGAAGATCTTCGATGACCTCATACACGAAATCGTCGAATGCTATATCGACGACCTCGTAGTTAAAAGCAAATCATACGAGGAACATTTGGAGCATCTGAAGATCGTGTTTCAGCGCCTTCGGAAATACAACTTGAAGATGAACCCTCTCAAGTGCGCATTCGGAGTTTCCTTGGGCAAGTTCTTAGGATTCGTCGTCCGACACCGAGGCATCGAGATAGACCCGTCGAAGATCAAGGCGATCATGGAAATGCCTCCACCAAGGACTCTCAAGCAACTGTGATCTCTCCAAGGAAAGCCCATGTATATCCGGCGATTTATAGACAATCTCTCAGGAAAGTGTCATCCTTACAGTCATCTAATGAAGAAGGGAACCCCGTTCGTCTGGAATCGCAAATGCCAAAGCGCACTGGACGAAATCAAGCAATACCTGCAGAATCTGCCGGTACTGGCCGCTCCTGTTAAAGGAAAACCTCTCGTCCTGTATACAATAGCCCTCGAAGGTTCCCTAGGCGCGCTGTGGGCACAAGAGAATGACCAAAGGAAGGAAAGAGCCCTCTACTATTTGAGTCAAGTTCTCCTAGGGGCAGAAAACAATTACTCTCCTATTGAAAAACATTGCCTGGCGTTGATCTTCGCGATAACGAAGCTCAAACACTATGTATTGGCAAATGAGGTCCATCTCATATCAAAGGTGGATCCTCTCAAATATTTGATGTCAAAGGCTATATTAACGAGACGACTCGCTAAATGGGCCCTGCTCTTGATGGAGTTCTAGATAACTTATCGACCTCTCAAGGCAGTGAAAGGCCAGGCCATCGCCGACTCTCTCACTGAGCATCCAATACCTGCCGATTCTCCTTTGAACTGCGAATTGCCAGACGAGCACGCGTTTGACACGATCGACGGAGGGAGAAGAGAGAATGATACCCAATGGGAACTCTATTTCGATGGAGCATCTTCCATGAAGAAGCGCAAACAAAGCACTCCCATAATCAAATCAGGGGTAGGCATCATCTTCGTGACTCCACAAGGAGGGATAATGAGCTTTGCCTTCTCCTTAACAGAGCCGAGGATGAATAATGAAGCCGAATATGAAGCTTTGATAGAAGGTCTTGAGATCGCCGTCGACATGGGAATTGAAAACCTCCTCATATACGGAGACTCGCAGCTGGTCGTTAGTCAAATAAATGGCGACTATCAAACGTGCAAACCAGAGTTGGTGAAGTACGGTGAGAGTGTGCAGCAACTACTGACTCAAATCCCTGCCTATGCCCTGGAAAGTATACCGCGTGTGGAAAATAGCAAGGCGGATGCGTTAGCCAAGCTCGCTAAAGAACTGGCTGACGAAAACCTCGATGATGTAAGGATCGTGATACAAAACCGTCGGGTTCTTGCACCGGCAGAAATATCTCTGGAGTCGTCCAAAGAAAAGGGAGCGACCGAGCAAATGTCTCTACAAATAAAAGATCAAGAAAAAGCTATGGATTGGAGAGAAGTCTTTATAGACTACTTCAAATCCCGTCGAACATCTGAAGATGCGTCTTCAAGACATCAGCTCATGAAATGAGCTCTGTCTTTAGCCTTCGTCAATGATACTCTGTATAAGAGATCATTTGATTCTCTGTGGCTAAGATGCCTGGGACCGGAAGAAGCAAAGAGAGTCGTCCAAGAAACTCACGATGGACTTTGCGGTTCTCACCAAGCCGGGCCAAAGATGAAATTGAAAATCAAAAGGATGGGTTACTATTGGCCCACGATGATCCAAGACTGTCTCGAATACGCGAAGCAGTACCAAATTCACAGGGACTTTATCCACCAACATCCAAATCCGCTACATCCAACAATGGCTATCTGGCCATTCGAAATGTGGGGAACTGACATGATCGGCCTCATCGAACCAACATCATTGTTCCCGCCAAAATTTTGGCTCAAAACCCGCTCCTTATAAAATAATAACAATAAAAGAAAAATATATATATATATAATAATTAAATAAATAATAATAATAATAAAGGAGAAAATCTTCCTTTCAGAGCAAAGCACTGTTCCAATTCCAAGGCGGGAAATGAAGCAATGCTTCTGTTTCCCCCAATCAGAGCAAAGCTCTGTGTTAAAATTTAAAATAAAAATAAAGGAAGCAACGCTTCAGGTGATCTGCGCTCTGCGCTGCGCGACACGTGTCAGCGCAGTTACGCTGCGCGACACGTGTCAAGCGCAGGTGCGCTTGCGCCAACTGTGCCAGCACTAAAACAGAATTAAAATTCTAGAAAGATCTTTCTCAATCTTGTTAAAAACAAGAAGATTGCCTTCTGTAAAACAGAAGCCCTTGGATCAAAAGATCCAACGGTGGGGGAAAATCCTTAAATCACTCAGAGAAAGATCTTTTTAACTGATTTAACAAATCAATTGGCACTATATAAAGGCCCCTAGACTCCAAGTCTAAAACACATTGACACACAGAAAAAGAGAAACCAGATAATTCCTCTAAAATTTTGAGAAGAACTCAAAAAGAGAAAAGGTAAACCTTTGAAAAAAGAAGAGTTTCTTCTAAAAAGATCATTGATCTAAGAACAAGATCAAGATCTTCGATAAAAAATAATAATAATAATAATAATAAAGTAATTTACTTCTGTATAAAGGCATTGTCTTTTGATGAACCACTGGTTCTTGAAATTTGAGGTAAAACCTCTCTGGAAACAAGAAAAACTTGTTTTCTTTGATCCAAATATTAAACAGTGCCTTGCACTTTCAAAGTTTGCATTGTTGCGCTCCTTGGATTGGCGCAAGCCACCAGGGAGCGCCACGTGTCAAATCACAGAACAGCCGCGCCTTGCGCTTCTAAAAACAGAGCACTGCTCTCTTAAATTGGCGCAAGTCATCAGAGCGCGCCACGTGTCAGCAGCGCACTAGCACACCGCACTGCGCTAACAGACTTGCGCTCACCAGAGCGTGACACGTGTCACCCCCACATGAGTTTGCGCCTTGCGCTCCTCAATTGGCGCAAAGAGCCTGACAAGCCACGTGGCGCACTGTCAGAACAATAAACGCGGTGCATTATTCAAAAAGGGACAGAGCCCAATTAAAAAGGCCTAACAGGCCAAAATAAATGCAGTGCATTATTCAAAAAGGGACAGAACCCAATTAAGGTCTAATAAACCAGACAAAAATGCTATGCATTAATAAAAGGGCAGAGCCCAAGCAGAGGCCTAATAGGCCAAAGATAAACAAATATGTTAGACATTTTTCTAATTGGACTTAACCCAATTCCGGCCGTAAGTCCTCAAATTAAATTGAACTGAGCACAACTGCTCTCTCAAATCAATTTACACCCGGTTCAAGGGTACATCTCTGAACTCCTCTGATATTTTTCGTTGTAATCCTTCAACGTCGTCAGAGAGGTGACGGGTCCCGACGGCCATACATTAAATGGACCACTATGTCCCTAAACTGGAACAATAGAGCCTCCAAACGCTCTTTTGTTAGATCTAAACGATCCCGTTAAGTTGATCTTAGTCTCAAATTGGGCCAAAGTATCCTTAACAAACGTTTAAGTTGATCATAGCCTCAAATATGGCTAACGTGTCCTTAAACCAAAACCCCAAAACCAAATCTAAGAAAATACGGATTTGGACTAATCCACGTCCTACGGGCGACGATATAAATTAGTCTTCGTATACAATCCACGGGCAACCACAAACAAAACAAACACCCACGACCCGAAGTGAAATTCTGGAGAAGGAGAAAGTTGTTACCGCGATGCGGTAGCGTAATTAACTGCAGGGGCTTGCGCCTGCAGGGAAGAGCGTCCCCACAATCAAAAACCCCTCAAGCGAGGGGGAATATGATGAAGTCTGCTACATTGGCCGCATCCATCTAAACCTCCGATACATGGTGCCATAAATCAACTTGGCATCTTCGGAGAGGTGGACGGATAAAACCAAATAGCATCTGCCCCGAATCTCAGGCAAGACGTCTCTCTGTCGTCGCGCCGCCATTCGGAGGGGACGGATTCTGGCACGTCCGATGGGACCTTTTCCTCTTTCCACTCCACACTTCGTGTGTCGTGTTCGCGAACAAATCGCGGTTTGTTATGGTTGCCTGTGGATTCGAGGTACTTAGATTTGGTGTTTTGCTCCGTGCAGAAAAAACAGAAGATCAATGGCTTCAAACTGCACTCATTGCAACAACACCCACTCCATCCTAGCCAGAGGAGTGACTTACAGGCCTCAAGCGGCCTCCCTTTTCAAGATGTCGGCAGAGCAGGTAACGCAGGCTACCACCAGATTATTCTTCGGGACCATGCTCCCACTGATGAGCTTCAATGCCCCAATGACATCGCAATAAGCTCCAAAGAAGCCGGTCTTTGATCGACTTACTACTGGCGCGACCCCTCTCAACGGGTCGCCCAACTTCAATACCTCAGTTTTCAACAGGCTGGACCAGAACGTCTATAAGCCCGCGATACCTGAAGCTGCCATCCCAAAGCGGATATCCTTCCCGTCTCAAGCGGACGAAATCATTAGAAAGGCTCCTCCTTCCAAGAAGTCGGTTTTTACAAGGCTGGCCATTCCGGTTGCTGCTCCAGGCGAGGTCCTCAAAGCTGCTTCCCCTACCCAGAGGTCTGTCTTTGACAGATTGGACATTGCTTCTCAACGGGTGTCAGTCTTCGACAGACTAACACCAATAACAGTCTCTCCTCAAAGCAGGGGGCATGAAGAAGCTTATCCAACAACGAAGGTGATCTCATCTGCATGACATGCTCGACGTCGCCACTGGCGCCGAGTGAGGAAAGCTGGGGGCAATTCCCCTTCTGGACTAACTCCGCCGGCTCCAGCGATGGAAGTTGACGCTGCTGTTCCCACCGGGAACAGCTTTGAACTACTTAACAAGGTGTGCAGAAATTTGCCAACTGCTGTGCTGAAAAGATCTCCTCCACCTATGGAGAAGTCCCCAAAGGCGAAGCTGGAGCAGCCCCCTCAACGGCTATCCTCTGAAATTTACAAAGTTTGGCAACATGTCTAAGAGTCAGTGATCGATCAAGACTATCTCCGCCGACAGAAAAAGATGAAGGTTCAGCGGGAGAAAGACTACTCTGTCAAGCAAGAAAAAGCAACAGCTGACTGGGTGCCCACTGCAACGGCTCCCTTAACGTCAACCACTCAAAACAAAAGGAGGCCGCAAAAAGCCTCTGTGAACATGGCGAACCGTAAAAGCGCTGAACACAAATGCCCCAAGTCTGGGGGCATGGTGATGCATACTGTTTATATGGCTTCCGGAAAGGAGGAAGGCCGTGCTTCGACGGGTCACCGACCACTCACCCGATCCGTGACAAAAGCCCAGGAGCAGCAACAGAAGCTTCAGGAGATGATGATTGCAATAGCCGCACTCACCGGGCCAAAAGAAAGCCCGGAGGCATCATCAGAGCAGCGTCATGAACAAGAAACTGATGCTGACTTCTTACGCAGAGTCCTCGAAAAGAAGGACAGAGAAGCCGCAGAGCAAGCGGCTAACATAAAGCAAATGGCGCTGCTCTTCCAAGATATGGTAGGGATGATGCTACAACTGGACCCTCCAGTTGAAGACCCTCCGATCATTACTGAAGACGATAGAGGAGAGACATCTAATCCTCCTCCGACTCTTTCAACAACCAAGGAAGAAACCATTTCCAAGGCCGCCCTAGATGATTATATTGCTCAGCAGATACGAATTCATCAGGCGAATGAAGCGGCTGGGCAAATTGTTAGAACCGGACGACCCTACCCGGGCTGGTATGACCAAATCAGTTACCCGCCGGGATATACGATCCCTAAATTCCATTTGTACAAGGGGACAGGGAATCCACATCAGCATGTCGCTCAATTCAGGGCCTTATGCGGCAACACTGGAGGCGATGACAAACTGTTGCTTCGCCAATTCGTCGGCAGCTTAGCAGAAACGGCCTTTGAATGGTATTCGGAGCTACCTAACGACTCTGTCAAAACAATTGCGGAGATGGAGCTATTGTTTACACAAAGATTCGCGAGTGCTAGTGAACGCACCCTAATAACAACACTGATCAATGCCAGGGTGAAGCCAGGCGAGACGTGGGTCCAGTACGCTATCCGATGGCGGAATCTATGGTCGAAATGCGAACAGCGGATCGAAGAAGCGCCAGCGGTGAGCATGTTCGTGGGCACCCTAGACCCTCATGCAACTGTTTCACGGTTCATGATGTTCTTTAAACCGACCACGTTCCAGACTTTAATTGATAAGCTAGCCCAGATGGATCAAATAGGTAACAGACCGTCTCCTCCGAAGACGGAACCCCGAAATGACATGGGTAAAGGGAAGGCGACCTTCGTTGCGAACACCCAACAGCAGCTCAGTGCCCCAAAGCTAGCGGATAAACTGGAAGAGAGACGGCGGTATTATAATGAGAAAATGAAGCGCCCTTACTCATTCCCACGGGATAAAATGAAGAGGTTGTTCGAGCTAGCGATGCGCAATAGGCTTATCTATCTCCCGAATCCAAGGAGACCGCCGCAACCCAGCGAAGTGAATAATCCCAATTATTGCCCTTACCACCAAACGGTAAGTCACCCGATCGAGGATTGCTTCGTTTTTAAGGGATGGATTGAAGACCAATACCTACAAGCCAAGTTTGCATTGTCCGAGAAGTGGAAAATAAACCCACCATGGTCGCATGCTCCAAAGAAGACGGATACGCCGGGGGCAACTTGCTCTTTTGTTGAAGAAGCTCCATAGGAGGTCGTGCTTTCCGCCAAAACCAAAAAGCTGGTGAATGATCTCCAGACATGTCCGGCGATCAGGTGGAAGAATCTGCTAGAACCCCAGATCATCGAAGGGATGCTAAAGCCGCGCCCAACTCAAAAGATCAGCGGTGATAGCCAAAGCTCGCACACCCAGCCGTCGAAATCTTCAAAAAAAAAAGAAATCCAAAAAGCCCGTGAAGCCTGGCGACAAGCGCACGGATTTGCAGAAACAGATTGATGCACTGGAAAAGTATAACCAGAAGGCGCGGATTCCAATCACGCTCCAAGAATTCCTCAGCCACGTCCTCGAGGACGAAAACGATGGAGAAGACTCATCAGATGAATCTGAGGACTACGTAGAAAGTTGTCATGTGATCTCTCACTCATTGATAGATAATGAAGAGGCTCCTTGCACCGAGAAGCCGAGGGCGGGTCCTGAACCAGAACTTCTGTGGCCGTCAGACGAAATGATCGATGCCTTCCTGAATGAGATTCGTCTGAAAAGTAAAGCCAATCAGGAGCGTGAGATGGCCATATTGGAAGGAGCCAAACGTCGGCGACTAGACGAAAGAGTCGAGGCACTCCTGACAAATCAAAAGACATTCGCTGCGGATAAAAACAAATTCAAAACGAGGAAAAGGTTTGCTAAAGCCATATCAATGGGAATGAAGCTACCACCCTCTGAAGAAAAAACTCTCGGTGGAGTAGAGATGCATCCTAATTACTACTTATATCATCAGAAGATCGCACATCCCACAGAAGACTGCGACTTCTTTAAGTGTTGGTGGCAAGGGTATGTCGCTCACAGGCAACACTTCAACAGGAAAAAGCGTGAAGCTCGTAGACAGCGAAAAAATACGACAGATGAGCATAAAAGAGTTGCCGGCAATTTTCATAGGGATGATCCCGGGGGATCACGAGTTCTCACCTTCGGGAGCTATTCCGACGAAAAAGTAGCCATCGGCCCTCTCTTCAAGGAGTCCATCTCTGAAGGATTAAGGAGTTGCGAGAACATTCAGCCGTGCAATTGCACGATACCCGGAGAGAATCTCAGACCCACAAACAACAGAGCGAACAAAAAGGATAAAGGAAAGGGAAAACGGCCTTCAACACTCAACAACAATCGGTGGCCCTAGACCGGTTGTTCGCCAAAACAACAAGAGGCAACCCCTCTATGAGAAGTTGAAACGTCCTTACTCATTTCCCCAGGATGAAACAAGGAGGTTGTTCGAAGCGGCAATGCACAACAGGCTTATCATTCTACCGGAGCCGAAACACCAGCTACAACTGAATGATGTCGACAATCCTAATTATTTCCCTTACCACCAAGTATTGGGCCATCCGATCGAAAACTGCTACGTTTTCAAAAACTGGGTTGAAGACCAATACCAACAGGGCAAGTTCGCGTTGTCCGAAAACTAGAAGGTGAGCCCGCCACAACCACATGCCCCGAGAAAGATGGATATGCCGGGGGCATCATGCTCATTCATAGGGAAAGCCCTATAGACCGAAAAGTCAGTAAACTAGAGATTCGCCTCAAATACGGCGACGGCGGACCGAAACGTCCTTAAACTAACGACGGACCACTACGTCCTAAAACTAGCTGACGACCGAAACGTCTTTAAACTACTACCGCAGCATCCTCAGGCTGACAAAAAAATATAATAAAAAATAATAATAATATAAAAACGGTATGTCCATAAGAAAAATGGGCACGGATGAAAACCCGAAAGGGCTCCGTGAGTAAAAACAGCAGGGCTACCGGCGAGTGTTCGTGAAAACCCGAAAGGGCGCGACCTCGTTAGAAAAAAAATAATAAAAAAGAACGGTATGTCCGTAAGCAAAAGGGGCACGGATGAAAACCCGAAAGGGCTCCGTGAGTAAAAATATCAGGGCTACCGGCGAGTGTTTGTGAAAACCCGAAAGGGCGCAACCTCGTTAAAAGACACTTACAGGGTCCTCTCGACCTTGTAAGGAGAAACCACCCGCGTGAGATCCTTACGACTCACAGGGAAGCAACACACTTAGGGATCCTCACGATTCCTAAGGAGAAATTACACTTGCGAGATCCTCACGACTCGTAAGGAGAACTCTCTTATGGGACCCTCACGGCTCATAAGATTTGAAAGTCTTAAGTTACAGAAACCTGAACCTGTTCTTAAGCAACCCCCACAACCTTCGATAGTGACCTATAAGCAGTTCAATGCTGACCCTTGTATACAATCCACGGGCGCGAATAAACATCTCCCTAACCAAGTCCCACCTGTAACTAGGGATATGTCCATATGGTGAAAAACCCTTGTGAGTCCTCTCGACTTATAAGGAGAAAACACTCTTGTAGGATCCTTACGAATTATAAGAGAACATACACTTAGGAATCCCCACGATTCCTAAGGAGAAAGCACACCTACGAGATCCTCACGACTTGTAGGGAGAAATACGTTTGTGACACCCTTACGGCTCATGAAGTCAAAAGCCTTAGTCGACGAGATCCTAACCCTGTTTACTAAGCCACCTTTGTTCGACATCGACAAAAGCAAATGATGATTCGCTCCTGGTAATATTACAGTTGTAGCGATGCTGATGCCTAAATCGGTATCAAATTCCAAGCCCTTTCATGGCAAACGATGATTCGCTCCTGGCAATATTCCAGTTGTAGCGATGCTGATGCTGATATTGGCGTCAGATTCCAAGTTCCACACTCAAAAAAAAATCAGCCAGCCATACATGCATACGAAATAGCCGAAATGATGGGGCAACTTGCAATAAAAATCAGCAAGTAAAAAAAATGTGTATGCTTGCAAAATAGCTGAAATGATTGGGCAACTCGCAATAAAAAGCAGCGAGTGAAAGTAAAATAAATAGCCGAAATGATTGGGCACCGTGAAAAATAGCCGAAATGATTGGGCAATCGCGACCTTCGCGATATAAAGCTGAAATGATAGAGCATCGCGGAAAGAATTAAAAAAAATGATGAAAGAATGAAACTTTTTGCCCTACAGGTGAGATCACATCGATCCCTGTATACAATCCAGGGGCACAAACAAAGAGGGAACCATACCTTCTCAACAGGCTCCATCAGAAAGAGAAGCTAAATCTCGACGGTTCATAGACAACCTAGAGACAATCGCGACATTTGTCGCAATACTACAGACACGATGTCAACAAATGAAGCAAAGGAAGATCCCTAGCTTCAGGGTCTCGACGTCAACATCGATAACTTAGAGATCACAAACGGCGTTTCTCCTCACTCCAACCAGATACAGACATGACGTCAACAATCGACCTCAGAGTAGCAACGAAATGGAACCATGGCAAATTCCCTAGTTCCAAATCTCAATAGCCACATCTGCAGCCCGGAGACCAACAACTGTGGGCCTCCTCATTCCAGCATGACACAGATGTTACACCATGTTCCCCTCTGAACGGCGGTGCAACGTGAAGACGTCTTGCCAAAGATTCGGGGCAGATGCTATTTGGTTTTATCCGTCCATCTCTCCAAAGATGCCAAGTTGATTTATGGCACCGTGTATCGGAGGTTTAGACGGATGCGGCCGATGTAGCAGACTTCGTCAGATTCCCCCTCTTTCGAGGGGTTTTTGATTGTGGGGACGCTCTTCCCTGCAGGTGCAAGCCCCTGCAGTTAATTACGCTACCGCGTCGCGGTAACAACTTTCTCCTTCTCCAGAATTTCACTTCGTGTCGTGTGTGTTTGTTTTATTTGTGGTTGCCCGTGGATTGTATACGGAGACTAATTTATATCATCGCCCGTAGGACGTGGATTAGTCTAAATCCATATTTACTTAGATTTGGGTTTGGGGTTTTAATTTAAGGATACGTTAGCCATATTTGAGGCTAAGATCAACTTAAACATTCGTTAAGGATACGTTAGTCCAATTTGAGACTAAGATCAACTTAACAGGATCGTTTAGATCCAACAAAAGAGCATTTGGGCTCTATTGTTCCAGTTTAGGGACATAGTGGTTCATTTCCAGTTTAGGGACATGGTGGTCCATTTCCAGTTTAGGGACATGGTGGTCCATTGAATGTATGGCCGTCGGGACCCGTCACCTCTCTGACGTCGTTGAAGGATTACAACGATAGGTGTCAGAGGAGTTCAGAGATGTACCCTTGAACCGGATGTAAATTGATTTAAGGGAGCAGTCTTGCTTGGTCAATTTAATTTGAGGACTTACGGCCAGGATTAGGCTAAGTCCAGTTGAATATACTCAACGCTTTATTTATCTTTGGCCTATGCTAGGGCTTTGCCCCTGCACTGCATTTTATTTTGGCCTGTAAGGCCTATTTGATTTGGGCTCTGTTCCTTTATTTTATTATGCATAGCATTTGTCTTTGTTTGGGCTCTGCCCTTTAAAATAATGCATAGCATTTTATTAGGCCTGTTAGGCCTTTTTTAATTGGGCGCAGCCCTTCTTTTCAATAATGCAGTGCATTAATTATCTGACAGTGGCCATATGGCCTGTCAGGCGCTTTGCGCCAATTAATGAGCGCAAGCGCATGTGGGCGTGACACGTGTCACGCTCCGTTGAGCGCAAACGCAATGCGCTGCGCTGTTGCGCTGCTGACACGTAGTGCGCTCTGGTGAGTTACGCCAATTTCAGAGAGCAATGCTCTATCTTAAAAGCGCATAGCGCAAGTGGTTTTTGGAGCTGACACATGGTGCTCTCTGGTGGCTTGCGCCAACCCAAGAGCGCAACAGTGCAGATTTTCAAGTGCAAGGCACTGTTTTAATATCTTGATCCAATTTTGGATTCAAGAAAAGAATCTTTAAGATTCCAGAACCAATGGTTCATAAAAAAGGCAATGCCTTTGTTATTATTATATTTTTATATTGAAGATTCTTGGTCTTGTTCTTAGATCAATGATCTTTTCAGAAGAAATTCTTCTTTTTTATTCAAAGGTTTTACCTTTCTCTCTTTTTGAGTTCTTCTCAGAGCTCTTTAGAGGAGTTCTCTCTTTATTTCTGTGTTTTTCTTTCTCTGTGTTCCTCCCTCTTAGACTTGGGGTCTAGGGGCCCTTTTATAGTGCCAATTAGTTTGTTAAATTGGTTAGAGAGATGTTTCTCTGAGTGATTTGGGGATTTTTCCCCACCATTGGATCTTTGATCCAAGGGCTTCTGTTTTACAGAAAACAATCTTCTTGTTTTAACAAGATCAGAAAGATCTTTCAGAATTTTTTTGTTTAGTGCAAGCGCACCTGCGCTTGACACGTGTCGCTCGGCGCAGAGCGCAGCACAACTGCGCTGCCACGTGTCGCGCAGCGCAGAGCGCAAATCATCTGAAGCGTTGCTTCTTTTGTTTTTTACTTTAAGTAAATCCTTGCTCTGATTGAGTGCGCTGCCTTGGGTGCTGCGCTCCCAGTGTTTGCGTGTCTAATTTTGACACGTGGCGCTCTGCGCGCAGCTTAGGAGATCTGAAGAGTTGCTTCATTTATTTTAATTTTAATTTTCACTTTAATTTTCAAAACAGAGCTTTGCTCTGATTAGGGAAAACAGAAGCGTTGCTTTGTTTTCCGTCTTGGAATTTGAACAGAGCTTTGCTCTGATTGGGGTAAATAAATGCCCCCCCCCCCACCGTTGCGCTTACGTGGCCTCCTAACGTGAGCGCAGCGGTGGCAGAATTCTAACCGTCACGGCAACTCTTGGAAGTTTTAAGGGTTCTCAATACCTATAAATAGGACCTTTGGCCCTTCAACAGATGATTATCCTCTTCAAGATTTTTACTTTCAGAATCTCAGAGCCTTGCTCTTTTGTTTAAGCACTTTTAAAAGTTCAAACTTTAGAGAATTTTAGGTAAAAAATTAATTTGGATTAAATTAAATCAAATCAATTTTAAGAGCCTTGCTCTCAATAGATCCCTGATCTAAAGAAGACCCATTTAGGGTTTCACTTAGCAGAGCTTTGCACTAAAGGGGTCTAAAGAGGACTAAGGAGAACCCTATTAGGGTTCCATTAATAGAGCTCTGCTCTCTAAAAGATTTTCCTTGTATTTTCTCATCTCATTAATGGAGCTTTGCTCCTTCCAAATCATATAAAGGAACTTTCAAGACGCTATTTCATGGATCTTGGAGGTTTTAAGATGGAATTTTATTTTTGATGAATTATATCATCTTTTTAGAGCAGAGCTTTTCATGTTCTTGGGGGATTTTCTTCAAATTCTCCTCATAACTGATTTTGACAGGTGTCACTCCTGTCAGCAGAGCATTGCTCTTGAGGAGTTTAACTCCCCGTGTCTTTTTCCTCATTGCTAATCTTCCAATGATGTTTCCTTCAGGCATTATGGTTGTTCATCTATACAGTCTGAACGAATTCATTACCTACAAGAATATCCGCGTACAGGGCCGTCACCAGAACCAGGAGTTTACAGATGCCCAATGTGCAGAGGTTATGGGCCGTCTGAACGCACGCGTTGGTTGGTTGCTTTCTTGCCGTTCTGCTCTCTTGAAAGTCATGCTGGGAGCAATTTGGAGAGCACTCCGGGGGTTTTACGAGGCCATGCCACTTAATGCACTGTATGATGCCGAAGACAAGGTGCATTCAGTGTACCTATCGGGGCTAATCTCGAAGAAACGGCGGGATAGCCTCATTGACATTCTGCATCAAATTTTTCAGCAGACGACGATAATCGCTGCTTATCGAAAGATGGGGGGCCTTGCCGAAGATCTTGAGACACGTGAGCGCGAGAGGCTGCGCACGAGAATAATCAGGAAGGCCAGAAGAACTCTTGATGGCCTTACTTTTGAATTCCTTAATCCATGCCCTGGATCTGAGGTTGTATCGTTGTAATCATTTGATGATATTCTTTGTTTACTGCTTTCATGATTGTAAGAATTTTTGGCAATATGAATGGAAAATTTTTATTTCAGCTTGTCTTATTTCTCGTTCTGAGTCTCTTGCACATGCATGAATGAGTGTGTCTCGAACGCTTGATCAAATGCACATCGGATGTTTTTTTGTCGCTTTCTCTTTTTCTTTTATTCTCAGCATGTTACTTTAGCAAACATGGTCGACAGATGATAGAGCGAGCATCTTGTCTTGGTTTCTTCAAGAGGTAGCAATGGCTTAAGCCGCAGGTTCAGATCTGCTACCTGAGACTTTTCAACTTTATGAGCCGTGAGGGTCCCACAAAGGCTTTTCTCCCTACGGATCGAGAGAATCTCGTAGGTGTATTTTCTCCTTAGGAATCGTGAGGATTCCTAAGTGCGTTTTCTCATATAAGTCGTAAGGATCCTATAAGAGAATTTTTCTCTCTTATGAGTCGAGAGGACCCGTAAGCGGTTGTTTCCCTCCTTATCGAGATTCGACTTTTGAGAGTGTGACCCGTGAATAGTGTGCAATAGTCCGTTTTGGGACGGCTTGCAGGGCCTCAATGCTTAGGAAACAGGTTTTTTAATCCCCGCTGCCTAAGGCTTTTCCTCACGAGTCGAGACGAATCGAGCATTTCTCGCAAAGACACTAATTTCCTCACGAGTCGAGACGAATCGAGCATTTCTTGCAAGAATATCCTAACGTCACAGTTAACATCTGCTCTTTATGACAGAGGTCCGTTGGGGTCTGTGGTACTTAGGGTTTTGGCCGTCGTACCGTCGCATTGGCTGATATATTCCTCGATATGCAATCTTGTTGTTCGAGTAGCCTTGCGATTGTCGTGTCTCTGATCCCTTCGAGGGCTGGACAAGACGTCTTCAAGTAATCTTCCAAGTAGTATTACCGTCGAAAGAGCAAGCGTAGGGATATTCCATGTCACTTTTTACTTGAGGTTAGGCTCATTTTGGAGAGCCCCGATGAGTCATAACCACTCCGCGCTGGTGTGGGATGATCTCCGATAGTCTTTCAGGCTTTATATGACTTGCCGTCAAGACCCTGAAGCTAGGAATTTGGCCTTTGCTTCGTTTGCTGGCATTGCGTCCTCTATATCGAGACGAATGTCGCGGTTGTCTCTAGGTTGTTGGTGAACCGTCGAGGTTTAGAACTAGGGACTTTGCCGTGGCTCCACTGTTTGATGATGTTGCGTCTGCTGTGTCGAGACGAACGTCGAGGTGGTGACCATTCCGCACTGGTGTGAGATGATCTCCGGTTGTCTTTCAGGCTTTATATGACTTGCTGTTAAGACCTTGAAACTAGGAATTTGGCCTTCGCTTCGTTTGTTGGCATTGCGTCCTCTATATGGAGACGAATGTCGCAGTTGTCTCTAGGTTGTTGGTGAACCGTAGAGGTTTGGAACTATGGACTTTGTCGTGGCTCCGCTGTTTGATGATGTTACGTCTGCTGTGTCGAGACGAACGTCGAGGTGGTGACCATTCCGCACTGGTGTGAGATGATCTCCGGTTGTCTTTCAGGCTTTATATGACTTGCCGTTAAGACCTTGAAGCTAGGAATTTGGCCTCCGCTTCGTTTGCTGGCATTGTGTCCTCTATATTGAGACGAATGTCGCGGTTTTCTCTAGGTTGTTGGTTAACCGCCGAGGTTTGGAACTAGAGACTTTGTCGTAGCTCCGTTGTTTGATGATGTTGTGTCTGCTGTGTCGAGACGAATGTCGAGGTGGTGACCATTCCGCACTGGAGTGAGTTGATCTCCGGTTGTCTTTCAGGCTTTATATGACTAGCCGTTAAGACTCTGAAGCTAGGTATTTGGCCTTCGCTTCGTTTGTTTTGTCATATCCAAATCCTGTTGGAGGAAGGACATTGTTGTTGACATTGCGTCTGCTGTAACGAGACGAATGCTGAGGTGGAGCTGGGATTTTGCCGTCACTCTGCTTTACTGACCATGGGATCTTTTGTTGACGCTGCATCTAAATCCTGCTGGACTGCGAAGGAATGCCGTTGTTGACATCTCGTCTGCTGTATCGAGACGAATGTTGAGGTGAAGCTGGGATTTTGCCGTCGCTTCGCTTTGTTTCGACCGCGAGGTCTTTTGTTGGCGTTGTGTCTGCATCTTGCTGGACTGCGAAGGAACGCCGTTGCTGACATCTCGTCTTCTGTATCGAGACGAATGTTGAGGTGAAGCTGGGATTTTGCCGTCGCTTCGCTTTGTTTCGACCGCGAGGTCTTTTGTTGGCGTTGTGTCTGCATCTTGCTGGACTGCGAAGGAACGTCGTTGTTGACATCTCGTCTGCTGTATCGAGACGAATGTTGAGGTGAAGCTGGGATTTTTCCGTCGCTTCGCTTTGTTTCGACCGCAAGGCCTTTTGTTGGCGTTGTATCTGCATCTTGCTGGACTGCGAAGGAACGCCTTTGTTGATTCTTTGGCTGTAGATATTACCGTCAAGATTTGGAACTAGGGACTATGCCGTGGCTTCGTTTCATTGCGACTCTGAGGTCAGTTGTTGACGTCATATCTGCATCTAGTTGGAGTGAGGAGAAACGCCGATAGCGATCTCTAAGTTGTCGATATCGACGTCGAGACCCTGAAGCTAGGGATCTTCTTTTGCTCCGTTTGTTGACATCGTGTCTGCAAGATTGCGACAAATGTCGAGGTTGTCTCTAGGTTGTCTATGAACCGTCGAAATTTGGCTTCTCTTTCTGGTGGAGCCTGTTGGGAAGGTATGGTTCCCTCTTTGTTTGTGCCCCTGGATTGTATACAGGGATCGATATGATCTAACCTGTAGGGCAAAAAGTTTCATTACATATATATTTTTTATTTTAATTCCTTTCCGCGATGCTCTATCATTTCAGCTTTTGTATCGCGAAAGTCGCGATTGCCCAATCATTTCTGCTATTTTTCGCGGTACCCAATCATTTCAGCCATTTATTTTTTTTTACTCGCTGCTTTTTATTACGAGTTGCCCAATCATTTCGGCTGTTTCTGTATGCATACATTTTTACTTGCTGATTTCGTTGCAAGTTGCCCCATCATTTCGGCTGTTTCTGTATGCATTATTTGCTCGCTGATTTTCTATCGCGAGTGTGGAACATGGAATTTGATGCCAATCTTAGCATCAGCATCGCTACAACTGGACTATTGCCAGGAGCAAATCATCATTTGCCATGAAAGAACTTGGAATTTGATACCGATTTAGGCATCAGCATCGCTACAACTGGGACATTGCCAGGAGCGAATCATCATTTGCCTTTGTCGATGTCGAACAAAGGTGGCTTAGTAAACAGGGTTAGGGTCCTGTCGACTAAGGCTTTTGACTTCATGAGCCGTAAGGGTCTCACAAAGGTATTTCTCCCTGCGAGTCGTGAGGATCTCGTAGGTGTGTTTTCTCCTTAGGAGTCATGAGGATTCCTAAGTATATATTCCCCTGTAAGTCGTAAGGATCTTACTAAAAGGTTTTCTCCTTATAAGTCGAGAGGACTTACAAGGGTTGTTCACTGTGCGAACATATCCCTAGTCACGGATGGGACTTGGTTAGGGAAATGTTTATTCGCGCCCGTGGATTGTATACAAGGGTCAGTATTGAGCCACTTGTAGGGCCGTATCGAAGGTTTTGGGAGTTGCTTAAGAATAGGTTCAGGTCTCTGTAATTTAAGACTTTTAAACCTTATGAGCCGTGAGGGTCCCATAAAAGAGTTCTTCTTATGAGTCGTGAGGATCTCGCAAGTGTAATTTCTCTTTAGGAATCGTGAGGATACCTAAGTGTGTTGCTCCCTTGTGAGTCGTAAGGATCTCACGCGGGTGGTTTCTCCTTACAAGGTCGAGAGGACCCTGTAAGTGTCTTTTAACGAGGTTGCGCCCTTTCGGGTTTTCACAAACACTCGCCGGTAGCCCTACTGTTTTTACTCACGGACCCCTTTCGGGTTTTCATCCGTGCCCATTTTGCTTATGGACATACCGTTTTTTTTGTTTTGTTTTTTTTTTCTTTTCTTTTTATTTATTATTATTTTTTTTTAACGAGGTTGCGCCCTTTCGGGTTTTCACGAACACTCGCCGGTGGCCCTGCTGTTTTTACTCACGGAGCCCTTTCGGGTTTTCATCCGTGCCCATTTTGCTTATGGACATACCGTTTTTTTTTATTCTTTTTATTCTCTTTTATTTATTTCGTCAGCCTGAGGATACTGCGGTAGTAGTTTAAAGGCGTTTCGGTCGCTAGCTAGTTTTAGGACGTAGTGGTTCGTCATTAGTTTAAGGACGTTTCGGTCCGTCATTAGTTTAAGGACGTTTCGGTCCGCTGTCGCCGTATTCGAGGTGAATCTCTGTTTACCGCCGAACAGCGGCCGAGACATGGACGTCTGGCCTGAGATTCGGGGTAGATTCTATTTGGTTTTATCCGTCTACCTCTCTGAAGATGCCAAGTTAATTTATGGCACCGTATATCGGAGGTTTAGACGGATGCGGCTGATGTAGCAGACTTCGTCAGATTCCCCCTCGCTTGAGGGGTTTTTTGATTGTGGGGACGCTTTTCCCTGCAGGCGCAAGCCCCTGCGGTTAATTACGCTACCGTGTCGCGGTAACAACTTTCTCCTTCTCCAGAATTTCACTTCGTGTCGTGTGTGCTTGTTTTGTTTGTGGTTGCCCGCGGATTGTATACGGAGACTAATTTATGTCGTCGCCCGTAGGACGTGGATTAGTCCAAATCCGTGTTTACTTAGATTTGGGTTTGGGGTTTTGGTTTAAGGATACGTTAGCCGTATTTGAGGCTAAGATCAACTTAAACGTTTGTTAAGGATACGTTAGTCCAGTTTGAGACCAAGATCAACTTAACGGGATCGTTTAGATCCGACAAAAGAGCATTTGGGGGCTCTATTGTTCCAGTTTAGGGACATAGTGGTCCTTGTTTAATGTATGGCCGTCGGGAACCGTCACCTCTCTGACGTCGCTGAAGAATTACAACGACAGGTGTCAGAGGAATTCAGAGATGTACCCTTGAACCAAAGTCGATTGGGGGATCTATAGTCCAATTTGGGATTAAAGTTTGTTTGAAGGTTTAAGGATACGTTAGCCGTATTTGAGGCTAAGATCAACTTAAACGGGATCGTTTAGATCCGACAAAAGAGCATTTGGGGGCTCTATTGTTCCAGTTTAGGGACATAGTGGTCCATTTATTTAAGGACGCTTGAGTCCGGGAGTTTAAGGACGCTTGAGTCCATGAGTTGGTTTAAGGACGCTTGAGTCCGGAAGTTTAAGGACGCTTGAGTCCATGAGTTGGTTTAAGGACGCTTGAGTCCGGAAATTTAAGGACACTTGAGTCCGGGAGTTTAAGGACGCTTGAGTCCATGAGTTGGTTTAAGGACACTTAAGTCCATATTGATGTGTGGTTGTCGGAACTCGTCACCTCTCGGACGTCGTTGAAGGATTACAACGACAAATGTCAGAGGAGTTCGGAAATGTACCCTCGAACCGGGTGTAAATTGATTTAAGGGAGCAGCCGTGCTCAGTCAATTTAATTTGAGGACTTACGGCCAGAATTGGGCTAAGTCCAGTTGAAGATGATCAACGTTTTTATTTGTCTTCGGCCTATTAGGTATATGCTAGGGCTTTGCCATTTTTAAAAATAATGCACTGTATTTTATTAGGTCTGTCATGCCTTTTGATTTGGGCTTTATCCCTTTTAAATGAAGTACGGCATCTGTTTTTGTTTGGGCTCTGCCCTTTTTAAAGTAATGCATTGCATTTTATTCGGCCTGTTAGGCCTTTTTTTAATTGGTCTTAGCCCTTCTGTAAATAATGCAGTGCATTAATCAAACTGACAGTGGCCATGTGGCCTATCAGGCGCTTTGCGCCAATTATTGAGCGCAAGAGCATGTGGAGGTGACAAGTGTCACGCTCTGGTGAGCGCAAGCGCAGTGCGCTGCGCTGTTGCGCTGCTGACACGTGGCGCGCTCTGGTGAGTTGCGCCAATTTCAGAGAGCAATGCTCTATCTTAAAAGCGCATAGCGCAAGTTGTTATGGTGCTGACACGTGGCGCTCTCTGGTGGCTTGCACCAATTCAGAGAGCACAACAGTGCAGATTTGCAAGTGCAAGGCACTGTTTTAATTATCTTGATCCAATTTTGGATTCAAGAAAAGAATATTTAAGATTTCATAACCAATGGTTCATAAAAAAGGCAATGCCTTTGATATTATTTATTTTATTTTTTTATTGCAGATCCTTAATCTTGTTCTTTGATCAATGATTTATTCAGAAGAAATTCTTCTTTTTTATTCAAAGGTTTTACCTTCATCTTTTTTTTCTTCTTGAGTTCTTCTCAAATTCTTTTGAGTTCTCTCTCTGTTTCTGTCTCTGTTTTTCTCTCTGTGTTGTTCCCTCTTAGACTTGGGGTCTAGGGGCCCTTTTATAGTGCCAATTAGTTTGTTAAATTGGTTATAGAGATCTTTCTCTGAGTGATTTGGGGATTTTTCCCCACCATTGGATCTTTCATCGAAGGGCTTCTGTTTTACAGAAGACAATCTTCATATTTTAACAAGATCAGAAAGATCTTTCAGAATTTTTCTGTCTAGCGCAAGCGTATCTGCGCTTGGCACATGTCGCGCAGCTCAACTGCGCAGCGCACTTCGCTTGCGCAACTGCGCTAGCGCAACTGCGCTGCCACGTGTCACGCAGCGCAACTGCGCTGCCACGTGTCGCGCAGCGCAGAGCGCAAATCATCTGAAGCGTTACTTCTTTTGTTTTTTACTTTAAGTAGAGCCTTGCTCTGATTGAGTGCGTTGCCTTGGGTGCTGCGCTCCCGGTGCTGGCGTGTCTGATTTTGACACGTAGCGCACTGCTCGTAGCGCAGGGGATCTGAAGCGTTGCTTCATTTATTTTAATTTTAATTTTCAAAACAGAGCTTTGCTCTGATTGGGGGAAACAGAAGCGTTGTTTCGTTTCCCGCCTTGGAATTTGAACAGAGCTTTGCTCTGATTGGGGTAAACAAATGCCCCCCCCCCCCCACCGTTGCGCTTACGTGGCCTCCTAACGTGAGCGCAGCGGTGGCAGAATTCCAACCGTCACGGCAACTCTTGGAAGTTGAAAGGGTTTTCAATACCTATAAATAGGACCTTTGGCCCTTCAACAGATGATTATCATCTTCAAAATTTTACTTTCAGAATCTTAGAGCCCTGCTCTTTATTTTCAAGAACTCCAAGAGTTAAACTCTTAAAACTTTTAGGCAAAAATTTTAATTTAAATTAAATTAAATTAAATTAATTTTCATTGACAGTGCCCTGCTCTCAATAGATCCCTGATCTGATGAAAACCCATTTAAGGTTTCACTTAGTAGAGCTTTGCTTTAAATGGGTCTAAAGAGAACTAAGGAGACCCCTATCAGGGTTCCATTAATAGAGTTCTGCTCTCTAAAAGATTTTCCTTGTATTTTCTCATTTCATCAATGGAGCTTTGCTCCTTTCAAATCATACAAAAGAACTCTTAAGATTTTTTCATGTATCTTAGAGTTTAAAGATGGCATTTTATTCCTCGATGCATTATATCGTTTTGCTTAATCAGTCTTTCTGATAATTTTGTTGATTCTCTTTCACAGAAACAATGGACGCCCACATGTACGATCTTGACGAGATCATCTCTTAAGGGGACATCCGCCGACTTGGCCGTTCTCAAAATCGGGAGTTCACAAACGCGGAGTGTGCTGAAATCATGAGCTGCTTCGACGTATATAACGGTCAACTGCTTCCCCGACATTCCTCCCTCCTGAAGCTTATCGTGGGAGCCATCTGGGAAGCGCTTCCCCTATTATGTTCCGGTGTGCCGCTTAGGGCGTTGTATGCCGCCGAGGATAAGGTGCACTCGGTGTACTTGATGAACTTAATCTCAAAGAGACGGCGAGACAATCTTGTCGATCTCTTGCACCAGGCCTTTCAACAGTCCGTCATTCTCGCTGCCTACCGGAGGGTGGAGGACATCAGCGGGGATCCCGACGCCCATGCTCGCGAAAGGAAGCACACCAGGATGGTTCGCCAAGCTTAGAAAGTCTTGAACAAGGTCACTTTCGAGTTCCTCAATCCCTGTCCAGGATCTGAGGTTTTGCCATTGTAATCATTTGGACAATGTCTTTGTTTATTTCTTTATGATTGTAAGAACCCTTTGCAATATGAATGGAAAATTTCTATTTCAGCTTGTCTTATTTCTCGCTCTGAGTCTTTTGCACATGCATGAATGAATGTGTCTCAAATGCTTGATTAAATGCACATCGGATGTTCTTTCTGTCGCTTTCTTCTTTCTTTTATTATCAGTATGCTGCCTTAATAAGCATGGTTGACAGATAATAGAGTAAGCATCTTGGTTTCTTCAAGAGATAGCGATGGATTAGACCGCAGGTTCAGATCTGCTGCCTAAGACTTTTTAACTCTATGAGCCGTGAGGATCTCATAGAGACTTTTCTCCCTACGGATCGAGAGGATCTCGTAGGTGGATTTTCTCCTTAGGAATCGTGAGGATTCCTAAGTGTGTTTTCTCTTACAAGTCGTAAGGATCTTAAGAGAATTTTCCCTCTTACGAGTCGAGAGGACTCGTGAGCGGTTGTTTCCCTCCTTGTCGAGATTCGACTTTGGAGAGTGAGACCCGTGGATAGTATGCAAGAGACTGTTTTGGGCCGACTTGCAGGGTCCCAGTGCTTAGGAAGCAGGTTTTTTAATCCCCTCCTCCTAAGGCTTTGCCTCACGAGTCGAACCGTGTCGAGAAGTTCTCGCAAAGATATCAATTTCCTCACGAGTCGAGACGAATCGAGCATTTCTCGCAAGAATATCCTAACGTCACAGTTAACCTCTGCTCTTTACGACAGAGGTCTGTTAGGGTCTGTGGTACTTAGGGTTTTGGCCGTCGTACCATCGCGTTGGCTGATATATTCCTCGATATGCAATCTTGCTGTTTGAGTAGCCTTGCGATTGTCGTGTCTCTGATCCCTTCGGGGGCTGGACAAGACGTCTTCAAGTAATCTTCCAGGTAATCTTACCGTCGAAAGAGCAAGCGTAGGGATATTCCATGTCACTTTTTACTTGAGGTTAGGCTCATTTTGGAGAGCCCCGATGAGTCATAACCACTCCGCGCTGGTGTGGGATGATCTCCGATAGTCCTTCAGGCTTTATATGACTTGCCGTCAAGACCCTGAAGCAAGGAATTTGGCCTTGCTTTGTTTGCTGGCATTACGTCCTCTATATTGAGACGAATGTCGCGGTTGCCTCTAAGTTGTTGGTGAACCGTCGAGGTTTGGAACTAGGGACTTTGTCGTGGCTCCGCTGTTTGATGATGTTGCGTCTGCTGTGTCGAGACGAACGTCGAGGTGGTGACCATTCCGCACTGGAGTGAGATGATCTCCGGTTGTCTTTCAGGTTTTATATGACTTGCCGTTAAGACTCTGAAGCTAGGTATTTGGCCTTCGCTTCGTTTGTTTTGTCATATCCAAATCCTGTTGGAGGAAGGACATTGTTGTTGACATTGCGTCTGCTATAACAAGACAATGCTGGGGTGGAGCTGGGATTTTGCCGTCACTCCGCTTTACTGACCATGGTGTCTTTTGTTGACGCTGCATCTACATCCTGCTGGACTGCGAAGGAACGCCGTTGTTGACATCTCGTCTGCTGTATCGAGACGAATGTTGAGGTGAAGCTGGGATTTTATCGTCGCTTCGCTTTGTTTCGACCGCAAGGTCTTTTGTTGGCATTGTGTCTGCATCTTGCTGGACTGCGAAGGAACGCCATTGTTGACATCTCGTCTGCTGTATCGAGACGAATGTTGAGGTGAAGCTGGGATTTTGCCGTCGCTTCGCTTTGTTTCGACCACGAGGTCTTTTGTTGGCATTGTGTCTACATCTTGCTGGACTGCGAAGGAACGCCGTTGTTGACATCTCGTCTGTTGTATCGAGACGAATGTTGAAGTGAAGCTAGGATTTTGCCGTCGCTTCGCTTTGTTTTTACCGCGAGGTCTTTTGTTGGCGTTGTATCTGCATCTTGCTGGACTGCGAAGGAACGCCTTTGTTGATTCTTAGGCTATAGATATTGCCGTCAAGATTTGGAACTAGGGACTATGCCGTGGCTCCGTTTCATTGCGACTCTGAGGTCGGTTGTTGACGTCATGTCTGTATCTGGTTGGAGTGAGGAGAAACGCCGTTTGTGATCTCTAAGTTGTCGATATCGACGTCGAGACCCTGAAGCTAGGGATCTTCTTTTGCTCCGTTTGTTGACATCATGTCTGCAAGATTGCGACAAATGTTGAGGTTGTCTCTAGGTTGTCTATGAACCGTCGAGATTTGGCTTCGCTTTCTGGTGGAGCCCGTTGGGAAGGTATGGTTCCTTCTTTGTTTGTGCCCCTGGATTGTATACAGGGATCGATGTGATCTCACCTGTAGGGCAAAAAGTTTCATTCTTTCATCATTTTTTTTATATTATTATTTTTTTTATTCTTTCCGCGATGCTCTATCATTTCAGCTTTTATATCGGGAAGGTCGCGATTGCCCAATCATTTCGGCTATTTTTCGCGGTGCCCAATCATTTCGACTATTTATTTTATTTTTACTCGCTATTTTTTATTGCGAGTCGTCCAATCATTTCGGCTGTTTTTTTTAATTTTACTCGCTGCTTTTTATTGCGAGTTGCCCAATCATTTCGGCTATTTTTCATGCATACATTCTTACTTGCTACTTTTTATTGCAAGTTGCCCCATCATTTCGGCTATTTCGTATGCATGTATTGCTCGCTGATTTTCTTTTATCGCGAGTGTGGAATTTAGAATCTGACGCCAATCTCAGCATCAGCATCGCTACAACTGGAATATTGCCAGGAGCGAATCATCATTTGTCGTGAAAGGACTTGGAATTCGATACCGGTTTAGGAATTAGCATCGCTACAACTGGGATATTGCCAGGAGCGAATCATCATTTGCCTCTGTCGATGTCAAACAAAGGTGGCTTAGCGAACAGGGTTAGGGTCCTGTCGACTAAGGCTTTTGACTTCATGAGCCGTAAGGGACTCACGAAGGTATTCTCCCTACAAGTCGTGAGGATCTTGTAGGTGTGTTTTCTCCTTAGGAATCGTGAGGATTCCTAAGTACATGTTCCTCTGTAAGTCGTAAGGATCCTACAAGAGGGTTTTCTCCTTGTAAGTCGAGAGGACTTGTAAGGGTTGTTCGCCATATGGACATATCCCTAGTCACGGATGGGACTTGATTAGGGAAATGTTTATTCGCGCCCGTGGATTGTATATAAGGGTCAGTACTGAGCCACTTGTAGGGCCATATCGAAGGTTGTGAGGGTTTGCTTAAGCACAGGTTTAGGTCTCTGTAACTTAAGACTTTCAAATCTTATGAGCCGTGGGGGTCCCATAAGAGAGTTCTCCTTACGAGTCGTGAGAATCTCGCAAGTGTATTTTCTTCTTAGGAATCGTGAGGATCCCTAAGTGTGTTGCTCCCTTGTGAGTCGTAAGGATCTCACGCGGGTGGTTTCTCCTTACAAGGTCGAGAGGACCCTGTAAGTGTCTTTTAACGAGGTTGCGCCCTTTCGGGTTTTCACAAACACTCGCCGGTAGCCCTGCTGTTTTTACTCATGGAGCCCTTTCGGGTTTTCATCCGTGCCCATTTTGCTTATGGACATACCATTTTTTTTATTCTGTTTATTTTTTTTTTACGAGGTCGCGCCATTTCGGGTTTTCACGAACACTCGCCGGTAGCCCTGCTGTTTTTACTCACGGAGCCCTTTCGGGTTTTAATCCGTGCCCATTTTGCTTATGGACATACCGTTTTTTTGTTTTTTTATTATATTTTTTTATTCTTTTTTTTATTCTTTATTCTCTCTTTTTTTATCTCGTCATCCTGAGGATGCTGCGGTAGTAGTTTAAAGACGTTTCGGTCCTCAGCTAGTTTTAGGACGTAGTGGTCCGTCATTAGTTTAAGGATGTTTCGGTCCGCCGTCGCCGTATTCGTGGTGAATCTCTAGTTTACTGACTTTTCGGTTTATGGGACTTTCCCTATGAATGAGCATGATGCCCCCGGCGTATCCATCTTTCTCGGAGCGTGCGGTTGTGGCGGGCTCACCTTCCAGTTTTCGGAAATGACGAACTTGCCCTGTTGGTATTAGTCTTCAACCCAGTTTTTGAAGACGTAGCAGTTTTCAATTGGATGGCCCACTACATGGTGGTAAGGGCAGTAATTAGGAGTGTTGATATCATTCAGTTGTGGTTGGCATTTCGGCTATGGTAGAGTGATAAGCCTATTGTGCACCGCCACTTCGAACGGCCTCGTTGTTTCATCCTGGGGAAATGAGTAAGGACGTTTCAACCACTCACAGAGGGGTTGCCGCTTGTTGTTTTGGCGAATAATCGGTCTAAGGCCACTCGATTGCTGTTGGGTGTTTGCGACAAAGGCCATTTTCCCTTTTCCTTTATCCTTTTTGTTCGCTCCTTCGTTTGTGGGTCCGAGATTCTCTTCGGGTATCGTGCAATTGCACGGCTGAATGTTCTCACAACTCCTCAATTCTTCAGAGATGGACTCCTTGAAGAGAGGGCCGAGGGCTACTTTTTCGTCGGAGTCGCTCCTGAAGGTGAGAACTCGTGATCCCCTGGGCTCATCCTTACGACAATTGCCGGCAACTCTTTTATGCTCATCCGTCGTATTCTTCCGCTGTCTACGAGCTTCACGCTTTGTTCTGTTGACGTATTACCTGTGGGCGACATACCCTTGCCACCAACACTTAAAAGAGTCGCAGTCTTCAGTAGGATGTGTGATCTTCTGATGATATAAGCAGAAGTTAGGATGCATCTCTACTCCACCGAGAGTGTTTTCTTCAAAGGGTGGTAGCTTCATCCCTATTGATATGGCTTTAGCGAACCTTTTCCTCGTCTTGAATTTGTTTTTATCCGCGGCGGATGTCTTTTGATTTGACGGGAGTGCCTCGGCTCTTTCGTCTAATCGCCGGCATTTAGCTCCTTCCAATATGGCCATCTCACGCTCTTGATTGGCTTTAACTTTCAGACGAATCTCATTCAGGAAGGTATCGATCATCTCGTCTGAAGGCCACAAAAGTTCCGGTTTAGAATCCGCCCTCGTTTTCTCGGCGCAAGGAGCCTCTTTATCATCTATCAATGAGTCAGAGATCACGTGACAAGTTTCCCCCGGTGCGTCCGTCTTCTTTGGAGTGTGCGGCTGTGGTGGGTTTACCTTCCACTTTTCAGACAGCGCAAACTTGCCTTGTAGGTATTGGTCTTCAATCCAGTTTTTGAAGACGTAGCAATCCTCAATCGGATGACCCAACACTCGGTGGTAGGGACAGTAATTGGGATCATTGACGTCGTTTGGCTGCAACGGTCATCTTGGATCTGGCATATTGATGAGCCTTTTGCGCAGTGCCAGCTCGAACAGTCTTCTCGTTTTATTTTGAGGAAACGAGTAAGGACGTCCTAGCCTCTTCTCGAGGGATACGTTTGGACGCATATTGTTTCGACGGACAATCGGCTTCAAGTTGCTTGGCTGTTGTTGAGCATTGGCGACGACGATCGCTTTTCCTTTCCCCTTCTCATTTCGAGAGTCCGGTTTTGGAGGAGACGGTCCATGGCCCATCTGGTCCATTTGGGCTAATTTGTCGATCAAGGCTTGGAAGGTGGTCGGCCTGAAGAACATCATGAATTGCGAGATGGTTGCTTGAGGATCAAGAGTGCCCACGAACATGCCTACCGCAGGTGCTTCTTCGATGCGTTTTTCGCATTTTGACCATAGGTTCCGCCATCGTGTTGCGTATTGGACCCACATTTCGCCTGGCCTTATCCTGGCATTTATCAGTGCTGTTATCGGGGTGCGTTCACTAGCACTCACGAATCTTTGTGTAAACAGTAGCTCCATCTCCGCAAATGTTTTGACAGAGTCGTTAGGTAGCTCCGAATACCATTCAAAGGCTGTTTCTGCTAAGCTGCCGACGAATTGGCGAAGCAACAATTTGTCATCGCCTCCAGTATTGCCGCATAAGGCCCTGAATTGAGCGACATGCTGATGCGGATTCCCTATCCCTTTATATACGTGGAACTTAGGGATCGTATATCCCGGCAGGTAACTGATTTGGTCATACCATCTTGGATAGGGTCGTCCGGTTCTAACAATTTGCGCAGTCGCTTAATTCGCTTGATGAAATCGTATTTACTGAGCTATATAGTTGTCCAGTGCGGCCTTGGAAATGGTTTCCTCCTTGGCTGCTGATTGTTAGAGATTCTGCGTGTTCAAGTTTAGTTAATTACCGCAATCAAAACGGTTTCGCTTGTAGCTAGCCGGTTGAGTACGGGTCGTCCGCAGGGAGATGGGAATCTTTTTCTATGTGCTTTAACGAGTTAAGTCCAAAAGTCTAGATTTGTTTGTGATTAACTAAGTGTTAAAATGATATGTAAAGAGAGCTTGTTAGGGTTAGGATTAGGTTAGTTTGAGTTAGGAGTCGCTCACTTCTTTCGTTGCCACTCTTAATATCGGTGTTACGGTAATCGGCAACAACGGGGATTAGCACGACTAGGAAGGAACTTGCGAGTATAAGCTAGGCTTTCCAATACTTAAGTTCTTCTTTTTGGTGCTTGTCCGTCCGTTCTTGGCTCTTAGCCTTAACCTCCGGTAATTCAACCACAACCGGTCTCACCGCTATCATGTAGGATAGGGTGCCGTAGGGAGCGGATTGTGGTTCAATTAACGGGAGTCGAATTAAGATGTTGGGCAAGGAAAGAGTAAGAGAGATTTCCTTCTCTCAAACTTCCCTTATCCTACCCTGACAAGTATGAAACTACTCACCCATTATACGGAAAAGAAAATAAAACAAAAGAGGAAGATAGAAAGAAGGAGATTAGAAGATAACAACTAGCTATTTGCGACCTCACCTCGGCAAGGATCAAGCGTAAGCATCATGGTTGTTTAAGGATAAAGGAAAAGAGAAAAGAAACAAACAAACACAAATAACAACAACTAAGTTAACAAATGAAAATTACAAGCAATTAACATAACAAGAGCAAGACAAGTATAATAACAACAAGAACTTCTTTATTCATCATTCTTCACTCACAAAAGCTCACTACAAGTTTTCCAATGGAGAAGAGATGAGAAGAGGAAGAAGAACAACAAGTATTCTAAAACCTAAAATACAAGATTAAGCACCCTTGGCTTCACAAGGTTCTGGACTATTTATAGGCAGGGAAAAGGAAATCTAGGGCAATATCCAGAATAAACATGAAATGACAAAAATACCCCTGAAAAGTTTTCAGCTGAGGAGACTATACGGCCGCGGAACCGCGGCCTAGACCCCCTATTGGCCTCGGTTCCGCGGCCCTATGGTGGAATTGGGGCATGGGATTTTTGGTGCTTCCCTGGTCTGCTGTGTCCTTTATTCTGGTACATATTTTTTCTCAGATTTTCTTCACGATTTTTCCAGAATTTCTGTTGAGCAAAAAGTGATTTGATGTGGATCTTTTTGTCATGATTTCTTCGAGCTCCGCATAGATTTCTTGGATCTTGTGTTGCCATTGAGTCTTGTGCATGAAAATGACATTGATTTGCCATTTTGTCTCTTAAACTGGTGTGTGGCAACAGACGGATAAAGAGCGGAGACCCGTGTTTTATCTGTGGTTGGCAGGAACCCGGATTTTGTCGTGTTTTTCCATGAATTTCACCGTTTAGAGCCGAGAACCTGTATCCTGCAATTGACTAGCAAACACGGCTCAAGAGTACCTACCGATAAGCAATATGATAAAAATTGGGCGGTATAAAAATGCAAAAATCTGATATGAACAGCTGCTGAAAGAGTCGGAGGAGGATTAGATGTCTCCCCTCTATCGTCTTCAGTAATGATCGGAGGGTCTTCAACTGGAGGGTCCGGCTGTAGCATCATCCCTACCATATCCTGGAAGAGGAGCGTCATTTGCTTTATGTTAGCCGCTTGCTCTGCGGCTTCTCTGTCCTTCTTTTCGAGGACTCCGCGTAAGAAGTCAGCATCAGTTTCTTGTTCATGACGCTGCTCTGATGATGCCTCCTGGCTTTCTTTTGGCCCGGTGAGTGCGGCCATTGCAATCATCATCTCTTGAAGCTTCTGTTGCTGCTCCTGGGCTTTTGTCACGGATCGGGTGAGCGGTCGGTGACCCGTCACGGTGCGGCTATCCTCTTTCCCGGATGCCATATAGACAGTATGCACCACCATGCCCCCAGACTTGGAGCGTATAGATTCAGTGTCTTTGCGATTTGCCAAAGACGCAGGGATCTTCTCCGACCTCCTTCTTTTGTGGGCGAAATTGAGGGGGCCGTTGTAGTGGGCACCTAAGTAGCTGTTGCTTTTTCTGGATTGACAGAGTATTCCTTGTCCTGCCGAACCTTCATCTTTTCCTGACGGCGGAGATAGTCTTGATCCATTACGGAGTCTTGAACTTGACGCCAGACCTTGTAAATTTTAGAGGACAGCCATTGAGGGGGCTGCTCAAGCTTCTTCTCTAGAGTATTCTCCACAAGTGAAAGAGTTCTCTTCTGCACTGCAGTAGGAGAGTTTCTGCGCACCTTGTTGAGCAGTTCAAAGTTGTTCTCGGTTAGAACAGCAGCATTGATCCCTACCATCGGAGCTGGCGAAGTTATCCCAGAGGGGGAGTTGCCCCCAGCCTTCCTCACTCGGCGCCAGTGGCGACGTCGAGCGTGTCATGCGGATGGAGTTGTTTCAGCCGTAGGGGTGACCTCCTCATGCCCCCTGCTTTGGGGAGAGACCGTTATTGGTGCTATCCCGTCGAAGACTGACACCCGTTGAGAAGCAATGTCTAATCTGTCAAAGACAGACCTCTGGGCAGAGGAAGCGGCTTTGAGGACCTCACCTGGAGCAGAAGTCGGAATGGCCATCCTTGTAAAAACTGACTTTTTGGAAGGAGAAGCCTTTCCAATGATTTCGTTTGCTTGAGTCGGGATGGCTATCCGCTTTGGGATGGCAACTTCGGGTCTCGCGGGCTTGTAGACGCTCTGGCCCGGTCTGTTGAAAACTGAGGTATTGAAGTTGGGCGACCCGTTGAGAGGGGCCGCGGCGGTGGTAAGTCGATCAAAGACCGACTTCTTTGGGGCTTCTTGCAACGTCATTGGGGTATTGAAGCTCATCGGTGGGAGCATGGTCCCGAAGAATAATCCAGTGGTTTCTTGAGTTACCTGCTCCACTGGCATCTTGAAAAGGGAGGCCGCTTGGGGCCCATAAGTCACTCCTCCAGCAGGGACGGAGCGAGAGTTGCAGTTGCAGGTAGTGCAGTTTGAATCCATTGATCTTCTGTTTTCTGCACGGAGCAAGACACCAAATCTAAGTACTTCAAATCCACAGACAACCACAGCAAACAGCGATTTGTTCGCGAACATGACACACGAAGTGTGGAGTGGAAAGAGGAAAAGGTCCCACCGGGCATGCCAGAATCTATTCCCCTCCGAACGGCGGCGCAACGTGAAGACGTCTGGCCTGAGATTCGGAGCAGATGCTATTTGGTTTTATCCGTCTACCTCTCCGAAGATGCCAAGTTGATTTGTGGCACCGTATATCGGAGGTTTAGACGGATGCGGCCGATGTAGCAGATTTCGTCAGATTCCCACTCGCTTGAGGGGTTTTTTGATTGTGGGGACGCTCTTCCCTGCAGGCGCAAGCCCCTGCAGTTAATTACGCTACTGTGTCGCGGTAACAACTTTCTCCTTCTCCAGAATTTCACTTCGTGTCGTGTGTGTTTGTTTTGTTTGTGGTTGCCCGTGGATTGTATACGGAGACTAATTTATGTCGTCGCCCGTAGGACGTGGATTAGTCCAAATCCGTGTTTACTTAGATTTGGGCTTGGGGTTTTGGTTTAAGGATACGTTAGTCGTATTTGAGGCTAAGATCAACTTAAACGTTTGTTAAGGATACGTTAGTCCAGTTTGAGACCAAGATCAACTTAACGGGATCGTTTAGATCCGACAAAAGAGCATTTAGGGGCTCCATTGTTCCAGTTTAGGGACATAGTGGTCCTTGTTTAATGTATGGCCGTCGGGAACCGTCACCTCTCTGACGTCGTTGAAGAATTACAACGAGATGTGTCAGAGGAATTCAGAGATGTACCCTTGAACCAAAGTCGATTGGGGGATCTATAGTGCAACTTGGGACTAAAGTTTGTTTGAAGGTTTAAGGATACGTTAGCCGTATTTGAGGCTAAGATCAACTTAAACGGGGTCGTTTAGATCCGACAAAAGAGCATTTGGGGGCTCTATTGTTCCAGTTTAGGGACATAGTGGTCCATCTCCAGTTTAGGGACATAGTGGTCCATTTGTTTAAGGACGCTTGAGTGCGGGAGTTTAAGGACGCTTGAGTCCGGGAGTTTAAGGACGCTTGAGTCCATGAGTTGGTTTAAGGACGCTTGAGTCCGGGAGTTTAAGGACGCTTGAGTCCGGGAGTTTAAGGACGCTTGAGTCCATGAGTTGGTTTAAGGACGCTTGAGTCCGGGAGTTTAAGGACGCTTGAGCCCGGGAGTTTAAGGACGCTTGAGTCCGGGAGTTTAAGGACGCTTGGGTCCATGAGTTGGTTTAAGGACGCTTAAGTCCATATTGATGTGTGATTGTCGGGACTCGTCACCTCTCGGACGTCGTTGAAGGATTACAACGACAAATGTCAGAGGAGTTCGGAAATGTACCCTCGAACCGGGTGTAAATTGATTTAAGGGAGCAGCCGTGCTCAGTCAATTTAATTTGAGGACTTACGGCCAGAATTGGGCTAAGTCCAGTTGAAGATGATCAACGTTTTTATTTGTCTTCGGCCTATTAGGTATATGCTAGGGCTTTGCCCCTTTTAAAAATAATGCACTGCATTTTATTAGGTCTGTTATGCCTTTTGATTTGGGCTTTATCCCTTTTAAATGAAGTACGGCATCTGTTTTTGTTTGGGCTCTGCCCTTTTTAAAGTAATGCATTGCATTTTATTCGGCCTGTTAGGCCTTTTTTTAATTGGTCTTAGCCCTTCTGTAAATAATGTAGTGCATTAATCAAACTGACAGTGGCCATGTGGCCTATCAGGCGCTTTGCGCCAATTATTGAGCGCAAGCGCATGTGGAGGTGACACGTGTCATGCTCTGGTGAGCGCAAGCGCAGTGCGCTGCGCTGTTGCGCTGCTGACACGTGGCGCGCTCTGGTGAGTTGCGCCAATTTCAGAGAGCAATGCTCTATCTTAAAAGCGCATAGCGCAAGTTGTTATGGTGCTGACACGTGGCGCTCTCTGGTGGCTTGCGCCAATTCAGAGAGCACAACAGTGCAGATTTGCAAGTGCAAGGCACTGTTTTAATTATCTTTATCCAATTTTGGATTCAAGAAAAGAATCTTTAAGATTCCAGAACCAATGGTTCATAAAAAAGGCAATGCCTTTGATATTATTTATTTATTTTTTTATTGCAGATCCTTAATCTTGTTCTTTAGATCAATGATCTATTCAGAAGAAATTCTTCTTTTTTATTCAAAGGTATTACCTTCTTTTTTTCTTCTTGAGTTCTTCTCAAAATTCTTTTGAGTTCTCTCTCTGTTTCTGTCTCTGTTTTTCTCTCTGTGTTGTTCTCTCTTAGACTTGGGGTCTAGGGGCCCTTTTATAGTGCCAATTAATTTGTTAAATTGGTTAGAGAGATCTTTCTTGGAGTGATTTGGGGATTTTTTCTCCACCATTGGATCTTTGATCCAAGGGCTTCTATTTTACAAAAGACAATCTTCTTGTTTTAACAAGATCAGAATGATCTTTCAGAATTTTTCTGTTTAGCGCAAGCGCACCTGCGCTTGACACGTGTCGCGCAGCGCAGAGCGCAGCGCAACTGCGCTGCCACGTGTCGCGCAGCACAGAGCGCAAATCATCTGAAGCGTTGCTTCTTTTGTTTTTTACTTTAAGTAGAGCCTTGCTCTGATTGAGTGCGCTGCCTTGGGTGCTGCGCTCCCTGTGCTGGCGTGTCTGATTTTGACACGTGGCGCTCTGCGCGCAGCACAGGGGATCTGAAGCGTTGCTTCATTTATTTTAATTTTCAAAACAGAGCTTTGCTCTGATTGGGGAAAACAGAAGCGTTGCTTCGTTTCCCGCCTTGTAATTTGAACAGAGCTTTGCTCTGATTGGGGTAAACACACCATCAAACGGAGCCATGGCAAAATCCCAGTTCCATCTCAGCATTCGTCTCGATACAGCAGACGAGATGTCAACAATGGCGTTCCTTCGCAGTCCAACAGGATGCAGAAGCAACGTCAACAAAAGACCTCGTGGTCGAAATAAAGCGGAGTGACGGCAAAATCCCAGCTCCACCACGACATTCGTCTCAATACAGCAGACGCAGTGCCAGCAAACGAAGCAAAGGCCAAATTCCTAGCTTCAGGGTCTTAACGGCAAGTCATATAAAGCCTGAAAGACAATCGGAGATCATCCCACATCAGCGCGGAGTGGTCACCACCTCGACGTTCGTCTCGATACAGCAGACAAGATGTCACCACGGCATCCTTCCTCCAAAAGGATCCGTACACGCCAAAACAAACGAAGCGAAGGCCAAATTCCTAGCTTCAGGGTCTTAACGGCAAGTCATATAAAGCCTGAAAGACAATCGGAGATCATCTTGCACCAGTGCGGAGTAGTCACCCCCTCGACGTTCGTCTCGACACAGCAGACGCGACATCACCAAAAGGAGCCACGGCAAAATCCCTAGTTCCAAACCTCGACGGTTCACCAGCAACCTAGAGACAACCGCAACATTCGTCTCGATATAGAGGACGCAATGCCAGCAAACGAAGCAAAGGCCAAATTCCTAGCTTCAGGGTCTTGACGGCAAGTCATATAAAGCCTGAAAGACTATCGGAGATCATCCCACACCAGCGTGGAGTGGTTATGACTCATCGGGGCTCTCCAAAATGAGCCTAACCTCAAGTAAAAAGTGACATGGAATATCCCTACGCTTGCTCTTTCGACGGTAATATTACCTGGAAGATTACTTGAAGACGTCTTGTCCAGCCCCAGAAGGGATCAGAGACACGACAATCGCAAGGCTACTCGAACAGCAAGATTGCTTATCGAGGAATATATCAGCCAACGCGACGGTACGACGGCCAAAACCCTAAGTACCACAAACCCTAACGGACCTTTGTCGTAAAGAGCAAAGGTTAACTGTGACATTAGGATATTCTTGCGATAAATGCTCGATTCGTCTCGACTCGTGAGGAAATTAGTGTCTCTGCGAGAAATGCTCGATTCGGCTCGACTCGTGAGGAAAAGCCTTAGGCAGCGGGGATTAAAAAACCTGTTTCCTAAGCACTAGGACCCTGCAAGTCGGTCCAAAATAGACTCTTGCATACTATTCACGGGTCACACTCTCCAAAGTCAAATCTCGACAAGGAGGGAAACAACCACTTACAAGTCCTCTCGATTCGTAAGCGGGAAAAATTCTCTTGTGAGATCCTTACGACTTTCAAGAGAAAACACACTTAGGAGTCCTCACGACCCCTAAGAAGAAAATACACCTGCGGGATCCTCTCAACTCGTAGGGAGAAAAGTCTTTGTGAGACCCTCACGGCTCATAAATTTGAAAAGTCTTAGGCTATAAGGACCCTAAACTTGTCTTCTAAGCCCTCAATTCCATGGCTACTCATAACTTTGCACTACTTCACCCACGTATATACTTACGTGGGCAAAGTAGGGGGGGCATCTGTTCCCGCCAAAATTTTGTCTCAAAACCCGCTCCTTATAAAATAATAACAATAAAATAAATATATATATATATATAATAAATAAATAAATAAATAATAATAATAAAGGAGAAAATCTCCCTTTCAGAGCAAAGCTCTGTTCAAATTCCAAGGCGGGAAATGAAGCAACGCTTCTGTTTCTCCTAATCAGAGCAAAGCTCTGTGTTAAAATTTAAAAAAAAATAAAGGAAGCAACGCTTCAGGTGATCTGCGCTCTGCGCTGCGCGACACGTGTCAGCACAGTTGCACTGCGCTACACGTGTCAAGCGCAGGTGCGCTTGCGCCAACTGTGCCAGCACTAAAACAGAATTAAAATTCTAGAAAGATCTTTCTCAATCTTGTTAAAAACAAAAAGATTGCCTTCTGTAAAACAGAAGCCCTTGGATCAAAGATCCAACGGTGGGGAAAAAACCCTAAATCACTCAGAGAAAGATCTCTTTAACTGATTTAACAAATCAATTGGCACTATATAAAGGCCCCTAGACTCCAAGTCTAAAACACATTGACACACAGAGAAAGAGAAACCAGATAATTCCTCTAAAATTTTGAGAAGAACTCAAAGAGAGAAAAGGTAAACCTTTGAAAAAAGAGTTTCTTCTAAAAATATCATTGATCTAAGAACAAGATCAAGATCTTCGATAAAAAATAATAATAATAATAATAATAATAATAATAAAGAAGTAATTTACTTCTGTATAAAGGCATTGCCTTTTGATGAACCACTGGTTCTTGAAATTTGAGGTAAAACCTCTCTGGAAACAAGAAAAACTTGTTTTCTTTGATCCAAATATTAAACAGTGCCTTGCACTTTCGAAGTTTGCACTGTTGCGCTCATTGGATTGGCGCAAGCCACGAGGGAGCACCACATGTCAAATTACAGAATAGCTGCGCCTTACGCTTCTAAAAACAGAGCACTGCTCTCTTAAATTGGCGCAAGTCATCAGAGTGTGCCACGTGTCAGCAGCGCGCTAGCGCAGAGCACTAGCACAGCGCACTGCGCTAACAGACTTGCGCTCACCAGAGCATGACACGTGTCACCCCCACATGAGTTTGCGCCTTGCGCTCCTCAATTGGCGCAAAGCGCCTGACAAGCCACGTGGCGCACTGTCAGAACAATAAACGCAGTTCATTATTCAAAAAGGGACAGAGCCCAATTAAAAAGGCCTAACAGGCCAAAATAAATGCAGTGCATTATTCAAAAAGGGACAGAGCCCAATTAAGGTCTAATAGACCAGACAAAAATGCTATGCATTAATAAAAGGGCAGAGCCCAAGCAGAGGCCTAATAGGCCAAAGATAAAAAAATATGTTGGACATTTTTCTAACTGGACTTAACCCAATTCCGGCCGTAAGTCCTCAAATTAAATTGAACTGAGCACAACTGCTCTCTCAAATCAATTTACACCCGGTTCAAGGGTACATCTCTGAACTCCTCTGATATTTGTCGTTGTAATCCTTCAACGTCGTCAGAGAGGTGACGGGTCCCGTCGGCCATACATTAAATGGACCACTATGTCCCTAAACTGGAACAATAGAGCCTCCAAACGCTCTTTTGTTAGATCTAAACGATCCCGTTAAGTTGATCTTAGTCTCAAATTGGGCTAACGTATCCTTAACAAACGTTTAAGTTGATCTTAGCCTCAAATATGGCTAACGTATCCTTAAACCAAAACCCCAAAACCAAATCTAAGAAAATACGGATTTAGACCAATCCACGTCCTACGGGCGACGACATAAATTAGTCTCCGTATACAATCCACGGGAAACCACAAACAAAACAAACACCCACGACCCAAGTGAAATTCTGGAGAAGGAGAAAGTTGTTACCGCGATGCGGTAGCGTAATTAACTGCAGGGGCTTGCGCCTGTAGGGAAGAGCGTCCCCACAATCAAAAACCCCTCAAGCGAGGGGGAATCTGACGAAGTCTGCTACATCGGCCGCATCCGTCTAAACCTCCGATACATGGTGCCATAAATCAACTTGGCATCTTCAGAGAGGTGGGCGGATAAAACCAAAAAGCATCTGCCCCGAATCTCAGGCAAGATGTCTCTCTGTCGTCGCGCCGCCATTCGAAGGGGAACAATCGTGTAGAGGACACCGGTTCATATTGTCGACGACCGATTACTTTTCTAAGTGGGCAGAAGCCATACCGCTAAGAGAAGTGAAGACGGAGATTATCCTCCATTTCTTTAAAACACACGTCATTTATCGGTTCGGCACTCCGCGACGGATTATCTCCCATAACGGGTCAGCCTATAGAAGCCACAAGATCAGCTGCTTCGCACAACAGCATACATAGAGTGGAGATACTCTTCGGTCTACAATCTCCGATCTAACGGTCTAGCTGAAGCTTTCAACAAGATCTTGACGAAGATCGTGAAAAAGACGGTGTCTCGAAACAAGAGGGAATGGCATGAGAAACTGCATGAAGCTCTCTGGGCATATCGAACTACGTTCAAAACAGCCACGAACACAACGCCCTATGCGTTGGTATTCAGTACAGAAGCGGTACTCCCCCTCGAGATAGAGTTACCCTCTCTACGAGTGGTCGTTGACTACGAGCTAACAGACGAAGAAAATGCTCACCTTCGGCTTAAGGAGCTCGACGCCCTTGATGAAACCCGGCTCATGGCGCAACAGAATCTGGAGGCTTACAAAGCAAAGATGACGTGCTCATATGAGAGATTGACTAGGCCGAGAACATTCCGCCAAGGCGAACTCATGCTAGTGGTCAAAAGACCTATGATCCCCAATCGTTCCAAACGGGGGAAATTCGAGCCGAACTATGAAGGCTCGTATATCATAGACAAAGTTTACCAGGGTGGAGCCTACCTACTCATAGACATGCATGGTGAAAGACCTTTCAGGCCAATAAACGGTCGCTTCCTAAAAAAATACTACGCTTGACGAGTCATGGCCTAGGTCAATGATAGATGACGACGCTTATGTCCGCTCGCTATCTTCCTAAGCCCAAACTCTATAAGTAGTAGCCGGCTTTCGAACCGAAATGTCCTAAAACTAACAACGGACCGAAATGTCCTGAAACTAACAACGGACCGAAACTAACAACGGACCGAAACGTCCTGAAACTAACAACGGACCGAAATGTCCTGAAACTAACAACGGACCGAAACGTCCTTAGACTAACAATGGACCGCTATGTCCTAAAACTGGTTGTTGACCGAGACGTCGATAAACTACTACGGACCGCAGCATCCCAAGGCTGACACAAGAAAATATAAATAAAAAATAATAATAATAATAATAATAATAATAATAAAGAAGAAGAAAACGGTATGTCCATAAGCAAAATGGGCACGGATGAAAACCCAAAAGGGCTCCGTGAGTAAAAACAGCAGGGCTACCGGCGAGTTTTGTGAAAACCCGAAAGGGCGCGGTCTCGTTAAAAGACACTTGCAAGGTCCTCTCGACCATGTAAGGAGAAACCACCTGCGTGAGATCCTTACGACTCATAAGAGAGCAACACACTTAGGGATCCCCACGATACCTAAGGAGAAATTACACTTGCGAGATCCTCACGACTCGTAAGGAGAACCCTCTTATGAGACCTTCACGGCTCATAAGATTCAAAAGCCTTAAGCTACAGGGATCTAAACCTGTTCTTAAGTTATCACAACCTCCAATTTAGCCCTACAAGTGGTTCGGTATTGACCCTTGTATACAATCCACGGATGCGAATAAACATTTCCTTAACAAAGTCCTATCTGCGACTAGGGATATGTTTACACGACGAACAACCGCTGTAAGTCCTCTCGATTTATAGGGAGAAAACACTCTTGTAAAATCCTTACGACTTATAAGAGACCATAAACTTAAGACTCCTTACGATTCTTAAGGAGAAAACACACATGCGAGATCCTCACGACTCGTAGGGAGAAATACCTTTATGAGACCCTTACGACTCATGAAGTTAAAAACCTTAGTCGACAGGATCCTAACCCTGTTCGCTAAGCCACCTTAGTTCGACATCGACAGAGGCAAATGATGATTCGCTCCTGGCAATATCCTAGTTGTAGCGATGCTGATGCCGAAATCAGTGTCAAGTCCCAAAACTCGCAGTGAAAAGCCAGCGAGCCACAAATGCATATGAAATAGACGAAATGATTGGGCAACTTGCAAATCAGCAAGTAAAAATGTATGCATATAAAATAGCCAAAATGGTTGGGTAACTCGCAATAAAAATCAGCGAGTAAATAAAACAAATAGCCGAAATGATTGGGCACTGCGAAAAATAGCCGAAATGATTGGGCAATCGCGACTTTCGCGATATAAAAGCTGAAATGATAGAGCATCGCGGAAAGAAAATATATAAAATGAAACTTTTTGCCATACAGGTGAGATCACATCGATCCCTATATACAATCCAAGGGCACAAACAAAGCAGGAACCATACCTTCCCACCCGGCTCCATCTGAAACAGAGCCAAGTCTCGACGGTTCACAGACAGCCTGGAGATCATCTCAACATTCGTCTCACTACCACAGACGCAACATCAACAAATCGGAGCTACGGCAAAGTACCCAGTTCCATGACTCGACGATGCACAGACAATCGAGAGTCAACCAATCCTGGTTTCGTGGAACACGGCCTATGTCAATCCTGACCCGTGGGAAGCATCCAGAGCAAATCTTAGTCCTTGCGGAACACGGCTTATGTCAATCCTGACCACGTGGAAAGCGTCCAGAGCGGAACCTGGTCCTTGTGGAATACGGCCTATGTCAATCCTGACCCCATGGAAAACATCCAGAGCGGATCCTGGTCCTTGAGGAACACGGGTTATGTCAATCCTGACCCTGTGAGAAGCATCCAGAGCAAATCCTGGTCACGTGGAATATGGCCTATGTCAATCCTGACCCCGTGGGAAACGTCCAGAGCGGATCCTGGTCCTTGCGGAACACAGCTTATGTCAATCCTGACCCTGTGGGAAGCGTCCAGAGTGGATCCTGGTCCTTGCGGAACACGGCTTATGTCAATCCTGACCCCATGGGAAGCGCCCAGAGCAAATCCTGGTTTTGTGGAACACGGCTTATGTCAATCTTGACCCCGTGGGAAACGTCCAGAGCGGATCCTGGTCCTTGCGGAACACGTCTTATGTCAATCCTGACCCTGTGGGAAGGGTCCAGAGCGAAACCTGGTCCTTACGAAACACGGCTATGTCAATCATGATCCCGTGGGAAGCATCCAGAGTAAATCCTGGTCACTTGGAACACGGCCTATGTCAATCCTGACCCCGTGGGAAACATCCAGAGCGGATCCTGTTCCTTACGGAACACGGTTTATGTCAATCCTGACCCCGTAGGAAGCATCCAGAGCGGATCCTGGTCCTTGCGGAACAGGCTTATGTCAATCTTGACCCCGTGGGAAGCACCCAGAGCAAATCCTGGTCACGTGGAACACGGCCTATGTCAATCCTGACCCCGTGGGAAACGTCCAGAGTCGATCCTGGCCCTTGCGAAACACGGCTTATGTCAATCCTGACCCCGTGGGAAGCATCCAGAACAAATCCCGGTCCTTGCGAAACACTGCTTATGTCAATCCTGACCCCGTAGGAAGCGTCCAGAGCGGAACCTGGTCCTTGCGGAACACGGCCTATGTTAATCCTGACCCCGTGGGAAACGTCCAGAAAGGATCCTGGTCCTTGCGGAACACGGCTTATGTCAATCATGACCCGTGGGAAGCATCCAGAGCAAATCCTGGTCACGTGGAATACGGCCTATGTCAATCCTGACCCCGTGGGAAACATCCAGAACGGATCCTGGTCCTTGCGGAACGCGGTTTATGTCAATCCTGACCCCGTGGGAAGCGTCCAGAGCGGATCCTGGTCTTTGCGGAACACGGCTTATGTCAATCCTGACCCCGTGGGAAGCGCCCAGAGCAAATCCTGGTTTCGTGGAACACGGCTCATGTCAATCCTGACCCCGTGGGAAACGTCCAGAGCGGATCCTGGTCCTTACGGAACACGGCTTATGTCAATCCTAACCCTGTGGGAAGCGTCCAGAGCGGAACCTGGTCCTTGCAGAACATGGCTATATCAATCCTGACCCCGTGGGAAGCATCCAGAGCAAATCCTGGTCACGTGGAACACGGCCTATGTCAATCCTGACCCCGTGGGAAACGTCCAGAGCGGATCCTGGTCCTTGCGAAACACGGCTTATGTCAATCCTGACCCCGTGGGAAGCGTCCAGAGCGGATCCTGGTCTTTATGGAACACGGCTTATGTCAATCCTGACCCCGTGGGAAGTGCCCAGAGCAAATCCTGGTTTCGTGGAACACGGCTTATGTCAATCCTGACCTCGTAGGAAGCATCTAAAGCGGATCCTGGTCCTTGCAGAACTCGGCTTATGTCAATCCTGGCCCCGTGAGAAGCATCCAGAGCAAATCCTAGTCACGTGGAACACGACTTATGTCAATCCTAACTCCGTGGGAAACGTCCAGAGCGGATCCTGGTCCTTGCGGAATACGTCTATGTCAATCCTGACCCCATGGGAAGCATCCAGAGCAAATCCTGGTCACGTGGAACACGGCCTATGTCAATCCTGAACCCGTGGGAAGTATCCAAAACAAATTCTGGTCCCATAGAACACGGCTAAAGTCAATCTTGACCCCGTGGGAAATGGCCAGAGCAACCCCTGACCCCGTGAAATGCACATAATGTCAACTTCATCCATCACTTACAGTTCCTCTCGACTCGTAAGGGAGAAAACTCTTTTGTAAGATCCTTACGACTCTCAAGAGAAAACGCACTTAGGAATCCTCACGATTCTTAAGGAGAAATTACACTTACGAGATCCTCACGACTCGTAAGGAGAAATACCTTTATGAGACCTTCACGGCTCATAAAGTTGGAAATCCTTAGGAGGCAGATCTGAACCTGACTCCTAAACCATTGTTGTCCTACAAGGAGATCAAAATAGATTATCCACAAAATGCATTTACTAGAAAGGACACACCATCATGAAGAAAAATATGTCTTTTATTCATGAATCAAAATGAATACAAAGTACAATTTATGAAAGAAAAAAAAATACTCTCATTCAGGAGTATGTACAAAAGAATAATTAAAAAATATACAATTCTTCAAGCCGGCGGACGATTTAATAGGTTTGCCAGTTCATCCTTTTTCTGCTGGGCCTCAGCCTCATGATTCCTTATCGCTAAGAGACGGGCCTCCGCTTGAGATTGCTGAGCCTGGTATGAGGCAAGATGACTTTCAAGCTCTTTTTCGGTAACTTTATGAGCTTCGACCATTTCGCGAGTGAAAATGACGGCTTTATCAATGGCTACCACCTCCTTGATAGCCTCCTGAAGCCTCCGCCAAAGATCATACGCAGAGTGGTCTTGGCCGTAAGATTAGCTTGAAGTTCCCCTAGCGCAATTGAAGCCAGCTTCCTCTCTGAGAATTTTCGGCTGAGCCTCTTCTCGCATGACAGCATATTTGAGGTGCACCGCTCAATCAGCCCCCGTAAGCTCGCCTTTGCAGCCACAACCTCTGAAGGGAGGCATGTACATTCAAGACTGCAAGCAAGCCTCCACCTGACGACAGAACTCAACCCAGACTTGCACCAATGTTTCACTATGGTAAGTAGCAAGAAAGGAAAGAGAACCGTTGGCTTCAGCGGCAAATGCTTCGACCGTGATCAGACTGCCAGCACGAAGGTCTTCAATTAAAGCCGACAAAGAATGAAGGCTTAGCTTTGCCATTCGTTCCGAGGCACGTAGAGCATAGGGGCCGGGTGGCATGACGATGCGAGATTCCAGCGTGGTAAGAACTTGCAAAGCTGTTAAGATTCACAGAAAACAATCAGCGAGACTCACAAGTAAAGAGCGAGTAGAACAACAATGAAACTTTACTTACCCACGGTCATGCAAGAAGAGTCGAAGGATCCCCATGCCCGTTAAGAACCTCAACTTCATCATCGGCCTCCAGAACTGCATAAGGCATCAATATCGTTATACAAAATAATAATAGTGCCGTGAGGAGTAGGCAAATAACACTAACCCTGCCCGAAAGAAAGGACGACGCGTTGAGGGGATATCGCCTGCGGAGCAGCCATCTCTAACAGACGCTGAAAAGACTTCCTGGGGGACAAGTCCGCGATGGACGCCGCCAATCCGCGCAATTCTGAAAAGACAGAAAGGTTCAGATAATGGAGAGATTATTAATATAAAACATAGAAGACTACCTTCGATAGTCCTCCCACTCTGGACTGGAGGGATAGCAGCTTCGGCAGCCTCCTCCATGCCCCCAGGCACATCATCGGGGACGTGAGCCGGTATAACAACTTCCAACTGAGGAGCAGCGGCCACCACTGCAGGCTCCAATGAAATGACGATAGCCGCGACTACCTGTCCCCTGGTCTCCGGGCCATCCCCAGAAAGATCCATTGAATCCACGGCCGATGAAGATGCCTCTGCCGGGGGAGCAAGCACCGGGGGAACGGTAGTCACCGAGGGGAGCTCCGTGGCAGGAACAATAGTTGTATCAACCCCCTCCACACTTACTAGTATCTTATCGGGGATATTTGCGGAGTCCATAAGCGAGGCGCGACTCGAACTCAGATCCTCCGCCATTGCCGAAGTCCATGCAAAGTTTTCACGAGGATAAGTAGGATATATATATAAGTAGTGCAAAATACTACAAAAGGATATATAAGTATACCAATGCGCAAAGGAGTTTCTAGTGTGGCTTATTCAAGCCGGCGTTCCTTCCTGAGGAGGCATGCTCGCCGAGGTTCGAGGGTAGACTTGTGTCCACCGGTCCACAACGAAAGCGCGTCTTCGGCATTGGCCGAGATAGGCTGTTTAAGAGCTATCTCGCATCCCACTTCCAAAGGACCTATAAATATCCGCCTTATCGATGGAGGGTCTTCGTAAAAGATGACGGCAGGATAAGGCCTCTTCGGGATCCTTACATTCTCAGCTTCATCCTGGGAGCATCTTATACCCTCAGCCAATTGCGCGGCTTCCTCAGCAGATGAACCGGGAAAAAGAAGACCACCATCCGGCTCTTGCATGGCTATTGGCTCGTCTTGAAGAATGGGTTCGGATTCCACTAAAAGGTCGAGCAAATTGGTGACCGTCTTCCTTCGCCTCTTTGACCCAGAACTAACACCAGAAGACGATCGCTTCTTTCACCTCGGTGCTTTGCTGCGACGTTGACCCACTTTGCCTTCAATATCCTCACTCGGCGGTGCCACCGATGACGACACTGCCATTGCTGACGCCGCAGCCGATGATACTGTTACCGGCGCCTTATTGGCCCTTGATTGAGCTCTGGTGCACAGCGGCATACCAGCTGTGTGAGTTAGATCCACTTCCGCCGCCTCAGGAATAATCACAACTCCAGCATCTCTCAAGGGATGGCGAACCACTTCCCGCGTTCGCGGCGGGACTCCCGTAGCCTGAATCGGAGTGAGAGCCCTATATCCGAGGAGCATCCTTCTCTCCTCAGCAATAATGGGACTGACTCGGTGGAGATACCAACCCGTGAAAGCCCCCACGCATCGAGGAATATAGTCAGCTTCAGTAATCATGAAGCGAGAGCCGGTGTTCAGCCGCATAAAGTGATGAGTGGCGTCACGAACAACTTCCGACGACGGGCTAGGCTCCACTGTAAACGCTTCAAAGGGGACACCCTGGTCATATCCCAATTTCCGAGCAAAGCTGTGGGGGTTGTACCGCATAAAAAGGGCCGCACCGTTTTGACGAAACACCAGATAACCCGGTCTGATTGAATATAAGTGCGCGGCTTCTTTGGGCTTCAGGGAGGGTGCTCCCTCTTTTGACTAGTCAAAAAGCTGCTGAATCGGTCCTGAAGGACTCGATCGTTAAACACCATCCCGTCCACATTGGCATAAGGACTAAGAAGCACACGAATAGCGCCGGATTGAGTCGGATCAGGAGCAGAAGCATTCACCAACCTCATGAGCCGCGGAAAAGTGTAGGCATGATAAAAGCTAGGTCTCTGATGCGCGGTAAATGCCCCTAGCTCAAGCATCTTAATCCATGACGTAAAGTAATGGAGGGAGAAATTTACCACATTCACGCCTGGGGTTGAAGTATTGGCTGTGGCGCTTAGCCCATGATACAGATGTGCTAGCCCCGCAATGCCCACGGCTAGTCGCGTCCCCTCGGCAATGCGATGGGCAGGGTAAATGACCGAGGCTCTCATGAAACGACGGTGCGTGGGAACGGCGAACCAGCTGAGGCAGACACTGATAAAACCCACGAAGAAAGTCTCTTCATCTATACCAGGGGCTGCGATCGACTCAAAAGGTACAGCCGACAGGATTGGAATGTAGAACTGCGGCAAATCCTCTTCTTTAGCCGGTAGCTTATTTAGACTGAACCCGAAGGGGTCGTTGATATTCGGGAACTTTGGAGCCGTCTTTAATAGAACGTCTCCGCGAAGGAAGCAGGCGATAAAGCTTTTGAAGGTGACGGCCTGTTCCTCCGAATCTGTGAACAGCTTCTCAAAAATACCCAGAGTCTTGATTAAACTTGGGTACTTGTGGCAGACGGCATTTTCAGTAGACGGGCCGTCAAGCATAGCAGGCTCAGTTTCGAAAACATACTCATCAGGAGGCAGCATTTCTTCATAGAGCATCCCCTTGATCGGCAACCCCGAGATTTCACGAAACTCTTCAAGAGAAATTGAAACTTTGCGGTCCCCTAGCAAGAAGGTGTTAGTGGGAAGATTCCATTGATTTAAGAAAGCCTTAACCCACCAGACATGGGGGAACTGATAGTGGAAGAGAGACGCGTACACCGCCTGATAGAGCCCGACACTCTGCAGTCGCGCACGATGGGCGGACAGGATATAACGAGCCCAGAGAAAGTAACCCGTGGGTTGTCGAGGAGTAAGCCCTATTTTGTAAACCCGTCCTCAGGGCTGGGCTTCACCTTGGCAGATTCGACGCCCTAAGATATCTATAGCCGGCATGGGGTAATTTGGAATCCCAGATGTCGACGGCTCAAGCTGTCCCGTAGGGGTCCAATTCAACATCTCCACAGCAAAGGCAGTCTGTGGATGCTCCATCGGCAAAAATGGGTGGGTAGGCTCCGTTGGTATCTCACAAAGAATGCTGCAGCGACCGCAAATGATATGCCCGTACCAGGTCCCCCATAAAAACAAGTAGGTGCAATTAGGATCATGAGCTCTAATCATCTCTATTACCTCTTCATCAGACAGTGACTGAGGAAAGGCAGCCTCCGAGCGGGTGAAAGGGAAGTATGGAAGAGAAGTCATTGTTCCTGAAATGAAGGAAGGAGAAACTGTTAGTGAAGCAAACACGTGTATATATGTATGTTTATAAATGCACATATAAAAAGACAGTGGAAGAAAGCGACAAAAAACTTATTTTATGGGACCATTGGTTACAAAACACAGGGGCCCCACAAAATCAAAATAGCGGCTCACTAATGATGAGGCAAGATAATCATTATGGGAATAAAAGGAAGATTCTCAATAAATGAACAGTGGATTGTAAAAAACTCTACGCATTCCCCAAGGAGGAAACCCACTGCAAGAACTCTATGCAAATCATGAAGGGTCTCTCTGGAAGCATTTTTGCAAAGAACAACTCAGGGCAAGAAAATCCCAAGAAGTTCTCTGTGAAGAACTGAGTTCTTTAGAGGAATTAAATTCCTTTTGAATAAAGGAATTAAATTCCCAGAAAATTGGTAGAGCTAAGCTCTTGGAAATGGAATTAAATTCCAGAGAGAGACAAAGGCCGTCATCAAACCCCTAAGATCAGAAAAAAGCCTAACAATGGGGTTTGCTACCCAGAGATTGTGCACTCCTAAAGATTAGAAAAATGGGTTCTTTGAAGGGAAAAACCCTTGGTGTGGATTTAAAATCCAAAAAGAGTTCTTTTATGTATAAAAGTTCTTCGGATGCTCAAAACCATTACCTGAAGAAAGGATTCTTTCGTGGACAGAGTTAAACTCTGAAAAAATGGGACAGAAAACTAAGCTCTGAGAGAGAGAATCAAATTCTCAAGGCAAGAACAAACAAGGAAGAAGATGAAAGAGTGGAGGCGCTTCTGAAGAGACCCCTGCATTTATAGGATGTGATGGGAAACGGTTCATCTACCCCTTCCCCAGGCAGATCCAACGGCCACAAAAGATGACAGCGTTGCACTCACGTGCAAACACGTGAGAACAACGTTGTGGGGGCATTTGTTCCCTCATAAAATATCAGGAAAAACCCCAATGGGACATCACGTGCTCACACATGACCAAGGGTCACGTGATGGTTTCCTGAGACTCTGTTATAATATAATTAAATTCTAATCAAGCAAGCAATTACTGGAGTCATGTGCCCACATGTGATGGGCCTTTAAAGAACCCACTGAAAAAATTAAAAGGCATAATAAAACTGCAAGGAAAGATCCCGATGGGGCATCACGTGTCTACACGTGACCAAGGGTCACGTGCTGACACGTGATAATTCCTGAGTTCTTTAAAAACAGAATTAAATTCTGGTTAAATGCTTAATCCTGGGGGGTCACGTGTCAACACGTGATGGGATCCTAAGATCTCTGGAATAATAGAATTAAATTCTAATTAAATGGTCAAACAGAAGGTCACATGTCAACACGTGACAGGCTCTTAAGCCTTCTGAACTAATAGAATTAAATTCTAATTAAGAGGGAATCGAGAACCCTAACTGGAAAAATATTTCTTTAAATCTTTCCAAACAAAAAAGATGGTGCTCCGTAAAATGGAGCACCGCTGGATTAAAAATCCAATGGTGATTAAAAATCACCAATTTATGGAAAGATTTTATACAAAGAAAGATTTTCCTGAAATTTGCCAAGAATAACAGATAGAATGTCTTTCGGATTAAAAAAATCCAATGGTGAATAAAATGCACTGGATGATCTAAAAGATCATGTTGGTTAAAAAAACAACCAAAATCTCTCAATGAAAGATTGACTAAATAAATTGATTCTTTTCTTTCTCCTAAAAATAGGAGCCAAGAAGAGAATAGAAGGATCCTTGGACTTTCTTTTTTTTGGAGATATACAACAACAGAGAGAAAAAAGAGAGGAGAATTTAATTCTCAAGAGAGAAAAGAAGATTTCTTCAGAAGAGAGAAGAAACCCTAGGTGAGAAGGGGGAAAGATATCTAAGCTCCATAAAACAAAAGAGAATTTAATTCTCAAACTAAGAGTTTAACTCTTCTGAATAAGAACTTAGTTCTTCCTTTGGTTGAAGATCTGCAGAAGTTCTTCCCATAAGTTGAGAATTTAATTTTCATCGGGAAGATTCTGCCATGCAGATCCAAAACTTAGAAGGAGAATTTAAGTTTAAGGAATTTAATTCCCCCCAAATTCATAGGAATTTAATTCCTCCCAGTGAAACTAGTGTTTAACCCTACATAAGAATTTAATTCTTCCAAATTCACAGGAATTTAATTTCTCTAAATGAAATTAGGGTTTAACCCTATATAAGAATTTAATTCTTCCAAATACATAGGAATTTAATTCCTCTAAATGAAACTAGGGTTTAACCCTACAAAAGAATTTAATTCTTAAAATAAGAGACTTGAAGCTCTCCATGCACGTAAAGATCAAGTATCCAACATGATCACGTGGTAACACGCGACCCTTCATCCCAAACGAACAAAAAGGAATGAATAAGGCATCCTCACGTGCCCCCACGTGACCCTTTAATGGACTCCTCAAAATAAGAAGAAATTAGCCCAGAGGCAATACCTCACGTGCTCCCACGTGACCCTCAAAATAAAAGAGAACAAAGCCAAAAGCAGTACTGATCTAGGGCGCCTCACGTGTCCCCACATGACCCCTGATAAGTACCCCTTTCAAAAGAATAAAATAGAGGGAAACAGAGAAATTGATGCCCGACGCAGAGGCATTGTCACGTGTCCACACATGATAATTTCAAAGACTAAAAGTGTTTAACACTTATCTGAATATTCTGAGAACAAAATAAAGGAAGTCTGGCCCCATCTTCAGATGCCTCACGTGACCCCACGTGACCAATTCAAGTTTAGTGTTTAACATTACTTTAAGCGTTTTGTCGTTAGTGTTTAACACTATTTTCAGCGCATCACGTAGGGGCATGTAATGTTAGTGTATATGCCCTGGGTGCCATTATTGTATCATACTAGTTTGTATATTACTTAATGGAAGCTTGGGATATTCACATGTATATAACAGTCTTGCTAAACATGGTAGTATGCTACTTGGTTTTTCTATCTTAATATGTGAGTATACGTATTGATAGAGCTCTTAGGATCTTGCTTGACTACCAGCGTTGTGATGGCAGTCACACTAGTGGGGGCTGGGTAGTCTACAAGCACATCCTTATTCAGGTCCCTAGTCGTTGGATTATCGAGACAGTGCATCGATACTCCGGAGTAGACTAGTGTGTACGCTTCTCATCCCAGTTGGGGAGATGGTCTGTCCCACAGCCATCAGTACGTCGTACTGGAGATAGTATGCAGGTGCTCGTTAGGTTACGGGTACAGCGGACAGGACTCACAGGGAACTGTTGGTTGGTTTTATACCAGTCGTCAGTGAACAGTTCCCAGGTAACATGAGTACAGCATAGTCCGCAGACTTGACATTGCTACTTCGCCTCGAGTGTGTCCCACTGTTCTTAGATTGCTACCCTACCACGGCTCAAAGGAGTCGTGCAAACAGGTAGCAGTTGGGTGCAGTCCCGAGCACTTGGAGGCAGTGGCGGTTAGACAGGATTCGTCTCTCCCGGTATTGGGAGTTGATATCGCGCTGTGTCAGAGAGCCATTACGCAAAGTCCCTGGCCAGGGCAAGCGAGATTTGCTGGTAGGTTCCAGTAGTTTCTCAGGGTGTAATGGGCTTCGCTCCGACACGACTTATACCGCTATTAGGGGACTGACGCTTGCCGCCCCCTAGGCCCGATATGCGATAGTCTTAGACGAACAGACCGGACTGTACGGAGATTGTCACATCAGACTCAGTAGGAGTTCGGATGGGTTTCCTCATCGGCCTTCTTATCGACATCTACCTGGGGACCGTTACGTACAGCTAGTGCCGCTTGCGGTCTGTGGTTAAACCCACTGCCAGCGTAGTAGTCGAGTCTCTAGAGTCCCACACAGAGAGTTTCCCTACTCCGGGCGAAACGATATAGAGGTCGTATGGTTTTACGACAAGGGTTCGGACGCATACGTGTGTTTACGCACGTACGACTTTCGGAAAGTTTTTACCAGTCGGCTTTGGTTTAAGCCAGTTACTGGTATCCGGTTATTGGATTTATACAGTCTAAAGTTTTTCCGTATTTTTGCGGAAAGGAGGGGCGTTCTCGTAATTGCGCGAGAAGCTTCTAGAAGGTGGTGACTAAGGAGGTTTAGGTGGCATATACAATGAATGTGATTAGTGAGTCATATGGATGATTCATCCATGTCATTAATGCATCATAAATGCTTAATGACTCATAGAGTTGAATCATCACTAGATATTATCAAGTATGGTTGTTAAATTGATTTCTTTTCTTTTCTTGATAAAAAGAAATGCTTGATATATATTATCATAACTCATTATTCTCACTTCATTATTATTCTCATCTTCTCTCTCCTCAAGCTCTCCCTCTTCAAACCCTAATCCTCCCCTCTCATGTGTTGAGTACAAGGATTAGCTAGACTAATTAAACCATAACCCTTAATCTATATCACCTAGCTTCTTTGATTAGCACTTAAAGAAAGTTAGTTGTCTCAAGTTTAGAGGCTAAGCTTGGAGTAAAGCTCTCGGGTGGATCGTCTACTACTTCGAGAAGGCCGAAGGAGGAGGAGGAGTTCGTAAAGACGAAGGACACGATTCGTTAGGTATAATCCTTAAACATAGTAGTATAGAACTTCTATGTTTGTAGTTAGTTATCGTTTAGCTTCGATTCAAGCGGTTAGTCGATATTTGTGCTTTAAACAAGTTCGTTTTTAAAATTTCCGCCTCCCCACAAGTATTAGGGTGTTGTACATCGACTTACAGTGGTATCAGAGCCTTGTTAAACAATAAATAACTTACTTGCTAATTTGTATGAATTTCGAACGGAAAAAACGAAACCGGAAAAGCCCGAAATCACAAGTTTCTGTCGTTTTTAAAATGAAGTCCAAAAATTTTTCAGGGATGTTCAGAAAGCTTGAAAAGACAGTAGAAGAACACCCAAGAAAATTGGGCCCCTGAATCGTCTAAAGCGCCGCGAAACCGCGGCGAATCCCACCGATCCGCCGCGATTCCGCCGCCGAGTTGGCGATTCAGGAACCCAATTTTCCTGTGTTGCTTCTCTGTGATATTTGGTATTTTCTGGAATTTTTTAATTTTTGCTCAGGTTTCAGATTTACAGAGAAGTATTGGAGAAAAATTAAAAGTGTTTAATCGATCGAAATTATACAGTATTTGCTTATTGGATTATATCTGTGATTGTATAATGTGTTCGTAAACCTCCCCTAACTGCTAGTATGTCGGTTGGCAGGGGGTTGCACATTTCTGTAATGGATTTTATCTGTTTGTGCATATGAACTGTGTTGGACTGTTGTGATGTATAGCCGGGGTTATGTGATGGGTTATTATTTAATTCATTTGTTGTAATATTATTTTGCGGGGCACATCCAGGTTGCGGTTGTAGCCACCGTTGTATTATTTCATTTTACTGTTTTTGCTCCTAGGACAGACCCAAGGAGGGGTGCACAAACTGCCGGGCGGGGAGTTTGCCGCACCCGTAGGGGTCTTGGGTGGGGTAATGGCTATTCATCACAACTGTGTAATCCGTATTTTGTTGCAGGCTCAAAACAAACACGAATTGCTTGCAAATCCAATTAAGTTCATCTGTGATCTGGAATGAATATCATTGCGTCAGACGAATGTAAAATATCTATATATATGATAGCTATTTTAGACGTCATTTATGTTTTACACCCGCGCTAGCCCAGTCCCCGCTCTGTCGTTAGTTAAGTAACCTAACGGGTGATGACGGGACCCAGTGGCGAATGCGGATGGCATAAGAGGACGTCATATTTTCGTTGTTCTCTGCAATGATAGGTTAATGATGGGACGCATTATCTATAATGCAAAGAAAATAAACCAAAGTTTTAATCGTTGGAACAATTTAAAAGAAACTACTCGGTTAATTTTAAAAACAGATATTTTTAAATGCGGAGCTTTAACCACTCCTTTTAAAAGCTATCAGGTTCCTTCGGTTATATCAAGTTCACTACGTTCACGGTTTCGCCAAAACCATTCGTAGCCCTCCGTCATTTCATCTGGGTATTCAGTAGTATTCAAGCTATGTATTTTGACCTAACGCCAAGGCATAGTGTTTGGTAGCTACTGGATATTCATTTGTTGCATAGATAGATGAGTTAGTTTGGGACAGTCGTATTATCATTTTGGTCGAACGTCAAGGATATATACGGATGGGTTTAAATTGACAAGATAATGATGGGTAGAACTTGACATGTGACTTATGACATTTTGACCTAACGCCAAGGTCATAAGAGCATGGGGCAAAAATGAATATCGGGAATTTCTAAAGAAACTGAAATTTGCAAAGAGATGCATACCATTTTGAGTTTGATGAATGTTGGTAGCATTCCTACAACATTATCAGACGATGATATTTGGATCTCGATCCTACTGTGAGTATATGCTACTTATCAGGATATTCGTCACTTAACGATCAATGCTATAAACCAAGTAGGTGTCAAGAAAAGTGTCAGCGGGGTTACGCCTCCAGAGAAAAGAGGTTCTTTAATTAAGGAACTTCGCGAAAGCGTTGGAAAACCTCTCTAGAAGTATCGACACTAGCCTGGCTGAACGGTTAAGCAAGTATTGTACGGTGAGAATAGTCCTGGCTAATTCTTCTTTTATGGTTTGAGGAAGGATTCGAGAAACAGTGGGAGCCATCCAGTTTAGATAAACTAAAAACCACTCTAAACTTGCAAGAGCATCATGCTAAAGAGTTTTCTTCTCTCTCTCCTAATTGCAGCGACCCTGAAAATGACTGGACTTAAGTTACTTTTAGAGAAAAATATACTGACAGGGCCAAACTATAAAGATTGGCTGCGGAATGTCAAAATGGCTTTGACCTATGACAAATTGGGGTACGTCATCACCGCTATGGCACCTGCTGTCCCTGGTCCCAAATCCAGTAATGCGGATAAGGAAATCCGCAAAACCTGGGATTTCGATTGCGCGAAAGCCAAGTGCATCGTGCTTGCCTCGATGGACAATGAACATCAGAGGAGGCACGAGGATATGGAACTAGACGCCATATTTCTCCATACAAAGGAACTTTATGGAGAGCAATCTCGTATAGCAAGATACGAGACCTCAAAGAACTTGTTTCGAGTGAGGTTGGCTGTCGGGTCATCGGTAGGAGAACATGTCCTAAAGATGATCGGCTATATAGAAGAGCTCGCAAACCTTGGGACGACTTTGGATAATGAGCTTTATACAGACCTTATTCTCCAGTCCCTTCCTTCCACCTACGCCCAGTTTATCCTGAACTTCAACATTCAAAGAAAAGAAGTTGAACTTCCGGAACTCCTGAACATGTTAAGGAGTGCAGAGGGCACCTTGCAGAAGACAAGGGAAACACCCGCTATGTTTGTTGGCGGTGCATCTTCTTCCGGGTCCAAGGCTAGGGCCAAAGGAAGGAAGAAGAAGGCCGTCCCCAGACTTAGAGGAGGTGTAAGTAAGGTGGGAGGGAAGGGAAAGAAAAAGTTGCCGGTACCAGTAGTGGCTCAGGATGAGTGCTTCCATTGTCATAGGAAAGGGCACTGGAAGAAGGATTGCAAGGCGTGGATCGCCAAGAACCAAGAACCAAGGATCGAAGCAAGCTGTGGCTTCGACTTCAGGTGTGTTTGTAATTGAGAATTGTCTGTCGATCAACTCTACTTCCTGGGTATTGGATACCGGATCAGGATCTCATATTTGCAATTCATTGCAGGCACTGAGAAACCGTAGAGTGCTGAAGGAAGGTGATATGACCCTAAAGGTTGCTAACGGAGGTAGCGTGGGAGCTGCGTCCGTCGGGGATTATCACCTAGGATTGACGAGTTGACACATTTTGGTTTTACATAACTGTTTTTTTGTACCAAGCTTAACGTGTAATATCATATCAGTTTCCTTGTTATCAAATAAAGGCTATGATTTCACGTTTGTAAGAGATGTTGTTAACATCCACCTTAATCATGGTTTGATTGGGTCCGGTACACTAAATAACGGTATATATGTTTTAAACCAACTCCAAATTTTCAATGTCCAGAACACACTAAAAAAAAGTCTCCAGATTTAAATAAAGCTTTCTTATGGCATTATAGACTGGGTCACATCAATGAGAGAAGGTTGACTAAGTTGCATAGAGAAGGATATTTGGACTCGTTCGAATATCAAACTTATGACACTTTTCAATCTTGTCTCAAAGAAAAGATGACAAAGACTCCATTTACCGGACAAGGAGTAAGAGCGAGCGAGCTCTTAGGACTCATACACAGCGATGTATGTGGTCCAATGTCTATACATGCAAGAGGTGGTTTTTCCTATTTCATTACTTTCACGGATGATTACTCAAGATACGGATTCATTTATCTGATGAAACATAAATCCGAGGCTTTTGAGAAATTCCAAGAGTATAAAAATGAAGTAGAAAACCAAACCGGCAAAAGTATCAAGACACTTAGATCTGATTGAGGTGGTGAATATTTGAGTGCCGAGTTCCTAGGTTACCTAAAAGAGAAAGGAATTCTCTCTCAGCTTACTCCTCCATACACTCCACAGAATAACGGTGTATCGGAGAGACAGAATCGAACCCTATTGGATATGGTACGATCCATGATGAGTAATGCTGAGTTACCGCGATCTTTCTGGGGTTATGCGCTAGAATCAGCAGCATATCTTTTGAACATGGTACCTACCAAGACTGTGCCTACCACTCCATATCAGATGTGGAGCGGAAAGAAACCCCATCTACAGTATATAAAGATTTGGGGATGTCCAGCTTTTGTTAAAAAGCAGCATGTGGACAAGCTCGAGGCACGATCAGTAAAGTGTAAGTTTGTGGGATATCCAAAGCACTCCAGGGGATATCTATTCTATTACGCAGAGGAACAAAAGGTATTTGTTTCTCGTAATGCCCATTTTCTAGAACATCAGTTTTTAGAAAAGGAATCAAGTGGGAGCGAAATAGAACTGGAAGAAATTCCAGAACCACAGACTAATACTGAAAGTTTGGTAGAACCAGTAATTCAAGAAGAACAGGACATTCCCGCACCCCTCCGCAGGAGTAGTAGGCCATCTCATCCGCCTGAGAGATACTACGTTTTTCTCATAGATGGGGATAGAGAGGATTGCATCATAGATGATGATGAACCTACTGACTTCCAGCAGGCCATCCAGAGCGGCGACTCGGTACGATGGCTAGATGCAATGCGGACCGAAATGGAGTCCATGTACACCAACAAAGTATGGACTTTGGACTTTGCTCCAGATGGGGTAAAACCCATAGGATGCAAATGGATCTTCAAGAAAAAGATTGGTGTAGATGGACAGGTGGAAACCTATAAGGTTAGACTTGTTGCAAAGGGTTTTCGTCAAAGACCTGGTTTGGACAATGACTAAACTTTTTCTCCAGTGGCTATGCTCAAATCCATTCGGGTCCTTCTTGCTATTGCTGCCTTCCATGATTATGAAATCTGGCAGATGGATGTAAAGACGGCTTTTCTGAATGGAAATTTAGAAGAGTGCGTCTATATGGATCAGCCAGAGGGTTTCAATCAGAATGGGAGCAGCGGGAAAGTATGCAAGCTGCTTAAGTCCATTTATGGACTAAAGCAGGCATCGCGGAGTTGGAACATCTATTTTGATGAGACAGTCAAAGAATATGACTTTGTCAAAAATCCAGATGAACCGTGCATATATAGTAAAGTTGTGGCCAGAAGTGTTGTATTCCTCGTCTTGTACGTGGATGACATTCTATTGATAGGAAATGACATTCCTATGCTACAATCTGTCAAAGGATTCTTGTCACACAGGTTCTCCTTGAAAGACCTGGGTGATGCCTCTTACATTCTGGGGATCCGGATCTATCGTGATAGATCCAAGAGGATGTTGGGACTTTCGCAGTCCAGGTATATCGACACTGTACTGAAAAGATTCAGTATGGAAGATTCTAAGCGCGGTAATCTACCGGCTTGTCACGGAATCACCCTCTCCAAAGAGATGTCTTCCAAGACTGATTTGGAAAGGGAATGCATGTCTATTATACCCTATGCTTCTGCGGTGGGCTCTATAATGTATGCGATGTTGTGCACCAGACCAGATGTAGCTTACGCACTGAGCGTGGTAAGCCGGTGTCAGTCAGACCCAGGGGAGAAGCACTGGATAGAAGTAAAGAACATTCTCAAGTACCTGAGAAGGACTAAAGAGATGTTCTTGGTTTACGGCGGAAAAGACCTCAGGTTGGAGGCCTTTGCTGATTCCGGCTTCCAGAGTGATAAGGACGATTCCAAGTCCATGTCGGGTTATGTCTTTACCCTCAATGGAGGGGCGGTGTGCTGGAAGAGTTCCAAGCAGGACACCGTTGCTGACTAGACGATGGAAGCGGAGTATATAGCTGCTTGCGATGCCGCAAAAGAAGCAGTCTGGATGAAGAAGTTCCTTACAGAACTTCAGGTGGTTCCTACCATAGTTGATCTAATACCTCTGTATTGCGACAACAATGGAGCTATAGCTTTAGCGAAGGAACCAAGGTCCCATCAGAAGTCCAGACACATCTTAAGGCGGTATCACCTGATCAGGGAGATCATTGATCGTCAGGAGATCGAGGTTCGGAGAGTTGCTTCTGAATAGAACATTGCTGATCCATTCACGAAGGCCCTACCTCAGATTCAGTTCGAGAGGCTACTCGAGATCATCGGTCTTCGATATGCCAGTACATGGCCCTAGTGCAAGTGGGAGATTGTTAGTGTATATGCCCTAGGGGCCATTATTGTATCATACTAGTTTGTATATTACTTAATGGAAGCTTGGGATATTCACATGTATATAACAGTCTTGCTAAACATGGTAGTATGCTACTTGGTTTTTCTATCTTAATATGTGAGTATACGTATTGATAGAGCTCTTAGGATCTTTCTTGACTACCAGCGTTGTGATGGCAGTCACACTGGTGGGGGCTGGGTAGTCTACAAGCACATCCTTATTCAGGTCCCTAGTCGTTGGATTATCGAGACAGGGCATCGATACTCCGAAGTAGACTAGTGTGTACGCTTCTCATCCCAGTTGGGGAGATGGTCTGTCCCACAGCTGTCAGTACGTCGTACTGGAGATAGTATGCAGGTGCTCGTTAGGTTACGGGTACACCGGACAGGACTCACAGGGAACTGTTGGTTGGTTTTATACCAGTCGTCAGTGAACAGTTCCCAGGTGACATGAGTACAGCATAGTCCGCAGACTTGACACTGCTACTTCGCCTCGAGTGTGTCCCACTGTTCTTAGATTGCTACCCTACCACGGCTCAAAGGAGTCGTGCAAACAGGTAGCAGTTGGGTGCAGTCCCGAGCACTTGGAGGCAGTGGCGGTTAGACAGGATTCGTCTCTCCCGATATTGGGAGTTGATATCGCGATGTGTCAGAGAGCCATTACGCAAAGTCCTTGGCCAGGGAAAGTGAGATTTGCTGGTAGGTTCCAGTAGTTTCTCAGGGTGTAATGGGCTTCGCTCCGACACGACTTATACCGCTATTAGGGGACTGACGCTTGCCGCCCCCTAGGCCCAATATGCGATAGTCTTAGACGAACAGACCGGACTGTACGGAGATTGTCACATCAGACTCAGTAGGAGTTCGGATGGGTTTCCTCATCGGCCTTCTTATCGACATCTACCTGGGGACCGTTACGTACAGCTAGTGCCGCTTGCGGTCTATGGTTAAACCCACTGCCAGCGTAGTAGTCGAGTCTCTAGAGTCCCACACAGAGAGTTTCCCTATTCCAGGCGAAACAATATAGAGGTCGTATGGTTTTACGATAAGGGTTCGGACACATACGTGTGTTTACGCGCGTACGACTTTCGGACAGTTTTTACCAGTCGGCTTTGGTTTAAGCCAGTTACTGGTATCCGGTTATTGGATTTATACAGTCTAAAGTTTTTCCGTATTTTTGCGGAAAGGAGGGGCGTTCTCGTAATTGCGCGAGAAGCTTCTAGAAGGTGGTAACTAAGGAGGTTTAGGTGGCATATACAATGAATGTGATTAGTGAGTCATATGGATGATTCATCCATGTCATTAATGCATCATAAATGCTTAATGACTCATGGAGTTGAATCATCACTAGATATTATCAAGCATGGTTGTTAAATTGATTTCTTTTCTTTTCTTGATAAAAAGAAATGCTTGATATATATTATCATAACTCATTATTCTCACTTCATTATTATTCTCATCTTCTCTCTCCTCAAGCTCTCCCTCTTCAAACCCTAATCCTCCCCTCTCATGTGTTGAGTACAAGGATTAGCTAGACTAATTAAACCATAACCCTTACTCTATATCACCTAGCTTCTTTGATTAGCACTTAAAGAAAGTTAGTTGCCTCAAGTTTAGAGGCTAAGCTTGGAGTAAAGCTCTCGGGTGGATCGTCTACTACTTCGAGAAGGCCGAAGGAGGAGGAGGAGTTCGCAAAGACGAAGGACACGATTCGTTAGGTATAATCCCTAAACATAGTAGTATAGAACTTCTATGTTTGTAGTTAGTTATCGTTTAGCTTCGATTCAAGCGGTTAGTCGATGTTTGTGCTTTAAACAAGTTCGTTTTTAAAATTTCCGCCTCCCCACAAGTATTGGTGTGTTGTACATCGACTTACACGTAATAGCCAAATACCCTCTAGTGTATAATACTATTTTAAAGCCAATCTTAGCCCAAATTGGCTAAGTTTTTCCATAGGCAAATCTCCTCTTCAAATGAACCTTAAAAATCCAGAGCCATAATGAATGGTTAGTGCTCAACCAAAAACAAAAATTTGTCAGAGCCTCCAAACCCCTGTTTAGCATCGCTAAATAATGGGGGAGCTAAACCCAGGAAAATGTTCAACAGTCCAATAAAGGGCCAACATTTCAAACTTAATTGGACTTAGCCCAAGTTAGCCATAAGTCCTCAATTTAGATTTAACTGAGCCAATGTGCTCACAATATAATTAATTGATCTCAGTCCCAAATTGGACTACAGATTTCCCAATCAACTTTGGTTCAAGGGTACATCTCTTCACTCCTTTGATATTTGTCATTGTGATCCTTCAACGTCTTCAAAGAGGTGACGGATCCCGATAACCAATCATTTCATAGGCTGTGGGGTCCTTAAACTCATGGACTATGATGTCCTTAAACTTTATAGACCATGACGTCTTTAAACTACGGACTGTGGGGTCCTTAAGCCCATGGACTATGATGTCCTTAACCTTGGACTGTGGGGTCCCTTTAAACCCACGGACTATGATGTCCTTAACCTCAGACTGTGGGGTCCTTAAGCCCATGGACTATGATATCCTTAACCTCGGACTGTGGGGTCCTTAAGCCTGTAGACCAAGATGTCCTTAAACTAACATTGGACCACCATGTCCTTAAACTGGTAATCGACCGCAATATCCCTAAACTAAATAATAGAGCCCGAATGCTTTTTTGTTGGATCTAAATGATCCTGTTAAGTTGATATTAGTCTAAAATTAAACTAACGTATCCTTAACAAACGTTTAAGTTGATCTTAGTCTCAAATAAAACTAACGTATCCTTAAACCCAACCCCAAACCCAAATCTAAGAAAGTACGGATTTGGACTAATCTACGCCCTACGGGCGACAACATAAATTAGTCTCCGTATACAATCCACGGGCAACCAAAAACAAAAATAAACACACACGACACGAAGTGACCATCTGGAGAAGGAGAAAGTGGTTACCGCGATGCGGTAGCGTAATTAACTGCAGGGGCTTACGCCTGTAGGGAAGAGCGTCCCCACAATCAAAAACCCCTCATCATGAGGAAGAATCTGACGAAGTCTGCTACATCGGCCGCATCCGTTTAAACCTTTGATACATGGTGTCATAAATCAACTTGGCATCTTCGGAGAGGTGGACAGATAGCACCAATTAGCATCTGCCCCCAAATTCAGGCAAGACGGACCTACGCGGTCGCGTCTCTGTGTTTCGGAGGGGAACAGGCTCTAGCCGTAGAGGCAGTGGTTTGCCCCTACGGATTTATCCGTAGGGGAAACCCCTATTTGTAGTAGTGTCTTCTTCATCATCGTCTTCAGCAGCACCTTCGTTCATCATCATCATCATCATCATACATTCATCCAACACCACCTCCTCCTCCTACCTCCGCCACCCTTCTTCTCCCTCCGCCGCAACCATCGTCACCGCCAATGGCTGCCATCATCATCTAGTTTTTCTTCTTCAATCATCATCGCCGCCACCATCATCTCCCCCCACTGTGGCCCCCTCTCTCTCCCCCTACTGCGGCCCCTTTCCTCCCCTCATTGCCCCTCCCTAGCCCCCGACCCTGTCCGCTCCCTCCAGCCCCCGACCTCCCTTGTTCCTCCAAACAAAAAAGGGACCTCCCTTGTTCCTCCAAACAAAAAAGGAAAAAACTAATTTATTTATTTAATAATTATTAATTATTATTAATAAATTTAATAATTATTATTTATTTTATGAAAAGGGCAAAATGGTCTTTTATTGCAAAATTTAACATCGTTAACTTGAACCGTTAATTCATGGTAGTTTCTTGATAGTTTTAAAAATAATGAAAGTTTTGTTAAAATGGCCCAAACCGGTTGGAAGTGAAAACAGCCTTAAAGGGAGGTGAATAAGGTTTTTATACGTCCTATGGCAAATTTTAAAATTTTAACTATTATATTAAAGTGATCACCAAGTTTCTGCAGAAATTATTTTAAAAAGTTTAAACAAAAAAAACTTAAAATGGCAATCAATCATAAAAACTGAAAATAAAAAGAGTTAGAGCAATACAAACACAGAGAATTGTTGATTAGGGTTCACCACGCTCCTGTGGCCAGTCCCCGCCCGAGACTACTTCTCAGGATTTCTGCACTATATTTGTGAAGTACACGAATCCCACTTCAGAGGGATGTGAAGAATAACAATCCCTCTTCACAAGAATTACACACTTGAACTTGCGATTCCTTAGAAAAAAAGTTTTCTCCATCTCTAGCCCGTGATTCTCACAACTACGAATAACCCAATGGTTTAAACCGTTCCCGAGCAACAGAGGGAACGGTTTTAACCAACCGTTCCCCGAATTTTGAAAACCGTTCTATGTATCACGGTTCTCCGAAAATCGAGAACCGTTAAAACAGTTCTCCCAAAATGTGGAGAACGGTTTCAATCGTTCTCAGATGTTAACCGGGAGAACGGATTTAACCATTTCCCCCTTTTGATATTTTTATAAAAAATAAACCGGTTTAATTTCGAGGAACAGTCTAAACCGCTCTCCCAAAAAATGGGTTTTTTTTAATAAAAATTTAAAATTCTAGAAACGGTTTAAACCGTTTTCCCAAAAAATACGCTTTTTTAATATAAAAAAATACTTATATTAGCGATCCCTGCTTGACAATTAATAGTAATTCGAACACATAATATTATATTCAACATAACAATTACAACATATGTCATGTCCCGCTTCCCAGTGTACGGAATCGGTGACGTGGCGGGCCGCAACGTATTTACTAAGAAATAAATACATTAAGCGTAATTAAGCAATATATATAATGCATAAGAATGACAAGTGATATAAAAATATAAAAAACTTTTATTTACATTCACTTTAAATACTACTGTTTGAAAATGAAAAAATATAATGATATAAACAGTGCATAAACAGTGGCATACAAACTGAAATTAAATATAAGGAGAGTTAGAAATCCGGCTGGGCAGTGAGCCGGTCCAAGTCCTCCTAGCTAGGCTCGATCTTCTGAGAGTCCGGTCCTCCTGACGAACATTCCAAAAAAAGAAAAGACAGGAATGTGGTCAGCGAACTAGCGCTCGGTAAGTCCTAAAAGAAAGAATGGAATAGAACAAGTAATGTTAAATGAAACTGTTAGGTTGTACAGGTATATGATTTTTATTCTAATGTAGTTGTTTGTAGTTTGGTACAGAAGGTATTTGTGTATACGAGAGAATTCCATCTTACGCCGTGGACTATGGTAACATGTAGTATAAGGCCCCGTCATAACCCATGGGACAACGGCACGAGAGTTTATGTAGGTGTCTTTTAAGTGACCATCTCGTGCCACGCTATACGTTTCGTACCAATCTATCTCGTTATCCCCGCGTAATGTATTGTATGAGTTATGTTTACAAGTCTTACCAAGACCATGAATACAAATTGTTCAAGTAATCAGGTTCAGCATGTAATCATGTATTCAAGTAGTCATGTCAAGTTATAACCATAGTTCGGTCAAGTCAAGTCAAGTATTCAGGTTTGATATTGATGTTTGAATTCAGATATTCTGGTTCATGTTCAAGTATTCATGTTAGAATTTGGATTCATGTTTGAATTGGACTCTGATTTTAGTTTGGATTCAGATTTGAGTTAGACTCAGACTGAGTCAGACACTTGTAACTGATTTAGATTCTGAATTAGATTCGGGAGTCATCGGTAACTGCTGCACATGGACGACGGGATTTATGTTTTTTTCCAAGACAATTATCATTGATAACTCCATTAAGTTTTCTACCTTAATAGACAATCACTCACTTTCTCCGGCTCCCTAGGGCTCAAGAGAATTGATTCCGCTTAAACATGTATTTACTAAAGTCCTTAAATATTGTTTTATATAGCTCGATGGGGTTTTCTGAAAAATACTTTTAATAAAATTTCAAAATAAAACTCGAGTATTTATTTATTTTATTTAAGGTTTTTATGAATATGAGTTTTAAGGATTTGAGGTATTTTAGTGATAATTGCTTAGCTTGGAAAGTTCATGCAATTTTATTGTAAAACTTGTCTTTTGTTGGTATCTTGATGGTATTTTAGTGAAACTTGTAAATCTTTCATTTTTTAAAAATGTAAGTTTATTATATTTTCAAAATATATGGATTTTTTAATTTTATATAATTATTAAAAATTAATTTTATTTAATTAGAAAAATTCATTTTTCTTAAAAACCGTATTTAAAACCTTTCGAGACCGAATGCTCCATGAGGAGGTCTGCATCTCGCTCTACTAGCCCAAACATGTGCGATAATCTGCACCATCCATTAGCGGGTCCCCTTAAAAGGGTTGTAGAGGCATAATCTCAAAAGAATTTAAAATACATTTAAAAGAAATCTGGTTTTTATAGGAAGTAATATTTTCTTGTAATAATGTCTTCATAACGAAAAATACATTCAAAGAGTATCATGCTATGAAACCAAGTGTGTATGTGAGAGGTAGGTCATTACCTCGTGAAATTTTCCTAAAGGTATGTTTCTAACAAAAACTAAAATAGGAGATATTTAAAGTTCATGGTATTTAAATGAAAAGGTGTTACTATTATTATTTCACATGAGAATTTTAATGAAAATTTGATTCTAAATATTAAGGTTTAAGATTACAAGTATTATATAAAAAAATTTGACCAAAGATGAAAGGAATTGGAATTATAGGATTTGGAAAAAATGATATCGGTATTAACTCCACTTACCGATATATGTTTTAAAATAAATTTTTAAAGAAGAGAAATGAAGATTAGAAGGAATTTACAAGTTAGGAGGTTTAAAGAAAGGTTGAAGAAGGGGAGATGAGTTTCTTAGCGTCGCGGGAGTGCCGGAATAGCTTCGATTCTTCATTGGAAATTGACCGCTTGCTAACTCCTTTTTACTTCATTTGTACTTAGAGAGTTTTTTAGAGTTTTGGCTAGAAATTTCATAATGATGTTGAGCCAAAGTGTAGGGTGGTATTTATAGTGGAGAACTAGGGTTTTGGAATTAAAATTTGGATTAAAAAGCATTAAAATTTTGATTAATGGTGAATGAAAAGTCTATGTTTGATTGCAGGGAAATCAAACAGTGCAGGAGAGTTAGGGGTAGGTCAAGAGTCAAGTGTGCAAAGCCCGGGCCTCATTGGCCACGGTTAAACCGTCGACACCGGCCATTATAGGATTTCCGCCGGCCGATCTAGGGCTTCGTGCCTCTGGATTCGTGCCACGTGTACAACTCGGTGTTTACTCCATTTTCCACATGTTTGATTTTTCTGAATTTTCATTTTTATGTGTATTGTACATGTAAACTTTTGGGCTTCCAAAAAATTAAAAAAGAAAAATCATAAAAACTAATGTGTCTGATGCGGATGAAACATAGGGGCTACGTCATAGCAGTGCAAGGCTTTACCAGTGAGCTATAAGTTATTTCTTGCTGTTATTTAACAAAATTAACTTATAACTCAATCTTATAACTCATTTCTGTACATTAAACAGGAAAATTCCATACAGTATATTCAGAGTCGTTACATTCTACCTTCCTTATAAAAATTTCGTCCTCGAAATTTACATTTATATAAGGACTAATTTATAAATAAGTGAGGGTATCTTGCATGCATGTCTTCTTCTCGTTCCCACGTTGATTCTCCCGGCGAATCTTTTCTCCACATCATTCGGACCAAGTTTACTTCCTTATTCCGCAGTGTCTTCATCTTTCGGTCCAGGATCTCAATGGGTTGTTTCTTGTAAGTCAGGTCAGTCTGGACTGTGAGCTCTGAGTGATCAAGGATATGACTGGGGTCGCTCACATATCTTCTTAGCTGAGATATGTGGAACACGTTGTGCACTCCTTCCAATGAGAGTGGTAGTGCTAAACGGTATGCCACTTCTCCAACTCGTTCGAGTATATCGAACGGTCCTATGTATCTAGGACTGAGCTTACCCCTCTTGCCAAAATGGATCACTCCTCTATTTTGAGAGATCTTTAAGAAAACATGGTCTCCAGGTTGAAACTCCAGATGTCGACGCTTTGCATCAGTCCAATGATTCTGTCGATCTTGAGTTATGCGCATTCTTTCCCTGATCGTGCAAACTACGTCCACAGTTGACACGATCATCTCTAGTCCAAGGAGTTCACAATCTCCGACGTCATCCCAACTTAGTAGTGAACGACACTTCCTTCAGTAGAGTGTTGCAAATGGTGTCATTCCAATGCTCGTCTGATAGCTGTTATTGTATGAAAACTCCACAAGGTGTAGGTGATCTTCCCACGAACCTCCGAAATCTAACATACAAGCTCTTAGCGTGTCCTCCAGAATCTGAATTGTTCGCTCGGACTGTCCGTCCGTTTATGAATGGTAAGCCGTGATGAAGTTCAGACTCGTTCCCAGGCTAGCTTGCAGACTCTGCCAAAACTGTGATCGGAATCTGGTATCACGATCGGAGACGATGCAAACTGATACTCCATATAATCTCACAATCTCCTACATGAGTTTCATGGGTATCAAAAATAGTACATCTTGAGATTAAATCTTACTTTAGATTCATGCTCACCTCCATATACTTCTTTGCTAACGTCTCAGTTGATTGGCCAACTCGAAATAGAATAAAGTGAGCCGACTTTGTGAGTCGATCCACAATTACCCATATTGCGTCATTACCCTTCGTGTTGCGAGGGAGGTCAGTCACGAAGTCCATGGTAATGTGCTGCCATTTCTATTCTGGTATTGGTAATGACTGAAGTAGACCAGCAGTTCTGTGATGTTCAGCTTTTACTTGCTGACACACCAAACACTTGGCTACGCTTCTGGCTACTTCGCACTTCATTCTATGCCACCAGTAGTATTGCCGTATATCCTTGTACATCTTTGTACCACCGAGGTGTACTGAGTACGGAGAGCTGTGAGCTTCTTTGATCAACTCTTCTCGAACTGGTCCGTGTGGTATACATAATCGACTTCTGTTCAGTTGATAAAACTGCACTTTTAATATGACATTTTTCCTACTATTTCTATATAATAAAAGGTATTTATTATAAATATAACACATATGAGGGTTTATCTGTAAAAATACTATTTTCATGTGTTTATATATTATAATTAACATTATAAAGGAAAATGTAAGCATATCATATCCATGTATTATTTGGTCCATTTAAATATGCTTACCTTATTAAATGTCTTTGACCAATTCTCTTAAAACTATAATATCATGTCAAATGGTTAAGATAATATCTCAATAAAAATAAATTGTACTAACATTATTTATTGAGATAATTTTGCAGAAATTATATCAGGACTGGAATCAAGGAAATCCGAGTTGGCGAGATCAAATCTGCCGAAATAGTAAAGTAAATTGAAGAAATCAATTCTGGCAGAGACGTAGAAAAGATTTTCAGATTCCAGATATCAAAATAGTCTACATGTGTCACCGGAAGAAGCCACAAGAATTTGGAAGCAAAGAACCATCTATTCCACCGCGGATCCGCGGGCAAACCTACCTAATGGTCGCGGTTCTGCCGCATTGAGGGAGTTGGGATTTTGGATTTTTTGGATAGGATCTTAACAGCTAGTTTCCTTATTAGGAAACTAGAGATTCTGGCTCTGTGACAATAAATAAGGACCGGGAGCCTATTGGAAAAATTTATCACACCGACGCAATCACGAAGTCCACGATGGCTCAAGAATCCTGGTTGATTATCAACAGTTCATCTACCTCCTTAGAAGAGATCGAGAAGCAAACTAGGGTTTTGTAATCATTTTCTAAAGGAACAAAGTGTAATTGATCTTGTTGATTAATTAAGGTAGTTATTTTCTTATATCATTTTATTTTCTGTAGTTTTCAATATGATTTCCTTCTCTATCTTTTCTTTTTCCAACATGCGCGAGTAATTCTCCACTTGTTAGGGTTCATAGGATTAGGGTAGATTAATGGATGATGAAGATCCTTAAACTCTTTTTACATCCTATAAAGTTTATAAACTTTATCAAAAGAATAGTTAACATCCTAATCGGGGGCGCTATCAATTCATTGATAGTCACGACCACGATTAGAGATTAGATTAACAAATGTTTTGGTAAAGCCTAGACATGAACGGAGATCCATGTCAAGATAGGGGTTAAGAGTGGGAACCATTTTCCCTCCAGAAACCCTAATCTACATGCATCACTGTCGATCTAGTTTTAAATCTATTAAAGGATAAAAGGAGTAATCTTTAATTAATCATCCATGACTACTAAATATTAATGAACCCTACAAGCCCCCTTTTAATATAAAACCTACAACCGTAGTTAATCTAGATCTATATTCTGCATCCGTGTTTGACGTAGATTTAGAACCTACAACCATTCCTCCTTTCCTAATCAACACACCTAAAGTAAGATTAAAAGATTCAACGTTTCCCTGAGGACGACCCGTACTCATCTCGGTCTAGCTACACGCGACACCGTTATTGATTGCGGCTATTACTACTACTACTACACGCGACACCTTTTACACGAAGCAAATCACCGTCAAAGAACACGAGATCCACGACAGGTCCACGAATCGATGTGATAGGGTGATGTGAGATTCAACGGAGCATCTACTTCCTACAAGGCAGAGATCGAGAGCAACTTCTTCTTCCTCTTGTAATCTAAACTTGAAGGCTTTGTAATTGTGAAGTTGATTAATAAAGGTAGATCATTATTTAGCATTTATTTTCTGCATTTACATTATGAATGCTTTCTCTATCAGGTCTTCTTCTATCTCCATCATGCGCGAGTAATTCTTCGCTTCATAGGGTTCGTAAGATTAGGGTAGATCAATGGATGAAAAAATGTTTTAACTTCTTTTAAGTCTTATGAAGTTTATAAAATTTACCAAAATAAATGTTAACATCCTTATCGGGCGCGCTGCCAATTTATTGCTAGTCTCGACCGCGATTTGAGATCAGATTAAAAATTGTTTTGTTATGGGCTAGACATGAATAGAGATCAATGAAAGGACAAGGGTCAATAGTAGGGAAATCGTAGTTTCTTCCAAGAATCCTAATTCTCATTCATCACTATTAATCTAGTTTTAAATCTATCAAAAGATAAAAGGAGTCATCTTTATTAGTCATCCAGGACTACTAAATCCTAACGAACCCTACAAGCCCTTTTCTGATATAAAATCTACATCCGTCTTTAAACTAGATCTATATTCTAAATCCGTGTTTAACGTAGATCTAGAATCTATAACTATTATTCACTATTATCTTCTATTCGTCCTCTTTTTCAACACATCTAAACTAAGATTGAAAGATTCCACGTTTCCCTGAGGACGACTCGTACTCATCTCAGTCTAGCTACACGCGATATCGTTATTGATTGCGGTTACTACAAACACTTCTTTAAAACAGATCAATCAACTTCCATATCTCAGGGATTCATCTTCATGGATAATGAAGTCAGTTCAAAGTCCACTTTCTACTTGTTCTCGAATCTTTAGTAGCTTGGTATCATTTGCTTGAGCTGTTTTGATCTGATTGACAAGAGTGGACAACACTTGTGAGTTCATCACTGGTAATCCCTTCCCTATTCTCTTTCAAGACATAGTAATCTTATATTTATTATACATAAACCTATCACACGCGACTTAGGTATCATCTTAATAGCCTCCCTACCTGCACTCACGCTCTTCGACACTGGGGCATCACATTGCTTTATGTCACAACGGTTCGTCCGAACTCATGCGATCCTAGTTACACTACTCGTATCCAGCTGGAATGTCAGTTCAGGGAAAGACGTTCTAAAAGAAACATTGGGGTACGATCTGTGTCCAGTGATCATCTGCAGTCGAGAATTCTATGCGAACTTTAAGGTGCTGGACATACCGAACTTCGACATAGTCTTGGGAATGGACTGGCTGGGAACTTTCTTCACTACCATCGACTGTTGCCAAAGGAGAGTAGTGTTCGAAATACCAGATCATCCAGTGTTCTATTTCAAGAGTGGAGACCGAAGCTTGGAGCCTAGCATCTACCGAGCAAAACCAAAGAAAGCAGAGATTGCAGCGTTGCAAGCGGAAGAATCGAAGCCAGAGATAGTTCGAGAGTTCGAGAATGTATTTCCGGAAGATATATCAGGTTTGCCTCCCAATCGAGCTCTTGAATTCAGCATCGATTTACAACCCGGCGCACAACCAGTAATAAAAGCTCCGTACTGATTAAGTCCAGAGGGATTGAAGGAGATCTGCATTCAGTTGGACGAACTACTGATGAAAGGTTGGATTCGTCCCAGTACTTCGAGCTAGGGATCTCCGATGCTACTGGTGAAGAAGAAGGAAGGTTCTTATAGGATGTGTGTGGATTATCGAGCTCTGAACGAAGTGATAATTAAGAATAAATATTCACTACCATGCATAGATGACCTTTTTGATCAGTTAAGTGGATCTTGTGTCTTTTCAAAGCTAGATCTTCGTTCAATATATCATCAGGTGAAGGTCAAAAAGTCCAACATTCCGAAGACGGCATTTAGTACTCGTTATGGTCATTATGAATATCTCGTAATGCCATTTGGAATGACCAATGCACCTGCCATCTTTATGAACCTGATGAACCAAGTTTTCCGAGAGTACTTAGACATGTTTGTTGTTATATTCATAGACGACATCATGGTGTATTCAAAGAATCGGAAAAAGCACGCCAATCACTTACAGATTGTCCTGGAGACATTGCGAGAACATCAGCTCTACGCCAAGTACAGCAAGTATGAATTTTAGCTAGATCGGGTCGGATTTCTTAGACATATTGTTTTAGGCGAGAAAATCTCTATAGATCCAGCTAGGGTGTCAGTTGTCAACGAGTGGTCGACACCAAAGACGGTGAAAGATATAAGAAGTTTCTTGGGATTAGCAGGATACTACCAACGATTCATTGAAGGCTTCTCAAAGATCGTTGCACCCCTGACCAAGCTCACACGTAATGACGGAGTATTCGTGTGGTTAGAAGCATGTGAGAAGGTTTTTGTAGAACTCAAGTCGAGATTAACCTCTGCACCTATTCTTATAATACCGGATCAATCTGGCGGATTCGTTATACATTGTGATGCGTCCGGTAAAGAATTAGGATGTGTTCTACACCAGCATGGAAAAGTTGTGGCTTTTGCATCAAGGCAATTAAAAGTTCATGAACGCAACTATCCAACACATAATCCGGAACTGGTAGCAGTGGTCTTCGCACTCAAGATTTGGCGCCACTATCTTCTGGAAGAACGAGTAGATATATACATTGACCATAAAAGTCTTAAGTATATATTTACTCAAAAGGAACTCAATATGCGGCAAAGAAGATGGCTAGAACTCGTGGCGGACTTCGACATCAACCTACAGTATCATCTTGGGAAGGTGAAGTAGTTCCTGATGCACTTAGTCACCAGCCATTAGTAATGAACCTTACCGCTCAATGGAAGCTACAACAAGAATTGCATGGATTAGAGATTGAAATAGTTGTGCCAGGTAAAGCTTTATATTTGATGAACTTACAACTCCAGTCCATTCTTGTAAATCAGATCAAGGCAACTCAAGCAAATGATGTCAAGCTACAAAAGATCCGAGAACAAGTAGAAAGTGGACTTCGAACTGACTTCATCATCCACGAAGATGGATCCTTACAATATGGAAGTCGTTTATGCTTGCCAATCGGACCTGTTCGAGAAGAGTTGATGAATGAAGCTCACAGCTCTTCTTATTCTGTACACCCCGGTGGCACGAAAATGTATGAGAATCTATGGCAACACTACTAGTGGCATAGAATGAAGCGTGAAGTAGCAAGGGGCGTAGCCAAGTGTTTGGTGTGTCAGCAAGTGAAGGATAAACATCATAGAACTGCTGGTCTAATTCAGCCGTTACCAATCCCATAATGGAATGGCAGCACATTACCATGAACTTTGTGACTGCTCTCCCTCGCAGCATAAAGGGTAACGACACAATTTGGGTTTTTGTGGATCGACTCACCAAGTAGACTCACTTTATTCCATTCAGAGTTGGCCAGTCAACAAGACATTGGCAAGGAAGTATATGGAGGTGAGTAAAAATCTAAAGTAAGATATAAAACCTTCAAGATGTACTATACTTGATACCCATAAACTCATGCAGAAGATTGTGAGACTACATGGAGTACATGTTTACATCGTTTTCGATCGTGATACAAGATTTTGATTACAGTTTTGGTAGATTCTGCAAGCTAGCCTGGGGACGAGTCTGAATTTCAGCACGGTATATCATCTATAAACAAATGGACAGTCCGAGCGAACGATTCAGATCTTATAAGACATGCTAAGAGCCCGTATGTTAGACTTTGGAGGTTCATGGGAAGATCACCTACACCTTGTGGAGTTTTCATACAACAACAGCTATCAGGAAAGTATTGGGATGGCACCTTTTGCAGCACTCTACGGGCGGAAGTGTCATTCCCCGTTGAGTTGGGACGACGTTGGAGATCGTGAACTCCTTGGACCAGAGATGATCGTGGCAACTGTAGATTTGGTTCGCACGATCAAGGAAAAGATGCGCATAGCCCAAGACCGACAGAAGTATTAGGCAAATACAAAGCGTCGACATCTGGAGTTCCAACCTAGAGACCATGTATTCATGAAGATCTCTCGAAATAGAGGAGTGATCTGTTTTGGCAAGAGGGGTAAGCTAAGTCCAAAATATATAGGACCGTTCGACATACTCGAACGAGTTGGAGAAGTGGCTTATCGTTTGGCACTACCACCCTCATTGAAAGGAGTGCACAATGTATTCTACATATTCCAACTACGAAGATATGTTAGTGACCTCAGCCACATACTTGATCACTCAGAGCTCACGATACAAACTGACCTAACCGGCGAGCAACAACCAGTTGAGATTCTGGACCAAAAGGTGAAAACATTACGGAACAAGGAGGTAAACTTGGTCCGAGTGATGTGGAGAAAGGATTCGCCAGGAGAATCAACTTTGGAAAAGAGAAGAAGATATGCATGCACGATACTCTTATCTTTTTGAAAATTAGTTCTTATGTAATTGTAAATTTCGAGGACGATATTTTTATAAGGAATGTAGAATGTAACGATTCTGAAATCACTGTACAGAAAATTCTTGTTATTGTACAGAAAAGAGTATTACAGACTGTGTAAGAGTTATAAGTTAGATTATTTTAATAAAAGCAAGAAACAACTTGTAGCTCACTGGTAAAGCCTCTGCACTGCTGTGATATAGCCTGTGTATTCGAATCCCATAAGACATAATAATTTTTCAGATTTTTCTTTTGCATTTTTCGGAAGCCCAAGAGTTGCATGTGTAATACACAAGAAAATAAAAGGTTTCAGAAAAATCAAACAGGCGCAATGAGGTGTACACACTCAACTTGACACGTGGCACAAATCTCGAGAAAGATCGACAAAATCCGACCGCCCGTTTCCTTGATTTGGCCAGCCCCGACGGTCCAAAGTGCTCCAAATCACCTCGTGCTTTGCACACTTGTCCCTTCAGCTTCCCTTAACTCTCCTGCACTTTTTGATTTTCCTGCAATCAAACAGAGACTCTTCAATTCGCCATTTAACATTTTTTTAATGCATTTTAATTCCCAGATCCTAATTCTTCACTATAAATATCACCCCATACCATAGCTCTCCCCATTCTGAAATTCTAGCAAAAATTCTCTCAAAACTCTCTAAGTGCCAAGTGGAATTAAGACCCTCAGGTGGAGTAGCGAGCCAAACTCGACGGCCGGAGCATTTTCGACGAAACCACGACCACGAGAGCTTCTTCAATCTCTTTCCACCTAAAACAATGGGTATCTCTTCTCTCCATTTCTTTCATCTTAATTCGTATTTTAAAACAACTCGACAAAAGAGGAGTTATTTCTGATATCATATTCTTTTTACATTTGTAAAGCATGTGTTAAGCAAATTAAAGCAAATGAACATGCTACATTAATCTTAACATAATTTCACATGTTTTAGTTTTTAATTTAACAAAAATTTCATAGGAAACAAACATATAACAAACATTTTCACTAAAATAGCATGAACTTTAGTATCGCCCTCTTATCGATAATTAGTTTAAGTATCTTTAGGAAAACTTCACGGGGTAACAACCTACCCCACACGCACACTATGGTTCCATAGGACGGTATTCTAGAGCTATAGTTAATTCAAATAAGAGCTTTTTCATTAAAATACCATACCGTTTCAAAACGGGTTTCTTTAAATCAGTATTTTGAAATTCTTGACAATTACGTCTCTACAATCCTCGTCAGGGGATCCGCTAATGGATGGTGCAGATTATCGCACATCCTTGGGATAGTAGAGCCAGATGCAGAACTCCTCACAGAGTATTCGATCTTGAAAGGAAAAAAAATACGGTTTTTAAGAAACGCGACTTTTCTAATAAAAACTAATTTTAGAAAAAAATTATATAAAATTATGAAATCAGTATTTTCAATAAAAGCGTATTAAGAAACTATATTTTTAAAATGAAAAATTAGAATTTTCAATAAAATACCACCAAATTTCCAAAATTAGTAGTTTTCATAAAAATACCATAAACTTTTAAAAATCTAGGTTTTATCACCAAAACACCACAACAATTAAAATACATGTTCATGAAAACCCTAAATATTACAAATCACCATCGAGATTATTTTTAAACAATATTAATATATATTTTTCATAAAAACCCCTCGAGATATGCAAACAATATTTTAAGGACTCTAGAATTAATATAGGTTTAAGCGGTATCATTTTCCTTGAGGCCCGGGAGCCAGAAAAAGTGAGTGCCTGCCTATTCAGGTTAGACAACTTAACGGAGTTATTAAATGACAATTGTCTTGGAAAAAAACACAAATCCTGCCGTCCATGTGCAGCAGTTGCCGATTTCTCCTGAACATAAGATTTTTAACAATTTACATCAATTCACATGGAAAAGACCTAAACTTGAATCCAAACTCAAATCTAAACTTGAATATAAACTCGAACTCAAACCCTAAATTCGAAACTCGAATCTAAAGTTGAACTTGAACTCGAATCAAAACTTGAATATGAACTCGAACCCAGCCTACTCGAACCAATTTGACTCGAACCAAGATTGCGATTGACATGACTCGCATATCCCTCGACTACATTCTACACCTTTTGCAATTTATGGTTTCGATCAAGATATGTTAATCAATCAATCAAATCAATTAAGTATATTAACCAATTATAATATATTATACTCGAGGTACTTGAGATAGTTTCTTGTGTGAATCCAACGGAGCTTCAGGAGCACGTATTAACCTCTTTTTTTTACTTTACTCGAATATCAGTCGGGTTGACTCATCCATATCCATAAGCCCCGATGCTAACACATGAAATGGGCCCATATTTTCTTGCTTCTAGGGACCCACTCTTGAGCTTGTGAATACTTCTACGGCTGCGTTGACATTCACGTTTGGAACTTAACGTTAACATAGTGACGATATAGAGACCTATAGTATATACTTACCCCATGAACATATACTCTTACTTGTCATATATATTCTACACTTGTCATTTTCTTTACTCTTACCTATCTTTGGGACTTACCGAGCGCTAGTTCGCTGATGGGCATTCCACCCACTTTTCTTCTCTTGGAATGTTCGTCAGATACGGTCAAGAAGGAGGAGGTTGAAGCCACAGAGGAGAACTACAACCAGATCACTACCCAGGGCTAGCTTACCTTCATTTTTTCTTCAGTTTATATATGCCATTTGTTTAGGCATTTTCCTTATTGTATTTACTTTCCAGCACAACTCTTGTATTTGAAAATATTGGAAGTTGAATATAAATAAAGATATTTGTTGAAAATTTTTACAGTCTAAATTTATTCTTGCATTGTGTATTATTGTTTTCAATACTCTTAGTATATTTATTTAGGGAATGACCTTCTCTGGATAAATATGCCGCGGGCTTGCCACGTCATCGTTTCCGTCTATTGAGAAGCGGGGCGTGACAGGAAGCATGGTGGGCCAGTAGGTTATATCTATTTATAGACTAAAGCAGATTTAGTGGAGATAGATCATCTATTCTTGATGTGACAGTCATAGAGTTTGACATCATCAGAATAACAGATAAACCTGGTAAGAAGGTGGTATGGAGTGATGTTATGGTATTTGGATGACGTACTCCTGATAGAAAGTGATGTTCCTATACTATGATCAGTTATACTGTGGTTGTCACATGTGTTTCTCCATATAGGATCTAGACAAAATATCAGGGGTACCGGTGACTAGATCTATGGTTTTAGATCTAGATTTGGGAAATGTCCCAATTCGGGTACTTTGATACTATTCTAAAGTGTTTTAGAATGGACGACTTCTGACGTGGTGGTGTACCCGCAGGTGATAGAGTCACGCTCTCTAAAGAGATGTCTTTTAGACTGATGAGGAGAGAGATTTGCATGAATGACATATCACTTAGTTAGGCAATTGAGTTAATCATGACATGTCAAGTACCACACCAAATATTGCTTTTGAGCTAGCTGCAATAAGCATATGTTAATCCAATTCTGGAGAAATATTGGGAAGCAGTTATGAACATAAGAGGATGTTCTTGGTATATGGTAACGGCACCTTCCTTAAGGAGGCGGTTACCATTTCAGGCTTCCAAGATGACCTGGATGACAGACTAGCTGTCAGAGTTAATAGTTTTCCCTCTTTTGAGATGCAGTGTGTTGGATAGATTCCCAAGCAGGATACTGAGGTGGTCATGACGTTGGGTGCTGATTATAACAGCAAATGGATACAGTCTAAAAAGCTTGTTGGATTTGGAGTTCATGTTATGAACAAGGTCTCATCAGATATTCAGACAAGTTCTAAGACAAGTGTCGGTCATTTCGGAAGATAGTCGTTCTCCTCAAAGTTGAGATATAGAGAGATAAATATAGAAATATTGGAGCAGATCCACTCACTGAGGCTATTTCTTGAACGCGGATGTTTCACAATCATACTTTGCGAAACTGATTAGTAGAGAAGTTGGGTGATCGGTAGCACACGGGCTGTAAGTATGCTACAACGTAATAATTAGCCTTAAGTGCAAGTAGGAGATTGTTGGATATAGTACCCTCAAGGCAATTATTGTAATCGCAGGAAAACGATTATGATGGTTGAGGAATGACCTATACAGATAGAACAGTCTTGCTCGAGATGATAGTATACTATCGGTTCATCTTTATCATCATGTACATGTATTATGTGGTATTACGGATCACTATTACATGCTGATAGAGCCCATAGGATTCTTGCTTGACTACCAGGTTTATTGTGGCGATCACAATTGTGAGAACTGGGTAGTCTATAAGCAAATCCTTAAATGTTCCTAGTCGTGGGAATATAGAGACTAAGCATCGATATTTCAGAGTAGACTAGTGTATATGTTTCTTGACGCCGAAGAGGGGCAATGGCCGGTCTCACAGCCATTGGGCAGTTAGTCACCAAATATAGTATACCGGTGCCCATTGGGTTATGAGTTATACTGGACGGACTCGCCAGGAATATACTAGATGGTATTATACCTATTGTCAGATAGCAGTTCTCAGGTGACATGAGGGCAAGTTAGTCAATCGACCTGAGATCGTCATTTGTCTCGTGTGAGTTCCCACTATACTTTGATTACTACCCTACCACGGCTCAAAGGAGTCATGCAAATAGGTTTTCGTTGGGTGCGGTCCCGAGCCACATGGAGACAGTGAGCGGATCGTCGGGGATTCGTCTCTTCCGGTAGTGGGGTTAAATGTCGCGTTGTGCACGGGTATCCACCACCAGGAATTCTTGACCAAGGTGGACGAGAATCACTGATTTAGATCAGTAGTTTCTCGGTGGGTGATGGGCTTCACGCCGACACGAATTATCATGTTATTAGTTGGTCTGATTTTATCCACCCCCTAGACCCAATATGCGATACTCTTAGAAAAACAGACCGGATTATACGGAGATTGTCACAGACAGGCCCAGTAGGGATACGGATGAGTTTGCCCATCGGCCTTCCTTTCGCTCAATACCTAGGTAGCCGTTACGTATAAGTAGTGCCACTGACGTGCTTGTGATTATAGATTTATAAAATAATCACTGCCGGCGTATTGTCGAGTCATTAGAGTCCCACAAAGAGGGTTTTCCCGGTTCATGCGATATGATATAGATGACGTATGTTGGTATATACAGGTGTCCGATTAAATATGTGTACATGCTACACGAACTTTAATCGGACGGTTGATAATACCAGCAGTTTAGGATTAAGCCGGATTATTAAATCAAGTTTTGATTTAATAATTTATATGTGTGTGTGTGTGTGTGTGTTTATTCTAGTATTATTGTTCACTGTTCATTTTCTATCTTGGCTATTCGTATTTTCATACGGATATGCGTATATATATTTCGATACGTATACCGAATTGTATTATGTATTTATACGAAATTTATTCTAGAAAATGGACATCTCATTTATAATATTCATTTATTAATATTCATAAAATGATGTGGAGGGTGAGGTGGTATTGAGCATGGTTGAAGACATGTAGAGAAGAATGCGCTTCATTAGTTTATTACAAAAGGTTGTGAGATTTTTTATTTGGATGGCGGTGAAAAATATGAAGCCATTCTATTCTATCCTGTTGTTATTCTAGTTTAAATATTTGGTGTAGATTCTTGGGGTTTAGTTTCTAGTGCCATAAAAAAATTGTTTTTAAATTCCGCATTGGCCGCAGATTAGCGGCGAGGGCACTAATAACTTTCAATGGTATCAGAGCCATCCAAACACCCTAAACTAGATAAATGCGACATCCCAATTCCACTGGTTTTTCCCCGCAAAAACTGCCGCAAAACCAGTGAAGAAATCCATGCTTTATTGATATTTAGACTCCCAGCGGGCTCTCGATTTGGACTGAGAAGCCGCGGGAAGGTTCGCGGGGACCCTGAAGACGTCCCGGAAGGACCTAGAGAGGGCCCACCCTACCCCCCCCCCCCAACGAGACCACCCTAAGATGGCTTTAAGGGAGTGGGGACCCGAGCCCCGCCCTAAGAGGGCTGGCTCGGGTCTGCTGACCCCTTTGGCCACCTTAGGGTGGCCTAGGGGTGGGTACCCTTCTTAGGTGCCTCCTGGTCGGCTCTAATTTTATACCGAGGTCCTCTGCGAAGTTTTGGATCAATCCAAGCTCATTTCGGAACCATTGAAGTGGGTTTTTAGCATGGAATTTTTGCCGGTTTTTAGCATACTTAATTTTCGGTGTTTTGGAAAATTGAAGTGTTGGCTATTAGTGTGCGGTATTCGATTGTTGTAGGCTTTGTGGCGGTTGCGTGTATCACGACGTTTGGTAAAATATCGCCTAATTGCCTTATGTATCAATTAGACGGGGTTACGGAATTGATACACGCAAGTTTGCATGTTATGTGATGAGTAGTGCTATGTTGATTATGGTTATATTGGATTTGTCACGATGGATAGCCCGGTGTATGTAGCATTAGATGTCATTCTCTGTAATGTAATGTATATTTATATCGCGTGACGAGCGTCCGACGTATGGACTGCCATCATCGCAGCTTGTATTATTCTTTAGGGCGCGTCCTGCTTGCGGACGTAGTCATCGTTGTATATACAGGTTTTCATTACATGCACTAGAATTATCCCGCGGCGGAGTGTTCGAGTAGCCGGGTTCTAGAGGGCAACGAGCCTCCATCTCATGGCGTTGAGACCGGGGTACCTTACTTTAGAATTTACGGATTATTCGCTGCACTCGTAGGGGGTATAGGATTGACCCGTGAAGGGGTGCTCAAGTCACCTGATTTTGGAAGTGCTGGGTGACCCACTCACTTCGTTGATTGGGGTTGCTTTACTTCTGGGATTGGCGGATGGCTTGCCGCGCTCGTAGGGGTCTGATACTACAGGCTATCCACACAACCGGAGAATTACATTTCATATTTGGCTCTATTGAAATATATTTTTCATAGTTTATCCGTATTTCCATACTGTGTTTGCTTCTGTTGTGATATTTCTGTGATGTTACCTAATATCATGCGTGAGACAAATATTTGTGTGTGTGTGTTAGACGCTATATATTTTGCATCCGCGCTAATCTTGTCCCTGCCTTGATGTAAGTTAAGTAATCTTACGGTGAAAACGCAAGACCCTGTGGGGATTGCGGATGGTATATATATGCGTGGTTCCTGACATGCGAATGCAGGCTGGGTCCCACCCACATGGGAGCGGATCCCACCCACTCAGATGTGCCTGGATTCGCAGGCATGGCCACGAATCCAGGCACGGCCATGGCCAAACAAATATTCTTAACCATAAAGATAATCCATATATGCAATGAAATATAGCTAAAATAAATTAGCATGTCCGATGTAATACAAATACATCAACATAGTCGTGTCATTCATTCAATGCATACAATGCTAGGTATGATAAACTTTTCACATTCGGTGAACCTTTGGTCATGTGTCAAAACATAAGTTGCTATGTGTGGCAAACTTTTGGTTATGTGTCAAACTTAACATACATACATATATCGGGCATACATCGATCTTATAGCATGTCAGCAACTTTTATATACACCGCACTTTAACAAACTCGAACTATCAGCATTTATTCAATTATTACCCTTTCTATATTTTTCATATATTATTTCAATCTTTCTATATACTGTTGCCTTGTTGATCAATGTATTAAGTAATTTACAACAAATATTAGCTAGCTCATTACAACATATTCGATGGATCGAGAAAATTATGAAACTTAACGTTTTCCCTTCTAGGTATGTACATCGAATTTTTCTCTTATGAAACTTCACCTTTTCCCTTCCAGGTATGTACACCGAATTTTTCTTTTTACATTAACGGCTTCTAGAGGCATTCTTTAAAATTCACTAATTTGCATTTTATGAAAAATTGATCTGATGAACAGAAGCTTTGGGGCACAGATTTTTATATGTAATTTTTGTGTATGCAGGGGGCCCTCACATTTTGCTCTGGTAGCACGGGAGTTGCGTATTTCCTCTTCATATGTAATTTTTGTGGAAACTAAGTACAATATGCATTATGCTTTATTGGTAATTATCAAAACAATAAACTTTTTTGGCAGGCACTATAAGGGAGGAATGATTTAGTGCTCAATTTTTATTTTATAATAAAATCAGTATAGTTTGAATTATTTTTTCCACTGTTTTTTCTTTAAAGAATTATGGATAAAGTCAGTAGCGACCTTATAGAATATTACATTTCATTGAAAATATGAAACGATAGTTAGGAATTATGCATATTATATGGATATACATTAAGCATTACCCCTAGAAAACTTCACCCTCTAAAAGACTAAATAAACAAGCTACAAAACATGCTAAAAAAGCTTCTGACATCGGCAGCGACGCAACATATCATTTTTCCTACTCATGATTTGAACTCTTTGAAACCATACACATTGGTAAGTGCCCATGCTTTTGTTTGGACCACCATATAAAATTTAAAGTTTGTAGATGTAAGCCAATCGCAAGCCCTAGTTTGCTCTGTATGAAATATCACTGTCCATGACATGACTCCTACAAATTTCTCCTTCAATTGCATGCAAGTCCAAGCTTGCCTTTGCATATATATCAGGAAACATCTCTGTCCTGGGGGGCCGGACGTAGGAATTTTTGCCATAGGGACACGAGACAAAGCAAGCTTTACGTTAAGAAATTTGGTAAATATTATAAGAAATCGTTGAATAATTTGTAAAGTAGTAACAAAACTTTTAAGTAAGTCAATTTTAATATAGGGAAATAAATTTGCAATATGAAGATGAATTCTAATGAAATCCATAGCTTCTTTGATAAAATCAAAAATAATTCAAAAAAGTAACTGAGGATAGCAAAAATTGAACCTAAGATCTTTTCTTTGAAACAAAATGAACTACCAACTTCGAAAGACTTATAATATCTTATTTATGGTTATATTGTTGCATATACTGTTTGGCCATGTCTCTATCCACATGAATCATATTGCATGGCTATAGAAATTTATAGTTACCATATATTGTTGCATATACTTCTTTTGTTTTCTTGTTGTCCTTTAATTTTGTAGGCTAATATGCTTCACTTCGTATTAACAACATGTGAATGCATGCCTCACAAATTCTTGAACAAAAAAGATAATGACTGGCCAAGGATGATGCTTGATGTTTCGTCAATGTTGTCCAAAGTCTCTCCTTGCATACTCTTCCTCACATTTTCTATAGATATTCACACTTGAAATACTTTGCTCTGTGAAATTTAACAGAGCTTTATCATTTGGTATCTTCATATCGATCAACGGAAGAAAAAAATATGGACAGAAACAATATCTATGAAAATATCTAGATTTGTGTTGGAATACTCCATACTTTGGTTTATCTTATAATATGGGATTGTGTAAAAATAAAGTGCAAGAAAACAGTCTCATTGAATTTTACTAAACTACCATGAAATTACATTCTTTAACGTGTTTTCTAAACTTCCTTTCAAACATTACCGCTAAAATTTTGCTTACTTTAATATAAAAATGCCCTTGATATATTGCTTCTCAAAAGAATAATGGTCTTGATCATGCAAATAATGTGATTTATAGGCCAAAATATTACCCCAACATTAATGTAAATAATCCAAACTTTATATTTTCTTCAATATATATATTTCTTATCTTGTTGGAAAATGTTATGAAATTGACATGTATTCAACAGATCTGTGCATCAGACGTCTGGGTCATAGTGTTTTAAACGTTTATAGTGCAAATTCAAAAAATCATAAAGAGTGATCAGACGTCTGAGAGTTGCTCTTCAGACGTCCGTCGACGCTCTATGTTTTGGGCAGTTGTTTGGATATACGTCTGCATTGCTTTCTTCAGACGTCTGCTCGCGTATTGGGCCGAATTCTGGTGTATTTAGGAAAGTTGGTTGGAGAATAATTTGAAGATTTATTTGAAGATTTGTTTAGAGATTATTTTGGAGATTTGACGAGATCTAAATTAGGTATTCTAGTAGGGTTAGGTTTAGGGTTTCGCCTATAAATATTTTTGTTTAGTAAAAGAGGAGGAGGAGGAGTTGAAGAGAGATTTTGTAATTCATATTGAAATTTGAATAAATAAGAGAAGTTGTAAACATTTCTTGTGTTTGTGCCTTTTATTTTATTTCTTTCTTGATCTTGTGTTTGTTTTTTGAATTGTTTGGAACCTAAAAATACTAACATAAAAAATACTTGATTAGAATATTTAGGCTGTTAGCATTGTTACAGGCATATATAATGTCCTTTATACTCACTACTATCTATATGAAAAAATAATGGGAGATAATTATATATAAAAACGGAAAAGTAAATATAATTAACAAAAAAAAATTAAGTTTACAATCAATAGTTGTGCAGGGAAAGAGAAGGACCTACAACTTGTCCTTTATGTGAAATACTAGTGTTAGGATTATGCTAAATGCAAGTGCTAAAAATTTATGCTGTTTTAGAAAGGGTTTTTTTTTGAAATATATATATTTTAAAAATATATTATTAAAATAGGAGGGTATTTTTTAAAATTAGAAGAATAGGACGGTTTGCTCCCCACCCCACCCCACCCCACCCAGAGTAGAGGGCGGGTTCTTGGAACCCGCCCTCTATACTTATTGTATAGAGGGCGGGTTCTTAGAACCCGCCCTCTATACAATAAGTATAGAGGGCGGGTTCCAAGAACCCGCCCCCTTTAAATTTTTTTATTTATTTTTAAATTATTAATTATTAATAATTATTATATAATAATAATTATAAATATAATTTTAAATTTGAATTTAATTATAATTATAATTATATAATGATAATTATAATTATTTTAAATTTTTTTAAAAAATAAAGAAACGTAAATAAAATTGAAAAAATATTAAATTTCATTATATCAATGTTTTTTACAGAATAAATCCGTCATAATTTACAATAGAAAAAAATCATATCTGTTTGTAAAATGTAAATTCTATATCGACGGTCAAATTTATAATAACAAAATGAATCCGTCAAATTTATAATACAAAAAAAATCTGAGTGCACTTGTCACGATCCTGAAGGTCCCGCCCCTGATGACTGTCCTGGACATCTGGTCCTATAATGGCCTGGTTGTTTGCATAGGCTACATCTGGCTTGCCTTTGCTGAGGATCGGCATCCATTGTCATTCGATCTCGACGCACCTCAGGTCTTCCGGGCCTTATACTTTTTTCCGACGGTAGTACAGTCGGTGTTTGTCTGTTGGCAGTATAATAGTGCCAATAGCGACTGTCCGGTATAGGATGAAATTTTGGATCGTATGCACCTTGGTAATTGGAAACTGTATAGTAATGAGTAGCAAAATTGTAATGTGAGTTATGCATGCTGCTCGCAGCAGCAATTGCGTGGGCACAAGGTAAATGTTGTTGCTGGAAAAGACCGCATGTACACGAAGAGAGCCCTTCATCTCTAAAGTTCACGGTATATTGATTCCCATTACCGCCCGTTACCTGAAACTCCGATGTGTCAAATCTTTCGGATCTGTAGTATTGTGCTCGGCGTTCTCTTTTCCGAAAGATATCTTCGTAATACGCGGTGAGCGGAGTCTCCATCGCCAAGGACTTTTCTCTTCTGTGCACAAAATAAGTATTCATCCGGAAAAATGTTCGAACAATCAGCCCCTGTATCGGTAAGCCTCTAACCCCTTTAAGGACCCCGTTGAAGCTTTCAAACATATTAGTCGTCATTAGTAGATATCTGCACCCATCATCATGTGCTTGTGACCACATGCGTACTGGATACTCATCTAACCACGCTTTCGCGGCTTGACTCATCTCCCCAATTTTCGTCATGTATATGTCGTGAACATTAGGGTCAGGCGTTTCACCGGCTCTGTACATAAGCTTATGTAGATCCGAATTTTTAAATTTTCGATCAAAATTTTGCCTGAAGTGTCATAGGCAAAACCTATGTGGGGTCGTCGGAAATACAGATCTCATTGCAGCAAGTATTCCGCTATGTCTATCAGATATGATGCATAAATCTATTCTATGAAGAACAGATAGGATATTTTTGAGTTGGCGGAAAAACCATGACCAGGATGATGTATTTTCACCCTCGACAATAGAAAATCCCAACGGAAATATACCGTTATTAGCATCAACACCTGTAGCAATTAACATGCAGCCTCTGTACTTACCGTATAGATACGTACCATCAACGCACAATACCGGCCGACAGTGTGTGAAACCAGCCGCACATGGACCAAAGCACCAGAAAATTCTTTGAAACCTGACAGAGCCTTCGACCTCTGTTTCTGTGGTTTTTAACCGGTATACGGTCCCCGGATTTGATGCTTTCATGGCTTCCATAAATGGGACTAGTGAGTTGTACGAGCTTTCCCAGTCCCCAAATATCTTGCATAAAGCCTTTCTACGAGCATCCCATGCCTTCACATACGAAATCTGAATTTTATGCTCTCCGCTAACCAAGAGCCGTATCTCTCGGGGAGTCATCGCCACATCTGTACGGATTAGTGGCATGATTAGCGAGCAAATGTAAGATGAAGTGCAATTCCGGTGATCTTGTAACATAATAGAATTGATGCAAGTATGTTCTTGGTTGTAGGCCGTGACCTTCCAAGCTTTTGCTCTTTTGGAACAACATGCATGCAATCTCCACTGACATTCAGGAGCTTTCGTACATACCACCGTATAGTACGTCTTATTTGACTCTTCGGTTTTAAATGTAACGTTTTGCTGAATAGACCACGACTTTAGCTTACAAATAAGATCTCCTTTTTCCTGAAACAAATCCCCGACACTGATGCAATCTTCGCTTGCTGCTGTCGCGTCCAAATAGGGTGCCGTATTTACTTCTGCCACGGCTAAGTCTACCCAACCATCATCTTCCTGCGGATCGAGGCCGGTATCTTCTAGTTCGACAAAATCGTTATTCGCAACCATACCATCAAAGAATGCTACCTCATTCAATCCAGCGGCATATTCCACGCTATCCTCCCCCTGATGACCTTCACCGATTTCATCATCATCACTGCCACACATATCAATATCACCCGTTGCAACATAAGGCTCGGGTGCAATATATGATGGTTGTGGTCGGTGTAATGTGGATGGTTCGGGGTGAGAAGACCGGAAAGATGTGGACGGACATGCTTGGAATGCGCTACTTGGATCGTGTTGGAATGATGCGGAGGTGTGGGGAAATCTGCGTTTAGTATATAAATTGTTATTATAATATTATTCCTTAATATTTTCGTAACTAAATCATCACTTGTTTCAGATTTATTTACCTATGGAAGGCTGTGTATGGTAATCCTTGTTGTTCTTCTGGGGTGCATGTAACTGCAGCAGTGGACTGGGAGAACCTGGATTTATGGATTTTATTAAATGTTTGAATATTAGCATCTTGGTATTACTAAAATGTTTAAATATGGGTTTATAAAATGTTTACCCATGAGTTTGAAGGTTTGAATATTGTTGTGTATAGTCATCGTTGACCATGTGACCGTACCCCCAGGAACTCTCTCCAGCATTACCATCATAATTACCCGTTGGAGGGGCATCTGATACTTCCAATTGCTCCTTCTGAACCAAAAGTTCAAAAGAATGCTGGTTGCTTGAGAGACCGAAATCTATCATCGAAGATATTGATACATCGTCTATAATTTCAACCAATGCATTTCCACTGAACATAGGCCATATACAACTTAACTTAACCCTACTTTCACGGGGATCGTATTTCGTAATTTTGAACACTTTAGTCTCTAGTTCATCATAAGTCGTTGATGCTTCCAATCGCATGATTCGTGCGGACCCGCCCATATACTCGGGACCTTGTGCACTTGTGATAACCTGGCCATCGTATTTACATACAACAAATATACTTGGGGAGTCCATAATCCTGCACAAAAAACAGTTATATTTTTTATGTTGTGTTGAAATTGCAAAGAACTTTCAAACTCGAAGCAAAATTACCATTTATCTGTAAAAAAGTAATCTCAGTTTGATAATCTTGGATCTTCTTTTTTTAAGTTTTTTATTAATAATGTTCCGTCTATAAAAGATTGCTTACTTCCAATACTTTATGAACTGTTCCGTCTTGATCCTATCCAGCAGCTCCTCCTCGCAGACTATGGTACTGAACTTGACCTTCTTCTAAAACTCCACACTTACACAAAATTGATAGCGGAGAAGAATTGATCGAAATAAATGGATAGTGACCGGTGTAGGATGAAAATTTGACAGAGATGAAATGGGTAGTGAAATGTATAGCGGATAACTATTTATAGAATATGAGGGCCAGCAGGATATTGAAGAGGGCGGGTTCTAACAACCCGCCCTCTTCAACTGACCTGACACACAGACAGACAACACTGACATAACGCACAGTGTATGGTATAAATAATTATTGAAGAGGGAGGGTTTTAATAACCCGCCCTCTTCATTAAAATCCGCCCTCTTCAATATGATGTCCTTCTGACACTTACACAAAGAAAACTGATGTGACACTTACACTTACACAAACTCACGTTTTAATAAATAAATATATTAAAATAAACTGATTTGACAATACAACTTTACAAAAGTATATAAAAAAACAAAATTAATGAAGAGGGCGGGTTCCAGGAACCCGCCCTCTTCCTTTGTGAATAGGAAACCCCAGGAACTGATTTGACACCTTTCTGGTAATTAATGAAGAGGGCGGGTTCCTGGAACCCGCCCTCTTCCTTTGTGAATAGGAAACCCCATGAACTGATTTGACACCTCTCTGGTAATTAATGAAGAGGGCGGGTTCCTGGAACCCGCCCTTTTCAACTGATTTGACAAAACAGAGACTGTAGCGGGTTCCTGGAACCCGCCCACCCTCTATAAAACCCTCGATCAGTTTGAGAATCAACCGCACTTTCTAATCTCTACTTGATAAAACCCTCGACAAATCTCTGCTCCAGTGCATTTCAATGGAGAATCAACCACTCGACAAATCTCTGCTTGTGCATCAAAACGAACACAGATCATTTAATATATTACACGGGGAGGAAATATTCTGAACTTAGTTAATTTTTTTTAATTACACCTTTCATTTAATTCTAATAGTTGAAAATAACATTATTTAATTTTGCAGGATGGAGATAATCTCACCGTCGTCACCCATAGCTCGGACAAATGGATAGTTAGCGACCAACGAATAAACCAGCGGCTTAGACGGGCCGGATTTTATGAAGCGTCGTTGATTCGTCATATCCAAATCGACCACACCCTCGTCACCTCTCTGGTTGAACGCTGGAGAAAAGAGACCCACACCTTTCATCTTAGATGGGGTGAGGCCACAATCACACTCCAGGATATTGGCCTCTCACTCGGTTTACGGGTCAATGGGGCTTGGGTTGGTCGGAGGAAAAATTGTTGGTCCAGATACCGACCACCCATACTGGGATAGATATGCCGAGTCTGTTCTCGGACAGGTAACAATTTCATTCTGATTCACCTCTTTAGTGTACCTATTTTATGTTGTACATTATTTCTAGCTTTAATATTTCAAAAAAAAATGCTAATATCAGGCACTAGGAGGCTACAGTAAGGGGTATAAGATCAGTTTAAACTGGCTTAAAGATACATTTAGTAATATCCCTGATGAAGCCACCGATGAATTCTTAGATAGACATGCACGTGCCTACATTCTGTACATGATTGGTCCTTGGTTGATGCCGGACCAATCAGCAACGCATGTTCATCCCTTATACCTTGGCTTTCTAATGGATTTTGACGTCTGTGGCCAATATGCTTGGGGAGCAGGGGTCCTGCCCTTTCTTTATAAGGAGCTCGATAAGGCATGTGCTCCTACGAAGAATAAAATTTGTGGATGCATTACATTGCTTCAGGTAAATTCTTTATTTTTCACAGCTAGAATTTTGCAAAATTGCAATATTGGTTTTCTCTCTTATAATCTGAAACTTTATTTATAGATCTGGTCAGGGAGCATATGTATATAGGAAGACCGGAGAATGTAAAAATAACTGGCTTGGATATCCCCGGAAAGCCGCTCGGCTGTTGGTGGAATGGGAAGAAAGCGTATAAGGCACCTCATCGAGTACTTAAGTACTATAGAGATGAGTTGGATCGCATGGAGGCGGCTCAGGTAACCATAACTTAGGTAATTAAATTTGTTTTACAATTTTGAAATAGCTTAATCACAATTTTTTTACTATGTTATTTGCACAGTTCCTGTGGATGCCTTATACAGCAGATAGTCTACAACGCTTACCCAGCATCTGTCTCGAAGGAGAGCCGGTTTGGCGGGCTTGATGCCCACTCCTCTGCATTAATGTGGTTGTCATGCACCTCCCGGATAGGGTGTTGCGACAGTTTGATAGATCGCAGCATATTCCTGTCCCGCCGCCTTCGCCTATGACAACAGAGAGAGACATGCGAGGAGGAAAGACGGAGCGTGATTGGAGGGAGCATCATCATCAATATTTGCTGAGATGGGAGGATAGGCAGCGTAGTATTGCCTTACAACAAATAGGTGACCACACAGCCACCGACGCTACCAAAGCATATCTACAGTGGTATAAGCGTGTCACCATACGATATCTTTCTGCTCCCCCCCAACAACTTCCCAAACATCTCGCGGTACGAGCCTAGAGGCCACATGGAACGAGATTTGGTAAGTTGAATTCTTTATATCATATTACTTTTTAACATCCGGCGGTATGGTCAATACTTATTTCTTATTTCTAATGTAACGACAGGCTCGTGGGTTGCATATCGTACAAACAATGGTGCATGAACCATACCCGATTGATGTTGGTCCGGCATCTCAGGCTCGATTTTCAAATGTAGATAATTTAATTGGTGGTGTATTCGGTTCATACGGTATTTCTCAATATTTATCGCCGGCACCGGAGCCGCAGTATCAGCCGGCACCGGAGCCGCGGTATGAACCGGCACCGCAGCCGCAGTATGACCCGGCACCAAAGCCGCAGCATCACGGAGATCCAGCGCAGCAGGATCGGTGGTTTGGACCACCATACCGTCAGCAGCAACCCTGGCATACCGGACAGGCGCAACAACACCAGTCTTGGGGGTCAGGTTTTGCAGAACAGCCGTCTTGGGGGTCAGGTTTTGCGCAACAACAGCACCCTTGGGGGTCAGGATTTGCGCAGCCATGGGGCCAAGGTTTTGTGCAACATCAGCCGCATGAAACCGGGACAGGTTCTTCGCTGCAACTGCCCAGTTGGGACACGGATTTAGCGTCCTACGCAGAGTTGTTGGGAGGCAGCACACATCCGACACTTGTCCCACATTCAGGTTCAGGATTTGCGGATCAACAGCCTGTCCAAGACGCTGCTGAAGAAGAAGCTGAAGCAGAACCCGAACCCGAAGCAGAAGAGCAGACGCCGCCGCCGCCGCCATCTACCCAAGAAACAGGTGGTTCCTCCAGTCATCGCAGGAGGCATAGGCTTATGTCAAGCCTCCTCGGATTTTATAAGGGAAAAGGAAAAAGATAGTATTTAAATTTTACAAACAGATAGGATTTTTTAACATTGGAAATTTGACGGATTCATTTTGATATTATAAATTTGACCGTCGAGATAGAAATCGGATAGGATATTTTGGTATTGTAAATTTTGACGGATTCATTCTGTAAAACACATTGATATAGTGAAATTTTATTATTTAATTTAAATATTTTTTTCCGTTTATTTACTTTTATTTTATTTTTAAGAATTATAATTATAATTATAATTATAATATTAATCATATCATAATTAAAATTATATTTATAATTATATAATTGTAATTATATTTATGTAAAAATTAATTAAACAAAATATAAAAAAATGGGGCGGGAACCCGCCCCCTATACATTTGTATAGGGGGCGGGTTCTCGGAACCCGCCCCCTTATTATGTGCTGGGGGTTGGGGTTGGGGTTGGGGTTGGGGTGGGGGATGGGGTACCAAACCACCCTATTCTCCTAATTTTAAAACTTACCCCCATATTTTAATAATATAATTTTAAAATATATATATTTCAAAAAAAAACCTTTTAGAAATTGATCTCTTTTAAATCGTTACCAAATAATTATTAGGAACCTACATTTTAAAAAGGACAAAACAGTGGAAGGACCTACAGCTTGCCCTTTATGTGAAATAATGTTAGAAAAGTAGTCCTTGATGTTAATCGTTAGGTGCCAAAATAGAAAAAGGACATGGAAAAATTTGCGGGGTGCGGAGAAGCGGCGTGGTGGAATTAACACCAGCATCCACGAGTGCTAGCTCATATTGTAGAACTTTTCTTTTCAAAGTAAGAGATCGTAGGTTCCATTCATATAAGATTCAGATAAGTTTGTAGAAACTTTCAAGCTGGAATATTTAGTTGAAGTCCCTACATTGTGTATTTGTTTGCAGGTAAGGCCTTTTGGACAAGACTTGCATGAAAAGAGTTGCCGTTATTTATTTGGATATATAATAGCATTCTTGATGCGGTACTCTCATCATTATCCATTATTGACTTATTATCAATCGTTAAATTGTACCCTTAGAAATACTCAGCAAATTTATTTTATAAAGGTAGGAGCTAGCATAAGATTGTTCTAGTTATATTGGTATATGATTAGCCTTGAGCATTAGATTAATTGTCGGACTGGGTATGTTCTAGTTTTCAATTTTATGTGTGGCCTTTTTGGTTCAGGTTGTAAAAATTCCTTCTTCTTGACTTGGCATGGATCAATGGTCTACAAAATAAATTTAGATTTTCTTAACAAAAGTAAAATTCTTCCGAAGTTCAAGTAAATTGTAAAATTTGTCAAAATTTCAACAAGAAGAAAGTGTAATTAGCTAGGTCGTGTGCTTGGTGTTCGATGCTTGATAGCTGTCAATCTAACTAAAAAATCCTGGTTATGGTAATTATGATAGACTTGTCATAATTTTATACATTAGCAGCAATTGGATGGTCTTCAGCGATTTGTGTGTGAGTATTAACACCGTACGATGAAATATTAATCCGGGCATATTTTTAATTTGGTTAAGATACTTAATATTTTGAAGAGTTTTAACTGTTTTGGCCGGGACTAAATGGTACTCAAAATCATGAGCATTTTTTCCTACCAGGAGTTATCCTAAAATTCAAGTTAACAATTTCAATTCGAAGACCGCTTCCTCCTGTGTTACGTCTATTCTTTTCCATCCAAATATCTATGTAAATCTTTAGAAATTTAAGAGGCATTACAGATTTTATCACTATGCCATGCTTTTGACCACTCGGAGGTAAAACAAACTCGAAACTGTTTGGATTATTTTAGACTAAAAGTTCTTCGTGCTGGAATATTGAAAAACCAATAAACAATACTCATAGGAGTAATAAATTTATCTAATATATGTTGGAGGGGCTAGGATTTATACTGGATATTAATTTAATATCAAACACAGTCCTTGGTTGCAATTTGTTAGGCGCCTTAGAATAAAAACGACAAAAAAGAGGGGCCAGGCAACACTGTGGCTGGGCCGAGTTGAGGACCCAATAAGGAGCCCAGAAAAGAGCAAACAAATGCTAGTTGCGCCCAGTCACCGCTTCTGGATTAGGCCGGTGAAATTTTCAACATGGATATTTGCAATGAAGCCCCTGAATTTTTTCATTAAAATAAAAATTGCTTTTGAGTGGAGAAGTTATTGCTCATCTCGGATGCAACCTTGTAAGAATCGAATCCCTGGTCTCTGCTTCTGAGATAGGGCAACGAAGGTCAAAGATCCTGCAGAATTCTCATTTAAAGTAAAAGTGTAGAAGCAACCTTTTCACTATCTATGCTGTGATATAAAAACGGTTGAGATTGATAGGAAAAAAATAATAGCCTTAAAAGTAGGAGTTTGTTTTTACTTTCAATGCCAACCACTCCGTGTATCACACTATGGAGGGTGGATAAGCTGCTTTTACGTTTTTGCTTCATATGGGAATTTTATAGCATCTTTATCCGGGCAATGAACAGGGCTTAGTGATGCTTTCGATTTCTACAAGGATTTGTGATTCTTGGTTGTGATTTTGCCTGTTTTCCAGACAAAAGAATTGATACCTTGGCATGTTAACATTTGAGAGCTTATAATTAAGTTTGTTGCATAGAATTAAGGGTTAATTGCATACAACTCCCATGTGGTTCATCTCGTCTAGTAGGTACGCTGTGCACAAGTGATTTATTGGTAGGTATGCTTGAAAACACTTGAATTCAACTCTAGACAACATACATGAATATCTAATTGAACTTTAAAATTTGTTTGCATTCTTTAAAGTAGAAATCTACTGATTCAGAGGGGTTTTGTCGTGAACAAGATTTATTCGAAGATAAACCATGGTTATAGTGAAAGTCACGGTCTGGTTTGATCCGGACCCGACACAACCCTACCCGGTTTCCAGGATTTTTTGCTCACATACGCCTGTTTGAACGGATTTAAGTTTCATTAAAAAAAAAGTGTAATTAGCCAGGTAGTGTGCTTGGTGTTTGATGCTTGATAGCTGTCAATCTATCTAAAAACTCCTGCTTATAGTAATTGCCAGGTAGAGAAAGATTTGTCGTAATTTTATACATTAGCCGCAATCGGACGGTCTTTAGCGATTTGTGTGTGAGTATTAACACAGTATTAACACCGTACGATTGAAAAATTAATCTGGTCATGTTTTTAATTTGGTTAAGATAATTAAGATTTTGGAGAGTTTTAACAGAGATTTTAACTATTTTGACTAGCACTAAATGGTGCTCAAAATTATGAGAGTTATCCTAAAATTCAAGTTAACAATTTCAATTCGAAGACCGCTTCCCTTTGTGTTGCGTCTATTCTTTTCCTTTCAAATATCTATATACATCTTTTGAACTTTTGGAGACATTACAGATTTGATCGCCATGCCATGGTATGACCACTTGGAGGCAAAACAAAAGTTTGGATTATTTTAGTCTAAAAGTACTCGTGCTGGAATATTGAAAAACCAATAAAAAAAAATAGTCATAGGATTAATAAATTTATCTAATATATGTTGGTGGGGCTCGGATTTGTCCTGGGTTTTAATTTAATATCAAACACCGTCCTTTGTTGCAATTTGTTAGGGGCCTTACAATAAAAACGACAAAAAAGAGGGGTGAGGCGATACTGTGGCTGGGCCGAGTTGAGAACCCAATAAGGAAAAAAGAGAGGAACATGTGGGCCCACTAGCAAACAAATGCTAGTTGCGGCCAGCCACGGTCTCTGGATAAAGCCGGTGAAATCGCCAACATGGATATTTACAATGAGGCCCCCAAGTTATGATTTTAGCTGCATAAGCGTTTTCTGAATTTTTTCATTAAAATAGAAATTGCATGAGTAGAGAAGTTATTGCTTATCTCGGATGCAGCCTCGTAAGAAGCAAATCAACGGTCTCTGCTTTTGAGATAGTAAAATTTGATCGAAGGGGCATGCTACTTTTTTACGTAAGACGTTGTTTGGTTTGTAACAGGAAGCAAATCATATTTATTCTTTTTTAAGCTAGGGTCTTCGTAACATATACGGTTCTCTTTTTTCTTTAAGAGAAAAAGACAAGTGATATGTCTTTTCACCGGTCAGATGCATATCTTAATAACTTATCCTTTTCTTATCCGTTATCGATTTGAGAAAAAATAAACATGTGGTATATATAAACTAAATATATCCTTTCGCTGATCGATGATTTTGAAACAACTTCTGCATAAATTATTAAATATTTTTATTTTGCAGAAAGATCGATTTAGAAATAAAATGAAGTTCAATAATTCCAAAAGTAATATATCTCGATAACTTATTGATTCAACGGGCATGGTGAAAAATAAACTTGCATCAATTGCAAGAAGGGCAAACAAGGAGAAACACATAGCTGCGACATAAAAAGAAACTCATAATAATTGCGGAAAGTTTACCATGGCTTTCAATAAATGAACCGATCCCTGCCGCCGCATTCTCTTATCATACCACTTCCCATGCAATTGAAGTGAGATCAACATTTATTCCGCTGAGCTGGAGAGATAAAGCTCCAATCAAATATTTGTTTCTTTGTGTTAAATCTTGTTGATGAGACCTAGTCCTTTGTTAATTCACTGTTTTCTCCCAACTTTCCATATTATTCAGAGCCCTTAATCAAGCTTAAAACCAGAATGAAAGGATTTTTCTCAAAATAATTTAAAACATTTCAAAAATTCATATGAATATTCATGGGTATATAATTTACAACAAAATTAGGAAAAAAATAGAAAGGCTGGATACACATTTTCCTTAGAATTAAAATTCTAGATTCCTTTTAACTGCTGGATTAGAGCAATCATGAATTTTGGCATGTTTGAATGGCCTTTTTCATGATTAATCCAGAGCAAAAAAATAAAAAATTCCAAACAGACCTATTCTACCGGATGATAAAAATTATACACAATTATTTTTTTCCTAGCTTTCTCTTTGTTGTCTGTAAAAAACAATGTGTGTTTCTCTTTCTCCTCCTCACTCTTTTCTTTTTCTTTATGTTATTTTTTCCTCTCATCTGCCCAAATAAGCATCTCTCTTCTCTCACAAAGAATCCATCCATGGTTTCTTCTCAATCACCACCTTCTTCGAATAAAATCTTCCAAGTTTAGAGCTCTTTCCCTTTCTCTCTTATCTCTCTTCACATTTCTTTTTCTTTAAACTTGATAAACCCTAGATTTCCGATTTGAAGATAACATCAATCAAGATATGATTCACAAGTACTATGCAAACCTTAATTCTCAAATCATAACAAACCCTCATATCTTATTTTATCTATGTCATGATTTCTTGTAGATTCAAAAATCTCATTTTATTTTTTTGTTGCTCGTTTGGGTTTGATAATCAAGCATGTGTTAAATGAAATTTTTTTATGGTGGCCAAATAAATAAGAAACATGTATACAATTCGATCAAGTGAAAAAATATAAATCAATTAAAACCGTTATAGGATTATATATATAAAATATTCATTCAAATAAAAAAAATTTTTTGACAACACCTTATCTCAAATCTATCCAAACATGCAAAAAGTTAAAACAAAATCGTTGGAAATTCACTTTAATAATGCATGTTCGCCATATTCTATTATCAAATTAAAAGAGAAATAGAAGCGGGTCAAAAAGCACTTTAACAATGCGTGTGCATTTCGCCATACAAAAAGCAGGGGTCACAAAGAGAGAAGAGGCCAAAACTGACTGAGAAGGAATCTACTGCTGCATCTATCTATCAATTTCTCAATTTTCTCTCTCATCATTTAAATCCTCCTCCTCTCACTCCTCTTCTCATTAATCACGCGTGAAACTCAATAAAAAAGCGATCTTTTTGCTCGAAACCCTAATTCCCCGTTGCTCAAATCAACGGCTTTTTCAACGGATCCACCAACAAGAACCGCTGATACCTTGTGCGATTCTGGCCTGGATTGCTTTCTGAACATCATCAGGACCCTGCAGATGGGTTGCTGCTTGTCGACGTCGCCGGATTCATGGCGGAGCTCCGCTTCGTCTTTGATCGATTCGAAGAGGCAGAGGAAAGGGGGGAGGCGAGGGGCGAAGGACTCGGCTTCGAGCGATCCGAGGAGAGACCATGAGGCGCTGCAGAAGATCCCTGGGAGGATGCTTTCGAATGGGTTCAGTGGCGTCGCTTCGATGTTTACGCAGCAGGGGAAGAAGGGGGCGAATCAAGATGCCATGATTGTTTGGGAGGTTTGTGATTTTTCTTGTTTTTTCGGTTAATTTGGGATTAGTTGGATATAGTATGTGCATAAAAAGTCTCTTTTTGGTCATTATTTAGTTATAGTTATTACCTAATTTGGTGTTAGGATCATTGGCTGGGGTTGCTATAGTGTTTTTAGAAATTCGGTAGTATGCAAAATTGCAAATTGACTGTTTTTTTGGCTAGGATTTGTTTGCCATAAGTTAGTTTCCGGCATTTGGAACATAAGAGCAGAATAGATGGATCATGTCATGTCATTTTTCCGACAAAGCTTGGATCTTTGGTTTGATTGACAATGTGTATTTTTGGTAATATCTCAGGTGAGATGTGTGTTTGGAAAAATTGAACAATGGGTTCTAGCATGTGTAGAGTTTAGATAACGTTATTCTGAAGGAGTCATAACCGCTGATATTTTTGAATAATGGCATACATTCCATTTGGTGGTAGTAGAGATAAAACTGCCAAATTTTGTGCCTTGCATCTTCATTGTTGATATTTTCTCAAGGATGAACACATCGCCAATGAGGAAGATGGGCCCAACTTTTATTTTGTAATAAGATGTTCCTACTTTGGATAAAGATGCCCCCCTTCTTCATGGCTCATCTATTCACTTCATTTTGAGATAAAGATGACCCTACTTTTATTTTGCAAATAAAGATGTCCCTGCTTGTGACAAAGACAGCCTTTCTCCATGAATCTTGCCTCCTCTATTTACTTCATTTTGGGATAAAGATGTCCCTACCTTTAGATTTCTCTAAATTTCTTCACCAAGCCTATCTGTTAGAAATATATATAAACAAGAAAGGAAGAAGAGCAATGGTTGGAAAGTTTTAGTGCTAATAGATTTTCAGTGTTTATTCCACTGATTGGCATCCTATAGGAACTTGGAAAGTAGGCTTATGTCTTTAACTCTTTATGGCTATAATATGAGGCAAGACATGCAGGATATTGATGTATGAATAGATACACAGACTAATAAGGATCTGTCCTTATGGCCAGCGCCGTGCAATGGCTACCTGTCCTATGCAAACAACCAGCAAAGTATGTGATTTTACTATATATATGGGAAGGCCAGCGCCATGCAATGGCTATGACCGGTATCAAGTTATTAACTGATATGCAGATACCAAACTGGAAGTATTGCCAATTACTGAATTAATTCTTGAAATTTTCTCCCGTTGTGATTTATTGGAGTAAAAAATGCGGCCTTCTTTCGGCATCAATGAGCTTGTCAAAGAGTCCGCGTGCAAAATTTATCAGAATTGAGGGGTGAGGTGCAATCAGCATCAATGAGCTTGTCAAAGAGTCGGCGTGTATAATAAAATAACCACAAAATCAATCCTAAGCCTTTCAACATCAACCATGATTTTCTATATATAGTTGTTGGTTGCTGTAAACCCAATTAATTTAATATGATATCTTGAGATTCAAATATAAACTCTACCTAAGTAATCACATAGTTTATATAATTGCCACCATATGAGAAGATGACGGCATTACCAAGAATTCAAAGTACCATCTTCTTTCATCTTAATATAAGATTTAAGTGCGAAATATTCAATGTTGCATATAACTTTGCCAAAACTTTTCCAGGTATTTCAACCTTTCTTATTCTTGCATGAAATTTCGTTTTATTGATTTTTTATTGTTCCAGAGTTCCGTATGAATTTTGATCTTGTTAGGATACATACAGATTTTTCTTATCATGCTAGCGTTCTTGCAGAGATCTCTTACGAAGAAAACTAGTGTTATATTTATGTTCTCTATATTTGTTGGTTTTGTTGGATTTTTTTTGTTTTTTAAGGATTTTCTCTTTGTAGAATGAATATATTTATAGAAATTGAAAATAATTTCAGAGTACATTAGTGATAATTTTATTTGATTTTTCTCTTATTAAAAAGAAATAAGAAATAGGATGGATGCATTTTTTATTTTTATTTTATTTTATTTATTATTTTCTTTTGGAAAGAAATTGGGATGGATGCATGAGTTGGAGGGGATGTAGTACAAAAAAAATTAAATTGAAGAATTAGGAATAATAGATTTTAGAATGCTTAAAATGGCCTTTATTATTCTTTTTCTTCTTTCTTTACCTTTTTTCTCTACTCTTCTTTTGATCAACTTATTCGGTCTAGTCTGGCATGTGTGCAAACCATAGTTTTATAAAATTACGGTTTCAAAAAGTCAAGGATCATTTGGCAACACAGATTATGAAGCTAAGATTTCATTTAAATTGGTTTATTTTAAATGTGAGAGATAATAAAGAGACAAGGCATGAACCTTCCTAGACTCCATTCTTTTTGAAGTTTTGAAAAATGAGGTTTTAAGCCCTCAAAAGTTTTGGAAACCGCGGTTTGAGAAATTCTATTTTGGGTGCGAAACAAAATATAGTTTCAATTTGAGTTTAGCATCAAAACCCGCACAAAACAAAGGTTTCAGAAACGTTATCCCATTGCCAAACTAATCCTTCATTTTTTTCTTCATGCTTGTTAGTTATTCACACTGTTGAATAAAGATTCATCATCGTATTTTTTTTATTTTGATGACAAATTCATCGATTAGTTTGCTTAATCTTTTATTCATATGCCTGTAGATTTATGTAAGAATCGATATGTACCTATATTTTTACGTATGATCTAAAATTAAATAAATTTTTCATACCATGTAAAACACATATTTTTCTATTATTTTAACAATAACTTATAATTCGATAAATCTTCAATAAATATATATATCTAAATCATTATCAAACATATAACGACTTCGGAGATTGATGAAATGGGAGAAATTTGCATGAGAAATCTGTCAATTTAACAACATTTTCATGGTTTGAACAAACAAAAACTTTATTAATGATTCATAAAGTTGACGATAACAACGCAGCACCAAAAGACCTCAATAAAGCAAAAAATAAAACCAAAAAAAAGAAGAAAAAAACAAGTAGAGTCATGTAACAACAAATTAGAAGACAATCTTATAATTATCCAAGAACTGTACATAAGATTTCATACTTGGATCATTGTATTCTTCATAAATGTTCGGCAATATAAATTTGTAGATTGGACAAAAATAGCTCAACCCCGATCATTTAATAATGCAAAGCGTATAAAAAAGATGACCACATGACATCTTGGTCACCTCCATCGTTAAAATAAATTTATCAAGGCATATGCAATAATAGTCATTTTCTACCTTCATTTTTCTTCTATACTCTATTGTTTTGAAATTATTATTGGCATGTCACGAAACTGGAATTCTCTTGACTTCGTCGTTCATGGAGTTCTCGATTGCTTGTTGAATTTCATCAAACTATGTATCTTTTTGTCCTCATTCAACTCGTTGGGTAGCTTTTTTGAGTTCGAGTTCGATCTTATAAAATTGTACTTCGACATATAAGTTAGGTTCATGATCAACAAATTATAGATTTGAGTCATAGATATGCTTTTCAATTACTTCCATTATCTGATCGTCACGAAAGTTTAAGCAACTAAAGTAAGATACCATAGAATGAATATGCTCCTATTGACATTCCAAACTCGTTGGCTCATTGAGAAATAGCTGAAATTCTTTCATCTCTTTATTGATATCAAACGGGGAATCAATGCCCCAATCTTTGACACGAATGCTTTCAAAGTCGAACTTGTATTTAGGGCCATGATACAATGGAATACAATGTTGTGATAACGATCAAGACAACGGACTTATCTACGACATCAAAGTCTCTTGTTCTCTGTACAAAATTTCTCTCAATCTTGTATAGTGCTTATACGGTTCATTACACAATATTCTGGAATTTCTATTAGATAGTGTATATATCCTTCAACGTTCATAGACCCCAAATACAAGTTCGACGTAGAAAATATTCGTGTAAAAATTGGAGCATTGATTTCCTACTTGATATCAATAGCGTGATGAAAAAATTTCAGCTATTTGTCAATGATCCGATGAGCTTGGAATTTTAATTGGAGCATGTTCGTTCTGTGGTATCCTACTTTAATTGTTTAGACTTTTATGGCGATCAGGTAATGCAAGTAATTAAAGAGTATATCCATGACTCAAATCTAAAATTTATTGATCATGGAACCAAGTTGTATGTTGAAGTACAATTTTATAAGATCGAACGCTCATGGTACTCAACATGTTGATGGAGGACAAAAAGAAGACACAAAGTTTGATGAAATTCAACGAGCAATTCAAAACTTCATGAACTCCGAAGTCAAGGGGGTTTCAATTTCGAGACATGTCATTGATAGTTTAAGAACAATAGAGTATAGGAGAAAATTAGAGTCAAAAGAAAATGTCTTTTGTTGCATATGTCTTGTTGGGTTTATTTTAAAGAAGGAGATGACCAAAATGCCATATGGCCATCTCTTTGATACGCTTTGCATTGTTGAATTGTTGGAGCTGAGCCATTTCTGTGCAATTTGCAAATTTGTGTTGCGGAACATTCATGAAGAATAAAATGATCCGAGTATGAAATCTATGTACAGTGCTTGGAAAATTATAAGAATGTGTCTTCTAGTTTGTTGTTACATGATTCTATTTGTTTTTCGTTTTCTTTTTTGCTTTGTTTTAGTCTTTTGGCTTATTGCTTTGTAGTTGTCAATTTTATGAATCATTAGTAAAGTTTTTGTCAATTCAAACCATGAAAATGATGTTAAATATGATGGATTTCTCATGCAAATTTATCTCATGTCATCAATCCTGAAGCCGTTCTCATGTTTGATAATGGTTTTAGATAATATAGATTTAGTGAAAATTTATCTAATTATAAGTTATTGTTAAAATATATATGTTTTAGATGGTATGAAAAATTTCTTTAATTTTAGATCATATGTAAAAATACGTATATATATATATATATATTGATTCTTACATAAATCTATAGGTCTATGAATAAGAGATTGAACAAATTAATCGATAAATTTGTCATCAAATTAACAAAAACGGTACGATGATGAGTTTTGATTCAACCATGTGAATAACTACCAGGCATGAAGGAAATGATGAAGGCTTAGTTTGGCAGCAGGATAATGACGATTTCTGAAACCTTGGTTTCATGGGGTTTCGATGCTAAACTCTAAAAATTGAAACTATGTCTCGTTTGGCAACCAAATCAGAGTTATCCAAACTAGGGTTCCAAAAGTTTGGAGGGCTCAAACCACATTTTTCAAAACTCCAAAAAGAGGTGGAGCCCCAGAATGGTTCATGCCTTGTCTCTTTATTAACTCCTCTCACACTTAAAAATATGCCAATTTAAATGAAACCCGGGCTTCATAAACTGTGTTGCCAAATGATCCTTAACTTTGCGAAACCGCATGTACCGCATGTTTGCCGAACTAGATGGTATGAGAAATTTAATTCATTGTTTTTTCCCACTGATTGGCATCCTATGTGAACTTGGAAAGTAGGCTTATGTAGACTAAGAAGGATCCGTCCTTATGGCCAGCGCCATGCAATGGCTACCTGTCCTATGGTAGCAAAGTATCTGTCATTTGGGTCAATACAAGCCTTTAGCTCATAACCTGAGATTATTATATGCAAAGGAAATATAGAACAAAAATCTTTACAGCTAAAGGCCTAAAGCCTTGTATTGAGAATTAGATATCTATAAATGGATTAATGAAATCCCCCACAGTAGGCATATTATTAGGCTGAATTGTTCCTTTGCTATGTTGAAATTATAGAACTTGATTGATCTATCCATAAATCTAATACTACCAATCTGTGAAGGCGTTTAAAGTAAGTGCAAGCCTACCTCATTAAGAGAGAGGATAATACATCACACAAGTAGGCGCAAGTTGGTTATGAGGGAACACAAGGAGACAGCACGAGTCATTGTTGCCTTATCCAATTAACTTCTTCTAGGGTTTATCCATGAGTTTTCATGATACAACTATCTCGCCTGTACCACTTGCAGCACACATGGACTACCGTGAGCCTTGATCAGCAGCAATTCTACTCCATATGCCATCCTCAGCCAGTGTATAATGTGGTATGCAATTTTAGCGAAATTGATATTCTTGATACTGCATATGGGAATCTAGTCTATCCTCTTCGTACACATGAGCTAATGCACTTTTAGAGGCATACCTTGATTTACTAGAAGTGATAAGTGTGCATTGCCGATTAGGACTTGACTCTTATTGGATTTTGAGGTAATTATGTCTATGACATCTAAAAGGTATGTGAAAAAACTGAATTTACTTCGGCATGGTTAAACAAGCTTAAGGTCTTTATGAAATGCTATGATACATGTCTTTCTAACATGTCTAGCATACAAGGTAGTTGATCTGGCTACCGAATGGCTTTAAATTATAAAGCTGCCATCACCCATGCACCTTGTTTAAACCTGATAGCTGTTGTGTCCTGCTACAATGTTTGATGCAATATTTTTCCATATGCTTCGATTTAATTGAATTTTTACTGTCCGCTGTAGAGTAATTTATTTCTTAATTCTTACAGAACTTTTGTTCAAGAAGCGATACAGTTTTCTGTGGGGTTTTTGATGGTCATGGACCATTTGGACATATGGTCGCAAGGAGAGTGAGAGATTCTCTCCCTCTGAAGCTAAGTTCTCAATTGGAAGTTACTGTTGGCAATCATAATTCTAAAGAGAACAATAGTCTAAGCACTGCAGGAAGCTGGAATCCCGAGAAATCTTCATCCCTTGACCTGGAGGAAGAGTATAGGGCTTCTATTGATTTTGAAGAGAAAGACAAGCCTCCAGGAATATTTCCAGGAGTGAAACAGTCTTTCTTGAAGGCTTTTAAGGTTATGGATAAAGAACTTAGAGTCCATCGAAATATCGATTGCTTTTGCAGTGGGACAACAGCAGTGACCCTGATCAAGCAGGTAAAAATGCGAATTTTGATCTTTCTTTCTATAATTTGCACATACAGAATAGAAAAGAAACCGATACCTTTTATAACTCTCATCCTTCCGTTGCTTCCTTTACTCTCATTCTTCCTATAGGGCCACGATCTCATAATTGGTAATGTTGGGGACTCCAGAGCTATTCTTGGTACAAGAGACCAAGATGACTGCTTGATTGCGGTTCAGTTGACTGTGGATCTCAAGCCAAATCTTCCCAGTAAGAACATCTTCTCATTTGTACTGTTATTGCCAAATTCCCAATATATTAGTGTGTATTTGCCTATCAATTCATAGGGTCATTTTAGGGTTATTTGGTTGCTTGTAATTGAAAGTCCGAGTGTGCTTGTGTTACTCATGAAGTGAGAATCATGCTGTTGCACTTCCATTTAATATCAGCCTTGTGCCGATTTCCCACGAACTCAAATAAATTTTGTTTGTGATAGAAATTGTAATTGTAGTGCTTACTATATGATGGTTGCATATTTGGTTGCTATTTCCGATACATAATGTGGCAATTCCAATTCCAAGAACTGACCTCACACATTTGGAGGGTTGAATTGAAGTTCAATAAAGGCTACATGTTGGCTTCTCTGCTATAGTGGATTAGAGGTCATTGCGAATTGAAGTTCAATAAAGGCTACATGTTGGCTTCTCTGCTATAGTGGATTAGAGGTCATTGCAAATTTTTTTAAGGTTTATAGTATAAGTGTATGAAAAATACTGTAAAGTTTCTGATCATGTTTTACATTTATTCATCCACAATTAGTTCATACAACTATATTTTACACTATTACCTTTTCTTTTTGTTGAAAGTATGAGACAAGAAATTAAGGACTTTATTAAATGCCTGGTGTTGCGAGAATGCTTCTCTCGCAGACAAAAAAGTCGTAGCAATACAATAAACTGCATCAAGGGACACTATATATTTATTGCACTATTTGCTTTTAGGAAACTTGATTGTTTTGTTTCATCAAATATAGTGGAGTTTGTAACTGCATAAAACTAAAAACCCTTCGCCTTCACTGAACTGAAGATAATTTCCATTACTGCGGTTACTCTGTCTATTAAATGTGTTCATGACGTAGTGGAAAAGGTCTCATATCTTTTATCTTGAGCTATTCATGATTTTTATGATTGCGACATCAAGCAGAATCAAAATTGTTTGTAAATAGCTTTTAATTTGTGTACAGAGGAAGCAGAGAGAATCAGGCGGTGTAAGGGTAGGGTTTTTGCGCTCCAGGACGAGCCAGAAGTTGCTCGGGTTTGGCTTCCAAATAACAATTCACCTGGGTTAGCAATGGCAAGAGCTTTTGGAGATTTTTGCCTCAAGGATTTTGGCCTCATCTCTGTGCCTGATATTTCTTATCGACGCATCACTGAAAGAGATGAGTTTATTGTCTTGGCCACTGATGGGGTAATTGAAACCTTTTCCTAACTTATTTTCTATTACAAAGCATATAATGTCTGCTGTTATGAATTCAAACCCATGGGTGGTTTGCTATTTGAGAGTCCAGATTGGTCTAAAACCAACAAGCATGCACTTGGCATTTACAGTATAAAAAAACTATTTGTGTGCCATTTGGCATATGCTAGGAAAGAATTAGAAAATAAAAAGTATATAAATGTGTGGCTTCACATAACCTAATTCCATCGCATTTTCCGTTTCCGTTTCGTTGTTAAAAAATGTGTACTTGGACATTTTATCTAAGGACTTCTAATAGAAATAATTTAAATAGAAAGCCGTGCAAAAAAAAGCATGCATTAAGGAAGTTTATAATTGAATGTGAAAATATGAATTCAAGATTCTACTTAATAAAATTAGAATTGAATGATTATTTTTGTTGATATCGTGAACCTTTGTCAAAAAATCTACAGGTGTGCCACTTGGGAAGTTAGGAAAATAGCAGAAAAAGAAATATTTAAAATATGTTAATAGAAGGATATAAACGTGTAACCCTGCACAACTTATTTAAATAAGGCAGTTCACATTTGTTGCTAAAAAATGTATACTTGGACATCCTCTTTATTGAAACGCTCTTCTACTGGAAATTTTTTTATAATAAAAGCTTTCCAGAAAACATGCATAAAAAAGTTAGTATCAATTGTGAAAATATGAATTCAAGGTTTAAATTTATAAAATTGAAACCTAAGGATTATGTTTGTCCACTGTGTAGAGCTTTGCTAGAAAAATGCCGCATTTTACAATAATTTATTTTGATACTAAATTACATATTCATTCATTATTTACACATGCCCATGATGATTTCTAAAAGAAGATCAATCGAAGAGGAATCACATCACAGCTTTTCTAAGGGGAAAAATGCCTCTGATTCTCGCAGGTTTGGGATGTATTATCCAATGAAGAAGTTGTTTCTGTTGTTGCTTCAGCTCCAACACGATCCTATGCAGCATGCTCCTTAGTCGAGGCAGCAGTCCGTTCCTGGAGGATCAAATATCCGACCTCCAAAGTCGATGATTGTGCTGCCGTTTGCCTTTTTCTCGATTCTGGAGAAAACATCTCCCACGCAAATGCTAAAGAAGTATGCAACGGTTTTGCTTTGAACTCAACCGAACCCGAAAATGAAAATGAAGATACTGAACCAAATTCATCAAGCCCAACCTCACTAGATCGATCAGCCACGGTTCGAGAAAATAATATGGAAATCGAGGCTGTGGCTCGAGTTGATACGATGTTGACGCTTCCGAGGTTTGTTCCTGACACGAAAAGTAAAAAATCGGCTTGAAGTATTTTAATCACAACCCTGTGGATCGAAAGATGGACGTCTGCAGTGTTTGTATTTATTATTGTTCATTGTTTCTGGTTAAAGGTGGGTGAGATCCGGGCTTATTAGTGTCACCGGGCAGTTCTCTGTTCCTCGTTTATTGATTTCTATGTTGGGTTTGAGTAGGATTGAATTTTTTGTTTTACAAGTTACAAGTTAGTAAGCTTGCTAGTTATTGTTTTTGTTCATAATAATTGTCATCAGAAAGGGTTTATATTTGTGATCTTGATGTGCTTGATCTGAACTGTATTAATATCCATTTTTGTTCTTTTTTCTGAACCTGAGATAGAAATGAGCATCTTGGCCATCACAGCATGTACACCAACATCTAAGTTCCCTTACCGTTGTTTTGTTAGCAAAAACGTGGTTGTGAACCTCACACCCAAAGTTGGCAATGAGTTTTACTCGCCGTTTGTTGTTTTGTTCTTGTCCCAACTTAAAAAGCGGGACACATCCAAACAGTAAATGTAAATTATGAGTGTGCTTGTGTAAGGAGGGGTGTGTGGGTGTGTGGGTGGGTGCGAGGGGGGGTTGGAAGGTTGGATATGGGGGGTTTGGTTGTTATGAGACAAGCGACAATCATCTGTATTGGGCAACAAAATGGTGCAGCAGTGAGTAGGATATGAAACGGTGACAAGTTTGGTGAAGCTGCAATCTATAGTAAGAACTTGGAAGGCCGCTTGTAGTGTAAGAATATTCGAACTTGTACTTGTCTATTTTCTTTGTTTTGATCCAGCGTTTTGCAAATGTGGACATATCTTGCATATCTTGGATGGACATGGCGGAAATTTTTTTTATTAAGATGGTATAGAGTTTTTAAGAGCTTTTAGTATAGATGTTTGAGCATTTGAATATATTTGAAAAAGTTAGTTATGTTTATGAAGAGATGTATAGGGTCCTGGAACCACAGTCTACAAAGAAATTTAGTTTGAATGTTTTTAATTTACCAACGCGGTTTAAAAATAGAAATGTTGGTGCTTTTCATATATTCGTTATGTTGTAGGAGGGTTTCAATGTAAAGTACAATGTAAAATCCAATAAAATTGCCAAATAAGTGTATGTGCAGGCTGCTGCGGTCCTCTAAGCCTCTTCTACATTTTTGCTTTACATTTCTCTAAAAAAGGAGGATTTCTCTCAGTACAATGATGTGTCTATTTTATAATCAAGTCATATGTGCTCGCAAGGTTTTCTAGTTATACCAGCAGGAATACATTAAAATAGATTAATTTTTATAAACTACAACTAAAGGAGATCTTATCAAAAATAAGAAATAAAAAAATTGGGTAAATTGTCAAAAAAAAACCAAAAAACAAGTTTTCAGCTGATAAAAACCCACTGGCCTCAAGGCGGCTGTCAAAAAATTTCACGCAGTATCTGTATAATTGCCTGTTATATCTAAATAGGTCATAGATCTCGCATTAAGCTGCATATATATCGTATGCAACTGTATAGATATCGCATAATAATTTGATATGGCTTTAAACTATACACATTGCGTAGGCATTTTCTTTTTTTACAAATGAAAAAAATTCCGGAGGGTTTTTGACAACAGTTTCGACACCTGGGTTTTGTCGGCGGGAAACTGCGGGGATGGTTTTGAGGATTTATCCAATTTTTTAAATCCAAATTCAAGCATAGGATTTTTTTACAAAATGGACCTTCAAAACTTCACTAATTACTAAAATAACAATACTTAATAATTATTATTTACTTTCCAAAACTCTAAAATTATTTCTAAAAGATTCCCCAACTTGTTAGAAAGATTCTCTTTCGTTCACTCCATTATGCATCAAAGGAAAGGACTGGGTTAAACCCTTTTCCAACGGTTAAAATCCGCAAGTACGACCGCAAATTAAAATTAGGGTTGGGGATTTACTTTATCAAAGCTCAATTAGCCATGGAAACATGATTTTCTTTCTCAACCTTCTCTTCCTATACGCTAGCGGAATAGAAATATAGTCAGATCCGCAAGTTAAGGATAAATGGAAAATCTAAATCGTATGGAGAGAAGTGAAGGGTGATCAGAGAGAAATCTTTAAATCAGAAAGAAAGATCGATTCTCGAATGAAGCTGAGGTTAATTGAGGAGATATTAAAAGATCCCTAATAACGGCGTTATCTTTTATCTTTGGATGGAAATTTCAAAGGGAAGTAGAAAACAACAACTTAAAGGTTTTTGGGATTAAATTGTAGACCACTTTGCACAAAAAACCTTCTTTTTATAAACAAGGCAAAAAGATTAAAACTTATAACACACAAAAAAAGGGGAAAAAACCAGAAAATTGCCGTTAACGTAACCCTATCGAGAGTGGGTTGATGGCGTTCGGAAGTCTTCGCTCTTAAGCTTCCAAATTTCGACCAAAAAGGGCTCCATCGTCGAGGATCATCAAACGGTGGCATGTCTCCATCGCCGGAGATCATCAGCTGGCGTTCCTCCATCATCCCCGTCGATCTTCAGGTAACCAATTCTCTCTCTCTCTAATATATCTATTATTTTCTTTTTTCGGTTTTGTCCAGCAATTTCGTTTACTTCTTCTGTTCCTCCATTAATTTTACCCACTTTTAGAGTGGTAGTTTGTTCATTAGATATGTGCTTTCTTTGAATCATGATATTATCTATGACTCTGAGTTGAATTTGTTATTCCCTGTGAAAAAATTCAATAATTTACTCTTCATTTTGAACTGAATTTACCAGTTTACGCCATTGACGACTTGGTTACTGTTTCCAAAACCATGGTTTCGTGGGGTTTTCAGTCGATCCCGTTTGGCAACCAAAATAGAGTTTCCCAAACCGTGTTTAAAAAGGTTTCGAGGGCTCGAAAGTCCACTTTTTAACCACCAAGAAGACTAGAGTTTCGCAAAGTCTCAAGCCTCTAGCTTTTCTAAACGAAACCTTGGTTTCAAAACTATATTGCCAAATGACCCTTAACTTTGAGAAACCCCATTTTCATGAAACCGTGGTTTGCATAGATGCAAACCACAGTTTTGTTTTTCAGAAAACTCGTTGTCAAACTTCCATGAACTTTCATGAAACTTTGCGACTTAGAGGACCCTATTTTATGATGCTAAATGGTATTTTAGAATTTGGGATAGACACTATCTATAAACTTGTAGAACCAGGTCCAAACTTTCATGAAACCTTGGGACATAGCAGACTGCAGACCCTATTTTAATTGGAAAAAACCCCACATGATGATGATCAAATGAAATCCCATGTGTAGCAAGTAGTCTATACTGTCTACATCCTCCCTCTATCATAACTAAATTCTATCTCAATTCGGAAAAAAGATTTGATTATTGATTACACTTCAATAGGCTTCCCCTTTTTCTTATATATTTAACTTTTGTGTTTGTAAGAACTAGAACATCACAAGCAGAAGACTTTCAATTAAAGATCCATATCATATACCCACATTTTGTTTTACCTCAATTCATCTCCAAGCTTTGGTGCACCGTTATGAAACAAAACAAATGCATGGATAAAAAAAACCAAAAAAATGTAACATATGTGTAAAACATAGACGTACAAAAACATGACAAAAAAATAATAATTTGTTGTTAGAATGTATACATGGGCGTTTAAGAAATGGAAAAATAGTGCAGCCTACATGAAACATCCTTAAAGCTAGTACATTATAAGTAATGGCACACCTATAGGAGTTTTCTATATTTTAATTCCGTTGATAAGCCAGCCCCAAAAGTTTGGGAAGAAGGCCTTGTTGTTGTTGTTGTTATTTCCATCATAGATAAATGCTTTATTGTTGTAATTTTCTATATAAAATTTTAATTTTTGTATGTTTTTTTTTGGGATACAGATCTCTACTTTCTTGACTTCCTATCTTCATATTCCCATAGATTTACTTAGTTTTCTTCTTGCAGCGAGATGTAAGAGCTTCTCATATGTTAAAAATGAAGTATTATTGTGATTAATTAACATGAATATCATAGCTTATAAACTTGAAGTTAGAGAGCAAATTATATCCCTGTGCAGTGCAGGTAGCATATCAAAGAAATGACTGAGAATCAAGTATACATGAGGAACTTCTGATATTAAAATTATACTATGTAATAATGCAAATTAACAAACAACAACAAGTGTCCTGCACATATCCATGAAGGCACAAACTATCCAAGAAGTCTCTTGTTGGACTTGGACACTATGGATTTAATTTGCAGGTAACCATGCTACTTTGGCTTTTAGCCATCAGAAGGATCATAGCATCAAAATTTTATATGTACAATTTATAACATTTGGAAACATCTTGTTACCGGTATTTGTAGATAGACAACTGACGCTTGAGATATGCCTTCAGAACGACTGGCCTGCTCATCTCAATACTTACATCTTTGAACATTATCCTAATAACAAGAAAACATGTTTCTTCAGTGACAAGAATTCAAGCATTTCAATTTGATGATATGTGCTGCATTTCTTTTGCATCTATGAAGTACAATGTTGAAAGAAGTATAGGCATCAATGCAAAAGTGATCTTCTATAAATTTCTCGTTCCATTATATTACTTCTTAAACAATTCGAAATTACACGACTAATTTTGCAAGTCCAAGTACCTTTTTATCCTGACTTTTCTCATATTCAGCATTATCTCTTTCAATAAAGGTAGCCTCATTCTATAAATCTTCTTATATGGACCTTTGAAGTTGTAGGTGTACATGCCAGCTTTTACACATAGCTGGTTATTCCGGAGATGTGACTCAAGCCAATTTTCCTATAGAGCATGCAGGACTCACGACATTCGCTGTTTAGCTTCAAAGAAACGCGGTTTTGGGACCGAACCTCTAAAAAAGAAGGCAAGTGTTTTCTGATTAATTAGCAATTGCATGACATGATTAGGGATAATGATTCTTAACGGGTCTTTACAAAATAGTTAGTTTTGTATTAATCTTCCTGGTTTCCTTAGATATGTTTATTCAAATATTTTCTTTTATCGCTTCTATTTATATGTTTATGAATTAAATATCGGTAAGGCGTGTTGTGTGCAAATTGAAGGTTTTTTATTAGGTTGGTTGATTTTGCACTTTAAGGTTCACATACGTGAATCGACTATCATTTTAACAGTAGGGCTCTCCCCAGTTATAAATGAGGGAACTGCAGCTATTACTTGCATCCATGAGATCATTTTGAGGGTAAATGAACAATAACTGAAATATAAGAGTATCCTTCTGTGGTCTTACTGCATCCATTAGTAATAGTTTCCGCTGATAATACGATTTTCCTGAATTTGCAGCAATGTATTTTGCATGATATATTGCTGATCCATTCTCATTTTTCCTGATTATCTATCTCTACCGATTTAATCCAAAAAGAAGGGGTGTAGGATTTCAAATTTGATCGCTTAGGTGGTATCATCCTTTTTTAGAAGCAAACGGGTGGGGGGGGGGGGAGGGGATAAGACTATCATCTCATATTGCAGAACTACATTTTTAACCGAACTCCTTTCTTCTCACTAACTCCTCTCCTCTATTTCTCCTCAATAACCAGCCCTTTGCCCCCTCCCCCAAAAACAAAAAAACAAACAAACCATCAGAGCCTCTTCCCTACACGCGCTTAGAGTTGGGAATATATGCTATGATGGATTCTCTTGAAAGCTTAGCTATAAGGTTGGTATAGATTTTTAAATGAACCAATTAATTAACTTCTAAAGGTTTAAAGGCTTGATATTTGTATTGTGTAATTGATGTGGCCTACATATATTTTAATTGCATAGATTATGGCTGGAAGTAATTGATGTTGTATGCGAATAATTTAAATTTTGATTACAATTTTTATAGTATAAAATATTCCATACTTATCTTTATATTTAAATTTATACTCTAAAGTTGAGAAAATATCGGTTGTTCATATGCATGGACTGTATCAAAAAGATTATGAAAGTATTCCATTTTTAAAAACTGAATGGCTTTTTTCGTTTTGCTGGATAGTTGCTTTGTACATATCTTTGTAATACACATTGCAATTCCAAATGTTTGAATAATTTTGTTTAGATTTTATTTCAAAGGTTATTGATTTTGCCATTTTTTCACTTGCTTCGAGGAAATACACTTTTAAAAGTCATCTTTTGATTCATCTTGCACTTAACCGTCACAGAGTCACAATTGAACTAAGTTATAATATTAGTTTTTTTTTTTTCCCTTTTTAGGCTTAATTCCAAAAAACTACCAAATTCATTACCTCAATTACGAGAAATTGCCATGCTTTCAAAGTTTTTGGTAGTTTTTTTTGCAATTATTGCTGGCACCTTATTTATGGTAGTTTTGAAAAAAAATTGGTAGTTTCAAGTAGTTTTTGAAAGTTTTGTGGTAGTTTCTTGTGTATTTAACAAGAATTCGGTAGTTTCTTGTAATTAGGCCAAAGTATTTGGTAGTTTTTTGAAATTAAGCCTTCTTTTTAATATTAAGAGTTTAATACAAGTACCGATAATAAAAAGAAAAAAAGAAAGATATTTCAAAACCAATAATGTTATTGTTTCCTTTTCTAAAAATTAAGCATCTATCGTTAACATCTCGGTATACTCTTTCTGAATTTGTTTTGGTTTCACATATATGCATGTTCCACAAATATATGACTAAACATATTAATTTTGATAAATTAAAAATAAGTGGAACAATCATTTATGATGCATGTGCATTGTATGTACAAGATACTAGTGCTATTTAAGTGGGATGTTACGGGTTGCTCAGCTCATTCACACGGTTCTATTTATTTATTAATGCTCTAGCTTGTAAGGGTTTTGGAAAGGACTTTTGTCCGCTCATTCACGCAGGTAGCATATTTTCACCTAGCGCTAATACCCTATCTTAGAGACATCTTGGAATTTGTCAAAGCCATGAATGTGGATTGAATGTTTAACTAAGAGAGAATTAACATTTCCTTATTCATTAATTATGTATCTGTATATAAAGCATAAGCCCAAGGTAAAAACAGAGATTTTGTATTGAATGTGTAACCAAGAGTGAAAACCTGTCCAATCTCCATGGAGAACATCTCCATGTTTTATCTAACCCATGAATGCAACAGGGCACATCTCTTAAGATAATCTGTGATTTCCCTTGTATTTAACTAGCAATATGGTACATATAATTCCTTTGTATGCTTATTTCAAATTTCATTAATATGTATTTCTTTACTTTTCCCTATAGAGTGATAAGTCAAAGGTTCCAAAGCAGAACATCCGCAGTACTTCCGAACCAAGGTACATTTCACCACTTTTATGTACAACTTAAAATGAGGTTTTTGTACATCCTGATTGGTCTAGGAGGCAGTAGCCTAACATCTTAATTCCAACCTCTCATTACACTTTAGGGTGTAAACTATCAAGTGTTGTTGGTTTCAGTTTGATCTTTAATTTGGAAGTGCGAAGAGTTATGTTTTGGATAACGATAACATATCACTGAAGCTTAAAGTGATGAAAATTCTTATAGTGCATTCACTCCCTGTGTAAGAGGTGTGTAAGAGGTGCCGTATGATTAATCATACAATTGAATAAAGGGTATAACGTTTTAATTTATAGCTAACACCCCTTTCCTTTTGTTCTAATTTCTCTTCTGCTTTTTTAGTTTTATTATCTCACAGGATCTCAAAAACATGTTATTTGATGCAGCAAATTAATTTCTGGAACACCTAAAACAAGGACACAAAGTACGTTCCATATACCTTTGTGTACTTGTTGCTTTCCTATGTCATATGGATGCATATTACTATTTTCTTGGCCTTAAATGGTAGGAAATAGAACTGTTTGTTAGGATTCGACTTGGTTTTTTACATCTATTAACATTAGATTTTAACTGCATCTAGCTCAATCGTCCTTACAAGTTCTTGCTTATAGAGGCTTCTGAGCTAATCACCGGCGTTGATCGTAATTCAAGCAATGTTGTCTTAGACCGTCAATTCTTGGAAAAAGTAGAAGCGGTGAGAAGGTAATCTCTCTCTCTCTCTCTCTCTCTCTCTCTCTCTCACCCTCTCTCTGTTTTTCTATTGAGCATCTGTGTACATTCTTGAACAACAATCTCAACATGTAGAAATATCATTTTGCGTAAACAAAATCTTTCAGGACTGTTTCCCTTATATAACTTTATATCCAGTCTTTCCTTTGCCATAACGCTGCCGGAATTTTTGTCTTGGATAGTCAATTATTGGAGTGGGCGGAGGCAGTTAGGAGAAATTACATTGCTCCTTCATATTTCTATTGAGAACTGATATCAATGTTTTAAAATCTATATACATCTTAATCCAACTTACCAAATTGCATTATTAGCATATATCAAATTGCATTCTTAGCATATATATATATATATATATATATATATATATATATATAGATATATATATATATATTCCTTCACCATAAGTTTGCTATGTTATTTGGAGCTTCCTCCTTTTCATGGATATTGAGGATAACAGTTACATTAATATATACTTAATTTTCCTGCACAGAAGTACTCCAAATTTGAAAAGTGGGAGAATGATACATAACTCTGAGCTTAAGGCCAACTGGTGACAGATTTCAATGTTACACCTATCTTGGATTTAATAGTTTTCCCTAACTAAGCCTATGGACTATTGTTGCTGCAAAACATTCTGGCAAGTGGGGGTGTCATGTTTTCAACACGCCACTTGTGTTTGAAAATTATTGGAGTTTCGGATGATCTTAGATAGATCACTCCCACCGCCACATACACAAAGCACCATATTTAGGTCTTTAGATTAATAAAAAAAATCTTCTGAAAGAATGTTGTTTTCTCGATACTGTCATCATTTAATCCTGTGTTTATTAACTTTTATTTCTTTTACTCAAGTCTGCGCTTTGCAGATATTTTCTTATATGAAGCCAAAGGAACAACTTGGTGCTCTCTATTTCTTTCCTATCAGCAAGGATTTAAAATTTGATTGCTTTTTCCCTACCAACATTAGACGATAGCTTGTAGAGTGGGCAAGTGTTAATCTAACAGTGAAATAGGAATATTCTTAGTTTTAAATTTGTATATCTGGTGCTTGCTAAGTGCATTGTCGTGCCATGAGAAAGTATTCCCTTCTTACAAAAGACATCTTAAATTTGATCTCTTTCCTCCAATTGCATGAATCTAATACATTTTACACCATACACAGGTCTGCACGTGAGCTTAAAAAAGCCGAGGATGACAAAAGTAGTCTAGCAATTGATTATGATGCACCAATTGAACCTGATCAAAGTACAATTGGACTTGGAACTAAGGTTTAGTTTACATTGTAGAATAGAATTCACCGGAAATTTCTTGAACAAAATGGATCTGTCTTTGCTGGAAATTCATTACTGGAACTTGGATGCAAAACAGGTTGGAGTTGGAATCGCTGTTGTGGTTTTCGGATTGGTTTTTGCATTTGGGGACTTTCTTCCCTCTACAAGGTAAAACATACACTAGTTTGATGATGAGATATTTTGTGTGGAGTGTGTACTAGCTGAAAGAACTGCGTAGTTTTCAAAGTGCTTTTAAAGTTCTAATATAATTGTTTGCACTGTTTGATTAGTAGCTTTTGTGCATCCTTAAATAACAAATATGTATGAAGCATTTTTTCATATTGTTAGAAACCGGTTTACCTACATGCTTAAGATAGCTGGCGGCCAACAATTAGTTATAAGCATCAGAACACAATGCTCATTTTCTTACACATGGAAGACATCACACATGAGGGGCATTATTTTAAATTTATACAGTAGGATTTGAACAAATATCTTTTACTCCATGTGCTTTAATACCAAGCCGCCCACTAGATAAAACTGTAGCTGATTTGATTTAAAAAAACTGTTTTCTAGTTATAAATATCATTTTCTTTTTATTTGAGAGATAAAACTTTGTACTAGTATAATATAAAGAATGTTAAATAACCCCCTGAACTATATATTGGTTAGCAAATCACCCTCAAATGCGTTAGTCGGAGTTGGAAACCCCTCTAGGACAAGCGCCCTTGAAACACCACATAAACAACAACAGATGAGCCTTTTATCCCAAGCATATGGGGTAGGCTACATGAACCAACAAGAGAATCACGCCGGGTCCAGCACATGAATCCTCCGCCTCCACTCACTCCCATCGAACAATATATTTTCATTGAGGCCTTTGACAACCATATCTTTTCGTATCACCTCCATCCATGTTTTCTTCGGTCTCCCTTTCGCCCTTTTGACATTACCTATATCGAGAGTATCCATTTGTCGAACCGGTATTTTCATAGGTCTGCGTCGTATATGACCAAATCATTTTAGCCGATTTTCCTGCGTCTTCTCCTTCACGGGTGCTACACCAATTTTTGCACGAATATCCTCATTTCACATCTTATCTTTTCTAGTGTTACCACACATCCAACGAAGCATGCACATCTCCGCTACGTGCATCTTCTGTGTATGAGACTTTCCTAGTTAACAAAATTTTTAACTTTCTTAAATGGCTTTTCGATAGTTTAGGGGGATACATGCTATTTCAACACATCTTCCGCTCCTCTCTCTCTCTCTCTCTCTCTCTCTGTGTGTCCGTCCTATCTTTCCTCTCTTCTCTCTCTCCCTCTTTCTCTCTCCTAGTTGTCAAGATTTTACTTGCTCATTGCTGGTAGATTCCTCGCAATAATAGTGTGAGCTCTAATTATCTTAGCATCAGGACATTCTAATGTTATATTTTCCCAGACTAAAGAGGTATCTTCAAGTTTTGAGCTTATGATTTGCATTACCGGGAACCTAAACATTGACATTTCTACTCCATTCGAAAAGTCTATTCTTCAAATCAACTTTCTCTTTATGAGCTCCATGTACCATTTCCTTCATCTATATGCAATTCGTAATGTGCTACTCAAGATTGTAATGGGGTTTCAGCGGTGCTTTGTAAGATGATTATATATTTATATCTCGCTTTGTGCCTTATCTGGAGATGGGACTGTTGCAATTTATGGTAACCTTTATGATGAACCATTTGCTTTCACCTTTTTTCCTGTTTGTTGTATGACTAGATGACAATATGAAGTAAATTTACACTTGTAATTTGGATCCAATCGCTTTGATAGTAATCCAGACTGTCCCTTTTTTTTTAATTTCTATATGTTCTTGTAGTTTCATTACATTTCCTAGATATATGAATTTAGACATCCTTACATTGTCTATATAACTTGGCAATACAATCTTTGCGTGGTTTCTTTTTCTTGTGATCATCAATCATAATGTTGTCCAATATCATGTGTTTCTTGTAAATGCTTTCTTCTACTAATGGTATCTGTGAATATATTCTTTGTTTATTTTTCTTGTTACAGTGTTGGGCCAAGCGATGAATCAGCTGTAGTTCAGAAGCAACTTACTGACGAAGAAAAAGCAACCCTTAAGGTAGCAATTTTGGCATTTTGCAGGTTGATTCACAATACTCGCAAAATCATGTGTTAAAAGCAAGTACTTTCTTAAGAATTCCGGTAGAATGTACCCATCAGTAACCTGTCTTGTGGAGGAATAACTTATTTTTTAATACATTTCATGGTAAATAAATGGACGGAGATTTATCCATGGAAATGGAACCTTTCCTCAACGACTCGATGTATTCTATTTTTCTTGCCCTTGTTGAAAATTTCCCCTGATGAGGATTCTACTGCACTTCTGGTATGACTTGAAGAAGAAAAAATTACTGCTTTTTTTGGGGGGTGTGTGTGTGGAGGGGAGGGTGGGGGGTTCACCAATAATACACCAGTTACCAATGAACACCGCCATAGAACAAAAGCATTATACCATTATCTAACTGTCATCTGATTTTTGTGTTTACACCTACAAAAGGATGTTGATGAATATGAAGGCTGGCGATGTCTAACAAACATTCAAAGAAATTACTTCATGTGTCTTGGGTGAGAGTAGCACTGGGATGGGTGACCTCTTGGGAAGTCCTCATGTTGTGTCCCTCTTTTTTTTGGAATATGCTCTATTTCGCTCTTGGCTATACCTGTGTAAACATAATTTCATATAGCAAATATATCATTTTTCCTCTTATCTTAGACTTCTTGATAGTCTATGAGAATTTGGAGGATGTCAACTGGTCATCTAGGACTATGACAAACCTCTCTTGTGTCATAGTTTCTGAATCAGGAATTCGGCATTTATTTGGGGAGGGTTGCCGTCAGGTCAACAGCCGGTCGTAAAACTTTGTTAGATCTTTACTAAAGCTTTGCATGTTGTTCATCTGTGTGTGTGTAATATTCTTTTTGGTCTCTTCCGATGGTTTTACCATTTACCAACATAGAAGGTCATTGGGTCAGCTCTTTTTGGAAAGTGAGTTAGTAAGAAATTATTGAGATATCCAGACTGGGAATTAATCCTCTAACTTTACCCATCAAACCTGGGAAAATTTATTTAAATATTAACTTCTCATCTCCTGCTGCTGATACCTCACTTATGCTAATTTTGGTGGTATCACTAAACATTATGTTTCAAATAACATTTTGCTTTCGCTTTTCCCCCCGCATCTATACTTATTCTCATTATATTGTCATTGAAGTGTTGTGCCTTCGTATTTTTATGCTGATTAAATTTTTTTGCTACCATTGTATTTACTATCATGTTCCCTCTAATTCTCGCTTTTTAAATTCTTTACCGCTGGCCTTGTTAATCTCCAATCATTCCCTTCTGGTCTGCATGACATTGTAATATGGTATTAAGACCCCATTTTCCTACTATTACTATCATCACATGTCTTTGATAATGACCTAGCCTCTTCCTTGTTACCAGCCTTATTTCCCCTTAAGTTGGCCATATTTGAAGTAGTCGTTCAATAACATCATTTACTTAACACTAAATGCTGTTTCTAAGAGCAACAAAGTGATCATTTATTATAGAAACAAAACCCTTTTTTTAGTAATCATCATTCTCTTCATATGAGCCTTTTCTTGGAAAATGGATTCGGCTGTGGAGAAAAACCGAAGAAAGATCCTGAAAAAAATTTGATCTAGTATTTATGACTGGGAACATCTTTGTGGCCAAAGAAACTATAGGGAAAAGAAGTTGATTGCACAAATTAATGACGGTTTGTTATCAAATAGGTAAACCTAGATTGTTCATTCAGTTTAAACACTTGCATCCAACGAGCCTGACTCAGAATTCCCTTAAATGGGGAAAAGTCTAGATGAAGAGGCATGGGGATACTGATTGTGCATTGAGTTTTTTTAGCACACAAATGGCTGGCTTAATTGATTTCTAATAGTCATTTAGGACACGTTCATGATATACTGAAAATACTATTATGATTTTGAGAATAAATAAATCAATAGCTACATTTGCTAATTTGGATCTCTCACGCAGATGCAAAAAATTATTTATTCTAACTTTTCATTAACTAATCAGCATACAAATGCATGCATTATAAATTTTCATTTTAGTGCTAAAATTGCCTTTTCATGTTACAATTATGGTTTGTGCAAGCTTTGTTGAAATATGCTGGCAATGAGAAATGGATTCCATTCATTGAGTGGTAAACTACTAAACAATTTTCAGGTTAACCCATATTTCTTTTTATTTTGTCCAGGAGAGACTACAAGAATATGAAGCAACACTTGGCAGTTCACCAGAGGATCCTACTGCTCTTGAAGTGAGTCTGCATCTTTTTATTCCATGGGTTAAAACTGCATAGAAACATTTTCATTACAAATTGATTCCATGGAATATGCATCCATGTATGGAAACATACAAGAAAATGCTATATGGTTGTTAACATCACCTTAAAATTGTGTCCTTAATGTAAGCTTAACTGTGAATCCATCATGCTTAATTCCATCTTAGTTCGAACTCCGAATATTACAAGGCAAACTACGAATATTACAAGACAGGGGGATCTGGATCTTCGACGAAGGAGCCCCACTCCTTAGGAATAGAGTAGTAGGTTGTCAATGTAGGGGTAAGGCAGAGTAGCTGCGGATTCATTTTGAACGGCCTCAAATATATAATTATATTATCATATTCAGCGATATACTTATTCTTCTTTAATTTGTATTAACTATAGAAAATGACTCTAAAATGATGACACGACAATGAATAATCATCAAAAAAATTGTTGGAGGGCTGACTCTTGGACGTCATAAAGGAAATTAGGAGAAAATATTCCTCCACCGAGTCAATGATATTTGATATCCATTATTCCCTTTGTTTCATGATAGAAGTCTTTTTTGCCTCTTGCTCACTTATCAAGAAGAGTAAAACTTACCTAATATTTAAAATATCCTAAATGTGAAATCTGAAATGCCTAATCGAACTTTATTTAGAATGCCTCGGTAATCAACAAGCTAGAGAAAAGAGATTTAATGTCCAAATCTGCTGGGGTAGTTTTGGTATTTCATATATTAACTGCATTGATTTTAGAAGCGCGGAGTAAATATTTATCTTGAAATTCTAAAGGGACAAGTAATTTGGGAAAAAAAAAGTGAAAAAAGACATTATAGAACAGTGTGTATTTCTCTCTCTCTCTCTCACACACACACCCGTACACATTTCTGTGCGCGCGCGCGCGCACACAGAGAGAGAGATTGTAGGAAAATTTTCTTGCAATGGCAGTAAAAAGGTCCAAGACATCATATATGGATGTCGATAGTGATGTTAATGCCAAATTGGAATTATGGAGGCAAACATTGGAATCTCGGGGATTCAGATTGAGCAGGTCGAAGACATCATATATGCATTGCAAATTTAGTAACCAGAGAAGTCAAAACTATATTGGTATAACATTGGAAGGGCAAGAGATATCACCGAGCGACTAGTTTAGATATCTAGGTTCCATCATTTAAAAGAATGGGGAGATCGATAGTGATGTTAATCAAAGGATCCAAGCTGGTTGGTTGAAATGGAGGAGTGCAACAGGGATTTTGTGTGATCGTAACTTTCCGTTAAAATTGAAAGGGAAGTTTTATCGGAGCGCTGTTCGGCCTGCATTATTATATGGTACAGAATGTTGGGCTCCTAAGAAGCATCATACACAGAAGATGCACGTAGCGGAGATGCGCATGCTTCGTTGGATGTGCGGTAACACTAGAAAAGATAAGGTGCGAAATGAGCATATTCGTGCAAAAGTTGGTGTAGCACCTATGGAGGAGAAGATGCGGGAAAACCGGCTAAGATGGTTTGGTCATGTGCGACGCAGACCTATATAAGCACCGGTTCGACGAATAGATACCCTCGATATGGGCAATGGCAAAAGGGAGACCGAAGAAAACATGGATGGAGGTGATACAAAACGATATGGTTGCCAAAGGACTCAATGAAATTATATTGTTCGATAGGAGTGAGTGGAGACGGAGGATTCATGTGCTGGACCCGGCGTGATTCTCATGTTGGTTCATGTAGCCTACCCCATATGCTTGGGATAAATATACTTGGGATAAAAGGCTCAGTTGTTGTTGTTGTTGGCAGTAAAAAGGTCCACTTTCTATCACTATTTTAGATGATCCACACCGGACATCTTAATCTCCATGGTCTTAACACATGGATATGGTAAGTATGATCCTCTTTGCCCATTGATCCATGGGAGTGAATTGCATTTTTGTTGGTAAACCACTAATTTTGCAACAATCTGATACAATTGATCAGACGATCAAATGTGTGTGCGTGTGTGCGCGGGCGCATGTTCTCTTGAATGAATATCTCTAAACATGAATCTTACACTTGAAAATCAACCGAATAAGGATAATCCATACCTCTAGTCAGACGTCTCGTCGAACCGCAGCTACATAGCTGCTATACAACAAGTAATCGATTCAATTAAATGAACTATACAAATAAAATTTTATATTTTTTCGCTATTCATACATCAATAACACAACCCACTTGACAACTTGTTGGGTTAATGTGCTATTCCCTCACTTTCTTTTGCAGTTCAAGCAAACGAAATCTTCAGTGGCTATAATTATAGTGAACTTAGAAATATTTGGAGTGTACAGGCAATAATAGCTTTTCCAGTTACTAATCGATCCTTGTGTTGTGCTGCGTGACTTAGCCAATCAATTCTTGTGTTGTGCCGCTTTACTCAATTTGAAGGTTAAACTAGATGGTTGTGCTAGCAGCTGATATAGTGTACTCATTTATTATATGTCAAACAATGTGTCGGCCGCGTTGCGTTTCTTCCTTTATTTTTTCTTCCTATGATTTATAGTTGTTTCTGCAGGGCGCTGCTGTGACTTTGGCAGAACTAGGAGAATATGAAAAAGCATCTTCCCTTCTTGATAAGCTGACCAAGGTGCGAATTTGTATCTATCCTACTTTAGCTGGCCTTAATGTTGATATGTACTCTTTCCTGATCATAGAATGCCAGTGAAGTTCTTGACATGATACTGTTTGTTGGAAACCTTGTTTTCAATATGCAGGAAAGGCCAAATGACATTGAAGCTTATCGGTTATTAGGAGAAGTGAAGTATGAGATGAAGGATTTTGAAGGGAGTGCTACAGCATATAGAAACTCTTTATCTGTCAGTATAAACTCTTGCTCTTCTACCAAGCTTAGTGTGATCAATTATACGGACAAGACTTTTGCTTTTTTAAACTGGCGTTATTCATTTTTGGCATGGTCATTGCTTTATTTTTTAAAGCCATCTGATGCAATGCCTTTAAGATGGTTTTATCTTTGGTTATCTCGGTCTCAAAGCAATTAAATAAAAGTTCTTGGGGGCATCATTGGACATCAATAAACAACAATGAGCTAAATAATACCTAAATGCATCAAACTAATTTCCTATCCTGTCTAAGCTATCATGTATCGGTCCAGTTTCATCTTGTGATGTATTTCTTATTGGTCCAGTTCCATTATGTTATCATCTTATGTGTTTGCCAGGCCTCTGAGGGTAACAATTTTGAAGCGCTTCGGGGGCTTACAAATGCTTTGCTTGCTGCTAAAAAGCCTAGTGAGGTTTGTTGCTAACCTTTTATAGTTCATTTAGTTGTTTAATTGTGATTTATTATTGTCGTTATTGTTGCCAAATTTGTTGTACTGCTGAGTAACCTCCGAAGACTAGTATATGGACTACGGCAGACTAAATAGAATTTATATTATCGTGGCAATCCTGGTTTTGGATTTTATGTGAACAGTACATGAACTGAAGGCTAAACTAAAAGGTTAAGTCATGGAAAAAATCAGAACTTGTTTAGCAACCCCCTGTGAGCTTGATGTGCTCCGTGCATGGTGTCAAACTTCAATCTGCTCTATGCTGTGTCAACTTATATGACCCTACAGAATTTTGCTTCTTTATGAACTGAATCCCGCCCTATATTTATGAAGCCTCTTTTTTTGTGGTTGGTTGGTTTCCTAGGCAAGTGAGGTTGCAAATGGTGCCTCACTGTTCAAGACAAAACAGATGATGTGATCATAATAATCAGATTATGTGTAGCTTAAGCGTTAAAATAAACCATGAATTATTGAGGACCATTGTATTGTGTTTTTTTTCACCCTGTTAAGATGGATGTGCACGCGTTTCAGGCGTGTACATACCCCCTTGCTCGATGGTGGGCAGGGGTTTATTGATTGTGGAGATTCTAATCTCCGGCAGTCACGAACAAAGCTGTCGTTAATTACCCCTCTTTGAGACGAGGGAACCTCTGAATAACGGCTCGTATAGGTCATATGAAGTTAGTATGCAATATACGTGTGTTGTGTTTTGAAAACAATTTTGAGAGTGTTTTGGGCATATCGGGAGCCTCACAGAGTTTACGGAGGGTCCTGCTGCCCGGCCAGCGGGTTGGGGGTCATGGGGGGCTAGCAGCCCCTTGCAGGATACGGGCAGTGCACATTTATAACTTTTTTTGAAGGGAAGAAGTGTCTTGAGTGTGTCAGAAAGTTTCCGGAAGGGAAAAGCTAGAGAAAGGGAGAAGATTTGGTGGTCTTCCGAGTTCGGGAGACCTCTCGAGACAGCGGGGACCCTTGGAAAATGGGGTTCGAGGCAGGAAACCCCTTTTTAGGGGGGTTCGAAGGAGGGAGCCCCCTATTTGGGGGGTCCCGAAAGCGGGACCCTGAGAGGGGGTCCCAAACGCAGAAACCCCGTTATGGGGGGGTCCCGAAGGTAGGATCCCTCCTTAGGGGGGGTCCCGATAAAGAATAACCCCTTTAGGGGGTCCTGATCGTAGGAGCTCCTTTTACGGGGGTCCCAAACACGGGAACCCTACTATAGGGGGTTCCAAAGGCGGGACCCCTCCTTGGGGGGTCTCGATAGCGTGGACCCCTTTAGTGGGGTTTCCGACCGCGGGAGACCTGTTTTAGGGGGGTCCCGACCGAGGGAATTCCACTGTGGGGGTTCCGAAAAGGGGGAACTCCCTTAAAGGGAGTTCTGCAATGGGAAACCCCTTTTGGGGGGTTTCCGAAGAGAAATATGGGTTATGACCCATATTCTTGTGGATTTCACAGGAGATACGATCGGTCCTCGAGTTCGTTTGTTCAAGTATGCATAATCGGGGTGAAAGCCAAGGCTTTCACCCCAAAAGTCCTTATCATTTCTTGTTCTTCAAGTTTAATATCAAGAAGTTCTTGATTCTTCAAAACTTGGGATTCGAATCATGAATAATGGATAAGGGGTTCTTTTTTTCTCTTTTAGGCTTTGGATCTTCCCAAAAAAGGAATTTTAAGAGATGTGTTCTCCTTCTTCCTTTTCAAGGCGCCAAGAGAGAGAAAGAAGAATAAGATCCAAGAGCTCTCTTTTATGAGATTTGGTAGAAGAAAAATACTCTCTTTAAATGGATTTGTCGGTTTATCTAATTTATTTTAGAAAAAAGAGGTTTTTCCTCTAGATTAATTTGGAGAAGATGAATAACCTTGAGGGAAGAGAGAGAGGAGGTAAGAACCCTAGCAATGGAAATGAGGGATCAAAGTTATTGATTTCTTCATATATTTGCCTTATATAGGCTACAACTTTACACATAACCCCTTGAACATTACAAATTTGGATATTTGTCTTTCTCATGCCCCATGTGTATATCTTTTGCACATGAGCCATGGGATTTGCAACAAATTGGCTTTTTGCCTATTTGTATTACATTTTCACACTTATTTGCATACAAAATTTATTTATTACAAATTTCTTTCTCTTTCTTCTTCAATGGTTGGCCGGTTTCACTTGGGCTTGAGACGGTTTGGTTGTGGGCCTATTCGCTTGGGCTTGGGTCCACTTGTTTAGGCGTTGACATTGATTTTTGACTTTTGATTTTTTATTTTTGATTTCGGCGCTGGGATGTAAATTTCAACCCAACAAAGTGCCCCACATTAATAAATGTACACGATATTTATGTGTCGTGCGCATGAAATTGATGGATCTTTTGGCTTGATTCCCTTTTGGTGATGTGGAAGTCGATACTTACCTTTTAGGCGACGTGGAGTCGATACTGACTTGATTTGGTTTGGGAATGGAGATGATGTCTACTTAGACGGAGTAGCTTGGTTTAACGTCTACTTAGACATAATGTTTTTGGAAATTTTGGATTTTTGGAATTTTGATGTTTAACATCCTCTTTGACAGAGGTTTTGGAATTTTGATTTGGCATTTATATGTTTAGTGTCATCTTAGATGGAGGTTTTGGAATTTTGGTTTGGAATTTGGGTTCTTGGTCAGCATCAGCACCGCTAACACTGAAACATAGTGTCATAAACAACTCATCATTTGCCTATGGAGGATTTTATGTGTTCATAGTTTAACGACCTAGGGGTCATTTATTCCCAGTTTAACGACTTAAGAGTCATCTATTTTCAGTTTAACGACATAGAGGTCATCTGTTCCCAGTTTAACAATTTAGGGGTCTACCTTGGTTTGATTTTCTTGTTTGGCAGTTTTGGCGCATTCTTGCAGAGCTGTTTGAGATTAGCTTGTCAGTGATCTGGAGCATATATGCATAATATTTCTTGAGACATCGACCGTTGATGGGTGGCATTAGCCTATTTCTCTCAGCACTTATCTGTTGGTAAGATCTTCTGTCAAATACTTTCTCGATGACATACGACCCTTTCCAGTTTGGTTCAAAATTTTCTTTCACATGTCAATTGAGGATGATTGGTCTTTTGAGGACCAACACCAGTTCGCCTTTCTTGAAAATACGGAGGCGTGTCATTTTATAATAAGCCCTCGACATTTGGGTTCGGTACAACTCCAGATTTTGTTGTACAACAAGTCTTTTATCTTCGAGCGTATCGAGCTCCTTAAGCTGAAGGAATAGAGGTCATCTGTTCCCAGTTTAACAATTTAGGGGTCTACCTTGGTTTGATTTTCTTGTTTGGCAGTTTTGGCGCATTCTTGCAGAGCTGTTTGAGATTAGCTTGTCAGTGATCTGGAGCATATATGCATAATATTTCTTGAGACATCGACCGTTGATGGGTGGCATTAGCCTATTTCTCTCAGCACTTATCTGTTGGTAAGATCTTCTGTCAAATACTTTCTCGATGACATACGACCCTTTCCAGTTTGGTTCAAAATTTTCTTTCACATGTCAATTGAGGATGATTGGTCTTTTGAGGACCAACACCAGTTCGCCTTTCTTGAAAATACGGAGGCGTGTCATTTTATAATAAGCCCTCGACATTTGGGTTCGGTACAACTCCAGATTTTGTTGTACAACAAGTCTTTTATCTTCGAGCGTATCGAGCTCCTTAAGCTGAAGGAGAGCATTTTCCTCCTCCTTCAGATTGTGTTGGACGGCCATTCTTATACTTGGAATTTCGATTTCGAGGGGGAGAATTGCCCACAGCGCCTCATGGGGCTTCAGATCCCAGTCTCATTTATTAGCCGAAGTATTTTTCTTCAAGAGCTTGCAGAGAGTTTTGTTGAAGGTTTCGGCCAACCCGTTGGCTCTTGGATTATAGATGGAGAAATATCTCCAGTCTATCTTGTGTTGAGTGGCGAATCTTAAGATTTTGAAACTCTTGAAAGAAGGTCCATTGTCAGAAATGATCCGCCTGGATGTGCTGAAGTGATATAGAATGTTATGCTGGAAGAATGTCAGAATATCCTCTGTTTTGACTTTTTTTAGATGAACGGCTTCGGCCCATCTGGAAAACTAGTCAGTGGCCTCCAGTATGAACCTATGACCTTTAGATGACGGAGGGTCAATTATTCCAACTATGTATGTGCCCCCACATTTCGAATGGCCATGACGCTACGGTAGGACGTAGCAGATTGAGATGCTTGTGTATGAAGTTGCTGTGTATTTGACAGAGGTGGCATTTTTCTGCATGTTCTTCACAATCCTTTATCTTGGTAGGCCAGTAATATCCTAACCGCTTGATTTGAAGGCGTATTTTGAGGCCAGACTGGCGTGCTCTACAGACGCCTGAGTGGACTTCTTCCATAACTTTCTGGGCTTCAACCTTAGACAGACATTTAAGCCAGAGCTGGTCATATAATATCGGTATAGTGTGTCATTTACGAACACATACCGGAGAGTTCTTTTCTTCAGCTGAACCCTCACGAATTTTTCTTTTGGTAGCTTATCATATCAGAGATACTCTATAAAGGGTTCTTTCCAATCAGGCTCGTCTTTAATGACCATGGCTTCTTCATCAGGACAATTTTCTTGTTCTAGTCCTTAACGCATGGAAGTTAGTGGTAGAATTTGCCGGCTTCGAACCGAAATTAAAATTTCATCCATGTCGGGATCCACCAGTTCTTTGGCTAGGCGAGCGAGTACGCCAGTTTTTCCGTTCAACGCCCTGGTTATCCTCACCAGTTCGATGTAGATGAATTGTTTCATGAGTTCCACGACACGGCTTCTGTATCGAGCTAACCCGGGTTTATATACTTTGTAGCCGTCACTTGTTTGACGACTAACTGGGAATGCTTGATTTGCTGGAGGACCTTATTGATGAAGCTCCATCAAAGTAGAGTTTCCATCATGGCCCGTCTTCGAAGTGCGGTGCTTGTTCATCTGGTAACTCACAATTTAGCGGTGATCCTTCAGGTATGGGATGAGCAGCGAGAAAGTCGGTCAGGGCTTGCCCTTTTACTGTCTTTTAAGAAGTATAGATTATGTCAAACTTGAGCAGCATGATAGCCTATCTAGACATCCTATATGTCAAGTTTTCCTTTGTTATGAGATATTTCAGCGGGTCGATCTTGGAGATCAGCATAGCCAGGTGAGCGAGAAGATAGCGCTTCAGTTTCTTCATGGTAAATATTAAGGCCAAGTATTGCTTCTTGATGGGAGAGTAGTTATGCTCTGTCCCGACCAGTGATAGAGAGCGTTTTCTTTTCCCTCGTTATTTTGGACGAGGAGTGCGCCGAGTGATCCGTCTAATGTAGCAGTGTAGAGGATTGGTGATTTGTTGGGGCAGCGAGCACTGGAGAGTGCAACAGGTATTTCTTTATACTTTTGAACGTATCTTGACATTCGGCATTCCAGACAAAAGGAGCATCTTTCTTCATAAGCTATGAGAAAGGTCGACATCTCCTGGATAGGTTTGAAATGAACCGCCGTATATAAGCGAGCTTGCCTTGGATGGATCTTATTCATGTCAAATTTCTTGGAGGAGGCATCTCCATGATCGCTTTTATCTTCGACGGGTTGATTTCGATCTCCCAATATAAAGCTCGGGAATTTTTCCGATGACACGTCGAAAGTGCATTTTGAAGGATTCATTTTTAAATTGGACTCCCTCGGTCTTGTAAAGACAGTTCGTAGATTTTGGATGTGATTGATTTCGAATTTAGTCTTGACGACCAAATCATCAACATAACATTCGTCGACTTTATGAATTAAGTCATCTTAAATCTGTTTTGATATGTGGCGTTCGCGTTCTTTAGTCTGAACAACATCACCTTGTTGAGGTATATGCCGATCGGCATTCGGAATGCAGTGTGTTTCTCATCCTTGGACGACATCTTGATTTGGTTGTATCCAGACGAATCATCCATAAAGGTGAACAGCTCATAGCCTGAGGTATCATCGACCATCATTTTCATGATCGGAAGTGGGAAATTGTTTTTAGGGCATGCCTTGCTGAGATCCCTAAAATCGACGCAGACTTGAATATGCCCATTTTTCTTTACTGGGACAATGCATGTGATCCACCAGTCTGCATATTTCTCTTCTCTGATGAAGCCGGTATCGATGAGTTTCTTTATTTCCTCGGTCTTTTCTTCTAACTCCCTTCTCATTCTTCGAGGGGCTTGCTTGACCGGCTTGGCATCAGAAGATATAGCCAGTTTATGCACGGTCACCTCAAGGGTACATCCACGCAAAGCAGTCGACGATTTCATACAGCATGGTGATTATTACTCTTCCTTTGACAAGAGCGAGCTAATGTAGGCCAGTCGTGGATTATCGGGCGTTCCCAAGTCGATTTTAGTTAGCACATTGAAAGTTGCTTGTCTGCCCGCCATCTTCGAGCTCTTGTGGGGCTTCTTCTGGCTTAGTTAGCTCGTCATCATCCCCCGATTTTTCGCTGGTCTCACCAACGTATATCATGTAGTAGGACCTGACATCAGGTTGGATAAAACTTATACCCCGTCTATCTGGGATTCGTCCATCGATGAGTTATCGGGCTTGAGGCGGATGTCATAGCCCTTCATGGAATTTTGATTCGGAATCCGTTTGATACAACGGGCATCCGCACTTCTTAAAATATTCTCGCATCTTGGATGCATAGTATTTGGGATTTAGAACAGCTCTTATGCCTCTTTTATATGGAAGGCATATTAGGGACAAATCGTTTGGATGCATGATAGAATCTGACCCGTAGAACAAGATGCCTCTTTGCCCGTCCTTTCTTCCGGGGATATAGAAGGTTTTCAATTGATCTACCGTGGAGACCGGCAGTGCCTCAAGCTCTTTGTACATCTGCTCCGGAACCTCTGTGATGGCCAAAGACCCTTCTATGATTTCAAGGGTTTCTCGTAGTTTTGTTTTTTATGCAAGTCTTATCCGCGCATCTGTTGCAGGATGAATCTTCTGTGTTTGATTCGTCGGTGTCATTGCCGAAGCATGGACAAATTTTACTCGGCTTAAAGTTGCGAGACATGCCTTCAGTATCGGACTCGTCGGTGTCACTGCCAAAACGCGGGCGCACTCGAGAATTTTTAGTTTTAAAGATGACAGCTAGCTCAGACTTGCTTTCGGAATTTAGGGCCATTTCGTCGTCGGCCGGTTGTGGATTAGCATCTTGGAGGTTCATGAAATACCGAGAATCCTCGTACCGGACTTCGTGTACACCGAACGGCTGAATATCTCCGTCAATGTGCTTCTCTTTGCCATCTTTGATATATTTCATGCATTGATGGAGCGTTGATGGAACAACGCCATAGTCATGGAGCTACGACCGTCCCAAGAGGACCTTGTAAGATGTATCGGAGTCGATGACGTATATCTTTGCCTCTATTCAAAGATCTCCGAACTTGATCGGCAAAGTCACGGACCCTAGAACTTATTGGCAATTCTGGTTGAAGCTTTGGATGATGATCTTTTTCTTTGATAGGTTCCGGACATCCATTGATAAACTCGTCAGAGTCCGGAGGTTCATGATGTTTGCCAAGGATCCCCGATCAATCAATATATGATTAATCCTATCTCCCTTGCTTTATCCTATTACGTAGAGTGGCATGTTATGCCCGGTCGTCCCTAGTAACAGGTCTTCGTCCTTGAATACGACTGAAGCTGTATGCAGAGTGCACATGGCTTCTTTCATATTGATTTCTGCGAAGCAAGCTTGGTACCACTCATGGTCTTGTAGAGCGTAAACTAAGCTCCTTGGACAAAACAAGAGCATCATAGATGCTCAGAAGAGATGAGAGCTTTTGAAGATGAACCAAGACGTAGTCTACCGAGAGAGAGCTCGAGTCTTTATAAGCTAGATCTCTATCGCCCGCTTTAGCTAGGCATTGCACTATCTTCGTGCCAGCACCTTATTGTTTTGGAGCTAGATCTGGTTAGCTTTTATGGCGAGCTCGTCGCCTTCTTTGAGAAAACATAGCTCTTCCTCAGAATCGCTGCCAAGATGGATATCATAGCAGGTCACTATCGGGACTTCATCACCAGTATCGCCTTCCAATTCTTTTAGGATTTCTTCTGCTTCTTTAGGGAACTCCTTCAATTTGATTAGGGCCATTTCCTTTTGCACAGTCTTCGAGAGAATTAATATATTTTTGGATGGTTGATTTCCTTACAGACCCCTTTTCGAGCCGAGCCGCAATCCTTTTTTTCTTAAGATTCTTGGGCTTTGAGATTAGTCGAGCCGAATTGATAGCCGGAACAGTGGGCTCCATTTGATCCTCCCATTCAATTCCGAGTTCTTTCTGAACCAGCTTCAACATTTTCTCCGTCTTTTTAGACAGGAATACGCTCCAGAGAGGTTGAGGCAAACTAAAGTCATCTTTTGGAACAGGCGATTGAGCCGTCTGCCCCCAGAAGTTTTCGGCTTCCGTTTGTATAAAGTTGGCGGTCGCGGCTTGATTGTCCGCTAACACGCTTTTGGACAGTTCAATTTTTTCGGCCTTGTATTGTTTCTCAACCCAATTCTTGAAGACATAGCAATCTTCGATGGTATGGATCAATATTCTGTGGTATAGGCAGTACATGGGATTTTCGGTCATATTTGCCTCGCCTCTTTGACAATGGAAATTGTAGACCGTTGTTCAGAGCGTTCTTGAATATTTTACGGACTTTGTCCCTTCTGAAAGAGTAGACCTAATTCTTCTTTTCTAGAGTCAACCCTCCTTCCAGTACTGGCTTTTGAGGCCGGGTGGTCTTTGATCCACCCTTTCTTTTCTTGCCCTCGTCGTCAGACGCATTGAAAGAGTCAGTATTATTGGAATTCCCGTCTTTACGATTATCGTCTTTCCGATTCTTTCAGGATTTGTTGTTAACTTGGAGGTCCGAGATAAACTCGTGTTTTGAGCATTCCAACATCTGAACCTTCTTGGCCAGCTCTTGGAATGTTTTGAGACCTGCCGTGCATAGGAAAAGAATCATCTAGTTGCTGAGATTTTTTATAAGAAAGCTGACGGATTGGTCCTGCTCTAACGGCGGTTCGCACTTCACGGTGAGATTACGCCATCGGGCTATAAAATTCGTGTTGCTTTCATTCTCTGGTTTAGTCCTCACAAGGTCGGCAATGGTGATTTTATCGCTGACATGCATGAATCTTTTCTTGAACAGAGACTCCATTTGAGCGAATGTCGTGACCGAGCCGTCCGGTATGCCAGCGTACCCGTCGAAGGCAATATCGATCAAGCTGTTAACGAACTGCCGGAGGAGAAGATCATCATTGCTCCCTGTGTTTCCGCACAATACTTTCAAGCGGGCGATGTGCTGTTTTTCATTTCCTGTCTTGTCAAACCTTTCAAATTTGGGGACGACATTGCCGCTGGGAAACTCTACGATAAAAAATCGTGCAGGGTACGGTCTTCCACCACTGCCGATATTTTTCTACGTTTTGTCTTCGGACACCAATGTCTTGACTTTGTTAGCGACCAAGTCCATGATTTGATCTTACGTTAGCGTGTCGCTATCATCCAGAGTCAAGATGTCTCTCGAAACGGAATGCGGGCAATTTTCGCGGGGCTCGCTTGTCTTTGGACTTAGGGGAAATGGTGTCGGCTTTGGGGCATCGCCCCTCGGTTCATAGGTAGAGCCTTGTACTTGATTAGACCGCCCTTGAACGACCTTGGTTGTGAGTTGCATCACGACATTTGTCAAATCATCGATTTTGAAGTAGTGCTTACTCATTTCCTTGTCTTTGTTTTTAAGTTGTTTCCGAAGGTCTTAGAGCAGTTGTTCTGTGGTCTTGGGGATGACAATTGCCTCATCACCACTTTCCGAGTTTGAATCTTCATGAATTAAGGGATCTTTTTGCTTAGGAGCTTCACCAAAAAGGTTTTCATTGTCTTCCAGAGCAGGCTGGGACTGAGAAGTGGCAGCCGCATTCAAACCAGATTGAACCTGGGAAGTGGTAGCCACATCTTTGTTCTTGCTGCGAAAGTGATCACCGGGGCACGCATGCTTGTCATATATACTGTGCATCCGACCAAGCATTCGCCATTGGCAGCAGCATTTGCCAAGCCTTTGGCCTATTGCCTCAACCCGCTCTTTTTAGGGAAAAATAAGCGGTGGAAGACAGTTGGTCTTGCTGGAGCTTTGGCTAAAACCGACAACTTGAACTCTCACCTTGATCTTCACGCAGCAACAAGAGCTTGATGGACTCTTGATGAGATCGTATCGTGCCTTCGATTTTGGGGTTTAGACAATATCTCTGCAACAGTCTTCAAATTGCCTGCTTCTTTATCTTCGCTGTCATAGCATTTTTCTGAACCAACCTTAATGGTTCAAAAGAGTTGTTGATTTTCAAAGCAGACTTGGCTGTTGTCGCGGGGTAACACTGTTCTTAGAACTTCACGAAATTCAACTTAGCAGGAGTCCTAGTTCTCTTATTGGCTCTATATTTGAGCCATTTCTGTCCTAACTTTTCAGTTTTGAGGGCTTGGCGGGCATTTACTTTTCTGGAAGCCGTCGTAGGTTGATTGACGCGGAGTCCAGAGAAGACACCTGATCGTGCAATTGTCAAGGGCACCGCCTAAGCTTGCCCAAAACGCCTTGTCGTTTCCTTGGTGTTGACGGCCTTGCCCCTAGCTGGAGCAACAGAGAGCCGTTCAAAAACTAATTTGCGTTTAGGCTCAGATGCCTTTGCGATTACAACATTTGCCCTCCCTTTTGGGACCGGTATATCCATCACTGGAGCTTGAGGGGCAGGAACGCTACTAGCTGAGGCGAATGAAATGGAGTCGAATTGGAGTGGTTGCTCCATCCATTAGTGTATGAGCTTTGACGGGAGCTTCACTCAAGCAGTCGTCTTGACTGTATAGGCGACTGGGGTTGCAGCGAAAGCTGAGTTTGCTTTTGGAGACATCGTTGTTGAGCTTAGAATTGTAGTTAGGAGTTGATAATCCGCATGAAGGAGCATGAGTTCAATACAAACAACGCTGTATATGTTAAATGAGTTCGCACGATCATTTGACCCGAAATATGGGAGAAGAGATAGGTCTCATCGGGCATGCCAGAATCTGTAAAGTGTTTTTTGTCACCCTATTGAGACGGATGCACACATGTTATGGGCAGGGGTTTATTGATTGTGGAGATTCTAATCTCCAAAAGCCGCGAACAAAGCCGCTGTTAATTACCCCTCACTTTGTTGTGTTTTGAAAACAATTTTGAGGGTGCTTTGGACACATAGGTCATGCGAACTCAGTGTGCAATATGCGTGTATTGTGTTTTGAAAACAATTTTGAGAGTGCTTTGGGCATACAGAGAGCCTCACCGAGTTTTAGGGGGTCCCGCTGCCCGGTCAGCGGACTGGGAGTCAAAGAGGCTAGCAGTGCAGGGCAGCGCTATGTTATAAATTTTTTAAAAGGGAAGAAATGTCTTGAGTGTGCCAGAAAGTTTTCAGGAGGGGAAAACTAGAGAAAAGGAGAAGATTTTGGTGGCTCCCGAGTTCAGGAGACCACCCGAGGCAATAGGGACCCCTTAGGGGGTCCCGAAAGCGGGACCCTTAGAAAAGGGGGTCCCGAAGGCGGGACCCCTGAGAGGGGGTCCTGATGGCGGGAGCCCCCTGCTAGGGTCCCGAACACGGAAACCCTGATATGGGCGGGGTCCCAATGGCTGGGACCCCTTTGGGGGGTCGCGAAGGCGGGAGCCCCACTATCACTACTACAAATAAGGGTTGCCCCTACGGATTTATCGGTAGGGGCAACCCACTGCCCCTACGGATATGTACGTAGGGGCGGAAAAAGACCCCGTAGGTGCAAAAGCCGCAGGTGCAAGTTGAGGCCCTGAACTTGTCCCTACGGGCAAATTAGAGCCCCTACGGATATATCTGTAGGTGTTATAGCCCCTACGGAGTACCCCGTAGGGGTAATCAAATCATATATGTAATTTTTTTTTTGAATATATTGTATATACCTACGGATAACTCCGTAGGTCCTTGTTCTACCCCTACGGATAGCTCCGTAGGGGATAGAAAGTGGCCCCTACGGATAGGTCCGTAGGGGCCTTCCCAACACCCTGCACTGAGATCAGGGATAGAAACCTGATATTTTGCCCCTACGGATAAAGTCGTAGGGGATAAACAGTGGCCCCTACGGATATATCCGTAGGGGCACTCCCAACACCCTGCACTGATATCAGGAGGGAAAATATCGGGTTTCCTGATAGTTTCCCCCTACGGATATGCCCGTAGGGGCAACATATATACCTACGGCTTAATCCGTAGGTACATATTGTCTGTATTTTTTTTTAAAAAATGGGCTGCTAGATTTTTTCCCGCCCTGTGCACAATACTATATACATCAATCAAATCATATATTGCAGTATTCATATTCACATCTCACACATATATATAATATACAAAAGAAACCCAAAAACTGAATATGATATAAATACAAACCAATATCAATATCGTTTCAAAATGTAGTACAATGTGATATAAATACATGTTTCAAAAAATAAGAACCAAAAAGCTACCCTAGTTCGGTCCAGCTCCACCTCCGAATAACGTTAGAATAACGCGCGCCTGCTCCTCGGTCAATACACTCTGCAATGCTACATATAAGGGAGTTTGAGCGGCATGTGGAGCTGGCGATGTGGTCTGCGCAGCCGCCGTCGAGGTAGTCGCTTGCGGAGCCGCGGCTGCGGGAGTCTGAGTGGGCGGTGAAGCTACAGGAGCTGTCTGCGGAACCGCAGCCGATGTAGTGGCTTGCGGAGCCGCAGCCGAAGGAGATGCATGTGGAGGCTCGGCCGATCTACCCTGTCGCGTCTGGACATAACGTGTGTAAGAAGCGTGTAAGAACTGTGTATTATTCGAATTCGTTTCATTATTAAGTTATTTCGAAACCCTGTTTGGATATCTAGTTTGGAAAAGCGTTGTTTATTTTAATTACATATGTATGTATGATTAATCAGACTTAAGTCTAAAACCAAATAAGCTCAAGCTACGTACTAATTATGGATATGTTGATATGTATATAATATGAAATGATATTTTACTATAATATAAAGTAGTACACATACCAGCATCTCCTTCAACTCCTGAACGGTGGCCCTCAAGCTATCCAGTTCCTGATGGACATGCCGGTCACTGGAGACGGAGGAAGTAACCGCCGGGGTGGAGTCCAACCTCATATGGGCCCTGCTAGGGCCCAATCCCCCGCCTCTCTCCCAACCTCCGTGGTGCTCTCCGTGTGCGGCGTCCAGAACTGGGGTCAGCAGCCTCGGATCCTCGGATCGTTCTGTCTGGTAAAATCGATCCCCGAGGCCTGGGCCTGCTCAACCATCCGCTCCTACACCCACATTAAGCAGTAAAGTATAAGTATAAAATTTAAACTTGAATCTTCCAAAACTAAAATTTCAAATTTGGGTAGAAAAAATATTAACACTTACGCAGTACTCCTGGGTAGCGACGTCGGGATATCGAAGCTCGCTCGTGGCGGGATCTGTCGAGGTGCTGTGGACAGCAAGATATGCGGACAGCACGCTCGGTGTACCACCTGACGCCACGGTCCGAGATGTCTGCAATATTAGAAAGTAACTCTTAATATTAGAAATATTAGAGGATAACTCTTAATATTGCAGAATATTAGAGAATAACTCTTAATTTACCGATAACTCCATGGCTCGAGTAATGTTCCTCGAGCCACCTGTGTAAGTGGGGCGACCCCTCTTCGCCGACTTCCTGTTCTCCGTATTCTGAGCGGCCTGTTTCTGCACAACGCATTAACATTTAGTTTTCTAATTAAGAAACACAAAGAAATAAATTATATCATAAATAATGAATTAAATTTAAAATACATACTTGTTTGCGTTCGGAGTCGAAATAAGCGCACAATAGAGGCCATGTCTCTACGTCGACTCTCGCAAACGCCGGAGTAGATAGGAGGGCCGCTCTCTCTGTCTCGGGGGTCGCTATCCACAGGGAGTAGCAGTCGGCCTTCAGCTCATTCCTGTTGTATCGGACCTTGGCCTGCATGTTCTTCATCAGGCCATTGTACAGAGCATGAAGGTCGAGCACCCTCCCCGGGTGATCAGGGTCGACTACAGGCTGAAAATCGTAATCCAACTGAAAATACAAAAAAAAACATTGTTATTAGATTGCAAGTGTTAATAATAAATATATTGGATAGATCAAATGAAAATATATATTAATACATACCCGAGCCTGATCAAAGAAGAGGGCGAATGAGCGCTGGTGCTGCTCGCCCCACTCAACGTGAAGTGGATAGTTCTTCACGATCCGGCTCTCGTCCCCCAAATACCGGCCGAACCTCTCGGCATGAGGACCGGTATAGCGATAGTCAAGGGTAAAAAATAGGGGGAATGCTGCCTCCCTCCTAGCTCTATCAGGACTCAGCCTATGGGACTGATTCGGGCCTCGAGTCCCCTTCTGGGGATGGAGAGGCCCTGCGTCTGCACGAAATATCAAGACAATCAATAATAAGACAAAGTTGTATTAAGAAATCAAGGTTAAACAAAAATTCAAGTGTGATATATACCTCCGGTGAATAGCGCACGAGCCTGGGCCCGAGCAGCAGCACGAGCGGGACGATAGTTCCTCCGGTGAGGAACAACCGGGGTCCCGGACCCGGACGCATCCCCTCCAACTATAAAATAACCATCGACGCTAAATCTCCATGAAGTTCATATTTATTCTATAGAGCATATGTAAAATAAATAAATATTTTAAATTTATTCATACTAACCTGCAGACGATGCGGAGGGTATGGAAGCGGCAGGAGTGGCCCCTGTGGAAGGTGTGGACGCACCACCTATAACTAGACAATTAAAAATAGATTTTATAAGTAATTGCAAAAAGAATGTGTAGATCAATAATATAACGTTCTAAATCAATATGCATGCACTATAGGACATATAAACATACCCGCAGGTGCGGTGGTGTCACCACCTACAGCTAGACAATAATAAAAATTGCTAAGTAAGAGCAAAAGGAATGCGTATATTTATGATATAGCATTCTAAATCAATATACATACACTATATGATATATAAACATACCTGGAGGAGCGGGGGTGGCCTCTGTCCCAGATGTGGACGCAGGACCAACAACTAGACAATTAAAAATAGATTTTATAAGTAATTGCAAAAAGAATGTGTAGATCAATAATATAACGTTCTAAATCAATATGCATGCACTATAGGACATATAAACATACCCGCAGGTGCGGTGGTGTCACCACCTACAACTAGACAATAATAAAAATTGCTATGAGCAAAAGGAATGTGTATATTTATGATATAGCATTCTAAATCAATATACATACACTATATGATATATAATCATACCTGGAGGAGCGGGGGTGGCCTCTGTCCCAGATGTGGACGCAGGACCAACTAGACAATCAAACATTGACAATATAAATAATTTTGACATAAACATGCATGAATATCTGTAATATTACATTGAAAATGGATATGCGTGCAGTATACCTGGAGGTGTGGCAAAATCCACACGGAAGGAGGCATCCGAAGGGGTCTCCGATCTGGGTGCAAGACCGGCCCTCTGAAGCTCCCTACGGAGCTCTCCGGGCGGCAGAACCGCTCTGCCTCTGCCGCGGCTGGAGCTCCTGCCGCCCCTCGCTGCTCCCGACATCGTCATCAAATCTAGATAAACGGTTCGTGGACGCATTAGACAATTATTAAAAGTATTAACTATATATGATCTAGAGCGTAAAATGTGAAGTAATAATATAACATTACTGATAACCTTTTTCGTTTCGTGGGCGCATTATACATATCTACTTGGATTTCATCGTCGATGTCATTTCTAACCCACGTAACTTCATGATCGGTCGAAGACAACCCGTCCTTCGAAACAGACGGTCGGAGCACTTTAAGCCTTCTCTCTTCTTCGTCCTCATCGCTGTCCTCGTATTCTGGGACATCGTAGACATCTCTAGGTTTCCATCGGCATACAACACTCTACCCCGGATGCTTCAAACACTGTGAGTAGTATACTTGGAACGCTCGGTTCGGAAAGTCCCAAGACTGCTTCTCCACCTGTCTGTATCGGTTCGTGGATCGTACCAAGTACAGTGGAATATATAAAAGGGTTCTGATCGTCCGGGATAGTGGATGCCGAGTATACAATTTAAGTACCCATAGTAAATCACACCGTCCGATCCTACCGTCGCAATCCCACTATTCTGAGTGATTCTAGATGTTTCTATGTCCTTAACTTCGAATTTGTATCCAAGGACACCAAATCCTTTGTAATATGCAACCTCCATACTAGGAAATTGAGCTAAACATCTTGAATCACTCTCAAATGATGCAGACAAGTTCGGATCGTGGATCTAACAAAACAAATTTTACGATAAATACATAACGATACAAGTTCAGATTAAAACTGATAGCAATAAAATGTAATTCGAATAACTTACATGCTCTGTGACCCAATCACAAAAATTATCCTGATGGTATTTTTCCAAACGCTCTTCGTTCCAATCAGGATGCCCCTCACGTACCTCGTTAAAATGAGTTCTGTTTTCGACAAATAATTGTGACATTAATATTATGTCATTTCATACACACACAAACACAGATATAACAATTAATCCAAAAGAACTTACTCTCTAATTTGTTCAAGACATGCGCAATTAAGCAAGATAAACCGGTATATCTTGTTGATAAACATAGTGTCTACCCTCTTATACTCGGCTTTACCATATGGCCCGTCTTGAATTCTTCGTGGTCGGTTAAGCCTTGTCTCAATGTTCTCGTCCAGATAGCGGGAACAAAATGTGGTTGCTTAATCAAGAAGATAACCTTGCATGATAGAACCCTCTGGTCGATTTTTATTGCGTATATACTTCTTAAGAGTGTAAAGGTACCTAATGAGAATATGTTGAATAAATAAACACGGGCATACAGGACAAAAATAAATTTATAAATTGTGCGAAACGAAAAATTACACGTACCTCTCGACGGGATACATCCATCGATATTGTACCGGTCCGGCTAACTTCACCTCAGTTGCAAGATGAACCGTCAAGTGTATTATGATATCGAAGAATGACGGTGGGAAAATACGCTCAAACTTGCAAAGTATCAACGCAATAGAATTTTCTAGTTTATCCAGCGTCGCAACCTCCAGTGTTTTAGCACACAACTCCCTGAAAAAACAACATAGGTCGTTGATTACTAGACCAACCGAGTCGGGGAGAGAAGTCCTGAGGGCTAATGGAAGAAGGTGCTCCACGATAACATGGTGATCATGACTTTTCAGCCCATCGATCTTGCCCTTCACAATTTTTATTTTCTTGCTGAATGATCCTGAGAAACCTGTGGGGACTTTCAAATCATGCAACACCTGTAGGAATCTTTTCTTCTCCGGTTGTGACATATGATAAGCGGCATTGGGAAGTACAAACTTGCCCGGTTTACCCGCTACCGGTTTAGGGTGCAGTTCACTTCTTATTCCCCACTCTTGTAGATCCATCCGGGCATTCATGTTGTCTTTCGATTTCCCGTCTTTACACAGAAGCAAGTTAAGTATGTGCTCTAATACTCCTTTCTCTATATGCATGACGTCCAGACAATGACGCACTGAATTTGTAGACCAGTACGGAAGCTCGAAGAAAATGCTTAACTTGTTCCAATATTGTGGTTTGACCTGTCTCGTCGGATCCATCCCGAAGGTCACGTTATTGTAACCATCCCATTTAGCAGTCACGTCCTCTCCGGACAATGGGGATGGAGGCCCAAGAAGCTCCTGATGACCATCAAAGTGAATCGTGTCTAACCTATAGGGGTGGTCTGGAGGCAGAAAACGTCGATGGCCGCAATAACAAACCTTCCTGCTAAAATTCAAAAATTTTGATGTTGTGTGTTCATGGCAATGAGGACATGCTTTGTGACCATGTACGGACCAACCTGATAGCATTCCATACGCAGGAAAGTCATTAATTGTCCACATTAAAGCCGCACGCAGTATGAAGGTTGTATTTGTGTTTGAATCATATGTCTCTACACCATCAATGAACAAAGTTTTCAGCTCCTCGATCAGAGGTCGGAGATGGACGTCGATATTATTCCCCGGTGAGTTTGGTCCGTCGATAAGAAGAGGCATCATAAAGTATGATTGGTCCATAGCCAACCAAGGCGACAGATTATAAATTATCATTACAACGGGCCATGTACTGTGACTTCCAGCCATATAGTTGAATGGGCAGAAGCCATCGGCAGCCAGTCCGAGCCGGACATTGCGAGGATCGCTACTGAATATTGCGTGCCTCTATCGAAATCCTTCCATGCCGGTGAATCTCTTGGATGGCTCATTTTTCCATTTTCGCTTGGAGGAGCACGGTGATGCCAAATCATTGCCTCGGTTGTTTTCTTGCACCTGAATAGCCTCTGTAGCCTCTGTGTTATGGGAAAATATCGTGCTATCTTCACAGGTATATCAGGCTGCTTATCAGAATCTTTCGGCTTATACCTGGCCTCTCCGCATATTGGACACTCTTTCAAATCTGAATTCTCTTTCCGGTACAACACGCAATTTTTAGGACATGCTTGAATCTTCTTGCACTTTAGACCCAAATCAGACATCATTTTCTGGGCTTCGTACCAGCTTTCGGGCACATTATTTCCCGGAGGCATAGAATCTTTCAAGAACGAAAGAAGCATTGTGAATGACTTGTTGCTCCATCCATTTAGGCACTTAATTTGGAAAAGTTGGACGAACCATGAGAGGGTGGAATACTTCGCATTCTCATAAATTGGTTTCCTAGCATCATTCATGAAATTTTCATATTTATCCGCACGCGGTCCTTGACCGGAAGGAATGTCATCTTCGGTACGAATAGATTCACCTAGGGCAGCCTCTACCATATCCTCCATTTCTTCTGATGGAAATAAATTTCCGTATCCTGCCGTATTACCGAATTCTTCTTCTTCTCCTGCCGCATTATCGTATTCTCCTTCTTCTTCTACCGCAGTACTGCATTCTTCTCCTTCCCCGTGATATTTCCAAGTTGAATAAAGTCTAGTAAACCCATGTTTTACAATATGAAGCTCTGCCAATTCTACCTTCTGCCAGTACTTATTGCCACATCTATCGCACGGACAGAGAATCTTCTCTATTATGATCTTATTATGTGCTCGTGCAAATTCAAGGAAAGCAGCAACTCCTGCGACAAACTTAGGTTGCATACGTTGTTTCCAATCCACATACATCCAGTCCTTAACTCTGACGTACTCATGGGCCATGTTAGACTGAATAACATATAAATTGTAGGTTATGCTGACTATATTGAGAAATATAAGAACGAGATAGTTACTGACAAAGGAGAAAATCCGTGTATATGCTTTGTGTGTGCGTTTGTCGTTGAAAAGAATAAATTATCGCACGTTATGTTGACCGATAGACGGGAACTAAGTGGCGCTTTTAGTTTCATATATGGGTATCGATGGGAATATGAAGGTTTCATATTATCATATATTGGTTTTAACCCGAACATCTCGAATCGCTTTCTGATTATGCGTTTGTATGTATGTGTTCCGGCTGTCGGGGGTAGGCTTCTATCCCATTAAGAATGTATAGAGCGAACGCCCATCACTTGTGCTTTCAACCGTTTCGAGTAAATTTCGGCAGCACCTCCCCGCTGTTCTCCGAGTACACTGTAATAGAATAGATAATCATCTCAAAGCTGTGAAACAACGTTGAAATGAACATCTAATCTATCTTTGTATACGGAGAACCAGCGGAAAGATACCGACGAAATATCTCGAAACGGATGAAAACACAAGTGAATGAAGGCGTTTGCTTTATACATTCTTAACTTGTCCACACGGGACAAATCTATGGGTTACCATACGATTGAATTTTCTCGTCGCGTAGACTATACGACGGTTGTTAGTATCGAGCTATACTGTCCGATATTTAACAACCTTCGTATAGTTCTAGGTCACGACGAGCATCGCACGTATGTTAACCGATAGACGGGGACTGAGTGGCGTTTTTAGTTTCATATATGGGTATCGATGGGAATATGAAGGTTTCATATTATCATCGAGTATCATATATTGGTTTTAACCCGAACATCTCGAATCGCTCTCTAATTATGCGTTTGTATGTATGTGTTCCGGCTGTCGGGGGTAGGCTTCTATCCCATTAAGAATGTATAGAGCGAACGCCCATCACTTGTGCTTTCAACCGTTTCGAGTAAATTTCGGCAGCACCTCCTCGCTGTTCTCCGAGTACACTGTAATAGAATAGATAATCATTTCAAAGCTGTGAAACAACGTTGAAATGAACATCTAATCTATCTTTGTACACGGAGAACCAGCGGAAAGATACCGACGAAATATCTCGAAACGGATGAAAACACAAGTGAATGAAGGCGTTTGCTTTATACATTCTTAACTTGTCCACACGGGACAAATATATGGGTTACCATACGATTGAATTTTCTCGTCGCGTAGACTATACGACGGTTGTTAGTATCGAGCTATACTGTCCGATATTTAACAACCTTCGTATAGTTCTAGGTCACGACGAGGATCGCACGTATGTTAACCGATAGACGGGGACTAAGTGGCGCTTTTAGTTTCATATATGGGTATCGATGGGAATATGAAGGTTTCATATTATCATCGAGTATCATATATTGGTTTTAACCTGAATATCTCGAGTCGCTCTCTAATTATACGTTTGTTGTGCATTCGTGTTGTATGTGTAACATGATTTTAAACCATTGAGATCAAGATTGATAGAACTGATCATCCTACATTGCAATAGCATTCATCAACCAAAAACTATTATTGCAATGGTATACATCTATAACAATCAACAATTAAAACTACAAATATAGGATACTGATATCATAAAGCGTTATGAGACACGTCATCTGCCACGTGTCGTGATCATGGAAATCGCTAATATTGAGCATCATCAAGATTAGATTATGGTTTTGAAGCAAGTTATTAAGCATCTTGGATTGATTGTCAAGTGTTGATTTTTATTTCAACACTTGACAGAATGAAAATCATAAATACAGTTGCAAAATGTGTTCCTCACCCCCATAAAGTGGATCTTAACAATCCAGACAAGACCATCATTGTTCAAATTGCCAAGGTAGACATAATCTCAGCAGTTATTTACGGTTGCTAGCTTGTATTGCTTGTTGCTATTCTTTTTTTTTCCTTGTCCTTTCTTTCTTTCTTTTTTTTGGGGGGTGGGGGGTTGTGTTTGAAAAGTTTTAACCAACTCACTGCTATTTCTAGGCAATGCAGGAATATAACTAGTTTTATCCCCCAAAAGAAAGCTTCAGGCTTCATGAGTCAAGCGATGTGTACGTATAATTATAGGATTTTCTTGCTAGCGGTTCATTTACAACTATTCTTTAGTCTATATACCTAGCATCTGCTACTAGATATTACATCTTGCATCAACACCCTGCATGTTAAAATCAAAATCGATTATTTTTTTCTTGATCTTTTTCTGATTTTCTACCATCTGTGTCGAGTAAATTATGATTAACATTATATTTGTCAACTAATCAGAATAGCCATTCAACCAGCCCCCACCGTAATCCTAACCCCAGCCCCACTACCGTAACCCTAACCCCAGCCCCACCGTAACCCTAACCCCAGCCCCACCCCAGCAGCAGCCGAACCCCAACCCTAACCCTACCCCGACCCCGACCGCCACTGCGACCCCTGCCCAACCCCAACTCTCGCGCGCGCAACCTAGACCCAGCCATGAACCCTAAGCCCAAAATAATCCAAAAATGCTTTAATTTACCTCGAGATTTATACCTGAACGGCTGCTGGTGGGCTGGAGCGACGACGGTGGCGATTTGGCGACGAAACCGGCGGTGGCGACGACGGTGGCGACGAAACAGGCGGTGGCGACGACGGTGGCGACGAAACCGGCGGTGGCGACGACGGAGGCGACGGTGGCGACGACGGAGGCGATTTGGGGTTTTTTCTCGCGCGCGATTGAGAGAGAGAGAGAGAGTGAGCGTAGGCGATCGATCTGCGGTTTTGGTAAATAGATATTTACTTGCCCCTACGGATATACCCGTAGGTCCTTTGTTTGCGGCTCCGTAGGGACAAACACCAAATTAAGAATTAATATTTTTATTCTTGGACGTCTGTGCCCGTAGGGGCAACCTTTTAGCCCTACGGATTAATCCGTAGGGCCAAGTAAAATCTGCCCCAACGGATATGTTCATCCGTAGGGGCAACCCCCTATTTTACTAGTGTATTGGGGGTTCCGAAAGGGGGGAACTCTCTTGGAAGGGAGTTCCTCAAAGGGAAACCCTTTTTGGGGGGTTTCCGAAGAGGAATATGGGTTACAACCCATATTTCCGTAGATTTCGCGGGAGATCCGACCGACGCTCGAGTTTGTTTGTTCAAATATGCATACTCGGGATGAAAGCCTTGGGCTTTCACCCCAAGAGTCCTTGTTCTTCAAGTTTAATGTCAAGAAGCTTTTTTGAGTCTTCCAAATTTGGGATTCGAATCTTGAATAATGAAAAATATGTCCCTTTTCTCTCTTTTAGGTTTTAGATCTTCTATAAAATGGGTTTTTAGAAGATGGATTCTTCTTCCTCTTCAAGGAGCCAAGAGAGAGGAAGAAGAAGAAAAAGGCCTAAGAGCTGCCTTTTATTAGATTTGGTAGAAGAAAGATGCTCTTTTTCAATGGATTTGTGGGTGTATCTAATTTATTTTAGAAAAAAGAGGTTTTTCCTCTACATTAATTTGGAGAAGATGAAGTACCTTGAGGGGAGAGAGGAGCCAAGAACCCTAGTAATAGAAACGAGAGATCAAAGCTATTGATTTCTTCGTATGTTTGCCTTATATAGGCTTACAACTTTACACATAGACGCTTGGGCATTACAAATTTGGATTTTTGCCTTTTCCATGTTCCATGTGCACATCTTTTGCACATGAGTCATGGGCTTTACAAAAAATTGGTTTTTTGCCCATCTGTATTACATTTTCACACTTATTTGCATACAAAATTTATCTATTACAAATTTCTTTCTCTTTCTTTTTCAATGGCCGGCTTTGTCTGGGCTTGAGACGGTTTGGGCGTAGGCCCACTTGCTTGGGCTTGAGCTGGTTGGACTTGGATCCACTTGTGTAGGCGCTGATTTTGACTTTTTGATTTTGACTTTTAATTTTTATTTTTGATTTCGGCAGGGCAGTGGGGTGTAAATTTCGACCCCAATAACCTTATGATATATTCAAGACCCTACAAAGGGACGATCACAATTTGAAGCCTCATCTTGATTGATGTTACAAATATGTTTCTTTAAGTTTCATCTCATAGTGGCAGCTGTAAATCAATATCACTGTTAAACCTGTAGTTACTGTTATTACCCTGTTTGGATTCACAACATTGACATGCTGTCCAAATCCTGTCATATTATCGAAGTTTTCAAACTTCTTTGAGGGAATAAGAAGTTGAAAATTCTGATATCTTGTATTTATATATGAAATATTATAGCCATGCATGGAAATTTCTTATCTAATTTCCTTTCCCTAATCGCTCCCCTTTTACTATGTTTGTGTTTGTCCTTGGTTTGAAATAATTGCAATGCACAGTAAACTCACTTTTGGGCCTTATACGTTGGCATTGAGATGAAGATCAACGGCTATTTGTTTAAGCAGTAGATGTAATGAGACACGCCCATGAGTGGCTGATTTCGTACACATTGTTTTAGGTGATATACTTGCTTATTCTTTTCCTCTATTAATTTGCTATAGCAGTCCTGTGTATAAAGATGGCACACTTTCTTATGCCTATCATACATACAACGATATAACAGCATCCAGTTTTCTATGAATGTATGCCAAAATAAACATTACAAACGCTGATATTGACAGGGAAAGAAAATTGTGGGCATATTTCTAACATATTTGGCAATATGGTTCCAATCCTGCCAGAGTTATATAAAAAAAGGAAAAACTGGCAAATCTTAGAATTATTGTTTGTCCAATAATAAATTAGATACACCATACTGATTTATGTGAAAGTCATCGATGAAGCAAATCCTGTTTTTAACTATTAGATTGACTGCATGGCATATCTGAACACCAGTGTAATAAAGCTGGCGATTCATTTTTTATTTTAATTTTTTTGTAGATTTTTTTGGTGCATTAACAACTCTATAGGATGTAGCCTCCTGTAGGGATTTTATTTTGGGGAAAACCTTTCAAAAGGTCTCATCCTAATTCCTCTTTACAAAGACTAGAACAGATAATTTCAAGCTGTTTGTGAATTTTCTGATGGTTTAATGTGTTTTATTTGGCTCTTTGACTTATTCTGCTCTCTGATTTGGAGATTTGGATGTAATTTCCGGCTGCAAATCTGTCAACCCTTTCTTACTCTTGATGACTTTTGGAAGGTTACTCCTTTGTTTCGTGGGGCTTAACCTGCATGGTGAGGTAGTTTTTTTCCTTTAGATTTTAAGGTTACTCCTTTGTTGTCCATAATTTCCTTGGCTAGAAACTTGGCATTAATTTAGCGTGATTGATGTGAGGTTGATGGACGATCATAAAATTATATCAAATTCTTTCATTGAGCATGTTCCAGATCCGGCCCTATCTTGACGTGGGAAACCTTACTAGTTCTGTAGATTGTGATAGCATTTTCCAGTAGTTAATTTTTTTAATATGTAGATAATCATAAGCTTACCTCCATGTCTTCATTCTTTTTATAAAGAAACAGTACCGTCTAAGAAATTATGTGCGTTTGAATTTTGGCAGTGAAGTTGAGGACTCAAAAGTTGGCTTTTCAAACAATAGCAGTGGGTTCTAGTTAAAGGCGAACCTAATTCTATACTTCTCCTGTTTCTGCTTTAAGCTTTTTATTGTTCGTTTTTCACATAGAAGCTTCTGCAGAATAATGATTATTGTCAACATACTTTGTGGAAATTGTGGCTATAGTCTGTAAATAAGACAAGACAACTACTATATGTTGCTTGTGAACATTGTAGGCTGTTCAAGTGCTTTTGTCAGCTCGAGAGAAACTAAATGACGGCAGCCCTGAGGCTTCTGATATTTTAACGGATGCAAATAGTAAGATGGTGCAGAATATGCAGAAGATTGATCCAATTCAGGTGACTACCTCAACTTTATCCGTCTATTAGAAGTATACCGTTACAAAACAATGATTTCACAGTTGGTGTTTTTTCTTTCTGTACTTTGCAGCTCTTAAAACCAATAATATACCAATTTCCCAAGAACATTTATACTCCCCTTTTGGCCATTTTTTCCTACACGACGTTCTTCCTTCTTGTCAAGCTACACCATAATTTTGATGAATTTGGTATCACTATAAAGGTTAGAATGAAGCACAGACAAGAATCCTACTACTTGAAATATTTGAATAGAATAAATTGAAAACTTAGGAATTTTTGTAACGGCGCCTCTAGAACTTTGCTGGGGCCAATTGTTATTAGTCCTTATATAATGCAGCCAAGTTTCTGTTTGGAAGTGATATAATTTGCTAATGCCTTCAGCTGAAGTTGTACAGTAAGGCTGAGAAAAAACAGTGTGGTGAAGAAATACAGTGTGGTGAAGAAATTGATAATATCTATGGTTATATCTTTCTATAGTAGAGTAGTTCCTGTATTTTGATGTCTGCTAAGTTCCTATACAGGTTGAGTTACTTCTTGGGAAGGCTTATTCTGATTGGGGTCATGTTGGAGATGCTGTTTCTGTTTACAATCAGCTTATCACTAAGTATCCAAATGACTTCCGTGGTTACTTGGCTAAGGTTCCTTCAACTGTTCCTTTAATTTCACTGTTGTATCCATATTTTCTTATTTCTCTTGCAAGGTTAATAAAATTTAAAGGAAGAAACAGATGTTCCCAGTCATGGGTATTGCTTCTTGTGAAGAACCGCTTCAAAAGGCTTAGGCTTTTGGATTGTGGGATACATACGTATATCAAGCCAGCATAACACTTAACAGCGACCCCCGCCCCTCCTCAGGGGTGTTTGGGCTTTTGGCCACATAGAAAGGCCTCTAATGGAAAACCGTCGCTTGAAAATTCAGAGTGTGTGTGTGTGTGTGTGTGTGAGAGAGAGAGAGAGAGAGAGAGAGAGAGTTATAAACTGACAATCATGAGGTTTAAACTTCAGACCTTTTGAAATATGGTGCACTCCGATACATGTCAAGAATAACTTTACCCAAGAGCTTAAGCTATTGAACTGAGGGATAATAATGTATATCAAGCTAACAAAACTCTTATGTCCTATGTTAGTACAAGAAACAAAAGTAGATGGGTCATGTTATGCCTTAAGTTCCTAAAATTTATCCTTTTCGAGTTGATTGTCGCCATTATGCAGTTAAAATTCTCCCGCACAAAGGTTGCATTATTATTTTCATAACCAATCTAGTCATGTGCATCTCCTCTCGTTATAGATGACTAGTAGAGAGTTGTTAGAAATCAGTAGCACTTAGAAATCTAGGAAGAGTTCAATGTAGTGTCGAGGGAGCAGTGTGTGCATCATCCATGTCTAGAGGTGTTGATAAGACATTAACTATTAAGAGTTCAATGTAGTGGCAAGTGATTTAAGTAATTTAACTCAAGTGAAATAAGTGTTCTGCCTTCCGACTATAGTACATGTGATGCAGAATTTTGGTGATCTAAATCGTAATCATGGATATGATTATGAGATACTTTAGTATTTATCAATCATATATAATACTTATATAAATAAGTGATAATCAATGCTTTATAATCCTTGATGGACCGATTCCATGAGCGAAGCTTCTTTTTCTTCAGGGAATTATTTTAAAAGAGAATGGTAAAGTTGGCGATGCAGAAAGGATGTTCATTCAGGTATGAGTATTTTTTTCCGTTATCGCTTCATTTTTCAAATACTTAAATGGAATATGTCCTTTATATTAAAACAGAATTATAATATTAAAAAAATATACAACTCAGAAAGAACGCCTAAAGGGTATAGAACCTCTTGATAGGTGAAGTATGCTATGTTAATAAATAATTGCATTTTGTATGTCAATATGGAGAACATTATAGTTACTGGCACAAGGCAAGTTTATGAGGTACTTTTTATGTTGGCTTTTTCATAATAATGTTTCTAATGAATTATGATTTCCTATATTGCTAGGGGTAAGCATTCAGAAATTCTCTTGTAAATTGCAAGTTGAATAGTTTTCTTAGGATAGAAAGATACTTGGTCCAAGAAAAAATACACTCGAGGCTACTAAATATGTTGCAATAACCGTCTTTGCTCTAAATTACTTCAATTTATGTATTGTGACGAGTAGTAAATTTTTTGCCTGTGTTCAGCTGGTTTAGAAAATTGATTTAATCTAAAAATTATATAGTTACCAAAATTTCACCTTTCATTGAATAGAATATCAAATCTAGTTGTATAGAAGGGAAGAAAAACATATAGAATATATTATTGGTTCCAGTTATCTTCATCATCACCATGCAAATAATATATCAGCTATGCTCACTCAATAGAATATTTCATCTTCTATCTTTCAAAATTTTGGCTGAACCCAAAATATCATTATCCTGGAATCCAAGCGAGAGTGGAGACATGACATGATTTATCCCACTCCTTTTTCCTATCAAGCTGCCGCCTCCAATTCAAATCCCGGTCCCCCTAATTCTCCACCTTTAGTATTATATAACTTCTTTTCATTGGATATGCTTCATTTGTTATGTTGACCCCTTTTTCTCTCTCTCAAATTGCTGTGTATTGAGTAATTATTCATCAAGACGGTTTATCCTGCATCATATACATTGGTAAACTAGAAGGTTCCTGCAGCTGTATGATTTTTTGTAGGAAGGTCATAAAGACTTATAATTTGCCTATATGCCTATAGATTTTATTCTACTCAAAAAGCTTGAGCATTCTATTGATGCCAAGTGGGAGATTTATTTGCATCTAAGTCCACGGCATACTTATAGATTAATTATTCAAAATGTGAGGTCATGTTTATGGATAAACGAGAGAATGTTATTGTATGATTTTGTCAATATCATTTTGGTACTTTTAATTATTATAATCCTCCAAGTTTGGGATAAAGGTTTCTTGTTTTTCTTGTTGCGATATAATTATAATTCTACTACATATTTATGTGAACGCCTTACAAATTGGGAGGTCTATTGTATTGTGATGAAACCAAATAAATAGCTTATGGCCTTAACATGTTAACGGTCTGTTGCTAAAGTTGACTAATTTGTAACAGTTGCCCTTCTTTGTGAGTATTGTTATTTTGAGGTAAAGTATTGCGATACAAAACTATTCTTTTGCTTTCTATTCAGGCAAAATTCTTTGCACCAGACAAAGCAAAGGCCCTTGTAGATAGATATTCAAGATAATGATGTTACGAATGACGGGAAAATTGGTATGGTTTCTTATATTGTGAGGACACTGGCTTTTTTACCAGTGAACATTTTCGTGCGAATTTTTTTTACCAGCCTATATAATAGCATAGTTGATTTGCATTTTTTGCTAGAACTTTCTTTTTCCTTTGCGGGTTCACATGTCAGAAGGTATACATACATATGTATCAGGGATAGTTGACATACTTAGATTACGGATGGTCAAAAATTAATAACATACAAAGAGATATTTTATAGTGTTGTTGCCTGCCGGTTTTGTTGCTGCCAGATACTTTGACTGACATCATAAAGAGTTTGAAGTGTTTCAAGATATATACTGAGCTTCCATAAAAGATTTCACATTTTTCGGAAAGAATGTCAATTCAGAAGGGAAACAATGACTAAAATGGCAAGAACTATATTTTTAAGCTTTCCCCATCCAATATCTTTCTTTCTTTTTCTTGGACCATTTAAATAATAAGCTGGTCACCTCACTATATTCTTTTTTAACTTAACATCGAAATATTACCAATTCTTTACAATCGATTCCAAACTAGAAATTGTTATGAGGTTTTCTTAGAAATGGTATCACTGTGTTGCAAAGGAGCTCTCATTTGGAAGAAGCACAAGGGTTTCAGCGCAGAAACTTGCTCGGTTTTCTATACCAATCTGAAAAACCCTTCTATATATTTCGGTATTACCATATAATTTATCCACCTTACCCTATTTTCTTTAGTATTAATCATCTAGTTCAACTATGAGCAATGTAGTTTAATACTTTAATGCCTAACTTATAGCTTTCAATTTTCAATGGTTTGAATTCTATGATACCGCTCTCTGCTATTTATTGGCAAAACTTCACGAATTAGATTTATTATGCCTCTGGTCTGGTTGATGATTCATCCATTGAATTGTTGCATGAGTTATTTCCATGACAGAGCCAATGTTTATCCAAGTGCACTATGTCTTGTTCTCGACAGCAACTATTGATCTAATAATTTACTCTGTTCTCTGCCAATCTCAAAGCACTTGGTGCAGACGGTTTAACTATTAGCTTTGCTATCAACTTGATCTGCCATTGGTACTTTTCTAACTTTGGTACTAGATATTTGTTTGCATCCATTTCAATGCATAAAACTCCTCATGTGATCTTCTGTTTGGGTATATGGAGCGAAAACTTTGCTTATTTGTTTTATTATCGATTCATTGGGAAAGTTCTTAAACGTCTTTTAAGGCTTTTAAAATGAAATTGTCTTTTGTTTCAAACTTGCGATGACTGTAATTATTCTCGACTGCTTTTGCATTGAAATTGATCTTCAGAAGGTTTTAATTCCATTAGAAATGTTCATCCCTCAGGTTGGTCTTGGAACAATTGTGATCTCATTATTTCTTATCAATAATAGTTATTCAATTGACCCACGTCAATGGTGAACAGTTGTTTTCTTCATGTCGTATATCGGATAAATAATGATTCCTTTTACTTATTCAAAAGACATCAATTTCGCTTGAGGTATATTCCTATTTAAAAACTCTACTCACTAATGCACAACTGAAAATTTCAAAGCAGCAGCAGTAACCTGGCTGTTTTAATGAAGTTCACCCTTGAGCAGCTAGCTCAAGTAAAAATATTTTAGGTTTGTTACTGAAATGAGCGCTTACTCTTCTTTTTAGAGTTTCTGCTTTGCCTTTACTAGAACTTCTACTACTTCGCTCTTCAAATTTTCACAAGCAGAACTAGAGATTTAGCAGATAGAAGTTGCAATTAGATATACTTGCAGATGAAATGCTTGTAGCTGATGGTTTTCTCACGAATATTGACAGGATTCGAAAAAACCGCCACATTCATTGAAAAGTCTTCTCGCTTTAGTTTATGGAATTCTTCTCATGTCAAAGAGAAACTCTTGAATCGATGAATGTTACGTGACCGGTTTCCATGGATCTTCTGTACCGACTATTTCTTTGTGTGGATCTTCTGTACTAACTATTTCCTTCTGTCTACCGAATTCTTATTTGATAAGCTTTTAGACTCAGTTCCCAGTGCACAAAAAAAAGGAAAACAAGGAGGTGGGGATACATGTGTGCATGGGGCACGCCTTTCACTTCCCACTTTTTTGTGTGCTGGCTGTCTGCGGCCAGCCACACAGTTAAATCTTTCTGTTAATTAGGTTGATGATATAATGACCTTTTTCCATTCGCCTATATGAATCAAGATCCTCTGCACTAATAAAATCACTGATGAAATCCAACCTTCACCAGATCATACCCAACCATCCCTGGTATTACACTTTGGATTCCTACTGATTTTTATCAAAATCCAAACCCTACCAGATATGTTTTCTTTCAGTTGCTGGATGTTTTGGTCCACATATGTGCTGTAGTTATCTACAGTAGATAATATTCAAGCCCTCAACTTAGATTAAAGAAAATATAAAAACATCTCTTATGTCGAATGTTCTTGCTTTCCCACTTATCTTATCCTTGCATATTGGCTTGGCATTGCATTGCAGATTGTCATATAAATTCACGATTCTACTTAGCATTTCATTTCATACATTTGTTTTCCGTAGTATCAAGGTTATATTGCTCTATATATGACAGGTACAGGTTTGGTGTCTCAATGTTGCAGCATGGGTTTATCTTGCATTAGAACCAATTAGGATGAGTGCATCAACGCATTTACATCAACAGCTAACAGGTAGCATCTACATGGCAATAGGGACAGTGCAGAGCTGCTAATGAAGATGCATAGTTTTTATTGTGTGTAAGCTTTTTCCCTTTCGATTATAAAGTTCAATATTTGTGCTCTTTGATGTTATTTATATATGATATATATCATCATTGATAACAGAACTCCTATTTTTTCTTCTCTGTAATAGAAAAATTACCCATCTTCCTTGCAAAACCATCTTCAGATTTCCCGATATCACTCGCTGGTCCGGATGCTTTTTTGTTCCTGTTCTTGTTTGTATTATGCTTCTTGAAACTTGCAGTGCTCATGGCTCTCGACTTATAACCTCAATTGCTTATCGACTTGGCTTTGCCAATCCTTAGCATCACATTGCTATTCAGTGCTCAAATTTGACCATCACTTGCAGGCTTTGCTACACTTATTAAGGGATCAAGATGAACAAAATCTAAAAGAAAACAAGAGGTGCATGGTAGGCGACTTTTGACTGGTCATCCTATTCAAGGAGAGGCACGGTAGCTTGAATCTACCAAACTAAACTAGCAAAAAATAATATTTTTTAAAACAGTATGCTCTCTAATATCCGATCATCTCAATATATATATATATATATATATATATATGAGGTTAATGGAGGAAAAAGGCCATAGGAGGGAATTTCCTCCTATGACGTCGAGAAAATACACCCCCATTCATTTTTTCCGACGATCGGCATCCACCGTCTTCTTCGTTATCATCTAAGATGTGGGTACACCAAATTTTATGTGATTCAACAACCTTTTCACCGTTGATTTAGTGGGTTCAAAATTGACGGTTTACCGACAACAGAACTTTTTATATTGCTAAATCAAAGGTGAAAAGATTGTAGAATCATATGAAATTTGGTGTACCCACATCTTAGATGATAGCGATGAAGACGGTGGGTGCCGATCGGCGGAAAAAATAAGGGGGAGTGTATTTTTTTGACGCCATAGGAGGAAATTCGCTCCCGTGGCATCTTTCCTCCATTACTCTCTCTCTCTCTATATATATATAATGGAGTAAGGATGTCATATGAGGGAATTTCCTTCTATGGCGTCGGAAAAATGCACTCTCCACGATCTTTTTCGACGATTAGCATCCACCATCTCTATCTTTATTATCTAAGATATGTATACACCAAATTTCATGTGGTTCCATCACTTTTTCCTTGTTGATTTAATTAATGCAAAATCAACAGTTTACTGATGATAGAACTTTTTACATTGCTAATTCAACGGTGAAAAAGTCATAGAATCACGCGAAATTTGGTGTATCCACATCTTAGATAGTAAAGATGAAGATGGTGAATGCGGATTGTAAAAAAATAGAGGATATAGATTTTTGACACCGTCTAACCAAAAACCTTCTAGGATCTATTTTCTTCATTATTCTCTCTCTCTATATGTGTGTGTGGTGAGAGAGGGAGGGAGGGAGAGAGATTGATAACATTGTATCTGGCACTCAACTTGAGGTACCACGCTTAATTTTTTTGTTTTTTTAAATAATATTTTGAGTAAAAGTAATTTAAAGAACAATATGGGGCCTCATGTCATGGAGATTTACCGAATCACAAGCGTTTACAGAGGTCTGCAGACATGGCACATACTCATGTGAGGCCAATCTTTGAGCAGATAAACAACAATATCCTTTCAAGTGGAGCCATGAGTACACAATCTAAACAAGAACAACAATAAATACTAAAATCTCAGTTAGGATTATGATGATTATAGCTTAATGTCATTCACATTGGTAGGACCATGATTTGGGAGACTCATGAAACTTTTGATGAGTGTAGTTGAAGGAAACGCTCTCAAGAGGAGCCAAGGCAACCCACCATTAACCACGCAATCCTCGAAGCCTACCACTCTGAACACCCTCGGGTTCGCCAGAGATTGAGAGAACGCACCACACTTGATGTGGATGTCGATGGCTGGGCACACCGGGCAGCTGTTTTGGATGGTCACCATGAACTTGGGCGGCTGCCCGAACCCGACCTGAGTTTGGTTCACCGTCGGGATGTTCTTTACGCATTTTGCAGCCTCCACTGTAAAAATCTGAGGTTAATAATGTGGAGAACTGTAAATGATGATACTTAATAAGATGTTACCATTGTGAAGTTGCAGGAATAAGAGTAGGGAGAGAGCTTGAAGGAGCTTGGGTCTGAGTCTGAGCATTTCCTTTCTTTTTCTGCTGAAAATCTTTGAGGTTCTTAGTGGTAGACATACAAGAGAGCTGTAAACACCACATCAGCACTAGCGCAGCACATCTTTTAAAAAAATCTTTTTTTCCAAAGAGCGCACTTACAAAGTGCGTCCCATACTCCTCTTTCCTTCCTCCGCACGCTCATCGCCTTTCTCCCTCTCATCTTCTTCTACCTCTCTTTACCCTTTTCTTTCTCATCTCCAACATTAATTCCCTCCTTCTCCACCGACGACGCCGCTTCTCCTTCACCGACACCGCCTCCTCAATCACAACCATCTCAACACTCCGCCTCCCCTCTCGCCATCGGCCTCTCCTTCCTTCTCATTCCCATAGACCCTAAAACCAAATTCTAGCTATAAATTAGAACCAAAACAAGAAAAATCAAGCAAAAAATTTATCTCGACCTGCTACAAATTTAGAGAGCCTCCCTCGATTCGAGAAAATGATGAGCACAAAAAGGTCTATGTGGTGAGGGAGAGGGTCACGTTGAGGAGAAGCAGGGCGGCAGAGGTAGAGGTGATAATTGAACGAGCCAGCTCAGGTTCAATTAGGGTTCAGCTTGGTATCAGCTCGTTCAAGCCCGGTTCATTTATTAATAAGCCGAATATGAGCCTGAAAGCCTAGCTTGTTTATTAAACGAACTGAACTCGAGCTCAACCATGATCTTTCGGTATTGATTCGAGTTCGGCTTGGTTACATGGTTTGAAAAAAAACAGTAATATATAATATAGAGCAGATTCTATACAACTCTCAGGACACTTAATTCAATTAAGGGATAGTATATAAAGTGCAACTGAGGTGAATATAAAACCCAGCACTTAGACCCATTCCATGCTCTAGATATTAATTTTTTTTAATCTTTCCATATCTCAAAGCCATGGGTCTTAGGCTTTATGATTGTTGTTCCCAGCCTAGCCTTTTACAAAATACTTTCATGTTTTCTTCTGAAATATCTGTAATGGCCATTGACCTATTCTCAGCATCCACCAAACACTTCTTTGTCGTTTTCCTTTCAGAGATCGCCTAATAGAAGATGCATCCGAGCTCGATTTTGGCTCGTTTAAGGCTCGGTAAGCTAACGAGCTGAACATGAGACAGAACTGTTCAGCTCGAAACGAATTCGAGCCAAGCTTGGGCTAGCATAAACTAAGCTGAGCCGAGCTCGGACAAGGGTCGGTTCGTTCAAGCTTGGCTCGGTCACACCCCCAGACGGTGGCGGTGAAGGAGTGGCGGCGTCGGTGAAGGAGGAAGGAATTGATGTTGGAGATGAGAGAGAAAGGGGAAGGAGAGAGAAAGAAGAAGACGAGGAGGAAGAAGTATTACAATTCCAAGGACGCACTTCTGAGGCGCGCCTCTTTGAATTGTATGGATCCATTTCAAAAGTGCGCCTCCTAGAATTTTTTTAAAAAAAAAGTCTAACACCAACGCTGGCGCTGATGTGACGCCTACGTGGTCAAAAATGTGCTACATTTATAATAATTTTTGAAAGTGGATTTTTTTTAATAATATATTTTTTTAAATGCCTATTTTAAAAAATTGTCCTTGTAGGTCATATTGTGTTTACCCTCTCTTTTTTAACCTCCAACCCCCGACGAGCGAACTTTAAAATAAGCAGAGTGATAACAGTAGCAATTTTTTTTTTGTATTGAAATTTGGAATTTATGTATAGGGATATTTTTCTAAATTTTGTTTAAATAATTATATCCAGATCTAGATGACTGAGAGAAATATGTATCTAAACAAATGATTTGAGAATGAAAAAGGGCCATGAGTAGGCATGTGAGAGCTGAGGGGAGGTTGGGTATGAGATCCAGATGACTACATTCACTGTCTACATTTACGTAGGCATGCCCAATGAGACTCTTTTGTTTGCCTCTTGCTTTATTTTAATTTTTGGGTATTTTACTACCCTCAAAACTTGGATAATTAATATTAAAAAACCCTAATACTTGATAATTACTATTTACTTTCCAAAAACCATTTAGCAGGATGCCAAAAGGCAAAACTTTAGGTATTAAAGTGCCGCATTTTAAAACGTAGGTGTTCATGTCATTTAGATGAAACATTGAATATTTATGTCATTTCTAGGGATGTAAATGGATCAGATATAAGCATTATCATATCCGTATCCGGTATCTATTTACGGATGCAAATGCGTATACAGATAGTTTTCGGTAACAAAAAATTACTATCAAATCGAATACACCATATTCGCTAAAATTAGATACGGATACTATTCGGATAAAATATAAAAAGACATGATTCATAACTGCAACGAATAAAATACGTAAACATGTTAACCAATATTTTTAAATTCAAACAATTACGTCAAATCCACGAGTCCCAATAGTTTCAAATTAGGGTTTTTTCATATAACTTCAAGCCCATCAACCATCCACAAGTCTGACTATAACTAATAGTAATTAGTAGTTGGATAGTGGGTACCATTAGCTCGTGTATCTGGATTTGAATCCGAAAAATTTGTTAGTATCCGGATTCGAATATGAATCCGACTTGGATACAAATTTTCTAACTGAATCCGGATTGAATCCGTCCGGATAATATGGATTATTGGAAATAGGTGCCCTCAAGGCAATTATTATAATCGTAGGAGGGCCTATATGGATAGAACAATCTTTCTCGAGATGATAGTATGCTATCTGATTTGTTTTTATCATTCGTGTGTATATGTTTTACCCGTTATTACGTATCACTAATACATGATGATAAAGCCCATAGGATTTTTACTTGACTACCAGGATTATAATAGGGATCATACCGGTGGGGCCTGGATAGTCCATAAGCACATTCTTAAATATCCCTAATTGTAGGAGTATCGAGAGTGGGTATCGGTACTCTTGATTAGACTAGTGTATATGTTTCCTAACCCAGTTGGAGAGCGATAGCTGGTCGCACGGCTATTGGTGTTTGACACCGAGCATTGTATACAAGTGCTCATTGAAGAATTAGTTCCACTGGACATATTCACCGAAAACTCCTAAATGATATTATACATATTGTTAAATAGCAGTTCTCTGGTGACATGAGTACATGGTAGTTTTTTGATCTGAGATCGTCATAATGTCTTGTGTGAGTTCCCAATGTGTTTTGATTAATACCCTACCACATCTTTACAGAGTCATGCAAACATGTTTTAGTTGGGTACAGTCCCGAAACGCATGGAGGCAGTGAGCAGTCGAGGGGATTCGTCTCTCCCGGTATAGGGAGTTGATGTCATGATGTACTTGATTGACAATAACCAGAAGGTTTTGACCAAAGCGGTTGGGATAAACTGATAGGTGGTATCAGTTGTATCTCATGTGGTTATGAATTTTACGTCAGCACGACTTATCGGGTTATTGAGAGTCTGACAGTTTCCACCCCCAGACTCGGTATGTAACAATCTATGACAAAAAGACCAGACTGTACGGTGACTGTCACTGATAGGCTCTGATTGCGTACGAATGAGCTTGCTTGTTGTCACGCTCCGCTTCCCAATAGACGGAAACGGTGACGTGGTAAGCCCGCGACGTATTTATTTCAAGAAGGTCATTTTCTGGAATAAATACGCTAAGCGTAATTGAGCAATATAAAATGACAAGAAATAAACATGAGATTTAAACTTCAACAACTTTATTTACATTCAACTTGATGCATTTACAATACACGAGTTCAACTGAAAGAAAATACAATACAAGAAGAGAAATGCCTAAACAGGTAGCATACATAAACTTGAAAAAAATAGCTAGTCTAGTCCTGAGTCGTGATCTGATCGTGCTCCTCCTCGGTGGTGTCCACCTCCTCAGTCTCCACAGTATCTAACGAACATTCTAAGAAACAAAAATGGGTGGAATGCCCGTCAGCGAACTTTCGCTCGGTAAGTCCCTAAGAAATAGGTGTGAAGTATAAAATATAATGATAAAAATGTATATCATGGATTAATGGACTAGGAGATATGTTATTTAAACATGTCATTTACTGTGAGCTTGACATTTCTATTTAACATGCAGTTCTCTCTCTCTCTCTCTCTCTCTATATATATATATATATATATATAATGGCAAAATAACATGAACATAGTATAGTATAGCCGTGTGGTGTAGGTATAGTGGACATGAAGTGAATGTAAGCGTCCTAAAAGGTCTTTACATGGGTCAACTAATGTAACGTAAGTTCAAGGGTGAATGTCAACCAATCTCAAGAGTGTTCTCGAACCCAACAGGCTGTAATCCAGGGGTAAGGAACCACGGGCCCGAGTCAAATGTTAGTAACGGGACTTCAACATAGTGTTAAAGTATTTCAAACTCAACAGGCTATAATCCAGGAGTAAAGAAACACAGGCCCTCATGATAGCTTACTTGTGTTAGTAGATATGGATTCATGATCTAGGGGGACTCCTGAGATTTCGTTGGATTCATACATGAACTATCCCAACACCCCGTGTATTCTACGTTACAGTTAAAATTACTAGTTTTGCTCGAATCCATGAATACATTAAGTGGCAAGATTGAGTTCATGTTAATATCAAGTAGTCAAGTCAGTTTCAATAGCAACCATTGTGTTCTGGTATTCATGTTAAGTTCAAGTCAAAGTATACATGTTTGAATTGGATGTTGATTTCGAGTGTTCAAGTTCATGATCAAGTATTCGTGTTTGATTTTGGATTCAGCTTTGAGGTTGGACTCAAACTGAGTCCGACACTTATACTGATTTAACTCTTGAATTCTTAGAGAGTCATTGGCAACTGTTGCACATGGACGGCATGATTTGTGTCTTTTTCTAAGACAATTGTCATTGATAACTCCGATTAAGTTTTCTAATCTGAATAGGCAAGCACTCACTTTCTCCGGCTCCTAGGGCTCAAGAGAATTGATCCCGCTTAAACTTATATTTACTAAGTCTTTAAAATAGTGTTTTATATATCTCGAGGGGTTTTTATGAAAAAATATTTTAATATAGTTAAAATTAAAACCTCGAGGTGGTTTTATATTACTTAGGCTTTTCATGAGCATGTGTTTTAAGTATTGAGGTATTTTAATAATGAAGACCTAGCTTTTGAAAGTTTATGGTATTTTATTGAAAACTAGTTTTTTTAGTAATTTGATGGTATTTTATTGACAATTTTTTAATCTTTCATTTTTATAAAAATATAGTTGTATAATATAATGAAAATATGGATTTATAATTTTGTATAATTTTAATTTTAAAAAATTTAGTTTTATATAGAAAATTCGTTTTTCTTAAAAACCGTATTTATAACCTTTCGAAATCGAATACTCCATGAGGAGTGCTGCATCTCGTTCTACTATCCTTAGGATGTGCGATAATCCGCACTATTCTTTAGCGGGTCCCCTAATAAGGGTTGTAGATACATAATTGCAAAGGAATACGAAATACTGTTTTAAAAGAACCCCGGTTTTAAAATAAGTGGTATTTTATTGTAAGATTTTCTTCGTAACAAATATTCATACAAAATAGATATCGTGCTATGAAACAAGAGTGTACGTGTGGGGTAGGTCGTTACCCCGTGAAGTTTTTCCTAAAAGTATAGTTTTATTGAAAACGAAAAAGTGATATTAAAGTTCAAGGTATTTTAGTGAAAAGGTTCAATTATGGATGTTACACATGAGATTCTTGGTTAAACTTGATTCTCAATATTAGTATTTAAGGTTACAAGTAATGTGTAAAAATTAGGTTGATCAAAATATAAAGGAGAAGGAGTTTCTAAGGTTTAGAAAAAGAATATCGGTAATAACTCCACTTACCGATATAAGTTTTAAAATTGAGTTTCAATGAAAAGAAAGAGAGATTGGGAGGGACTTACCGTTTGGAAATGTCAAGAAGAGGTTAAAGAAAAGAAGGCAGGCTTCGTAGTGTCGTGAGCTCCGGAATCGGTTTCGATCTTCGACGGAAGAAGCTTGCTTGCTAACTCCATTTTACTCCGTTTGCACCTAGGAACTTTTGAGAGAGTTTTTGCTAGAATTTATAGAATGGTGAAGAGCTAGGGAATGTGGTGGTATTTATAGTGGAGACTTAGGGTTTGGAAATTAAAAATGTGGATTAAAAAGTATTAAAATGGTGTTAAATTGTGAAATGAAAGGTCTCTATTTGATTTCAGGGAAATCAAACAGTGCAGAAGAGTTAGGGGTAGCTGAAGAGACGAGTGTGCAGAATATGGAGCATTTTGGGCTCAACTCAGCCGTCCCCTCCGGCCATTTGGCTAAATCCGCCGGTCGATCTTGGCCTTCTGGCCTCGAGATTCGTGCCATCTGATCAACTCTATATTTACACCATTTTCCACATGTTTGATTTTTCCGAACTTTTCATTTCCCCGTGCATTGCACGTGCAATCTTTTGGGCTTCTAAAAAGTTTAAAAGAAAAATCAGAAAAAATTTGTGTCTGACGGGAATCGAACACACAGGCTACGTCACAACAGTGCAAAGGGTTTACTAGTGAGCTACAAGTGGCTTCTTGCTTTTATTTAGCAAAAGTGACTTATAACCCATACAAAAGTTGTCAAATTATTTTCTGTATAATAACAGAAGAATTTCCGAACAGAGATTTCAGAGTTGTTACACTTGTCGACCTTTCTTTCGATCAATACCTGGGTAGCCGTTATATACAGTTAGTGTCGCTGACGTACTTGTGGGTTAACCCATGATGGGTTAACCTATGAGGGGATTGATCTGAAAGTGTTTCAGATTAATCGGATATGATCCTAACCTACTGCCAGCGTATTGATTGAGTCTTTAGAGTCCCACGTGGTGGTTTTTCCCGCTCAGGTGAAACGATGTAGTGCTATTATGGCAATATGTGCGGCAGTTCGATTAAATGTGTGAATTTGATACATATACATTAATCTGACGTTTTATAATACTAGTTGGTTTTAAGCCAGATTATTAAATCAAGTATTGATTTAATTGTAAGTTGATGTCACGCATCCCGCGGGTTCGCGGGGAGGCGGAATACACAAAAAACTATTTTTGCAAAGCTCGCAACACCGACTTAAACTCCAGGATCAATACAGAACTTTAACTAGCTAACTACTTGGAGGTTTAGCTACTCGGTAAGAGGTTTATACCTCCGTGTATAAGTCCTTCGGGTCTTCTTGTCCTCTTCTTGAGCTCCTCAAGTGTACGGATCGAGCTTGCAACGTCGGCCTCCTCGTGTCAAAGACGATCCACCCGAGAGTATGTACTTCAAGCTCCAACATCTAAACTGAGATAACTAGGGTATCTAGTTTGCTAAGCTAAGTAGCTTAGAAGATGTAGAGAAAGATTATGGATTAATTTGTCTCAAGAACCATAGGTTTCTCAACACATGAGAGCTTTTAAGATTTGAGGAAGAAGAAGAGAGCCTTGGAGGTGAGAGAGTGTTGTGATAAGAATGAGTGTATAATGGCTAAGGGTTTGTGATAATGAAGCATATAATAAATCAAATAATGAATCAACCATGCTTCAATAGCCACAAAAACAATGAGTCACCAAGTAGCCATGCTTCAATCATGTCCAAGATTACACCTTACACCTCCACCTCATTATCCATTTAATAAAACGGATTAAACCACAAATGAGGTTTCTTCTTCTAGAAGTACTCTTGTAAAATTACAAGAACACCCCTCACCGTATATACATACCCGTATTCGTATTCCGAAAAATACGAATACCAAGAGACGAAAATAATCTAATAATATAATACTAGGATCCGGCTTAAATCAAAACCCACTAGTATTATCCGCCCGAACATCATCTGTGTAGCTAATACACGTATGTGATCGAAACCCTGCCGTAAAACCATACGACATCTACATTGTTTCGCCCGAACCAAGGAAACCCTGTGTGGGCCTCTAAATACTCGACAGTACGCTGGCAGTGGGTTTAACCACAAGCACGTCAGCGGTACTAGCTGCGCGTAACGGCTACCCAGATATCTGTCGATAAGAAGGTTGATGAGCAAACTCATCCGAACTCCTACTGAGCCTATCTGTGACAATCTCCGTACAGTCCGGTCTGTTTGTCTAAGATACTCGCATATCGGGCTTAGGGGGTGGTAACCGTCAGACCCATAATAGCGCAATAAGTCGTGCCGGAGTTATAACGACCGTGTACTCTATATACGTAATAAGAACGTTTTATAATTTTTCTCGAGATCAAAACAATTATTTTACTATTTCTATTGGTAGAAAACACTTTAAAAATATTTTTCCATGATTAAAATGAATTAATATGATTTTTAGGAATTTTTGGGATTTTTTAAGAATTTAAATGGATTTTTTATCGAAGGGAAAAGTTTTTAAAACCGAAAATGGGAGCTATTTTGGACCAAATTTGATTAAAAAGGATAAAAAAACATCAAAATAAATTTTCTATAATTTTCCCAGATTTTTATAATATTTTTAACTATTTTTAAATAATTTTTAGAAGCCAAAAACAATTTTTAAATATAAAAAATAAATTTTATTAATATTTTTAGAGCGGGAATGGATCTGGACCGTCGGATCTGAAAACCAACGGTCCAGATTCTGCTGACAGTTTATTTAAAAGAAAAAAGAAATATATATATATATATATATATATATATATATATATATATATATAAGCGCCTTTGATCTGGACCGTTGGATCAACGATCCAACGGTCATGGATCGCTAGAGCCAACTCGAGCCTGGTCCCATGCCAACTCACACGCGATGTGATGTGGGTCGTTAGATCTGATCGAGCGACGGTCTGGATCTGGTCGGCTCGTGGGGTCGGCTCCTGTAGCGGTCGGGGAAATTAATAGGGATTTTTAATCCCAGAAAATCCCTATAAATAGCCCTAAGCTTCTAAAATTCCCCAAAAAATATCCGTTCGACAAAAATGTGTAAATTTTTTTCCATAGATTTCTCTTTGAGTCTTCTACACTTTGAACCAAGTTCTAAAGGCAAATAAATTCTCGGCTTCAAGATATACCTTTTCTCGTACAACCCGACGCTCACCGACTTTCATTTTTCTAGCTCATTTCAGGTAGGATCTCTCAACACTTGACACCATGTTATCTTCATTATGAAAATATCTATCTATGAAAATAATTTTAGGACCTAATTATGATGTTTTAACTATATTATCTATTTTACGGGGTTTGACGATTAAAAACGATATTAATTCCTAACAATATAACGAACTTTTAGCAGTTATCCTTCACGATAAAATCATGGGGTAACGGACAACCCCAGATTCATGCTTGGACATATGGAACTAAGTCATAAAGTGACTATCATGATCGGAACAACTTTTGCAGGAATAAATGTAATTATTCTACGATGTTAAATAAAAGTTATCGATAATTAGTTCCTTAATAATTAAAATATGGAAAAAAATTATTGTCAAAACATATTGGTTATTTTTAAAATAAAATTGATGGTAAACATGTGAAACTATATTTTCACAAAAATACCATCAACTCCTAAGAATTTATATTTTCATTAAAATACCACGATCTTTGGAAAAATAGTATTTTCCTTAAAATACCCTAAATCTTTCCAAGTGATATTTTTATTAAAATACCACGAACTTTTCTGAATCATAATTTTTTTTGCAAAAATACCATGAACTTGGTAGAGTAATTAGTTTTATTAAAATATCCTGAACTTTTAAAAGATAGGGTTTTCTTGTAAAAATCATAATAATATTAAAACTAGATTTTTTACTAAATACCTTTAAGAAGTGAAACCTTACCAAAAATACCCCCAATTTCGAAAGTTAAGTTTTTAGAATTTCACTAAAATACTCTTACCATTTTATAAAGGGGGTTATTTTTATTAAAATACCACAACTTTTATAATAAAAGATAATTTACGTTAATATACCATTCTTTTTATATACAATAATTATGATAAAATACCATAGTCCATTAAAAACTAAGGTTTCTATAAAATACCGTGTTTACCTTACAATTATAATAGAACGAGATACAACCCACGACCGTTGAAGTCCATATCGATTGAGATATCATCTACTTAAATCCAACTTTTGATACATCACATGACATGACCTACGATGCGGTTAGGGTTAGAATGCGCGAACCTAGGTATGGAATACTATTATAAATGAGGATCCCTGCAGACAGGGTGAACAGTCCCAACATGGACGACTATTACAAATGAATTGAACAGTCCCAATATGGAAGACTACTACAAATGAATTGAACAGTCCCAACATGGACAAATGACATTCCATACCTAGATGATATGCACGCTAACTCTAATTCGCAAAACCTTGACACTGAATAAAATAGGGCCGAGTAGTTTGATTTGACAAAGTAGTATACGGACTCGGATTCTCCTATTACTCGATCAGATCCGGAAAAGTGGAACAATACATTTCACCTTCTCCAACCGTGTTCCGTGGTTAGAACAGAATAATCTCTAGAGCCTGCTACCCTTGTCTAACAAACTAAATGAACATATTACTTGTTGTTGCCGCACGCAGTACACCTTAATTTACCAAATACCTACAATACGTCTATCATACCTCTATATACATATGACATCATATATTATACACACTTGTTCTCTTTACTATTACTTTATATTGAAAAAATCCCACCCGAGTGTAACTTGCTGACGGACTTCCTTTCCTTTTCTCTATCCTTGGAACGTCCGTTAGATGAGGACGAGGTTAATGAAGAAGGAGGCAGTGGAATGGAGCCCACTAATGAAGACTACGCGGAGTTGATGCAAGAGTATTAGGATAACTCTTCAATTGCCCATCTGTTTAGGGCTTGCTTTCTTTTAATCAATGTAATCAAACTATTTAGTTTGCTTTCAGTACTTTGGGATGTAATAATTTTAGTTAATGGAAATAAATACTTCTGCTTTTATTATCAGTTTGGTATATTGCCTGCATGATTTATACGCTTAACGTAACTGTATCGAGAACAAACCACTCTCGACACAGTTAGGTTGCGGACCTTGGCACATCACTGTTTCCGTACTTTTGAGAAGCGGGACGTGACAGGAGTAGAGCCCAAAACACCCTGAGAAACTACTGGAGTACCTACCAGTAAATCTTGCTTGCCCTGGCCAGGGACTTTGTGTAATGACTTTCCGAGCACAACGCGATATCAACCCCCAATACCGGGAGAGATGGATCTTATCTAACCACTACTGTCTTCCAGTGCTTCGGGATAGCACCCAACCACTATCTGTTTGCATGACTTATTTGAGCCGTGGTAGGGTAGTGATCTAAGTACAGTGGGAACACACTCGAGACGAATAGTGATGTCAAGTCAACGGACTAACCTGTACTTATGTCACCTGGGAACTGCTACCTGACGATAGGCATAATATTAATCAGCAGTTCCCAACGAGTCCGTCCATTGTAACTCATAACCCAATAAGCATATGTATACTATCTCCAGTACGACGTACTAATGGCTGTGGGACAGACCATCTCCCTTGCTAGGATGAGAAGCGTATACACTAGTTTACTCTGGAGTATTGATACACCGTCTCGATAATCCTACGACTAGGGACCTGTATAAGGATGTGCTTATAGACTACCCAGCCCCCACTAGTGTGACTGCCATCACAACGCTGGTAGTCAAGAAAAGATCATAAGGGCTCTATCATTATGTATAAGCGATATACTAAAAGAAACATATACACATATTAAGATAGAATCAAACCAAGTAGCATACTACCATATTGAGCAAGACTGTTGTTATATCCGTGTATATCCCAAGCTTCCAAAATATTGTTGGATATGTATGCTTTAGAGGCTATTATTGTATATGTATACATGTGGATGCTTGGATTTGTTAGGAATATGTATGTCCTAGAGACCATTATTGCATATTATAGTGGATACTTGGACATATATATAGAGGACATTCTTGCTCGACATGATAGTATGCTATTTAGTTGCTCTTTATCTTAACATGTACACTTGTATTATTATACTAAATCTCTGATACATATTGATAAAGCCCTTAGGATGTGGACTTGACTACCAGGACTATGATCCGGACATACTAGTGGGGCCTGGATAGTCCATAAGCACATCCTTTAATAGTTCCTAGTCGAGGGAATATCGAGATAGGGCATTGATATTCCAGAGTAGGCTAGTGTGTACGTTTTTTGACCCTGTATGGGGCACTGGTTGATCCCATAACCATTGGTGTTTGACATCAAAGATTGTACACAGGTGCTCATTAGAGAATGGGTACACCGAACAAGACTCGCCGAGAACTCCTAGATGGTACCATACCTATCATCAGATAGCAAATCTCTAATGACACTGGTACAAGTTAGTCTGTAAATCCGAGATCGTCATAGTGTCTTGTGTGGTTCCCACTATGCTTTGATTTCCTCCCTACCACGGCTCAAATGAGTCGTGCAAACATGTGGATTTTGGGTACAATCCCAAGTCACATGGAGGCAATGAGAGATAGGAAGGGTTTCGTCTCTCTCGGTATAGTGAGTTGATATTGCGCTATGCTCGATTGGCTATAACAGCAATTCCCTGGACATGGTTGATGAGATTTACTGGTAAATGTTATCAGTAGTTTCTCGAACCGTTATAGGCCACATATTGGCCTGACTTATCAAGTTAATGGGGTCTGACGATTCCACCCCTACACTCGATATGCGACATATCAGACGAAGAGATCTGACTGTACGATAAATGTTGCTTATAGGCTTCACCGGAGTTTGGACAAGTTTGCTTGTTGATCTTCTATTCGCTCAATATCTGGGTAGTCGTAACGTCCAGCTAGTACTGCTGACGGCTTGTGGGTAATTGATGTGATCATTACCTACTGTTGGCGTATTGACGAGTCTTTAGAGTCCCACACAGAGGTTTTATAGCTCAAGCGAAACGAAGTATGACACATATGCTGATATGTGCGAGAGCCTGATTAAATACGAGTATATGATACCGTATTCTAATCTGACGATATTTGATATCGGTTAGGTTATATGTGATATAACCGTATTATTGAATCAAGTGTTGATTTGGTAATATGATATACATATAAATGATATTAGTCGGTTATATATGATATAACCGGATTATTTAATCAAGTGTTGATTTAATAATTTGATATATATTTATATATTAACTAATATTAAAGCTCACTTAAGTTTTTCTTCTCTTAATATATATATATATATATATATATATATAGAGAGAGAGAGAGAGAGAGAGAGAGAGAGAGAGAATAATGGAGGAAAGAGGCCATAGGAGGGAATTTCCTTCTATGGCATCGAAAAATTATACCCTCCCTCATTTTTTCCGACGATCGGCACCCACCATCTTCATTGTTATCATCTAAGATGTGGGTACACTAAATTTCATATGATTCTACAACTTTTCACCGTTGATTTACTTTTTACATTGCTAAATCAACGGTGAAAAGGTTCTAGAATCACATGAAATTTGGTGTACCCACATCTTAGATGATAACGATGAAGATGGTGAGTGACAATCGGCAGAAAAAATGAGAGAGCGTGTATTTTTTCGACGCCATAGGAGGAAATTCCCTCCTATGGCATCTTTCCTCCATTATTCTCATATATTCCTCTTATGGCATCTTTCCTCCATTATTCTCATATATATATATATATATGTATATATATATATATATATATATATATATATATATGTATGTATATATTTTATATTGTATTATGGTAGATGATGCATAGAACATGGATTATCTATTTTGAGAAAATAGATTTGTGGGGTGGAAAATGGGAAGATTTTTTAGACATGGGTGAAGCATGGCTCTAATAATTGTTTATTAGTTTGCATTCACTATTGAAGCATAGTTGGATTTATTTATATGAAATAATCTATGCCTCAATGAGTGAGATATACTTGAACCATTCTTCACTTGCAAAATAACCTAGCTCATTTGCACTCTCTCATTTTTCACCCATGTTCATCTTCTTCCTCCTCTATCTTGTTCTTGAGTTGGAAAAATAAAGAGAAGGAGATTTCTAAGTGAGCGAAAACTTCTACTTCATCAACCTACTCTAAACTAGCCCTTTAGATTAGGTTGTTTTCTTCACTAATACTTGATTAGTGAAGAGATAGCTTGACCTAGAGAGACTTCAAGGTGGATCATCTTCGGCCTCGAAGATCGCAAAGCAAGCTCGATCCTTTCTTCAAGTTGAGCTAAGAGGAGTTCTAGGGACTACTACTTGGAGCTATAGAAGTGAAGGACTTAGTTTACAAAGGTTGTAACCTTTTTCACTTAATTATAGAACTTGTTTACTTGCTTTAAACCCTAATTCTCTAGTTAGATTCTAGGTTAGTATAATTTAGCACTCTAAAATTTTTAAAATTGCATACTTGATACTTGTACAAACCTAGTAGAGGTTCTAAGACATACTTTCATGGTATCAGAGCCAGGTTAGAGCGTTAGACGATATATAGAAATTACGAAACCGAAATAACTCCGAAATAGACGAATCCAAATCCAAGTTTCTGTCAATTTTTTTAGAGCCTCTAAATTTTTTTTAAACAGCTGCAGAGTGCTCTTTATGTAGTAAATAGAACACTGTAGAAAAATGAGACCAAGAATCAAAAAAATGGCCCAAAAAAAATGATGAAAATACCGGCCTGGCCGGATTTCTTATGGATTTTGATCTCATGGTTTTTATGGTGTTCTGGAATCTTAGAATTAGGGTTTCAGGTGCTGTTTTATTTTGCCTAGATTGCATATGATGTTATCTTCGTGTTGGGAAATTCGGAGTGTTTCGAAGTCGCAGTTTTAACACCGTTTACGGGTTTCAGTTTGTAAATATGATACAATATTTGGAATCCACATTAATTAGTTTTGTGAAAACTAGTTTGCAATTTGAGAATCTAGCATTTTAGTCTCATTTGATCGATTGCCATGAAGTTTCGATTCAGATCAAAACTCCGTCGCAATCTCGTATAGTACTCAAATACTCGCCAGGAAACACTACTAGATAGCCACGCCCCATAGTCTCGACCAAGTGACTGTAGGAGAACCCCGTGGATATAAGCATCCACTTGGGTGCTCGCGACCGCGGTGTTCCACCTAAGTACACTTCATTGACGGCATCGGGGGTGCGACCATCTACTAAAGTTCCCGACGAGCATTCGATCAGTTAATCAGGAATCTTGTTGAATTACCCGACTTGTTATTGAAGAGTGTTTTCAATTCAAGACTTAAATGCAAGGTTTACTGGGTTAGGCATGAAATCCGGAATATGTGATATTCCTGATTTATGATGTCTAAGGAATATGCAAATTCTAATTATTGTAGTTTTCATTTCTTTTCTGCCCCCGTAAGTGTAATATGCGGGGTATCTCCGATCTCGTTGCTATACATCAATGACATTCAGGATACACATATTTACTTACGTTGATGTCATGTGATATTACTGTGTTGCTATGATATGTTATATTGGATCGTCGTGATTGAATAGCTGGGGTTTTTTACGTGAGATGAAAGTTTTTCAATTTTCATTCATGTAAAAAGTTGTATATAATATTCTTTTATTAGGACACTTCCGGATTGAGATTGTTGTCACCATTGATGTATATTATTTACTTTTTCGCATTAGGATAGACCCAAGACGGAGAGCACAAGTAACCGGGTTCTAGAGTTCAGTGGGAGACCATCTCGAGGAGTCGAGACCGGGTCTCCTAACTTTAGAATTGGGAGGGTTGCTTGCCGCTCTCGTAGGGGTCTAGGGATGTGGGTTTGGCTATTCATCACGATCATGGAATCCGTGTTTTTCATTACTGGCTAAATTTAAAACATGGACCTCCTAATATATCTTATATTTCATATGTTTGCTTTTGCTGCTAAAGTTCGGTGATGTGATCATATAACCGCGTGAGACGAATACTATATATATATGATATATAATAAATTTTATATTTTGCACCCGCGCTAGTCCAGCCCCTGCTCTGCCGTTAGTTAAGTAACCTAACGGTGCATGGCGGAGCCCCGTGGCGAATGCGGATAGCATAAGCGTACGTTCTATTTTCATTTTTTCTGTGATATTTAGGAAACATAAATGATGGGACGTCATTAATGAGATTAATGAAAAGATAAGAAACCTAAAGATGTCATAGAATCAAATTTTTCAAAAAGGTAGCTCTAGTTCTTGCTTTGCATAATGGTATTCCATTATGAATATCCAGCACCTCATTCGATGAGGAAAGAGCCTGGATCTCTTCACTGGGAGTGACCTCTTTAGCAAAACTAGCAAATGCTACAACTCATTTGGTTTGTTTTGATAAACTACCCGATTTTAAAAGCGGAGCTTAAACCACTTATTTTCAAATCACTAGATTCTACAACGATATCAAGTTCATTACAATAAAGGTTTTCTTCAAAACAAGTCGTAGCCCTCTGTCATTTTAGATAAGTGCTATTTGGTATTCGTGCTGCTTTTGTTGACCATAGCCAAGGCGTAGTATACGGTAGCTGATTAGTACTTATCTGCAGCATATGATGCGATTGGATTAGGGTAGTCGTACGGCTTTGTTGACCTTAGCCAAGGGTCGTACGGGTGAGTTTAATTCAATCATGAAATGATGGGTTGAACATGACAAGCGCTTATGATTTTTTGACCATAGCCAAGGTCATAAGTTACTAGGGGTAAAAACAGATATCGGGAATTTCAAGTGTTGAAATTTGCAATGAGATTGCATACCTTCTATGAGATAGTTGGATCCCGATACCCACTGTAAGTAAGTGTTAGTCCTGGAAGAGTTTTCCACTTTACAATTAGCCGATCCAGTAGGTGTCTAAGAAAGGTGTTAACGGGGTTATACCTTTGCGGAAACGAGGTTATTTAATTAGTACCATGCGAAAGCATGGAAAGACTCCCTCGGAGTACCAATACCTGCATGGCTGACCGATTGGCGAATTTGTAGGGTGCAATTAATCCCGGCTAATCTTACCTTTTAGGGTTTAAAAGAATCAGTGGGAGCCATCCTGATTAGATAAGATAATAACCAATCTAATTTTGCAAGAGCGCACGCTAAAGTGTTTTATCTTCTCTCTCTCTCCTGGTAGCGACCATGACATGCCTTAATCAAGATAATAATATGGATGTATTGACCGAACCCGCTTATTATACTGAGCTAAGGAACGTTGGTTCCTCTCTATCTTATGACTGTCATAAGTCTGAGCAGGGAAAAGGGGAATATCAGGATTCCTACGCAACCCGAACGAAAAAAGAGCATGATGATGTATCTTCTTCGGGTGTGTTCATTACCGAGAACTGTTTCTCAGTATGCTCTGCGTCCTGGGTATTGGATACCGGATCCGGATCTCACGTTTGTAATATATTACATATGTTAAGGAAAGGTAGAGAACTGGGAAATGGTGATATGTCTCTTAAAGTAGGGAATGGAGCAATTGTTGCAGCCAAAGCAGTTGGCGAATATCACCTAGTATTACCTAATGGTAATACATTGATTCTGAACGACTGTTATTTCGTACAAAATGATGTGCAATATTATATTGGTTTCTTTCTTACATTAAGAAGGATATAACTTTGTATTGGAGGAAAATGTTATGAACATTTTCCTAAATCAAGTGTTGATTAGGTTTGGTACGTTGTGTAACAGTATATACGTTCTAAATTAAAACACGATTCTAAATATACAGAACACACACAAGAGGAAAAGTTCAGAGATGAACGAAGCCTTCTTATGGCATTGTAGACTTGGTCATATCAATGCGACCAGATTAGCTAAGTTTCATAAAGATAGATATTTGAATCCGTTCGAATTTACATCTTATGAAACTTGCGAGTCATGTCTCAAAGGAAAGATGAACAAGACTCCATTTACGGGACACAGAGAAAGAGCTACCGAACTTTTGGGACTGATATAGTGATGTATGCGGTCCTATGTCTACACATGCCAGGAATGGTTCCTCGTACTTTATTACATTCACTGACGATCTCTCAAGATTTGGACATGTATTCCTATTGAAACAAAAATCTGAAGCTTTTGAGAAATTCAAGGAATATAAGTACGAAGCAGAGAACCAAATGGGTAAAAGTATTAAGTCCTTCGATCTGATCGAGGAGGAGAATACTTGAGCACGGAATTTCGAGACTATTTAAAAAAAATGGGATTCTCTCTCAGCTAACTCCTCCGTATACACTACAGCACAATGGAGTATTGGAGCGGAGGAATCGCACCCTATTAGATATGCTGCGCTCTATGATCAGTGTTGCTGAGTTACCTATTTCATTTTGGGGTTATGCACTTGAGACAGCTGCATACCTATTGAATAGGGTTCCGAGATATGGTATGGGAAGAGACCATCTCTTAAATGAGTTAAGATATGGGGTTGTCCAACCTATGTTAAAAAAGAAAAACCCGGACAAGCTCGAGGCAAAGTCTGTTCTGTGCAAGTTTGTGGGATATCCAATGAATTCATATGGATATTTTTTCTACCACTTTGAGGAACAGAAAGTGTTTGTTTCTCAACATGCTACTTTTTTAGAAAAGGAATTTTTTGTGAAAGAAATTAGTGGTAATGAGGTAGAACTGGAAGAAGTTCCGGCTACACAAACTATAACTGATGATTTGGTAGAACCGGAGGATTCAATAGTTCCCGACGAACCTCAGTCACTCCACAGATCTAGTAGGGTTTCTCATCCACCTGAGAGATACTACGGTTTTCTTATAGACGGTGGGAGTGAGGATTGCATCATGGAACATGATGACCCAACTAGTTTCGAGCAAACCATCACAAGTGGGGACTCTGTGAAATGGCTGGATGCTATGCGATTTGAGATGGAATCCATGTACATCAACAAAGTATGGACTTTGGAAGTTGCTCCTGAAGGGGTAAAACCCATTTAAAGCAAATGGATCTTTAATAAGAAAATTTATGTAGATGGAAAGGTTGAGACCTTCAAAGCTAGACTTGTTGCGAAAAGTTTTCGTTAATGACCTGGTGTCGATTATGATGTAACGCCCGAGCCCAATGCTACTATTTTCTGTTACTGGTTGAGCATTAGATATTATTCATTTCATTTAACTTGCCTATTTGACACTTACCGTGAAATTTTATCTGGCTAAGTCATTTCTACACATAACAAATTTTAGCGTCTAAAATGAAATTAAAAATATCTATCTTGGCCTACTCGACACCCCTAACCGCGTGGTAGCGTCCGTGCATCGAGTTCTCATCCCGTTCGGTGAAACGGGCGAGTTTGGACGGCTACGTGCGCGTACAGGTGTCCGTCTTGGGGGTATACTTTTTAATCGTAAGACACTTAATTTTAAATTTTGGATCCCGCCTAAAATTCTATTATTTCAATTTCAAATTTTTGGACCAGACCCGGGGTTGTTTTGAAGAAAATTTGTAATTGTCAAAATCTCAAAATGTATTGATATTATATTAATATATTCTAACTATAATTATATATTCTATATTATAGTTTCGATTAGCAGAATCAAATTTTTCACAATCTAAGTTGTTAATAAATCTTTTAAGCTGAGAAACCTCTCTCTCTCATTTTAATCACGTGAACTCTCTCTCTCTCTCTCTCTCTTTCTTCTCCTCTAAATTTCTTCCCGCCTGCAACTCTAACCCAAGCTTTCCCGTAGCCTCGCCATCGCCGGAACTCGTCGCCGTCGCAGCCCTACCGTCGACCATCCCCCGCCTTCCTCGACCATCCTTCACCTTCCTCGACCATCTCACCTTCTTTCCTTGGAGAACCCAACAACCTACAGCCCCCGACTTCACCTGCACCTTTCACCGCCGGCGACCCCACTTCCTCGTCGGCCTCCACTCGTCTTCCTCATCTCTCTCCAACCCTCTCCCTCGATCTCTTGTTAAATCCCAGGCAGTGGTTCTTCCGCCGCCGCCTCCGACGATGGATATTGGTGGGGTAGACTCGAAGGGCAGGGGATTCAACAGCGCCAAAGATATGTGGAGAGAAGAAATTGGCGCCGACAGCGACGACACCAAATGCCACGATTGGTACTCGAAAGGCATCTCCTACTGGCTAGGCGTTGAGGCATCGGTCGATGGGGTTCTTGGTGGCTATGGCCACGTCAACGATGCCGACATTAGAGGAAGAAATGCTTTCCTCAGATCTCTGTTGCCCGCTCGACTTGGAGGTCAGAGGCGGCATCTCGTTGCCCTAGATTGTGGTTCTGGCATTGGGAGGATCACAAAGAATCTGTTTTGAGGCATTTTAATGAGGTTGACCTTTTAGAACCGGTGTCCCATTTCCTTAATGCTGCCCGTGAAAGTTTAGCTGATCATTCTAAAGATATGGATATTAATGGCCACTGAGCAGTCAACTTTTACACTGCCTCACTTCTGGACTTCACTCTAGAAGCTGGAAGATATGATGTGTTATGGATCCAGTGGTGTATTGGACATCTTACTGATGACGACTTCGTCTTTTTTTAACGAGCAAAGCGATCGCCGGAGCCGTTCCTGCGATGATCCCCGACGACCCAGCGAGGACCTCTGACCCGTGTGTTTCCACTGTTCGTCGTTTGGACTCATTCCGTGTACCGTGAGCGCGTCGCAACTTTTCCCGCTGACGCGAGACGTTCCGTTTACCGTATCGCGGTCCGTCCAGGCAAGTATCACTTGCTACATGCTATACTATACAATTATATATGTTTGACTCATTAAACCTGCAAACTTAACTCGGTATAGTTATTTTCTCGTTTGGTTGCAATATGACATATATCATTTTACAGTTAACATAGAAATTACAGTTTGCCACTTTTAACCAGAACCAAGTTTACCTGTTAATTATATTTTACCGTTTAATAGATTGTAGCACTTTCCCATGTAGTTCTATTACATTCGGATATTCGTATTCAAAGGCTTGATATAACTGTATTGCATCATCATTTAAACTGTTGCACCGCTGAGGGTGCTCAAAACCTGTTAATATAATAAAACGGCTGCACTGTATTACTGCACTCTTGTGATTGAGTGAAACTGCTTATTGTTATTTAGCTCATTACTCATTCCATGTTATTCAATACCCTGTTCAATTATATGTCTGTTGTGAGCACACCCACGATATTGTTACATCCTGACTTGACTTTGTCACACATGATATATATTGATACACCTGACATGGTACCGTTTACTGTCGACTTGACCTGATGTACCATGACCTGACCTGTTACCTGATCTTGTGTCTAATGCCAACAAACCCGACATGTAGTCCTCATGGACCATTCCTGTTGTCTATCCAGACAAAACCTGCTGTTACCTGATCCTGTGTTGGCATTAGTTCTTGATTACTGAATACCTGACCTGACACATATAACTTGGGGGTATGGGGAAATCAAAAATGTAAACTAAAGTGTAACTTAAAAGGGTATTACTTGATCCGTGGTCCCGGGGGGTAATAGGACAGAGCCATTCGTGACTCTTACATATTCCTGATCCGTGGTCCCGGGGGGTAACGGGACAGAACCACTGTTGGTTCACATATTCCTGATCCGTGGTCCCGGGGGGTAACGGGACATATCCTTTGAGTTACATGGAGGATTACTCAAATTGATTTCGAAGACTTTAGAATAGAAAACCTGATAGAACAGTTTGGTTACCCACTGCACACTACCCTGCACTGATTGATTCATATTATCGTTACCCATGTTTTATTCATGTTATATTGCTTTGCCTGTTACCCTGTTTATATTATATTACTTGATTACATGACGCGCTGACGTCTGGGTTTTGCATGGCCCAGATTCTGTACCACTGTCGCAGTCCGAGCAGGAGTACTTCAGCCAACAGGCTGAGCTGTGAGGTGTTAGTATTAGTTAGTTTTATTTCCTGCATTTTATTTCCAGATGTGAGCCCGCACTATGGGACATACTTTTTCGTTATTGTATTGGATCATTTGCTTCCGCATTTATTTATCATTGACTCTTGTTATTCTGGATTGTGGACATGTTTTTAGATAGTTTTATCTTGTTCTTGATATCTCTACAGCCGTAATGTGACTGTGGATGGATACTTCCTACCCACAGGTAGCATGGTTGGCTATGTCACGTGCCCAATCTTGCATACTCTGGGAAGCGGGGCGTGACATGGTTCTTTTGGTATCAGAGCCATAGGATTGTCGGGTTGATTTTTTTGTAGTTGGGTATTGTACCCAATACACGAATCAGAATACCCGTGTTTAGGAAACATGTCCTGCCACCTTGACCGTTTTACCATTCTTGAATCACATTCTTCCTGATTATATCTTTTACGATGTGCAAACTTCCTTTGCATATCGATTCGAAAACCTGATTCCTTGTTATCTCTAGGACTTAGGCGACTTGGATGGAGTTAAGTAATTGTGGCTATGATACCGCGGCATAGTTACAATGCGGTACTCTATTTAAGTATCTTCGAGTTCTAGCCTTGATCTATATTCAAAATCTATCATCATGCTAATGTTGGGTATTTTGAGTTCTGGATTATGGCCGGTAAGAAATTGAAGACATACCAGAGGCGTGTGGACGAAGCCGCCATGCTTGGAGTGATAAGAGGAATGCTGGAGAATCAAAAGAGACAGACCGAGCTGATCCAGCAGCAAGCAGACTCGTTCCAGGAAGGTTTGCAGATCGTTCAGCAGTCTGTAAACAACGTTGGAGCTAAACTAGTTGACCGAGTAGGGACCGTGGCAGACTTCAGACGTTTGGGTCCGTCTACATTTACTGGATTGGAGGAGCCGTTGCCAGCCGAGCATTGGCTAGTTGACACGGAGAATTCGCTGATTGCGGCACAGATTCCAGATGACAAAAGAGTTGATGTGGTACGCATTTAGTTAGTGGACTACGCCCGAGAGTGGTGGCTTGTGGAAGAGACCCGCTTGCCCAAACCGATCAGTTGGGCGGAGTTTTCTAAGAGTTTCCTGGAGAAGTTCTTCCCGCGGACTGCACGGGAGGAAATGGAAGAGAAATTTATTGGGCTGAGGCAGAATGGAGCACCCGTGGACGTACGTGCAGTGGAGTAGACGAGACTCAGCCGATTCGCTGGACCTTTAGTCGCCAACGATGCAGACATGGCACGAAGGTTCATGCGCAGTTTGGATGTGGACATCCAGAGGCAGATTGTCTCCCTGGGTTTGACCACTTTCTCGCAAGTACTTGCGGCAGCCGAGAGCAGCAGAGTTTATCTGGAATGAAGGGGAGTTTTCTGTCGGGCCGGTCGAGTTTAGGGCTAGGCCTACAAACAATATTCTTGCATCAATGGAAGTGATGAAAGTAAAGAGCCCGCTGTTGTTCGTGATTTTATGGATGTGTTTGAAGATATATCGGGATTACCGCCGAAGCGAGACGTGGAGTTCGCAATTGATCTTATTCCTGGTGCAGCGTCAGTATCCAAAGTGTATTATCCAATGGCACCAGTAGAGTTGGAAGAAGTTAAGAAACAAGTTGCTGAATTGCTTGAGAAGGGTTGGATCCGAAGCAGTAACTCGCCTTGGGGAGCTCCAGTTCTTCTAGTAAAGAAGAAGTATAGCACAAGAAGAATGTGCATCGACTATCGAGAATTAAATCGGGTGACTATTAGGAACAAGTACGTGATCCCTCGCATTGGAGAACTTTTGAGCAGCTCAGTGGCGCGAGGGTATTCTTGAAGCTGGATTTGCAATCCAGATATCATCAGGTCCGAGTGAAAGCAGAAGATATTTGCAAGACAGCGTTCCGAACTCGGTATAGACATTACGAGTACTTAGTGATGCCCTTCGGAGTAACGAATGCGCCGGCAGTATTCATGGACTTGATAAACCAAATCTTTTTACCGTTCTTGGACCAGTTCATTGTGGTGTTCATTGACGATATTCTGGTTTACTCGAGGAGTTTTGAGGAGCATGCTGAGCATTTGAAGATCGCACTGCAGACGTTGAGACAGGAGAAATTGTATACGAAGATGAGTAAGTGCGAGTTTTGGCTAGAGGAAGTGAAGTTTTTGGGGCATGTTGTGTCTTGCGATGGAGTTGCCGTCAATCCAGAAAAGATTGCAGCAGTTCGAGATTGGCCGATTCCAAAGAATGTTGCTGAGATAAGAAGTTTCCTTGGATTAGCAGTCAAAGAGTTTGACTTCATCAAAACGTAGATGAACCTTGTATATACAAAAAGGTAGTAGAGAGTAAGGTTGTCTTTCCCGTATTGTACGTGGATGACATACTCTTGATAGGAAATGATGTTCCTATGTTACACTCGGTCAAACTCTTCTTATCACAAAAGTTCTCCATAAAAGATCTAAGTGATGCCTCCTATATCCCGAAGATAAAGATCTATAGAGATAAATCCAATCGGATGTTGGGATTATCCTAATATAGGTACATTGACACCATACTAAAGAGGTTTAGTATGGAAGATTCTAAGCGTGGTAATTTACCGGCTTTTTCAGGAATCACTCTCTCCAAAGAGATGTCTGCCAAGAATGATTTGGAGAAGGCTCGAATGCAAGTGATACCCTATACTTCTGCAGTTGGGTCTATCATGTAGGCAATGTTATGTACCAGATCGGATGTAGCTTACGCATTAGGTGTGGTAAGTAGGTATCAATCAGACCTAGGGAAGAAACACTGGACAGCTGTAAAGAATATTCTTAAGTACTTGAGAAGGACTAAAGAAATGTTCATGTTGTATGGTAATGGAGAACTCTAGGTGGAGTCCTTTACCGATTCGAGCTTCCATAGTGATAAGGACGATAACAAGTCGGTCTTGGGTTTTGTTTTCACCCTCAATGGAGGGGCGGTATATTGGAAGAGTTCCAAGTAAGATACCGTAGTAGGCTCGACGATAGAGGCTGAATACACCGCTGGCAACGATACTGCCAAAGAGGCTGTCTGGATGAAGAAGTCCATTGCTGAACTTGGTGTGGTTCCATCCATTGAGCATCTAATACCTTTGAATTATGATAAAATTGGAGCTGTGGGTTTGGCCAAGGAACCCCGGTCTCATCAGCGATCCAGACATATTTTAAGGCTGTATCACCTGATCCGGGAGATAGTTGATCGCAAGGAGATCGAGGTCAGGAGAGTTGACACGAAGGACAACACAGCGGATCCACTCACGAAGGCTCTCCCCCAGACGCAGTTTGAGAGACTTTTTGGGATGTTGGGTATGAGATACTACAACAACCATAGTCACATAATTCGCGAATTATTCGCCGAATTCGCGAATAATTCTCGAATTTTTGATCAGCCGACTTAATCGCCGAATTAATCGGCGGGCCAAATAATTCGCGAATTATGTGAAAAAACAACGAATAATTCAAAAAACATCAAATAATTCACAAAATCAAAACCTAGCGTCTCATATATTAATTTCTTGCTCGAAATCCTTCCCGAACATTTCCCGAATACTTACCGAATCTTTCCCGAATACCTGCCGATTTTTTCTGAATAGTTATCCGAATTCGAATTTTCGACCTCGCCGAATTATACCCGAACGACGAATTTGTGACTATGACAACAACTGGCCTTAGTGAAAGTGGGAGATTGTTAGGAATATGTATGCCCTAGAGGCCATTATTGTATATTATAGTGGATGCTTGGACATATATATAGAGGGCTTTCTTGCTCGACATGATTGTATACTATCTGGTTGCTCTTTATCTTAACACGTACACTTGTATTATTATACCGACTCTCTGATACATGTTGATGAAGCCCTTAGGATGTAGACTTGACTACCAGGACTATAATGCAGATCAAACTAGTGGGGCCTGGATGGTCCACAAGCATATCCTTGAATAGATCCTAGTCGAGGGGATATCGAGACAGGGCATCGATATTCCAGAGTAGACTAGTGTGTACGTTTCTTGACCCTGTATGTGGTGATGTTTGATCCCACAACCATTGGTGTTTGACATCAAAGTTTGTACACAGGTGCTCATTAGAGAATGGGTACACCGAACAAGACTCGTCGAGAACTCCTAGATAGTACCATACCTATCGTCAGATAGCAGTTCTCTGGTGACACTGGTACAGGTTAGTCTGTAGATCCGAGATCGTCATAGTGTCTTGTGTGGTTCCCACTGTGCTTTGATTTCCTCCCTACCACGGCTCAAGGGAGTCATGCAAATAGGTGGATTTTGGGTACAGTCCCGAGTCACATAGAGGCAGTGAGCGATAGAAAGGGTTTCGTCTCTCCCAGTATAGGGATTTGATGTTGCGCTATGCTCGATTGACTATAAAAGCAAGTCCCTGTCCAAGGCTAATGAAATTTACTGGTAAGTGTTATTAATAGTTTCTCGAACCGTTATAGGCCACACATCGGCATGCCTTATCAAGTTACTGGGGTCTAACGATTCCATCCCTAGACTCGATATGCGACATATCAGGTGAAGAGACCTGACTGTACGGTAAGTGTTACTTATAGGCTTCACTGGAGTTTGGAAAAGTTTGCTTGTTGATCTTCTATTTGCTCAATACCTCGGTAGCCGTTTCGTCCAGCTAGTACCGCTGACGGCTTATGGGTAACTGATGTAATCATTACCTACTGCCGGCGTATTGACGAGTTTTTAAAGTCCCATACAGAGGTTTCATAGCTCAAGCGAAACGAAGTAGGGCACATATGCTGATATGTGCGGGAGCCTGATTAAATACGAGTATGTGATACCGTATTCGAATCTGGCGATATTTGATATTGGTTAGGTAATATGTGATATAACCGGATTATTGAATCAAGTGTTGATTTGATAATATGATATACATATAAATGATATTAGTCGGTTATATATGATATAACCAGATTATTTAATCAAGTGTTGATTTAATAATTTGATATATATATTTATATTTGATATATTTATATATTAACTAATATTAAAGCTCACTTAAGTTTTTCTTCTCTTAATATATGTGTGTGTGTGTGTGTGTGTGTGTGTGTGTGTGTATTTTATATTGTGTCACGGTAGATGATGCATAAAATATGGATTATCTATTTTGAGAAAATAAATTTGTGAGGTGGAAAATGGGGAGATTTTTTAGGCATGGGTGAAGCATGGCTCTAAATAATTGTTTATTAGTTTGCATTCACTATTGATGCATGGTTGGATATATTTATATGAAATAATCTATGCTTCAATGCGTGAGATATACTTGAGCCATTCTTCACTTGCAAAATAACCTAGCTCATTTGCAATGTTCAGTTGAAAATATTGCACATTTGATATAACATTTTCCTTACTTTTCTTAAATATTTAAAGGAGTTTATTATAAATATAGAACATATGTGGGTTTATCTGCAAATTTACTTTTTATCATATGTTTATATATTATAAGTAACATTATAAAGGAAAATATATGCATATAAAATTTTTATTATGCATATCATATCAAATAATCTTAATCAAATTTCTTAAAGATTTAATACCATATAAAATGATTAAGATAATATCTCTAATATAACAAATATTACTAATATTATTTATGGAGATATTGTGCAGATTTAGCTCAGGTCCGGAGATCGAGATATTCGAGATGTCAGGAGCAAGATTTGTCGATAAAATCATAAAATCAATAATGACAGACACTCAGGAAATATTTGAAGAATCTAGACATTGAAGAAATCTCCACGTGTCAACATAAGAAAGCACCAGAAATTTGGAACCCTAATTCTACTAAACCGCTGCCCAATCGCGGCCATAACGCACAATCCGCGGCGAATCCACGGCATATCTAGAGCTGTTGGATAAGAAATTTTGGGATTTGGATCGTGATTGCATATTTTAACCTATAGGATTTAGGGTTTTTGATTTACGGGCTATATATAGGATCGAGAGCTAAAGTTAAAAATTATCACCTTTAACACGAAGTAAATCACCGTCAAGAACAAGAGATCCACGACAGGTTCACGATTCGACGTGATAGAGCGACGTGAATATCGATTGTGCATCTACTTCCTACGAGGCAGAGATCGAGAGCAACTTCTTCTTGTAATCTAAATTCGAAGGATTTGTACTTGTAAAGTTGATTAATAAAAGTAGATCATTTGTTTAATTATTTCGCATTTACTTTCTGCATTTATATTCTGCATTATGATTTTCTTCTCTATCATTTCTTCTTCTTCTTCTTCTCAAAACATGCGTGAGTAATTCTGCGCTCGCTAGAGTTCGTAGGATTAGGGTAGATCAATGGATGGTAAAATCCCTTAACTTCTTTCGCATCTTATAAAGTTTATAAACTTTAGCAAAATAAATGTTAACATCCTTATCGGGTGTGCTACCAATTTATTGATAGTCTCGACCGCGATTTGAGATTAGATTAACAATTGTTTTGGTAAAGGCTAGATATGAATAGAGACCAATGCAAGGATAATGGTTAAGAGTGGGGAACCCTAGTTTCTTCGAAAAGAACCCTAATCCACATTCATTACTATCGATCTAGTTTTAAATCTATTAAAAGATAAAAGGAGTCATCTTTAATTGATCATCCATTACTACTAAATTGTATGAACCTTACAAGCCTCTTCTTCATAAATTCTATATCCGTGTTCAACATAGATCTACAACCAATCATCCTAATTTCAATCAACTCGTATAAAGCAAGATAAAAGATTCCACGTTTTCCTGAGGACGACTTGTACTCATTTCGGTTAGCTATTCACGACACCGTTATTGACTGTGGTTAATTACAAACACTTTTTCAAATAAATCAAATGGCGCCGTCGCTGGGGATACATGCATAATTTTTTTTTCTTGTTATTCGGGTTGAATTCTTATCCGATTCATAAAATAAAAAATTAAAAACAGCAAATTGTATATTTAACTATTAGTGTGCGACTTTTTGCGAGCGAATCTGAAGTCACTGAAACGAGAAATTTGAGATTCAGAGACTGTCAAAGAGGACCAGAGGAGCAAAGGAGGCACTGTAGAAAAATTTGGTGAAGACTCCTCCATTGCGCGGCGGAACCGCGGCAACAAGGTGGTTTTGGCGGCGGAACCGTGGCGGCCTTGGAGAATTGTGCCCTCAAAATTTTCTGGTATATTCCTCATATCTTTCTTTCTCCTCTAGAAATCCAATAATTTGATTTTCTGCAGGATTCATTGCAAATTATCGCCGCTCAAAAATCTTTTGCGTGTTTTATAATTGGTTTGTTTTTGCATATTTTTAACCGGATTTTAAGGGGCAATAACCCAAATTCAGATTAGGTGGGGATTTCATCACCCTTCCTAGGCCCACAAATCACAAAACGAGCATCCACATAACCCTACATTAATTAAAAAATATCTAGATCAAGACTCTAAGGAACGTCACGCTCAATTAGGATAGAGGAGGGTCGTGGGTAATGTATCTCTTATCCGCATTTCTTTTGTGGTGTCTAGAAAAGTATGACTAAGGCAAGTGATTACTTAATTAGGCCCACTATTTTCGGTGATTCGTATAGCGGATACCTCCCACTTACCTGGAACTTACCTGGCCATAAGAGTAATAAAGAAGTGGTAGAGGATTGATCCCGCGACTTGTCCTTTGGAAGTCTAGGAGCGGTCTAGTGACTTGATCTATGTGACTTTAGTTCTAGGGTTGATTGTGCATTTTTTGTGTGATTTGTCTCACATCCGACACTTTTCAAAACAAACCTTTTTAGCTCTCACACACGCTGCCACGTGCGCTAAACCAGATTAGTGCATGATCGGCTGGACACGGGATTCTAGTACCCGTCTTGTCCGCGTTTCTGCTATCGACTCCGAAATCGGTACTTCTTCATTTTCTTTTTCCCCTCCACCAACCACATCGACCGAGATGGATGGTTCTCCATCAGATTTTACCAACACACCCCTGCCACCACCCGTAGGTGCGCAGAATCCACCGCGCATTTCTCTTCAAGAAAGATGCTACCCGATACGCGGCCTCTTTCTTATCTGTCTATCTATTCCACCATCCAATGGGGATAATTTTGAAATTAAACCCCACTTTATCAACCTGTTGTCCAAATTTTATGGGTTTGAATCCAAATACGCATATGTTTTTATAACCAAATTCGAAAATGCATGCGCAATGATGGGCACTACACAACTTTCTGTGGATGTTATGAGATTACGTCTTCTCCCTTTTATCTTGTGCGATCTAGCAGAAAAATGGCTTTTTAACACTGCCGCACACTCTATTTCCAAATGGGATGAATTCGTTATAGCATTCCTTAAGAAATTTTATCCAAATCATAAGACTGCCCGTGTTCGAAACGAGATTAACCAGTTTACCCAACTTCCCAACGAAGCATTTTGGAAATGCTTTGAACGGTTTAAAGATCTTCTTGTCCAATGCCTTCATCACGGAATCAATAGATTGGATCTTTGCCGAATTATATATGAGGGTGTTAATCCTGTGACAAAACAAATACTTGAAACCATTTGTCAATGCCATTTCATATCTAAAGACAATAGTGAAGCTTAGCAATTTTCGGAAGATCTCGCTGAACAAACTTTGCAGTGGGAAAGCGTTAGACCAACATCGTCTAAGGGAGGTATCCATCAGCTCGATGTTTCCATCACATTGAAAGCCGAAATGGCCGTGATGGAAAAGAAACTCGATGTTATCGAAAAAAAATTCTCATTCGCTTTCCTAAACCAAGTTACGCTTCCCAAAACCACATTTGACGGAAGAATGTCCTCTGAGTCCACCGTTTCAAGGTCAAGAACAAATTAATGCTATTTTTCAGCAACGACCTAAAAATGATCCTTATTCTTCCACATACAATCAGGGATGGAGGAGTCATCCTAATTTTGCTTGGAACCAAAACCAAACTCAAACTCAAAATACATTTCCAAGACAAAATAACTATCAAAGACCTCCTCCACAGCAATAGCAGCCACCACAATCGAGTCAGCACCCCTTTTAACCACAAACTTTTCAAAATCCAGCCAACAATTATGCACCTTATAATAATTCTTTCCAAACGGCCGGTACCGATAAAACCTCTAGACTCGAACGTAACTTAGAAACGTTCATTAACCAACCTACACAAACAACGGCTAATTTAACATCTTCTATCCAAACGTTATTGCAGCATACCGCTTCACACGGTGAAAGTATAAAATCGATAGAAGCACAACTTGCACAGTTAAATGCTGCGATGAGTGAGAGAGAGAGAAAGGAAAACTTCCATCTCAACCTCTACCGAATCCTGGCCACTCACAAAGTCATAATGTGTATGCCGTAACCACGTTGAGATCGGGAAGAGTGCTGAATAACCAAGTGGGTGAACATGTTGATGTTGATGATATTAATGATACCCCGGCTTCTACTTCCGATCCTCCTTCATCTAATCCAACAACTTCTTCCGAGCCTATTCTCCGTTTTCCACTAGGCTCGAACCCGCAACCCACTTCCTTGAGTCAATCTCAAACGATCCCAACTCCAATTCTGGGACCTATTCCATCTCCACAAACTTCTCCACAAATGTTGTACCTAACCCTTATTGATAAAGCTCCTTATCCACATAGGTTAAGGGGCAACAGACCAAGTCCCCAAATGGAGAAGATTGTGGAATTTTTTAAGCAAGTTAACATAAATATTCCTCTCCTAGATGTTATCCAACAAGTTTCGTTCTATGCGAAAATTTTAAAGGACTTGTGCATTAGGAAAAGGAAAATTCAAGTACCTAAAAAAGTTTTCCTAGCTAGTAATGTGAGCACTGCTTTTACCTAACAAATACCCAAGAAACGAAAGGACCCCGGGAGTCCTACAATATCTATTTCTATTGGGGGTTAAAATATCAACCGTGCTCTACTCGATTTAGGTGCTAGTGTTAACTTGTTTCCGTATTCTGTCTATGAGCAATTAGGCATCGGAGAGTTAAAACCGGCGTACTGCACTCTTCGGATAGCCGGTCGATCTATCACCCAACCTAGGAGTGAGCTAGAGGACGTGTTAATCAAAGTCGGGGAATTTATATTCCCTGTGGACTTCATAGTTATTGATACACAGCCTGTAGCAAACCCCCGAAACCAAATCCCGGTGATTCTAGGTCGGCCTTTCCTAGCGACTTCCAACGCAATAATCAATTGTCGAAATGGTTCTATGACCCTATCTTTCGAGAAGATGTCAATTAAGCTTAACATTTATAAGTTGGGAAGTGAACCCTCCGAACCCTATGCTCAAGTATGTTCCGTCGAAACAATAGATTCCGACAGCAGCAAACTTGAAAAGCTTCACGATACTTATCTCGACTCCACTAGTGTGTTGTTGTTTGATTCTGCTATTTATTATACACATGAGAACCCTTCTATCGACAAGTCCACACCCAAGTCCGAATCCTTTGACTTGTCGAATAAGTTAGTCGAGCTGTCCGGGTCAACATCTAACGCTAAATATGAACCTTTTATGGAGTCCGGGATCATACATTTCTTTCCGATGAGATTATCATTCGGAATATCGATGAAAACTTTGAAGACATTTTCGCTGAAGAACTCGCATTCTTAGAAGATATGGGAGTTGTGATGAATCAACCCTAACCCAAATATGTTGAACCGCCACATCTTCTTCTTATCAAGAATGAGAATGCGAGTAATTCATCATCATTGTTTCGTCTCTACAAACCGAGACGTAAACCCGTTCCATTACACTTCTTATCTCCTCCCCATTTCTTCACGTCTATAGGTGACATGATCTTCTACCAACCAGTGCGTTACATCGATAAAATATTTGAATGGTTGGTGTTGACTTTTGGTCTTTGTAATGCTTTATATTGACTAATAACTTTACCCCCTCTTTATAATTTTAAACGCTTAATACGGTTCACTTAAGTTTGGGGGGGGGGGAGAAAAATATATTTTGGCTCTTGAAAGAAAATAAATTTTTACAAAATTGTGAGCCAAAAATAAGTTTGGGGGAGGATTTCACTATCATTTATTCATGTCCCCGTTACTAACTTTTCCTTCAAAGTCTACAGTTTTTTAAGCTTAACAGATGATATCAGTGAGGGCACTGCTGCAAACAGGTTTGGGGGAGGTTTGTGCTTATTCACGCATTGTTTTGCATTATCATAAATATAAGCACAAATTTTTTTATTAGTAATGAAAGATTAGAAAGTGAAAAATTACACATGAAAGATAGGAATGGTTTGAGAAAAGCAAGAAAGTTAGCTGTTTTCTTACACGAAACTAGTAATAAGTAGTTATGAGCTGTTGTCCCAAGGGTTAGTAAGATGAAATGAATCACTAATCTGAGGATAGATCTGAGTCTGAAAAATAGTCCCTATTCTTGAGTCCAAACATTTGAACGTTGATACCCTACTATACGCACTTGCATACATCTTGAAACTTGGGATAGTAGAGGATACCTTAAAATGCTCTTGTCTAAAAACCTTGGTATGAAGAAAAATAAAATTATAAATAAAAAATGGTGAAGAAAATGAATACTGGTTTTTTAATTGCTTAAGGCAGTATAAAGAAAAATATGGCGAGGGTGCTTTATCACCTAGTGCCTTAGACTAACTGGTTTGGGAGCCACTGCTAAGCCTTAGGTGTTGCTAATTATGCCTAAATGAGTGAGCACATTTAGTAATCGGTCGGTTAGTACCTCAAAAAGTATTAACGGTCGTATGAAAAATGTGTGAGCAATTCCATCTAAAATATTCACCGACTAAAAAGTACTAAGGAAGATGAACAAGAGTATGATAGCTTGGATTGAATTCTCTAAGTGTAGGCATGTCTTTTATACACACGTAGGGGTATATGATCGATTTTTGAAAGAAAGGTAGGGAGGAAGACTAAAGGCGATATTTTGTGAGGGATGATGTGATTGCTAATATCTTTTCATGACCATTAAGATATGGCTCATGGCAACCGAAAAGCTAATGTAGTTGGAAACTCTTATTTTCAAGTTCTTTCTTTTATAGTTCTTATTTTTGTACGTAACTTTCATTTTCTTTCTTTTATTATGGGATTTTGTTGGTGTAATCCGCTGAAAACCCTCAGGAGTCAACACTCCTCCTACTAGGGACACCTAGAGGTTTAACGGCTTGTTGCACGTGCTCAGTGCAATCGTGTTTGCCTACGAAAGTGTGCTAGGCTTTTATTTTTCTTTTTCCCCCCTCTCTTGAATAACTAGTTTGTTCGGGACGATCAAACTTAAGTTTGGGGGTATTTGTTCAGTCGAAAATATTGCACATTTGATATAACATTTTCCTTACTTTTCTTAAATATTTAAAAGAGTTTATTATAAATATAGAACATATATGGGTTTATCTGCAAATTTACTTTTTATCATATATTTATATATTATAATTAACATTATGAAGGAAAATATATGCATATAATATTTATATAATATTTTCATTATGCATATCATATCAAATAATCTTAATCAAATTTCTTAAAAATTTAATACCATATAAAATGATTAAGATAATATCTCTAATATAAAAAATATTACTAATATTATTTATGGAGATATTGTGCAGATTTAGCTCAGGTCCGGAGAGATCGAGATATTCGAGATGTCAGGAGCAAGATCTGTCGATAAAATCAATAATGGCAGAGACTCAGGAAATATTTGAAGAATCCAGACATTGAAAAAATTTCTATGTATCAACATGAGAAAGCACTTGAAATTTGGAACCCTAATTCTACCAAACCGCCGCCTAACCGCGGCCATAACGCACTGTCTACGGCGAATCTGCGGCACATCTAGAGCCGTTGGATGAGAAATTTTAGGATTTGGATCGTGATTGCATATCTTAACCTGTGAGATCTATGGTTCTGATTTAGGGGCTATATAAAGGACCGAAGGCTAAAGTTAAAAATTATCACCTTTAACACAAAGCAAATCACCGTCAAGAACAAGAGATCCACGACAGGTCCACGATTCGACGTGATAGAGCGACGTGAATATCGACTGAGCATCTACTTCCTACGAGGCAGAGATCGAGAGCAACTTCTTCTTGTAATCTAAATTCGAAGGATTTGTACTTGTCAAGTTGATTAATAAAGTTAGATCATTTGCTTAATTATTTCGCATTTACTTTCTGCATTTAAATTCTGCATTATGATTTTCTTCTCTATCCTTTCTTCTTCTTCTTAAAATATGCGTGAGTAATTCTGCGCTTGCTAGGGTTCATAGGATTATGGTAGATCAACGAATGATAAAATTCCTTAACTTCTTTTACATCTTATAAAGTTTATAAACTTTAGCAAAATAAATGCTAACATCCTTATCGGGCGCGCTACCAATTTACTGATAGTCTCGACCGCGATTTGAGGTTAAATTAACAATTGTTTTGGAAAATGCCAGACATCAATAGAGATCAATGCAAGGATAAGGGTTAAGAGTGGGGAAACCCTAGTTTCTTCCAAAAGAACCCTAATCCACATTCATCACTATTGATCTAGTTTTAAATCTATTAAAAGATAAAATGAGTCATCTTTAATTGATCATCCATTACTACTAAATTTTATGAACCATACAAGCCTCTTCTTCATAGATTCTACATCCGTGTTCAACATAGATTCTACAACCAATCACCCTAATTTCAATCAACTCGTCTAAAATAAGATAAAATATTCCACGTTTTCCTGAGGACGACCCGTACTTATCTCGGCTAGCTACTCGCGACACCGTTATTGATTGCGGTTAACTACAAACACTTTTACAAATCAATCATGCACTCTCTCATTTTTCACCCATGTTCATCTTCTTCCTCCTCTAGCTGTTTCTTGAGTTGGAAAAATAAAGAGAAGAAGATTTCTAAGTGAACTAAAACTCCTACTTCATCAACCTATTCTAAACTGGCCCTTTAGATTAGGTTGTTTCCTTCACTAATACTTGATTAATGAAGAGATGGCTTGACCTAGAGAGATTTCAAGGTGGATCATCTTCGGCCTCAAAGATTGCAAACCAAGCTCGATCTTTTCTTCAAGTGGAGCCAAGAGGAGTTCTAGGGACTACTACTTGGAGCTATAGAAGTGAAGAACTTGGTCTACAAAGGTTGTAACCTTCTTCACTTAATTATAAAACTTGTTTACTTGCTTAAAACCCTAATTCTCTAGTTAGATTTTAGGTTAGTATAGCTTAGCACTCTAAAAAAATTTAAATTGCATACTTGATACTTGTACAAACCTAGTAGAGGTGTGTTCAGTCGAAAATATTGCACATTTGATATAACATTTTCCTTAATTTTTTTAAATATTTAAAGGTGTATTATAAATATAGAACATATTTGGGTTTATCTGCAAAATACTCTTTACCATATGTTTATATATTATAATTAACATTATGAAGGAAAATATATGCATATTATATTTATATAATGTTTTAATGATTAAAAGATGCATAGCATATCAAATATTCTTAATCAATTTTCTTAAAGATTTATTACCATATAAAGTAATTAAAACACTCTCTCTAATTTAATAAATAGTATTAACATTATTCATGGTGATATTGTGCAAGATTTAGCTCAGGTCAGGAGATCAAGATTTTCAAGATGTTAGGATCAAAAATCTGCCAAAATCATATAATCGATACTGACAGAGACTCAGAAAATATCTGAAGAATCCAAACATGAAAATGATCACCACGTGTCAACATGAGGCTACAGAAGAAATTTCAAATCCTAAATCCTCCAGAACGCGGCGCTTCCGCGGCCAAAGTGTCAAATTAGCGGCGGATTCGCGGCTTAATCATGGACGTAGGATCTGAAAACTTGGAAAGTGGATTTTTATGGCAAGTCTAAACCTATTAGATCTAGGTTTTCTGATTTGAGGGCTATATAAAGGACCGAGGGCTAAAATTAGAAGGCATCACCTTTAACACGAAGCAAATCACCGTCAAAAAATAAGAGATCCACGACAGGTCCACGATTCGACGTGATAGAGAGACGTGAATATCGACGGAGCAAATATTTCCTATGAGGCAGAGATCGAGAGCAACTTCTTTCTCTTGTAATCTAAATTCGAAGGATTTGTACTTGTAACGTTGATTATTAAAGATACATCATTTGCTTAATTATCTCGTATTTACTTTCCGCATTTAAATTTCTGCATTTTGATATCCTTCTCTATCCCTTCTTCTTCTTCTTCTCCACATATGCATGAGTAATTCTCCGCTTGATAGGGTTCATGGATTAGGGTAGATCAATGGATGAAAAAATCACTTAAGTTCTTTTACATCTTATAAATTTTATAAACTTTATTAAAAGAATCGTTAACATCCTAATCGGGCGCGCTATCAATTTATTTATAGTCTCGACCGTGATTTGAGATCAGATTAACAGTTGTTTTGGTAGAGGCTAGACATGAATAGAGGTCAACGAAAAGATAAGGGTTAAGATTGGGAACCCTAGTCCCTCCAAAAACCCTAATCTTCATTCATCACTATCGATCTAGTTTTAAATCTATTAAAAAATAAAATGAGTCATCTTTATTTAATCATCCATTACTACTAAATTCTAACGAACCCTACAAGCCTTCTTCTTATATACTTTACATCCGTGTTCAATATAGATCTAGAATCACTCTCTCCTATTTTTAATCAACTCGTCTAAAGCAAGATTAAAAGTTCCACGCATCCCTGCGGACGACCCGTACTCATTTCGGCTAGCTACACGCGACACCGTTATTGATTGCGGTTACTACAAACACTTTCTTCACATCAATCAAATGGCGCCGTTGCCGGGGATATGTGTGTAATTTTTTTCTTGCTATTCGGGTTGAATTCTTATCCGATCCATAAAATAAATTTCAAAACCACAACTTTCATATTTAACGATTATTGTGCGAATTTTGCAAGGGTGTCTAGAGTCACTGGAACGAGAAATTTGAGATTCAGAGACTTTCAAAGAGGACCAGAGAAGCAAAGGAGACACTGTAAAAAAATTGACAAAAGACCCCTCCTTTCTGCGGCGGAACCGCGACAATAAGGTGGATTTAGAGGCGGAAGGGCGGCGGCTTTGAAGAGTTTGGTCCCCAAACTCCTCTGGTATTTTCCTCATATCTTTCTCTCTCCTCTAGAAATCTAATAATTTAATTTTCTGCAGAATTCTTTGCAAAATATCGCCGCTCAAAAATATTTTTGCGTATTTTGAAATTAGTTTGTTTGTGAATATTTTAATACGGACTTTAAGGAGCAAAACCAAAATTCAGATTAGGTGTGGATTTTATCACCCTTCCTAGGCTCCACAAATCACAAAACGAGCATCCGCATCATCCTACATTAATTAAAAAATATCTAGACCAAGGCTCTAACGACCGTCACGCTCAATTAGGACAGAGGAGGGTCGTGGGTAATCTATCGCTTATCCGAATCTCTCTCGTGGTGTCTAAGGCAAGTGTGACTAAGGCAAGTGGTTACTTAATTAGGCCCGCTATTTCGGTGATTCGTATAGTGGATATCTCCCACTTACCCAGCAATTATCTGGCCATAAGAGTGATAAATAGGTGGTAGAGAATTGATCATGCGGTTTGTCCTTTTGGAAGTCTAGGAGCGGTCTAGTGACTTGACCTAGGTGACCTTAGTTTTAGGGTTGTTTATGCATTTTTTGTGTGATTTGCCTCACGTCCGACACTTTTCAAAATATACCTTTTTAATAGTTCTCATACACGCTACCACGTGCGCTAAACCCGCTAAGTGCATGTTCAGCTGGACACGGGATTCTAGTACCCGTCTTGTCCGCGTTTCTGCTATCGACTCCGAAGTCGGTACTTCTTCATCTTCTTTTTCCCCTCCACCCTCCACATCGACCGAGATGGACGGTTCTCTATCAGATTTTAATAACACCACTCTGCCACCACCCGTAGGTGCGCAGAATCTACCGCACATCTCTCTCCAAGAGAGATGCTACCCTATACGCGGTCCCCTTCCTACTTGTTTATCTATTCCACCAGCCAATGAGGATAATTTTGAAATTAAACCCCACTTCATCAATCTTTTGCCCAAATTTCACGGGCTTGAGTCTGAAGACGCATACGTTTTTATAACCAAATTCGAAAATGTATGTGCAATGACGGACACTTCACAACTTTCAGTGGATGCTATGTGATTACGTCTTCTCCCTTTTACCTTGTGCGATCTAGCAGAAAAATGGCTTTATAACACTGCCGCACACTCTATTTCCAATTGGGATGAATTCGTTATAGCATTCCTTAAGAAATTCTATCCCAATCATAAGACCATTCGTGTTCGAAGCGAGATTAACCAGTTTACCCAACTTCCCAACGAACCATTTTGAAAATGTTTTGAATGGTTTAAAGATCCGCTTGTCCAATGTCCTCAGCATGGAATCAATAGATGGGACCTGTGCCGAATTATCTATGAGAGCGTTAATCCAGCGACAAAGCAGATGCTTAAAACCATTTGTCAATACCATTTCATGTCTAAAGACGATGGTGAAGCTTGGAAATTTCTGGAAGATCTCGCTGAACAAACTTTACAATGGGAAAATGTTAGACCAATATCATCTAGGGGGTATCAATTAGCTCGATGTTTCCATCGCAGTGAAAGCAGAAATGGCAGCGATGCAAAAGAAACTCGAAGCTATGGAAAATAAATTTTCATCAGCCTCCCTAAAGTAGGTTACGCTCCCTAAAACCGTGTGCGGTTGCTGTTCCGATCCATCTCATTTGACGGAAGAATGTTCTTTGAATCCTCCATTTCAAGGTCAAGAATAAACTAACGCTGCTTTTCAGCAACGACCTAGAAACGATCCTTATTCTTCCACATACAATCAGGGATGGAGGAATCGTCCTAATTTTGCTTGGAACCAAAACCAAACGCAAACTCAAAATACGTTCCCAAACCAAAATAACTATCAAAGGTCTCCTCCACAGCAACATCAACCACTACAACAGATTCAACACCCCTTTCAACCGCAAACTTTTCAAAATCCGGCCAACAATTTTGCACTTTATAATAATTCTTTCCAAACGGCCGGTACCGAAAAATCCTCTGCACTCGAACAAAGCTTGGAAACGTTTATTAAACATCCCACGCAAACGGCGGCTAATTTAATGTCTTCTATCCAAATATTAGTGCAGCACACCGCTTTCCATGGTGAAAGTATAAAATCGATAGAAGAACAACTTGTATAGATAAATGCCGCCATGGGTGAGAGAGAGAAGGGGAAACTTCCATCTCAACCCCTACCGAATTCTGGCCACTCACAAAGTCATAATGTAAGTGCCGTAACCACGTTGAGATCGGGAAGAGTGTTGAACAATCAAGTCGGTGAACAGGTTGATGATGAGGAATCAATTGAAGCCCCGGCTTCTACTTCTAACCCTATTTCGTCTAGTCCACCTTCTTCCGAGCCTATTCTCTGTTTTCCACTAGGCTCAAACCCTCCGCCCACTTCCTCGAGTCTGGGGGTATTTGTTCAGCCGAAAATATTGCACATTTGATATAACATTTTCCTTAATTTTCTTAAATATTTAAAGGTGTTTATTATAAATATAGAACATTTGGGTTTATCTGCAAAATACTCTTTACCAGATGTTTATATATTATAATTAACATTATGTAGGAAAATATATGCATATTATATTGATATAATATTTTAGTAATTAAAAAATGCATAGCATATCGAATATTCTTCATTAAGTTTCTTAAAGATTTATTACCATATAAAGTAATTAAGATACTCTCTTAATTTAATAAATAGTACTAACATTATTCATGGAGATATTGTATAAGATTTAGTTCAGGTCAGGAGATCAAGATTTTCAAGATGTCATGATAAAAAATTTGCCAAAATCATAGAATCGATAATAACAAAGACTCAGGAAATATCTGAAGAATCCAAGCATGGAAAAGATCTCCACGTGTCAAAACTCAAGCAAGCCTTGACGCGGAGTCGCAAACAACAACACATGAGGCCACAGAAGAAATTTCAAATCCTAAATCCTCCAGTGCACGACGCTTCCGCGGCCAAAGTGCCCAATTAGCGGTGGATCCGCTGCTTAATCATGGCCGTAGGATCTGAAAACTTGGAAAGGGGATCTTTATGGCAAGTCTAAACCTAAGAAATCTAGGGTTTTTGATTTGAGGGCTATATAAAGGACCGAGGGCAAAAGTTAGAAGGCATCATCTTTGACATGAATCAAATCACCGTCAAAAAATAAGAGATCCACGACAGGTCCACGATTCGACGTGTTAGAGCGACGTGAATATCGACGGAGCTAATATTTCCTACGAGGCAGAGATCGAGAGCAACTTCTTCCTCTTATAATCTAAATTCAAAGGTTTTGTACTTGTAACGTTGATTAATAAAGGTAGATCATTTGCTTAATTATCTCGCATTTACTTTCCGCATTAAAATTTTTGTATTATGATATCCTTCTTTATCCCTTCTTCTTCTTCTTCTCCAAACATGCGTGGGTAATTCTCCGCTTGATAGAGTTCGTAGGATTAGGGTAGATCAATAGATAAAAAAATCTCTTAACTTCTTTTACATCTTATAAAGTTTATAAACTTTATTAAAAGAATCGTTAACATCCTGATCGGGCGTGCTATCAATTTAATGATAGTCTCGACCGCGATTTGAGATTAGATTAACAATTGTTTTGGTAGAGGCTAGACATGGAGGTTAATGAAAAGATAAGGGTTAAGAGTGGGAACCCTATTCCCTCCAAAAACCATAATCATCATTCATCACTATCGATCTAGTTTTAAATCTAATAAAAGATAAAAGGAGTCATTTTTATTTAATCATCCATTACTACTAAATTCTAACGAACCTTACAAGCCCTCTTCTTATATATTTTACATCCATGTTCAATATAGATCTATAATCACTCTCCCCTATTTTTAATCAACTCGTCTAAAGTAAGATTAAAAGTTCCACGCATCCCTACGGACGACCCATACCCATTTCGGTTAGCTACACGCGACACCGTTATTAATTGCGGTTACTACAGACACTTTCTTCTCATCAACCAAGGTGCTAAAACATACTTTCAGGACATATATATATGTACAAGACAATCTTTCTCGATATGATAGTATGCTATCTGGTTTGTCTTTATCTTAACATGTGTGTATGTTTTACTTGTTATTACATATCATTTGTACATGTTGATAAAGCCCGTAGGATCATTGCTTGACTACCTATGTTGTGATGGAGATCATACTTGTGGAAGCAGGGTAGTCGATAAGCACATCCTTAAGAGGTCCCTAGTCGTGGGAGTATCGAGACTGAGCATCGATATTCCGGAGTAGACTAGTGTATACGTTTCTAGACCCCGACGAGGGGTGATGGTTGGTCCCAAAGACATTGGTCTTTTGCACCTAAGATTGTATACAGATGCTCACTGGGGGTGAGTACACTGGACGGACTCGCCGAGAACTTCTAGATGGTATTATACCTATCGTCAGACAGCGGTTCTCAGGTAGCATGAGTACAAGTTAGTCTTCAGACCTGAGATCGTCATTTGTCTCGTGTGAGTTCTCACTGTACTTTGATCACTACCCTACCACGGCTCTACTGAGTCGTGCAAACAAGTTTTGGTTGAGTACAGTCCCGAGCCACATGGAGGCAGTGAGAAATTGTTGGGGATTCGTCTCTCCCGGTATAGGGAGTCGATATCGCACTGTGTTCGATTCTCCAGCACCATAAGATCTTGGCCAAGGCAGTTGGGATTTACTGATAGGTTGATCAGTAGTTTCCTGGATTGATCCTGAGCCATATCAGCACGAATTATCGGGTTATTAGGGTATGACGTTTACCACCCCTAGACTTGGTATGCGATACTCTTAGACGAAGAGACAGGACTGTACAGAGATTGTCACAAATAGGCTCAGTAGGGATCTGGATGAGTTTGCTCGTCGGCCTTCCTTTTCGACAGGTACCCGGATAGCCGTTACATACAGCTGGTGCCGCTAATGTGCTTGTGTTTATAGATTTATCCAGTAACTCACTAGACTTTTAGTGTGGAGCTAGAGCCATGGACTACATCTCTCGGGTGGATCATCTTCGACGGAAGGAGACCGACGATCAAGCGCAATCCAGGAGAACCGAAGGAGCAAGTAAAGAAAAACAAGCTCGATCAAGGAGATCAATAGGAGTGAACGAAGAGGAAAGAAGACCGAAGGACACGGATATTTGGGTAAGACACATCTATCATAGTAGATAGATATCCTCTTTGCATGCTAGTTTAGGGTTTATAGTAGAATCTTGGTCAGGTTTTCTAGCGCCGTTTTGGAAGCCTTAAAATTTTTGTTCACACGGTAGATGGCCAGGGCGCTAGTGTAACCCAACATGGTATCAGAGCTACTAGGCAGGGATGCCGACCCATGGAGGGTTCTCACTGTGGTGACAGTAGTGGCGAAGCACAGGCTCTTACCCTCAGGATGCCCCATGCGGTTATATGGTCCGGCGGGTTGTAGTCCGTCGCGAGAGGATTACGTAAAAAGTAGCTGTTGAGGGATCTATAGGCACCACGACCAGTTTTCGCTGTGCTGACTGACCCACCATGGTATCAATGCCAGCCCATAAACCCTTACTAGCTAGTTTAGATATGTTTAAAATATCGATTGATAAAATTTTCCTAAATCACAATTTCATTTCATACACTTTCTGTCGAATTTTAAAAGTGTTCAAAAAATTATTTAGAGTGCCTTAAAAATACATCCAGGGTATTTTAGAGATCTACAAGAAATTTAAGCACATGAACCATTCATTCCGCCGTGGAAGCGCCACGAAACATGCTTGTTTGAGGCGGTTCCGCGGTCGGAGTGGGGCCTCTGTGCTAAAAAATTCTTCAGGAGCTCTACTGTATGGAAATGTGATTTTTTGGATGTATAGTTTTTGCCCAGATTTGTTTGAGTACGGATTAGCACTTGGGGCCTATACGGGAAAGTTTTTTGTCGATCAAAATTTTAAATACAAGTTTTATCAGTATATATGTTATTATCTGCGACCGTGAATATCATTGAGCGGTATAACCCGATAAATTGCTATATGTTCTATTAGACGGGTTTGCGAACATAATATTCACGTTGATGTTCTGTAATGTGCTGATATTGTGGTTGGATTGTCGTGGTGGATAGCCGATGTTGCAATGGTAGTAGTACAGTTCAGATTCATTTGTATATTCATATTGCAGGGCGAACGTCCGACATGTGGACAGCCGTCTCTACTGGATTGTATATTTTTGGTTTGGGGCACGACCGGGTTAAGGTCGATGTCACCATTATACATATATTTTTCTTCTTTTCTTTACTAGGATTACCCCACAGTTGAGTGCTCGAATAGTCGAGTTCTAGAGGGTAACGGGCCCGCATCTTATGGCGTTGAGACGGAGGGGGCCTTACTCTAGAATTGGCGGGCTATTTGCCGCACTCGTAGGGGTTATAGGATGACCCACAGAGGGGCGCTCAAGTTACCGGATCCCGTGAAGTGCTGGGTGGTCCATTCACTCTGTTGATTGCGGTTGCCTCACTTTTGGGATTGGCGGGTAACTTGACGCGCTCGTAGGGGTCCAGGTTTTCATTGCACGGGCTATCCACACGACTGGGAACATTGGATTTTATTTGCGGCTCAAATGAAATCCGAGGCTCCAAGATTATCCACCATTCTGTGTTGCTTGTTGTTGATCTGTGATGTTGCTTATATCATGCCTGAGACAAATGCTATATATATATTTATATATACTAGTAGATATTGTATATGTTTTGCACCTGCGCTAGTCCAACCCCCGCTCTGCCGTTAGTTAAGTAACCTAACGGTGCATGATGGGGCCCCGTAGCAAATGCGGATGGCATATACGTACATTTTATTTTCGTTCTTTTCTGGTGTGATAGGGATTAATTGATAGGACCACATTAATTTTGATTAATGCAAGATAAGAAACCTAAAAGATGTTGTTGGAATAAATTTTGAAAAACTATAGTCATATTCTTTCGCTTTGCATAGTGGTATTTGGTCATGAATATCCAGCACCTCATTCTAAGAGGTAAGATCCTAGATCCATTCTCGGGGAGTGACCTCTTGAGCAAAAGTTTATACTGTAGATTACTCGGTTTTCTTCAAAACCACAAGTTTTCAAAAGTGGAGCCTAAACCACTTCTTTTAAAAACTACCCGATTCCTTCAACGATATCAAGTTCATTACGTTAAAGGGTTTTTCGCCAAAAACCCAGCCGTAGCCCTCCGTCATTTCCTACAAGTACAACTTAGTATTCGTGCCACGTTTTTGGCATTGTCAAGGCGTGGTAATCGGTAGCCGAGTATTGCTTGTTTGTAGCTTTGTTTCCGATTATTTAAGACATTCGCATAGCTATGTTGGCATTGTCAAGGGTTATGCGGGTGGGTCTAAGTTAATCAAGATAATGACATGCCAAACTTGACTAGCGGCTTATGATATGTTGGCATTGTCAAGGTCATAAAGTCGTTGAGGACAAAAACCACATCGGGAGTTTCAAATATACAGGAAACTTGCTAGTGCTGCATATCTTCTGGAGTGTGGTGACTAGAGTGGCTTCCATCTAGTTTATCACGTAATGATAGTTGGATCCTGATCCCACTGATGAGTTAGATTACTCTTGGGAGATATTTTTCACTTCACAATTAGCTAACCAATTAGGTGTCTAGAAAAGTGTTAACGGGGCTACGCCTCTGCGGAAACAATGTTTATTTTAATTAGGTCCGTGCGAGAACACGGGAAACCTCTCTCGAACTACCAACACTCACCTGGCTGAACGGTTGGTGAACTTATAAGGTGTTAATAATCCCATCTAGTTCTCCTTTTAAGGTTTGAAGGAGAATTCGAGAAAACAGTGGGAGCCATCCTGATTAGATAAACTAATAACCAATCTAATCTTGCAAGAGCGCATGCTGAGTGTTTCTTTTCTCTCTCTCCAGATAGCAACCCATTCATACCTTAATCAAGATAATAAAATGTATCGCTTGACCGATCCGAATTCTTATTCGGGGCTGGGGAATATCGGTTTGGCTCTAACTTATGACAACAGTTATGAATATTGTTTCCCAAATCAGAGCAAAACTCTGTTTTGAATTTTAAAATTCAAAAACTGAATCAACGCTTCAGATCCCGCGCGCTGTGCGCTGCGCGCCACGTGTCAAAAGCAGACGCGCCAGCGCCAGGAGCGCTGAGCCCTAGGTAGCGCACCCCAATCAGAGCAAAGCTCTGTTTTCAAAATTCAAAAATTAAAAAGTTGAAGCAACGCTTCAGATCCAGCGGTCTGCGCTGCGTGCCGCGTGTCTGACACAGGTGCGCTAGCGCAGTTGTGCTACGCTCTACGCTGCGCGCCGCGTGTCTAACACAGGTGCGCTAGCGCATTTGCGCCGCGCTCCGCGCTGCGCGCCACGTGTCAAGCACGAGTACGCTAGCGCGTTGCGCTGCGCTCTGCGCTGCACGCGACGTATCGAACATAGGGGCGCTCGCGCAAGGTGCGCCAGCGCTGGAATTAAAAATTTTCCCACCGTTAGATCAAAGGATCTAATAATAATGATAAATCATTAATTAACCAGAATTAAATTCTGTTAAGGAAAGATTCCTCAAAATCTTTCTAAACAAGAAGATTGTGCTTTAAGCACCGCTGGATCAATGATCCAATGATAAATAATAAATTACCAAAGACAGAACAAATTCTGTATGGAAAGATTTTTCAATCTTATTAAAACAAGAAGATTATCTTCCGTAAAACAGAAGCCATAGGATCAAAGATCCAACGGTGGGAAATACTCCCAAATCAATCAGAGAAAGATCTCTTCAACTGATTTAACAAATCATTTGGCCCTATATAAAGGACCCTAGACTTCAAGTCTAAAAAAAAATACACAGAACAGAAAGAGAAAAACCCTCTGCCAAAAAAGAGCAAGCTCTTAAGAAAAGAAGAGTTTTCTTCATACTCAAGGTAAAAAAAAAAATTATATTCTTGAACAACAGAGATGAAATTATCTCGTAAAAAGAAGAAATGTCTTCTAAAAAGATCTTAGATCTATAAAAAAGACCAAGGTCTTTGAATAAAAAGAAAAGATCCAAATCTAATCATAAAAAGAAGTATTTTTACTTCACAGATCTTCTGATTTATAAAGGCAGAGCCTTTTATAAGAATAAGAAAGAATCTTGAGGCAAAGCCTCCTTTAAGAAGAACGTAAACTTGTTCTTTAATCTTAAATTGGTCAAAATGCGCTTTGCGCTATTGGAAAGTGCTTTGCACTCATGAATTGCGCCCTTGCGCTCCTTGGACTGGCGCTCAGCGCCATAACATGCCACGTGTCAACTATAGACACGATCTGCGGTTTGCGCTCTTGAAAACAGCGCACTGCGCTCTTGGGTTGGCGCTCAGCGCCAAGCGCGCCATGTGTCACTCACTGGCACACCCATAAACTAGCGCAGCGTGCCCATAAATTAAAAGCGCAGTGCGCTAACAAATTAGCGCTTAGCGCTAAGCGACACGTGTCCTCCTCGTGTGCGCTAACCGACAGAAGCGCAATGCGCTCTTTGACTGGCGCAAAGCACCTAGTGCGCTACGTGGCGCTCTGTCAGAACGTACCTTGTTCTGATAAATGCTGTGCATTCAGTATAAGACAAGAAATGTCATAGCCCGATGCTTGGCATTATTAAAAGGGCAGAGCCCAAATAAAGGCCTAACAGGCAGAACAAAAATGAATTGTTAAACATTTTTAACTGGACTTAGCCCAATTCTGTCCATAAGTCCTCAATTTAAATTGAACTGAACTTATCTGCTCTTTTAATCAATTTCACCCCGATTCGAGGGTACATCTCTTCACTCCTTTGATATTTGTCGTTGTAATTCCTCAACGTCTTCAAAGAGGTGACGGGTCCCGACAACCATACATTTTACGGACTGTAAGGTCCTTAAACTCATGGACTATGATGTCCTTAACCTCGATCGTGATGTCTTAAAACTAACATCGGACTGTAAGGTCCTTAAACTCATAGACTATGATGTCCTTAACCTCGACCGTGATGTCTTAAAACTAATACCGGACTGCGGAGTCCTTAAATCCACGGAATATGATGTACTTAACCTCGACCGTGATGTCTTAAAACTAACATCGGACTATGGAGTCCCTAAATCCACGGACTATGATGTCCTTAAGCTCGACCGTGATGTCTTAAAACTAACACCGGACTGTGAGGTCCTTAAACTCATGGACTATGATGTCCTTAACCTCGACTGCGATGTCTTAAAACTAACAATGGACCAAAATGTCCTTAAACTAATTATCGACCGCAATGTCACTAAACTAAACAATAGAGTCCAATTGCTCTCTTGTCGGATCTAAACGATCCCGTTAAGTTGATCTTAGCCTAAAATTAGACTAACGTGTCCTTAACAAACGTTTAAGTTGATCTTAGCCTCAAATAAGGCTAACGTATCCTTAAACATAACTCCCCCAAACCCAAATCTAAGAAAGATACGGATTTGGACTAGTCCACGCCCTACGGGCGACAACATAACTTAGTCTCTGTATACAATCCACGGGCAACCAAACACAAAACAAACACCCACGACACGAAGTGACCGAATGGAGAAGGAGAAAGTTATTACCGCGATGCGGTAGCGTAATTAACTGCAGGGGCTTGCGCCTGCAGTGAAGAGCTTCCCACAATAAAAAAAACCCTCAGATGAGGGGGAATCTGACGAAGTCTGCTACATCGGCCGCATCCGTTTAAACCTTCGATACATGGTGCCATAAATCAACTTGGCATCTTCGGAGAGGTGGACGGATAGCACCAATTAGCATCTGCCCTGAATTTCAGGCAAGAAGGACCTGCACGGTCACGTCTCCGTTGTTTGAAGGGGAACAGATTCTGGCACTCCCGGTTGGACCTTTTCCTCTTTCCACTCCACACTTCGTGTATCGTGTTCGCGAACCAATCGCGGTTTGCCAATGGTTGCCCTTGGGTTTCGAGTTACTAACATTTGGTTTCTTGTTTGGCGCAGAAAGCAAAACAGCAATGTCATCTACTTGCGTAAAGTGCTCCAATTGCAGCTGCAACCCACATCCTGCCTCACCTGGAGGTGTAGCCTACGGGCCCCAAGTGGATTCCTTGTTCACGATGCCCATGGAAAAAGTCACTCGAGCCACTACAGGGTTGTTTTTAGGGACCATGCTCCCGCCAACGAGCTTCACCGCTCCTGTGCTGACACCGGAAGCTCCCAAGAAGTCGGTCTTTGATCGGCTTACACCTACTGCGGCCCCTCTCAACGGGTCGTCCAGCACCGGCGCCTCGGTCTTCTCCAGATTGGGCCAGAGTTCCTATGAGCCCACAACGAAGTCTGCAATCCCAGAGAAGGTTATTCCGAAAAGATTAACCAACCCTGCTCCTGAAATCGTCAAGGCGGCTTCTCCTGCCAAGGGGTCGGTTTTTACAAGATTGACTGTCCTAACTCCCACTCCCGCTCCTGCTACTCAAAGGACATCAGTCTTCAACAGGCTGACACCAGCAACAGCCCCTCACCTGAACAAAGGGGCAAGACAAGGCCATCCCCGTCGCCAAGCCAACTCCATCAGCTCGACACGCTCGACGTCGCCACTGGCGCCGAGTAAGGAAGGCCGGGGGCAACTCCCCTTCTGGGCTAACTCCACCAGCTCCAACGGCGGAAATTAATGCTGCTGTTCCAACTGGGAACAGCTTCGAGCTGCTGAATAGGGTGCGCAGGAATTCTCCTACTACCGTACTGAGAAGATCTCCTCCTCCGGTGGAAAATGTTGCGGAAGCAAAGCAAGAACAGTCCCCTCAGCGGCTGTCCTCCAAGATCTACAAAGTCTGGCGGCAGGTTCGGAACTCAGTAGTTGATCAAGATTACCCTCGCCGGCAGAAAAGGGCGAAGGTTCAACAAGAAGAAAACCGTCATGTCAAAACACAACGGACAACAACCACCTGGGTGCCCACTGCGACGACCCCCTCAACTCCGACGGCTCATAAGAAGAGAAGGTCGGAGAAGATCCTCGTGCCTGCGACAAACGTCAAAGGCACTGAGCCCAAACGCCCTAAGTCTGGGGGTATAACGGTCCATACTATTTATATGGCATCCGGGAAAGAGGATAGTCGCGCTTCTACGGGCCACCGACCACTCACCCGATTCATCACAAGAGCTCAGGAACAACAACAACAGAAGCTTAAGGAGATGCTGACTGCAATGGCCGCACTCACCGGACCAAAAGAAAGCCCGGAGGCGTCGTCGGAACAGCGTCACGAACAAGAAATTGATGCTGAATTCCTTCGGAGAATGCTCGAAAAGAAGGACAAAGAAGCCGCGGAGCAAGCAACTAACATAAAGCGAATGTCACTTCTCTTCCAAGACATGGTCGGGATGATGATACAGCCGAATCCTCCAGCCCAAGACCCTCCAATCATTATTGAAGATGTCAGAGGAGAAATATCGAATCCCCTGCCGGCTCTTTCAACAGCCAAGGAGGAAACCATTTCTAAGGCCGCCATGGATGATTATATTTCTCAACAAATACGAGTTCACCAGGCAAATGAAGCGGCCGGTCAAATTGTCAAAACTGGGCGACCATATCCGGGTTGGTATGATCAGATAAAATACCCGCCGGGCTATACGATCCCGAAATTCCACGTGTGCAAGGGGACGGGCAATCCCCACCAGCACGTCGCCCAGTTCAGAGCTCTGTGCGGCAACACCGGGGGCGATGATAAGCTTTTGGTCCGCCAATTCGTCGAAAGCTTATCGGAGACGGCGTTTGAGTGGTATTCCGAACTTCCAAACGACTCCATCAAAACTTTCGCAGAAATGGAGTTGTTGTTCACCCAGCGATTCGCAAGTGCTAGTGAACGCACCCCAATAACGACATTGATCAATGCCAGGGTGAAACCAGGCGAGACGTGGGTTCAGTACGTAATCCGATGGTGGAATCTGTGGTCGAAGTGCGAACAACGCATCGAAGAAGCACCAGCGGTGGGCATGTTCGTGGGCACTCTAGACCCTCATGCAACTATTTCACAGTTCATGATGTTCTTCAAACCGACCACATTCCAGGCTCTAATCGACAAGCTGGACCAGATGGACCAGATGGGACATAGACCATCTCCCCCGAAGCTGGAACCGCGGAACGAAAAGGGTAAAGGGAAGGCGATCTTTGTTGCGAACACCCAACAACAGCCCAGTGCTCTAAGACTAGCGGATCAGTTGGAGGAAAGGCGACGCTATTACAATGAGAAAATGAAGCGCCCTTACTCATTCCCGCAGGATAAAACGAAAAGGCTGTTCGAGCTGGCGGTGCGCAACAGGCTCATCAATTTGCCAAATTCAAGGCGACCGCCGCAACCCAGCGAAGTGAATAATCCTAATTATTGCCCTTACCACCAAACGGTAAGCCATCCGATCGAAGATTGCTTCATCTTTAAGGGATGGATTGAGGATCAATACCTACAAGGCAAGTTTGCGCTGTCCGAGAAGTGGAAAGTAAACCTATCACAACCGCACACTCCTAAGAAGACGGACACACCGGGGGCAACGTGCTCTTTTGTTGAAGAAGCCCCATGGGAGGTCGTTCTTTTGGACAAAACCAAAAGGATGATAAATGATTTCCAGACATGTCCGGCGATCAAGTGGAAGAATCCGCTGGAACCCCAGATCATCGAAGGGATGCTGAAGCCGCGCCCAACTTTAAAGATCAGTAGTGACAGCCAAAACTCGCATGCTCAGCCGTCGAAATCTTCGAAAAAGAAGAAGAAATCCAAAATGCCCGTGAAGCCTGGCGACAAGCGCACGGACCTGCAGAAACAAATCGACGCACCGGAAGAGTATAATCAGAAGGCGCAGACTCCAATCACGCTCTAAGAGTTCCTCGGCTACGTCCTTGAGGACGAAGATGATGGAGAAGACTCGTCGGATGGATCTGGGGATTACGTGGCAAGTTGCCATGTGATCTCTCATTCATCGCTGGACAATGAAGAAGCTCCCTGCACAGAGAGACCAGGGGCAGGGCCTGAATCGGAACTTCTATGGTCGTCAGATGAAATGATCGACGCATTCCTAAACGAAGCTCTCCTGAAAAGCAAAGTTGATCGGGAGCGTGAAATGGCCATATTTGAAAAGGCCAAACGCCGGCGATTGGACGAAAGAGTCGAGACACTCCCACCGAGTCAAGGGACATCCGGCGCGGATAAAAACAAGTTCAAGACGAGGAAAAGGTTTGCTAAAGCCATATCAATGGGGATGAAGCTACCACCCTCTGAAGGAAACACTCCTGGTGAAGCAGAAACACATCCTAGCTACTGCTTATATCATCGAAAGATTTTGCACCCTACTGAAGAGTGCGACACTTTTAAAAGGTGGTGGCAGGGATATGTTGCTCACCGACAACATTTCAAGCGGATGAAACGCAAAACTCGCCGGGAGCAAAGAAATACGACCGAAGAGAATAAAGGAACTACCAGCAACTGTCGCGTGTTCAACGCTGGGGGATCACAAGTTCTCACATTCGGGAGCGACTCTGACGAGGAAATGGCTCTTGGCCCTCTCTTTAAAGAGTCCACTTTGGGAAAAGAGGAAGAACCGAAGGCTTGCGAAAATATCCAGCTCCGCAATCGTACACTTCCAGAAAAGAACCTCGGACCCATAAATAGAAAAGATAAGGGAAAAGAAAAGGTCTCTGAGGATATCGCCCTGGATGACCAAGTCATGAAAGAGCTGACTGCCAAGGACCCGCCAAAGAAGAATAAGGCGGACTACAACGTTCTGGCACACTTGAGGAAGTTACCTTCGCAGCTCAGCATTCTCGACGCCCTTTTACTATCCAAAGAAGCGAGAGATTCATTGATCGAGGCGCTACAAGAACTGGAGCAATTCCAAGCTTTTCTCGCCGAAGAAAAAATGAAGGACGAGCTGGAGGAAGTACATACAGCGGATATCACCTTCGGCGACGAAGACCTCCTCCTTGGGACGTGCGAGCACAACCATCCCCTCTATGTCTCAGGGTACTGCCACGATATAAAGATAGGAAAAATCCTGGTCGACAATGGGTCTTCCGTCAATCTTCTCAACATGCGAGTGTTGAAGGAAATCTGCATGAGCATCCAGCATCTCGCTCGTGATAAAATCACCATCTCCGGTTTTGACTCCCAGTCATCGCGGACTCTCGGGTCTGTGATATTGACATTAAGATTCGGGTTACTTGTCACGGATATTAAATTTCATGTCATTGACGCCAAGACATATTATAACGCTTTACTCGGCCGGCCTTGGTTACACGAGTACAACATCATCCCTTCTACACAACATCAGTGTATGAAGTAGTTTAAGGATGGTCTCGAGTATACCGTAACAGGAGAGCTGAATCCATTCTCCGTGAATGAAGTCCGCAAGTACGAAGATGCAAAATATTTTTTGCCAGATTTCGAGGACACGGAGGGATGTCACAAACCGGAGAACAAAGCAATCACCACCATTCCAGTCTTCGGGAGTGATACTGAAGAAGAGGAAGCAATAGTTTATTCAGGTCCACCCCAGTACAACAAGCCAGGACCATCCGCACCTATGTTGATCTTTGGCAGCGACTCGGAAGATGAGGTCCAAGCTATATTCTCCGCTCGGCCACCAATACAAGCATTCGCCGGTGATAACCAGAATTTGCAAATTACCATGATTCCGCGGGAGCACTATAAAGATCTCGACGCACTTGAAGCTTATAGCATGCAAGAGCTGCAGACGTTCTATGTCCCTCCCAGGCGAGAAGGCGATCCTATTCTACCACTCCGGGAAAACCAAAGTGGAGAAAGAAATCTGGCACGGCACGGATTCTACACTTGACAGGCTCCAACCCATCTGTCTGCCTAGATATTATACAGAAGGCTTGAAAAGGCCGTTGAAGCGCCAAGGGATGTTGGAGATAGTGCCCTCATAGTCAATTATTGGATCACAGGTACGTGATTGCAATGATTGCGGAGGACCTCTACCGGTAGGACAGTCTTACTCGAGATGATAGTATGCTATCTGGTTTGCCTTTATCAGTCGTGTACATGATCAGGTGACTGATTACATGTTACACTTTGATAGAGCCCTTAGGATCTTGCTTTACTACCAACAGTATGATGGCGATCATATACGTGAGAGTTGGGTAGTTTATATGCATATCCTTAATAGTGGTCCCTAGTCGTGGGAGTTTCGAGACAGGGCATCGATACTCCGGAGTAGACTAGTGTGTACAGTCGAGACCCCGACGAGGGGCGGTGGCCGGTCTCACAAGCCACTGGTGTCAGTTGGATCACCTAAGATGTATACAGGTGCTCATTGGGTTATGAGTACACCGGACAGGACTCGCCGGGAATCTGCTAGTTAGTATTATATCTATCGTCAGATAGCAGTTCCCTGGTGACATGTGTACAGGTTAGTTCATCGACCTGAGGTCGTCATTTGTCTCATGTGAGTTCCCACTGTGCTTTGATTTCTACCCTACCACGGCTCAAAGGAGTCGTGCAAACAGGTAGTTTTTGGGTACAGTCCCGAGCCATATGGAGGCACGTGAGCGGATCGGCAGGGGATTCGTCTCTCCCGGTATTGGGGGCGAGGTCGTGCTGTGTCTAGGAGAGCCATTACACATAGTCCATGGCCATGGCAGGAGATTTACTGGTAGGTACTCTAGTAGTATCTCAGGGTGTTATTGGGCTTCACTCCGACACGATTTATACTGCTATTGGGGGTCTGACGTTACTAGCCCCTAGGCAGATATGCGATACTCATAGAAGAATGGACCGGACTGTATATACATTGTCACTGTTAGGCTCAGTAGGGTTTTCCGGATGAGTGCGCTCATCGGCATCCCTTGAGGTCAGTCCATGGGCAGCCGTTACGCATTGCTAGTGCCGCTGACGGTTTGTGGTTAAACCCACTGTCAGGGTACTGACGAGTCATTAGAGTCCCCCACAGACAGTTTCCCAAGTTCGGGCGAAACGTTGTAGAGGCCGTATGGTTTTATGGCAGGGTTCGGAAAATGCACGTGCGTTTACGCACGTGTTATTTTTCGGGCAGATGATACCGGTCGGCTTTGGTTTAAGCCGGATCCGAGTATTATATTGAGTGGATATAATATCTTTGTCTCAGTTGCATTTGTATTCGGTCGTAATACAAATGCGGGTATATTTATACAGTTTCGGGGTTATCCTGAAAGTCGTTTCAGGATCACTTTTGGAAGTTGCCAGTTTTCAGTTTTCTATCAGCCGTCTTTTAACATTCGGTTAAAGACGGATTTATCTTTTCTTCAGTTGAGGTGAGTCAGTGTTCTAGAAGATTCTAGATGAGGTGACTAGGATTAATTGGTGTTGAGTTTTCATTGGATGCTTTTAATGGTTCATTAAAGCATGATGACTAGGTTTATGACTCATGCTTTAACATTAAAGCATTTTGTTTAGCTAAAGATATTTGTTCATGATCTTTTGCTTAAGGTTACTCTCCCCTCTCTCCTACACTCACCTCCCTCTACCTATATATGGCCGGCCCTCTCTCTCCTCCCTCTCACTGATATACTTGATGTTTCATTTGTAGAAAAAGATTATGATAGTATTTGGGGTGCATGGAATTTCACAGTTCATTTCATTCCATCACCTGATTCCCACGGCAACTTCATTAACCGATCGTCCACGGACTTGGACAAAGTGAGACAAAGTCATCTACTCATTCTCTACATCATTCTTGATCGTCTCTTTTAGCAAACTTGACGATCGAGTTGCCTCAAGTCAGAGGCGGGAGCCCGTTTAAAGAATCGTCGACGTGGTGCCACCTCGACGAGAAGAATCGGAGATCGACGAGATTGGAGCAGCCGCAACGGAGCGTGGGATGAGGGTTGAAGAACGAAGGACTCGGATCGTTCGGTATAACCTTTCTACACTCTTTACAGTTTGTTAGTTTAGCAATAATGGCAGATCCAGGTTAAAGTATACAATAGCGCCAGTTAAAAAGTTTTTGTTCCGCATTTGGCGTCTGTAGACGGCCGGGACGCTAGCGTAGACTTACAGTGGCATCAGAGCCTAACCATTTTGCTATGCTAACTTGTGCTAACGCGTTTAAAACATCGATCGAACCGGAAATCGAAAATTGCAAAATTCCAAGCTCACAGTTTCTGTCGATTTTAAATGGTCTCCTAAAATTTTTCTACATGTCTTAAAAATCTGTGCAGGCTTTTCTAAGAACCACGACAAAATTTGGGGACATGACTCCACCAAACTGCCGCGGAAACGCGGCCAAACCCATGGTTTGGCCGCGCATCCGCGGCCACTTGGTGAGCTCATGCTCCCAAATTTGTACAGTGGGTTCTCTGTTGGATTTTGTGGTTTTTGGTAAATATCGTTTTGGCCCAGATTTTGTTACTGTTCACCAGTAAGTCGTGGGGCCCACTTTTTGATATTTGGTCGATCGAAATTTAAACACGTTAGTTTACAGTGCTTACATTATATCTCCGACCGGGAATGTCATTTGATCGGTAAACCGCGTCTGATTGCTATAGTTCTTTTAGACGGGTTTGCGAACGTGACATTCGCGTTGATGTTCTGTGTTGTGCTGTGATGTTGCGGATTTGTCGTGGTGGATAGCAGTGTGCAATGGTAGTACAGTTTGAGTTTATTTGTACATTTGATATTGCGGGGCGAGCGTCCAAGTTGTGGACTGCCGTCACTGCCTGTTGTATAATATTCTTTTGGGGCACGACCAGATTGCGGTCGATGTACCTATTGTACTATTTTTCATTACTGTACTAGGTTTTGCCCCGCGACGGAGTGCACGGATAGCCGGGTTCTAGGGGGAAACGGGTCCGCATCTCATGGCTTTGAGAGGCAGAGGGGTCCCACTCTAGAATTGGCAGACTATTCGCCGCACTCGTAGGGGGTACAGGTTGACCCAAGGAGGGGTGCCCAAGATTACCGGATTCCGTGGAGTGCTGGGTGGTCCATTCACTATGCTGTAGGGGGCTGCCTCGCTTCAGGTTTTGGCGGGTAACTTGCCGCACCCGTAGGGGTCTAGGTTTCATTGCACAGGCTATCCACACGACAGGGGAACGTCGAGTTTCAGCAGCGGCTCTGTGAAACTTGGGGATCCCAGATTATTTGTATTGTTCTGTGATGCTTATTACTTTTCTGTAATGTTGCATATTATCACGCCTGGAGCGATTATTGTATATTGGTTTATATACTATTAGATGTTGTATATGTTTTACACCCGCGCTAGTCCAGTCCCCGCTCTGTCGTTAGTTAAGTAACCTAACGGGTGATGACGGGACCCAGTGACGAATGCGGATGGCATATACGTACATTTTATTTTCGTTCTTTTCTGGTGTGTTTAATTGATGGGACTGCGTTGATTCTGATCAATGCAAAGGAAAACAAACCTGTTTGCAGTTGTTGGAACAATTTTGCGGTATTCAGTGGAATATCCTGCACCTCATTCGATGGGGCAAGGGCCGATATCCCTTCACCGGGACTGATCCCTTGGGCAGAAGTTTGCGTCAGGGTAATAACTTCACTATAGTCGATTACATGTTGCTTTGCATAGCGATATTCAGTGGAATATCCTGCACCTCATTCCACGAGGAAAGAGCCGAGATCCCTTTACCGGGAGTGACCTCTTTAGCAAAAGGTTTTCGCCACTATATTTTAAAAAGCTATCAGGTTCCTTCAGCGATATCAAGTTCACTACGTTAAAGGTTTTTCGCCAAAAACCAGCCGTAGCCCTCCGTCACTTCTTTTGGGTATTCAGTAGTATTCAAGCTATGAATTTTGACCTAACGCCAAGGCATAGTGTTTGGTAGCTGCTGGGTATTCAATTGTTGCATAGATAGATGAGTTGATTTGGGACAGCCGTTCTGCCATTTTGACCTAACGCCAAGGGCATGTGCGGGTGGGTTCAAATTAACAAGATAGTGATGGGTAGAACTTGGCATGTGACTTATGACATTTTGACCTAACGCTAAGGTTATAAGAGCATGGGGCAAAAACTATATCAGGAGTTTCTAAAGAAACTGAAACTTGCCAAGTATGCGCATACCTTCTGGAGTATGAGTAACGTGGATGCATTCCATCACGTTATCATGCGATGAGAGTTGGATCCTGATTCCCACTGATGAGTTGGTTTACTCTTCGGGTGATCCCGATTGATTCTTCTTTAGGTTTGGAGGAGAATTTGACAGGACAGTGGGAGGTTTCCGGATTAGATAAAGTGATGACCATTCTGATCTAGGTTAGAGTGCACGCAGAGTGTTTCTTTTCTCTCTCTCTTTGGCAGCGACCTTTGACCGACCCTAGACTATGACTCAGTGACCAGGTTGACCGAACCTTCTTAAAATACTGGCTTTTAGATTGTCTGAGTTGCATAAGTCATTGCCACTCCTTCTTCTACCCTTTGCATTTCTCAGAACACCCGTATTACTACGGATATCCACTTCCATTGGATAGATCCATCGTATGGTTATATACGAACTCGAAGGGACTTCTTCGAGGATGGATCCAGGTTCAGGAGAAATAGAATTGGTTTATTCAGTTGTCTTTTATTATCACCTTCTCTCAGGTTGCGAGGGCTCCTTGGTTTAGGAGAGTACACCTATTACGCTTATTGGATAGTCTTATTCCAAACCATAGGCAGGTGCCGAAAGGTAGGGAATGAAGAAAACCAATTAGCCTAAGTAGGGTGTGCAGAAGGTAATATGTAAAGACAAAATAAAGGGATTAGAAAGAGGGCAAAGTAAATTGCGACTGATATCATTCACGACCAAAACCGCGTACTTCATCGCCACTCCTATTTCACCTTTAAAAGAATAAGGTATTATTCAGTTGTCTTTTATCATCACATTCTCTCAGTTGCGAGTACTCCTTGGTTTAGGAGGGTACACCTATTATGCTTACTAGATAGTCTTCTTCCAAACCATAGGCTGGTGTCGAACGGTAGGGAAGGAAGAAAACCATTTAGCCTAACGATGGTGTACAGAAGGTAACGACTAAAGACAAATAAAGGGATTTGGAGAGATGGCAATAAAATATACGGTTGAAGTCATGAATTGGATTATGGAAGAGGCATTACTATGAATACCAGGATACCCCTACGAAACATTTTCATGTTTCAGTGCATTGTTAAAAGAAAAACTGTTTTCCCGATTAGACACTTACTCCAAGGGTATGTATTTACCAGGTTTCATTCTCATATCTGTATGGTTTTACAGATGATGAGTGGGAGTAAGATATTGGGAATTAGGTGATCATCCTCATTATATCGGAATTCGTTGTAATTGGTGATATTTGAGGAAATCGCCAGGGTACGGTTTTCCACCTACAACGCACAGGTTTTGAGTTGTTCAAACTCAGCGGACTTATACAGAGTAGTGTATATTGTCCAAGTGTCCATCAGGACAAAGTGGTAGGTCCTCGTACTATGTTCTGTTTACTTATAACTTCTCTACTATTTAGAAAAGTGTTTCGTAGAAAGACAAGGTCTAAGTTTTGAGAAGTTGTGGGTATAAGAATAAAGTAGAGAACCAGGTATCACAAGTATCAGGATTCTTCAAAGAGATCGAAGATGTAGATTCTTGTGATTGGTATTCAGATGATAGTGATGGTTTTGAGAAACGTATTTCTCTTTCAGGTTACTCATAATTGGATGGATTCCTAAGTTGAGTAATGCTGATTAGCCTCTTTCTATTAAGTTGATATGCACAGGAGACAGCTGCATGATTTGAATATGGTTCCAATTAAATAAGTGCCAAAGTTTCTGTATTGGATATAGAATGGATCGTACCTTAAAAGAAATTAACGTATGGGGAGTTGTCCAGCTTATGCTTAAAACCAGACTCTGGATAACTCAGGGTACGTTTCTGTAGTGGTTGTTTGTGGGTTGACCCTGGCTATGACGAGGGTTGATATTCTACCATTTGGAAGATCAATAGTGATATTGTTCTTGACTCGCCACAGTTTTAGTAAAATGGATCTTTTTCAGAAAACAGTAGTGGGAGTATGGTAGAACTGGAAGTGATTCCAGAACCGCGAACGATTACGGAAAATTTAATAGGACCTATACATTCAATCAGGTTTGACATTCCAATAGCCACTCCGCAGATATGGTAGGTAACCTCAGACACCCGAGAGGTACTTCGGTAGGCTCAAGGACGGTGACAGGGAGGTTCTTATCTACCAAGACTTGACACTACTGTTGTTCCAGGTTATGAGACCCGGTAGGAGGGTTGTCGTAGTCAGTAGGAGCAGCAGAAGCATAGTGAGCAAGTAGCTTATGTCTATTTATAGACTAGAGCAGTTATAGCGGAGATAGATCATCTAATTTTGATATGACAGTCATGGTTTTGACTTCAATCAGAATAGGGGATGGATCTGTTAAGAAGGCAGTAGGGTGTGATGTCATGGTATCTGGATGACATACACAGAGTGGGAAGTAAAATTCCTATACTACGATCGGTTGTACTGTGGTCGTCACACAGTTGTTTCTCCAGACAGGATATGGATATAATATTTGACATTCTGGTTTCTGGATCTATGGTTTTAGATCTGGATTTGGGTAGTTTCCCAATGTGGGTACTTTGACAGATATTCTAATGGTTTTTAGAATAGTTGACTCCTAGCATGGTGGTGTACCTGCAGGTGATGGAGTCACCCTCTCTAAAGCTGTCGTATAGACTAAAGGGGAGAGGGATGTGCATGATTGGCAGATCACTTGCTTAGGCAATTGAGTCAATCATGAGATGTCAAGTACCACACCAGATGTTGTTTTTGCACTAGATGCAATAAGTTTGTATTAATCCAATCCTGGAGAAACATAAGGAAGCAGTTTTAGAACATAAGTACATGTTCTACGGATTTGATGACGGCAGCCTCCTTTGGGAGACGATTATCATTCCAGGCTTCAAAGGTGACATGGATGACAGAGTGATTGTCAGAGTTATAGTTTTTCCCTCTAACGAGGGACAGTATTGTGGACAGGTGGTCCAAGAGGATACTGTGGGTGGCATGGTGCCCGGTACTGATTAGGTTCAGTGATCGATACAGTCTAAGAAGTTTGGATTTGGAGTTCATTTATGAACTAGGTCCCATCAGATATCCAGACATATTCTAAGACAGGTATTACTCAATTCGGGAGATGGCTTTCTCTGCGAATTTGAGATTAAGAGAGATATAGAAAGAAACATCTAGGCGGATCCACTCACTGAGGCTATTTCTCGAACACAATAGTTTTACAAACGGGCTTTGTGAAACTGATTAGTAGAGGAGTTGGATGTTCGGTTTCACACGGGCTGTGAGTAGTCGACATTGCAATAATTAGCCTTGAGTGCAAGTGGGAGATTGTTGGAGATAGTGCCCTCATAGTCAATTATTGGATCACAGGTACGTGATTGCAATGATTGCGGAGGACCTATACCGGTAGGACAGTCTTACTCGAGATGATAGTATGCTATCTGGTTTGCCTTTATCAGTCGTGTACATGATCAGGTGACTGATTACATGTTACACTTTGATAGAGCCCTTAGGATCTTGCTTTACTACCAACAGTATGATGGTGATCATATACGTGAGAGTTGGGTAGTTTATATGCATATCCTTAATAGTGGTCCCTAGTCGTAGGAGTTTCGAGACAGGGCATCGATACTCCGGAGTAGACTAGTGTGTACAGTCGAGACCCCGACGAGGGGCGGTGGCCGGTCTCACAAGCCACTGGTGTCAGTTGGATCACCTAAGATGTATACAGGTGCTCATTGGGTTATGAGTACACCGGACAGGACTCGCCGGGAATCTGCTAGTTAGTATTATATCTATCGTCAGATAGCAGTTCCCTGGTGACATGTGTACAGGTTAGTTCATCGACCTGAGGTCGTCATTTGTCTCGTGTGAGTTCCCACTGTGCTTTGATTTCTACCCTACCACGGCTCAAAGGAGTCGTGCAAACAGGTAGTTTTTGGGTACAGTCCCGAGCCATATGGAGGCACGTGAGCGGATCGGCAGGGGATTCGTCTCTCCCGGTATTGGGGGCGAGGTCGTGCTGTGTCTAGGAGAGCCATTACACATAGTCCATGGCCATGGCAGGAGATTTACTGGTAGGTACTCCAGTAGTATCTCAGGATGTTATTGGGCTTCACTCCGACACGACTTATACTGCTATTGGGGGTCTGACGTTACTAGCCCCCTAGGCAGATATGCGATACTCATAAACGAACGGACCGGACTGTATATACATTGTCACTGTTAGGCTCAGTAGGGTTTTCCGGATGAGTGCGCTCATCGGCATCCCTTGAGGTCAGTCCATGGGCAGCCGTTACGCATTGCTAGTGCCGCTGACGGTTTGTGGTTAAACCCACTGCCAGGGTACTGACGAGTCATTAGAGTCCCCCACAGACAGTTTCCCAAGTTCGGGCGAAACGTTGTAGAGGCCGTATGGTTTTATGGCAGGGTTCGGAAAATGCACGTGCGTTTACGCACGTGTTATTTTTCGGGCAGATGATACTGGTCGGCTTTGGTTTAAGCCGGATCCGAGTATTATATTGAGTGGATATAATATCTTTGTCTCAGTTGCATTTGTATTCGGTCGTAATACAAATGCGGGTATATTTATACAGTTTCGGGGTTATCCTGAAAGTCGTTTCAGGATCTCTTTTGGAAGTTGCCAGTTTCCAGTTTTCTATCAGCCGTCTTTTAACATTCGGTTAAAGACGGATTTATCTTTTCTTCAGTTGAGGTGAGTCAGTGTTCTAGAAGATTCTAGATGAGGTGACTAGGATTAATTGGTGTTGAGTTTTCATTGGATGCTTTTAATGGTTCATTAAAGCATGATGACTAGGTTTATGACTCATGCTTTAACATTAAAGCATTTTGTTTAGCTAAGGATATTTGTTCATGATCTTTTGCTTAAGGTTACTCTCCCCTCTCTCCTACACTCACCTCCTTCTACCTATATATGGCCGACCCTCTCTCTCCTCCCTCTCACTGATATACTTGATGTTTCATTTGTAGAAAAAGATTATGATAGTATTTGGGGTGCATGGAATTTCACAGTTCATTTCATTCCATCACCCGATTCCCACGGCAACTTCATTAACCGATCGTCCACGGACATGGACGAAGTGAGACAAAGTCATCTACTCATTCTCTACATCATTCTTGGTCGTCTCTTTTAGCAAACTTGACGATCGAGTTGCCTCAAGTCAGAGGCGGGAGCCCGTTTAAAGAATCGTCGACGTGGTGCCACCTCGACGAGAAGAATCGGAGATCGACGAGATCGGAGCAGCCGCAACGGAGTGTGGGATGAGGGTTGAAGAACGAAGGACTCGGATCGTTCGGTATAACCTTTCTACACTCTTTACAGTTTGTTAGTTTAGCAATAATGGCAGATCCGGGTTAAAGTATACAATAGCGCCAGTTAAAAAGTTTTTGTTCCGCATTTGGCGTCTGTAGACGGCCGGGGCGCTAGCGTAGACTTACAAGGGATACCCTTCAAACAGACCGCTCGAAAAGCTAAGCTCTATGACAAGGTTTGGAACGTTCTCGGAACTCAGCGCAAGTTTCCCAACGGGAGAATGGAAGCGATCGGGCTTGGATATGTTCGGTCCAAGAAACGGGAGTTACTCCACGACTGCTATGTCGTACATGACTTTGATGAAGAAGGAGATGCTCAATGGGAGAATGCTAACTCTGAACCAGAAAGAGCCCCCGACGTGAAAATGCCCAGTCCGTAAAGAACAAATAGAATAGCTTATAAGGGAAGCTGGTCAAAAAGTTCGAGACGACCATAATCGCGAAATGGCCATCTACGAGCAAGCCAGGACGCAACGCCTTCTTCAACAGGCCGCGAAAGATGAAAATGCCCCTCCCTGTCAACCTGTTGTACAAAAGGCTCGACGCAGAGGCAGAAACAAGTCAAAGAGCGGAAAAGGCGTTCGACAGCGACAAGGCGGGACCAAGAAGTCACGCAATCATAAATCAAGTGGTCCGGATTTGTCCCTTATGAAGAAGATGAGTCGAGCATACTCTTTTCCTCAAGACAAGACAAAGAAGATACTTGATCTTGCCATAAGACATCAAATGCTTACACTCCCGGAGTCCAAGCACCCCGAGCAAGCTAACGAGGTCTCTTATCCATACTATTGCTCTTATCACCGAGCGATAGGACATCCTCTCGAAGACTGCTTCACCTTCAAGAACTGGGTCGAAGATCAATATCAGCTCGGCAAATTCGCTCTATCCGACAGTTGGAGGATAACTCCACCGCAGAAGTATGAACCCAAAGCCACGAGAGTAGAACCAGATCCACATCGGTCGTGGAAGCGAGTTCGTACTTGTCATATGATAACACTATCAAAAGAAGAGCCTGAGAATATAGATGAACTCCTCTGGTGCTTCGAAAACAATGATGATAAGGTAATCTCAGAGTTTCCACTGGCGCCAAAAGAGCTGGAAGATGGGATACACACCACTGCAGATAACCTCAAGAAAATTGATTTGGGGACGGCAAGTGACTCGCGACCTACATTCTTCAATGAGCTGCTATCTGAAGAAAGGGTGGCTGCGCTAAAAGACGTGCTTATGCAGCATAGAGATTGCTTCGCATGGAACTATTCCGAAATGCCAGGATTAGATCCAGAGATTGCGGTCCACAAATTGGCGATATCCCCGGACGTCAAGCCAATCAAACAAGCACCAAGAAGAATGTGGCTCGAGCTTGAGATGGGCATCAACGCCGAGGTCAAGAAGCTGATCGACTCTGGCTTCATCCAAGAAGTACAGTATCCTGACTGGATCGCCAACATCGTTCTGGTGATGAAGAAAAATGGGACAGTACGCATATGCGTGGACTTCCGGGATCTCAATAAAGCCTGCCCGAAGGACGACTTCCCAGTACCGGTCACCGAGCTGATGATAGACAATACGTCCACTTACGAAGTTTTCTCCTTCATGGACGGCTCATCAGGATACAATCACATAAAGATGCATCCCGAAAACTAGAAGCATACCGCTTTCCGGACCCCTTTGGGTATATTCTGCTACAAGGTAATGCCATTCGGTCTAAAGAACGCCGGTGCCACCTATCAGAGGGCCATGACGAAGATCTTCGACGACCTCATACATAAAATCGTCGAATGCTACATCGACAACCTCGTGGTTAAAAGAAAATCATACGAGGAACATCTCGAACATCTGAAGATCGTATTCCAGCGCCTTCGGCAATACAACTTGAAGATGAACCCTCTCAAATGAGCATTCGGAGTTTCCTCGGGCAAATTCCTGGGGTTCATCGTTCGACACCGAGGCATCGAGATAGGTCCATCGAAGATCAAAGCGATCATGGAAATGCCTCCGCCAAGGACTCTCAAACAATTGCGGTCTCTCCAAGGGAAGCTCGCATACATCCGGCGATTTATAGCCAATCTTTCTGGCAAGTGCCGTCCTTATAGTCACCTGATGAAGAAGGGAACCCCGTTCGTCTGGGATCACAGATGCCAAGGCGCGCTGGACGAAATCAAGCAGTATCTGCAGAACCCTCCAGTGCTGGCTGCTCCGGTCAAAGGAAAGCCCCTTATTCTTTATACAACAGCCCTCGAAGGTTCCTTAGACGCATTATGGGCACAAGAGAACGACCAAGGGAAAGAAAGAGCCCTCTACTATTTGAGTTGAGTTCTGCTGGGGGCAGAAAGCAATTATTCTCCCATCGAAAAACACTGCATGGCGTTGATCTTCGCAATAACGAAGCCCAGGCACTATGCATTGGCGCATGAAGTCTGTCTCATATCGAAGGTGGATCCTCTCAAATATTTGATGTCAAAGGCCATATTGACGGGGCGGCTCGCTAAATGGGCCTTGCTCTTGTGGAGTTCTCGATAACCTATCAGCCTCTTAAGGCAGTGAAAGGCCAAGCCATCGTCGACTTCCTCGCTGAGCATCCGATACCGGCCGATTCCCCTTTGAATTGCGAACTGCCAGACGAACATGAATTTGATGCGATCGACGGTGGTGATGCCCGATGGGAACTTTATTTTGATGGAGCGTCTTCCATGAAGAAGCGCAAACAAACTACCCCTATAATCAAATCGGGGGTAGGCCTCATCTTCATAACTCCACACGGAGGGATAATGCGCTTTGCCTTCTCCTTAACAGAGCCGAGGACAAACAATGAAGCCGAGTATGAAGCTTTGGTAGCAGGTCTCGAGATCGCCATCGATATGGGAATTGAGAACCTCCTCTTATACGGAGACTCCCAATTGGTCGTTAGTCAAGTAAACGACGATTACCAAACGTGCAAGCCAGAGTTGGTGAAGTACGGCGAGAGAGTACAACAACTGCTGACCCAAATCCCTTCCTATATTCTGGAAAGCATACCGCGTGCTAAAAATAGCAAGGCGGATGCATTAGCCAAGCTCGCTAAAGAACTAGCCGACGACAACCTCGATGACGTGAGGATCGTTGTGCAAAGCTGTCAGGTTTTTGCACCGGCAGAAATATCTCCGGGGTTGTCCGAAGAAAAAGGAGCGACTGAGCAAATGGCTATGCAAATAAAAGACCAGGAAAAGGCTGAGGATTGGAGAGAAGTCTTTATAGACTACTTCAAATCCCGTCGAACACCTGAAGATGCGTCCTCAAGACATCAGCTCGTGAAACGAGCTCTATCTTTTGCCTTCGTCAATGATACTCTGTATAAGAGATCATTTGATTCTCTGTGGCTAAGATGCCTGGGACCTGAAGAGGCAAAAAGAGTCGTCCAAGAAATTCACGACGGACTCTGCGGTTCTCACCAAGCAGGCCCGAAGATAAAGTTGAAGATCAAACAGATGGGTTATTATTGGCCCATGATGATTCAGGACTGCCTCGAATATGCGAAGCAATGCCACTCATGCCAGATCCATGGGGACTTCATCCACCAGCATCCAAACCCACTACACCCAACAGTGGCTAGCTGGCCATTCGAAATGTGGGGAACTGACATAATCGGCCCCATCGAACCAGCATCGTCCAGAGGACATCGATTCATTTTGGCGACAACTGATCACTTCTCCAAATGGGCAGAAGCAGTACTGCTGAGGGAAGTGAAGACGGAGAATATCCTCCACTTCTTCAAGATGCACGTTATTTATCGGTATGGAACTCCGCAACGGATCATCTCCGATAACGAGCCAGCCTACAGAAGCCACAAGATCAGCCGCTTCGCACAACAGCACAACATAGACTGGAGATACTTCTCAGTTTATAATCCCCGAGCCAACGGTCTAGCCTAAGCTTTCAACAAGACCTTGACGAAGATCGTGAAGAAGACGGTGTCCCGAAATAAGAAGGATTGGCACGAGAGACTGCATGAAGCTCTCTGGGCATATCGAACTACGTTCAAGACGGCCACGAAGACAACGCCGTACACGTTGGTATTCGGTACATAAGCGGTACTCCCCCTCGAGATAGAGCTACCCTCTCTACGAGTGGCAGTCCATTATGAGCTGACGGACGAAGAGAACGCTCACCTTCGGCTTGAGGAGCTCGATGCCCTTGATGAAACCCGGCTCGTAGCGCAACAAAATCTGGAGGCTTATAAAGCAAAGATGATGCGCTCCTACGAAAGGTTGACTAGGCCGAGGACATTCCGCCAAGGAGAACTCGTGCTAGTGGTCAAAAGACCTATGATCCCCAATCGTGCTAAACGAGGGAAATTCAAGCCGAATTACGAAAGCCCGTACATCATAGACAAGGTCTACCAGGGTGGAGCCTATCTACTCATGGACATGCATGGCGAAAGGCCCTTCAGGTCAATAAATGGTCGCTTCTTAAAAAAGTACTACGCCTGACGAGTCATGGCCTAGGTCAATGATAGATGACGACGACTATGTCCGCTCGCTATCTTCCTAAGTCCAAACTCTGTAAGTAGTAACCGGCTTACTTTACAACGGACGAAACGTCCTTAAACTGACAACGGACCGAAACGTCCTTAAACTAACAACGGACCGCTATGTCCTAAAATTAGCCGTTGACCGAGATATCGATAAACTACGGTGGATTGCAGCATCCCAAAGATGATTAAAAAAGAGAAAGAAAAACGGTATGTCCATAAGCAAAATGGGCACGGATGAAAACCTGAAAGGGCTCCGTGAGTAAAAACAGCAGGGCTGTCGGCGAGTGTTTATGAAAAGCCGAAAGAGCGCAACCTCGTTAAAAAAAGAAGAAGAAGAAAAACGGTATGTCCATAAGCAAAATGGGCACGGATGAAAACCCGAAAGGGCTCCGTGAGTAAAAACAGCAGGGCTACCGGCGAGTTTTGTGAAAACCCGAAAGGGCGCAATCTCGTTAAAAGACGCTTGCAAGGTCCTCTCGATTTTGTAAGGAGAATACACCTGCGTGAGATCCTTACGACTCACAAGGGAGCAACACACTTAGGAATCCCCATGATACCTAGGGAGAAATTACACTTGCGAGATCCTCACGACTCGTAAGGAGAACTCTCTTATGGGACCCTCACAGCTCATAAGATTTGAAAGCCTTAAGCTACAGAGACCCGAACCTGTTCTTAAGCAACCCCTCCAACCTCCGATACTGCCCTACAAGCGGCTCGATGCTGACCCTTGTATACAATCCACGGGCGCGAATAAACATTTCCCTAACGAAGTCCCATTCGTGACTAGGGATATGTTCGCACGGTGAACAACCCTTGTGAGTCCCCTCGACTTATAAGGAGAAAACTCTCTTGTAAGATCCTTACGACTTACAAGAAGCCATACACTTAGAAGTCCTCACGACTCCTAAGGAGAAAAAAAAACACACCTACGAGATCCTCACGACTCGCAGGAAGAAACACCTTTGTGAGACCCTTACGGCTCATGAAATCAAAAGCCTTAGTCAACAGGATGCTAACCCTATTCTCTAAGCCACCTTTGTTTGATGTCGACAGAGGCAAACGATGATCCGCTCATGACAATATCCCAGTTGTAGCGGTGCTGATGCCGAAATCGGTATCTAATCCCAAGCTTGCAGCGAAAAGCTAGCAAGCCACACATGCATATGAAATAGCCGAAATGATGGGGCAACTTGCAACAAAATCAGCAAGTAAAAATGTATGCATGCAAAATAGCCGAAATGATGGGGCAACTCGCAATAGAAAAACAGCGAGTGAAAACCGCGAAAAACAGCCGAAATGATTGGGCAATAGCGACCTTCGCGATATAAAAGCTGAAATGATAGAGCATCGCGGAAAGAAATAAAAAAATGAATGAAATTTATGCCCTACAGGTGATATCATGTCAATCCGTGTAAACAATCCAGGGGCGCAAAAAAAAAAGGAATCACACCTCTCCTCCCCAGGTTTCATCAGAAGAAGAAGCCAAATCTCGACGGGTCACAGATAGCCTAGAGATTAGCTCAACATTCGTCTCATTGCAGCAGACACAACATAAATCAAAGCGGAACATCGGCGACTCCCAGTTCCGCGACTCGGCGGTGTACAGATGACCGAGAGTCAAATTCCGACTCCGTGAAATGCGGATAAAGTAAAAATTCCTGGCTACGTGGAACGCGGATTATGTCACTTCTGACCCCGTGGAAAACGTCCAGAGCGGATCCTGGTCCTCGCAGAGCTCGACAGTGAACCCGTGTGAAGCATCCAGAGCGGAGCCTAGTCCTCGCCGAACACGGCAGTGAACCCGTGGGAAGCATCTAGAGCAAAATTCCTTGCTACGTGGAACGCGGATCATGTCACTTCTGACCCCGTGGAAAACATCCAGAGCGGAGCCTAGTTCTCGCCGAACACGGTAGTGAACCCGTGGGAAGCATCTAGAGCAAAATTCCTGGCTACGTGGAACACGGATTATGTCACTTCTGACCCCGTGGAAAACGTCCAGAGCGGATCCTGGTCCTCGCAGAGCACGACAGTGAACCCGTGTGAAGCATCCAGAGCGGAGCCTAGTCCTCGCCGAACACGGCAGTGAACCCGTGGGAAGCATCTAGAGCAAAATTCCTGGCTACGTGGAACGCGGATTATGTCACTTCTGACCCCGTGGAAAACGTCCAGAGCGGATCCTGGTCCTCGCAGAGCACGGAAGTGAACTCGTGTGAAGCATCCAGAGCGGATCCTAGTCCTCGCCGAACATGGCAGTGAACCAGTGGGAAGCATCTAGAGAAAAATTCCTGGTTACGTAGAACGCGGATTATGTCACTTCTGACCCCGTGGAAAACGTCCAGAGCAGATCCTGGTCCTCGCAGAGCATGGCAGTGAACCCGTGTGAAACATCCAGAGCGGAGCCTAGTCCTCGCCGAACACGGCAGTGAACCCATGGGAAGCATCTGGAGCAAAATTCCTGGCTACGTGGAACGCGGATTATGTCACTTCTGACCCCGTGGAAAATGTCCAGAGCGGATCCTGGTCCTCGCAGAGCACGGCAGTGAACCCGTGTGAAGCATCCAGAGCGGAGCCTCGTCCTCGCCAAACACGGCAGTGAACCCGTGGGAGGCATCCAGAGCAAACATTGGATTGTAGAGTCCTTAAATCCACGGACTATGACGTCCTTAACCTCGACCGTGGTGTCTTAAAACTAACATTGGACTATGGAGTCCCTAAATCCATGGACTATGACGTCCTTAACCTCGACCGTGATGTCTTAAAACTAACAATGGACCGTAATGTTCTTAAACTAATTTTACCTTGGTTGAAGGGTACATCTCTTCACTCCTTTAATATTTGTCGTTGTAATTCCTCAACGTCTTCAAAGAGGTGACGGGTCCCGACGACCACACATAACATTGGACTGTGGAGTCCTTAAATCCACGGACTATGATGTCCTTAACCTCGACCGTGATTTCTTAAAACTAACATCGGACTATAAGGTCCTTAAACTCATGGACTACGATGTCCTTAACCTCGACCATGATGTCTTAAAACTAACATTGGACGGTGAGGTCCTTAAACTCATGGACTATGATGTCCTTAACCTCGACCACGATGTCTTTAAACTACGGTATCCTGGAGAACATCCAGAGCGGAGCCTGGTCCTCGCCAAACACGGCAGTGAACCCGTGGGAAGCATCCAGAGCAACCCTTAACTCTGTGAAATGCGGTTAAGGACAACTTCACCCATCACTTGCGGGTCCTCACGACTCGTAAAGAAGAAAATTCTCTTGTGAGCTGCTTACGACTTTCAAGAGAAAACGCACTTAGGAATCCTCACAATTCTTAAGGAGAAATTACACCTACGGGATCCTCTCGATCGGTAGGGAGAATATTCTTTATGAGACCCTCACGGCTCATAAAGTTGAAAAGTCTTAGGTGACAGATCCTAATCCTGTTTTATAAGCCATCACCACTCTACAAAGAATCCAAGATTGACAGCTATATGCTACCTGCAGATCGCACTTGCTAAAATCACATGGCAAACAACACAGCAGAGAGAAGAAAACAACAGGGAGAACAGCTGATCTGCATTTAATTAAGCGTTTGAGGCACACCCATTCATGCATGTGCAAAAGATTCAGAATATAAAGTAAAACACGCTAAAATGAGAAATTTGCTATTCATATTGCAAAAGGTTCTTACAATTATAAAAAACAACAAACAAAGACATTATCAAAATAATTACAACGGCAAAACCTCAGATCCAGGGCATGGATTGAGGAACTCAAAAGTGACCTTGTCCAGAATTTTTCAGTCTTGGCGAACTATCCTAGTGTGCTTTCTTTCGCGATCGCAAGCGTCGGGATCTCCACAGATGTCCTCCACCCTCCGATAAGTAGCAAGTATGGCAGACTGCTGAAAAGCCTGGTGCAGGAGGTCGACAAGATTGTCTCGCCATCTCTTCGAGATTAGGTTCATCAGATACACCGAGTGCACCTTATCCTCAGCGGCATCTAATGCTCTAAGCGACACGCCGGTACAGAATAGAGGGAGCGCTTCCCAGATCGCTCCCACAATAAGCTTCAGAAGAGGGGAACGCCGAGGAAGCAGTTGACCATTGTATGCGTCAAAGCGACTCATAATTTTGGCACACTCGGCGTTTGTGAATTCTCGATTCTGAGAATGGCTGAGTCGGCGGATGTCTCCATAAGAGATAATCTCTTCGAGATCATACATGTGAGCGTCCATTACTCCTGTAAAAGAAAATCAGCAAAGATCAGCAGACAGGCTGAATAAGCAATTTCTTATTCAAAATAGGCACATGGAGTTAAACTCCTCGAGAGCAGTGCTTTGCAGACATGAGTGACACCTGTCAAAATCAGTTATGAAAGAAAGTTAAAGAAGGCCCCCGAGTCCTTAAATCCACGGACTATGATGTCCTTAATCTCGACCATGATTTCTTAAAACTAACATTGGACTGTGGAGTCCATAAATCCACGGACTATGATGTCCTTAACCTCGACCGTGATGTCTTAAAACTAACACCGGACTGTAAGGTCCTTAAACTCACGGACTATGATGTCCTTAATCTCGACCGCGATGTCTTAAAGCTAACAATGGACCACAATGTCCTTAAACTAATTATCGACCGCAATGTCACTAAACTAAACAATAGAGTCCAATTGCTCTCTTGTCGGATCTAAACGATCCCGTTAAGTTGATCTTAGCCTAAAATTAGACTAACGTGTCCTTAACAAACGTTTAAGTTGATCTTAGCCTCAAATAAGGCTAACGTATCCTTAAACACAACCTCCAAACCAAAATCTAAGAAAGATACGGATTTGGACTAGTCCACGCCCTACGGGCGACAACATAACTTAGTCTCCGTATACAATCCATGGGCAACCAAACACAAAACAAACACCCACGACACGAAGTGACCGTATGGAGAAGGAGAAAGTTGTTACCGTGATGCGGTAGAGTAATTAACTGCAGGAGATTGCGCCGCAGGGAAGAGCGTCTCCACAATAAAAAAAACCCTCAGATGAGGAGGAATCTGACGAAGTCTGCTATATCGGCCGCATCCGTTTAAACCTTCGATACATGGTGCCATAAATCAACTTAGCATCTTCGGAGAGATGGACGGATATCACCAATTAGCATCTGCCCCGAATTTCAGGCAAGACAGACCTGCGCGGTCGCATCTTCGTTGTTCGGAGGGGAACAAATATGAGTAGAGGAAAGAGAATTGCATGAATGCCTTGATGACCCCAACGAAAAAGAAGCATACTATTGCGTCTTCTTCAGGTGTTCTTGTTATTAAGAATTGCTTTTCGGTCAGTCCTACCTCCTGGGTAATAGATACCAGATCAGGATCTCATATCTGTAATTTATTGCAGGGACTGAGAAAATGTAGGATGGTTGGACCTGGTGATATGTCCCTCAGAGTAGGGAACGGAGCACAAGTTGATGCTTCTGTTGTTGCTGAATATCACCTAGCATTGCTAAATGACAGTATTATGATTTTGAACAATTGCTACTATATACCTTCCATGGTTTGCAACATTATATCAGTTTCTTTACTTGATAAAGATGGATATAACTTAGTTCTTGATAGAAATATCATGAACATTTACCTTGATAAGGTATTGGTTGCAGAAGGTACACTGTGTAATGGTATCTATGTTCTAAATCAAAACGCAGTTTTCAATATACAAAACACACGCAAGAGTAAGAGTTCAGAAGTGAACGAATCCTACTTGTGGCATTGTAGACTTGGTCATATCGGAGAGAAAAGTCTAAGTAAATTGCATAAAGATGATATTTGAATACGTTCGAATTTTCATCTTATGAAACTTGTCAGTCCTGTCTCAAGGGAATGATGACCAAATCTCTGTTCACCGGACACGGAAAAAGAGCAGCAGACTCTTGGGACTCATACACAGTGATGCGTGTGGTCCGATGTCTATACATACAAGGGGTGGGTTCTCGTACTTCATCATAATCACTGACGATCTCTCTAGGTTCGGATATGTGTATCTTATGAAACACAAATCTGAAACTTTTAAGAAATTCAAAGAATACAGAAACGAAGTAGAGAACCAGACTGGCAAAAGTATCAAGATCCTCCGATCTGATAGAGGAGGGGAGTACTTAAGCATTGAATTCCTAGAATATCTAAATGAGAATGAAATTCTCTCTCAGCCTACTCCTCTGTATACACCACATCATAACGGTGTATTGGAGCGGTGGAACCGTACCCTATTGGACATGGTTCGCTCCATAATGAGTGACGCTGAGTTGCCTCTTTCATTTTGGGGACATGCGCTTCAAACAGCGGCGTATCTATTGAAACAGGTTCCATCCAAATATGTGCCTAAGATTCTATATGAAATATGGAGTGGTAAAAAACCGTATCTTGAACATATTAAGATATGGGGTTGTCTGGCCTATGTAAAAGTACAAAATCAAGACAAATTTTAGGCACGATCAGTTTTATGCAAGTTTGTGGGATATCCTAAAAATTCTCTACGATATATATTCTAACAACCGAGCCAAATGCTACTAGTTTCTGTTGCCGTATGTAGGCGTATAAGATTTATTTCGTTGATCCTACTTGACTGTTGTTAGTTATAAATTTTACCCGGCAATTCATTTCTGCATATAACAATTTTTAAGGCATCTAAAATAAAATTAAAAATATTCGTCATGGCATGCTTGACACCCCTAACCCTGTTTAGCGTCCGTGCATCGTGTTCTCGTCCCGTTCAGTGAAACGGGCGAGTTTGGACGGCTACGCGCACGTACGTGTGTCCGTTTTGGGGGTATGCTTTTTGATTGTAAAATACTTCAATTTAAATTTTGGATCCCGCCTAAAATTTTCTTATTTCAATTTCAAATTTTTGGACCCGACCCGGGCGCAATTTGGAAATATTTTACTTTGCGCCAAAATCCTAATTTCTAATATTTTTTTAACTGTCGATTATATTAAATTATAACCCAAAATATTTTTCGTTTCCTTAAAAATCTTTCACAAAATTCCAGCCAATCAAATTTCGTTTAAAACCCCCGTGGGCCCCACCTTCGCTCTCTCTCTCTCTCGCTTTCTTTCTCTCTCCTCCCCAATTCTCTCTCCTCTCGATCTCTCTCTCTCTCTTCTCTCTCTCTCTCTTCCTCCCCGTTTCTCTCTCTCTCTCTCTCTCCTCTATATATATTTTTCTCCCCTTAAATTTCTTCTTCCTCCAACAGAACCCACCTCGCGCAACCCTAGCCGTCTTGCCCCTCACCGCCGCAGCCCCAACCCCGACACCACCATCACCGGCCTCCTCGCCCTCATCATCTCCACTGCACCCTCCTTCCTCCTTCATCAACTCCCAGTGCACCCTACACCAGCTACCGCGGCCACTTGCGCACCCCTACACGCGTCTGCGCCGCCGGGAGTCGCCGCCGGTGACCTCGTCCCCGTGTCCCCGGTCTTCGTGCATACCCAGTAAGCCTACCTCTCCCTCCTCTCCTTCTTTCCTTCTTCTTCCTTTTCTCGTTCTTTTCCCTGTTCTTGATTGGCCGATGGTTCCATGTAGGCAAGTCACCGGAGCTCCGTCGACGTGGTCGGCAATCACAACCCCTCCACGGATCATCGTGAGCAACCTCTTCTCAGATCCTCTTTTCCCTTCTTCTTTATTTTTCTTTTCTTTTCTTGTTGCATTCTTGATCGTTCGCTGTTTTGCATCCCGCCGGAATCCGGCCATGCCGGCGACGTGTCCCGACGATCCAGCGAGGTACTCTGATCTGTGTGGTTCCACTGTTCATCGTTTGGGTTCATCCCGTGAACCGTGCGCCCGTCGCGAGATTTCCCCGCCGACGTTTAACGTTCCGTATTCCCGGTTCGCGACCTGTCGAGGCAAGTACCCCTTGCTACATGCTAAACAATATTTAAATGTACTTGATGACACCCTAAAACCTGTAGTTTTAACTTTAGTACGGTCATTTCCCATTTTCGTGTTCAATATTGTTAGATATCATTTTATCTTTCAAACTTGGAACCTACCTTTTGCAATTACGGTATTGAACCTAATAACTATATTTACATGTTTTAATTACACTTTCACTAATGACGTAGCCTATGGCACTTTCTCTATCATTTTACTTCACTCGGACACTCATGTACATTTAACCTGCATAAACTGTGCTTTCATCCTTGGAACCTATATATATATATATATATCATTGCATCCATAAAATTCTTAAACTGGTTAACATGATTTAACGGCCCTAACTGTCATATTGTATTCTTATAATGTTGATAACACCTCGGACACACAATTGATAACTGTGCGGCTAATTAATCGATGCTTCTCTATTGTTTAATTCGTTGCTTAAATCTATGTTGTTGATGACCATGCTTGATTAAGTAACTGAGTATGGGCACACCCATGATATCGTTTACATCTTGACCTGACTTGCTACATACATATTGTTTGACCCGACATGGTACCATACACTGCTTGACCTGACCTGATGTACCATGACCTGACCCGTTACCTGATCTTGTGTCTAATGCCAACAAACCTGACATGTAGTCCTCATGGACCGTTCCTGTTGTCTATCCAGACAAACCTGTTTACCTGATCCTGTGTTGGCATTAGTTTCTTGATTACGGGATACCTGACTTGACATACACATATAACTTGGGGGTATGGGGAAATCAAAGGTGAAACCTGACTTGTAACTCAACAGTTCGCTACCTGTTCTGATCAGTTTTTAGAGGCTAGGCCAGCCTTGGAATGATGCTGCTGACATCATTCATCTGTACACATTCCTGTTTAGTGCCTAGCGGCATGTCTCGGTTTCAGCCCGAGAATCTGGGGCCGTGGTCCCGGGTATGTACGGGATACTATTGAGTTACATCGATGATTCATCAATTGGTTTCAAAGACTTTAGAGCAGAGAACCTGATAGAACAGTTTAGTTTACCCACTGCACACTACCCTGCACTGCTCTGATTTATATTATGGTTACCCTTGCTTTATTCATGTTTATATTCGCATTGCCTGTTACCCTGTCAATTATGTTATTACTTGATGACTTGATGCGCTGACGTCTGGGTTTTGCATGGCCCAGATTCTGTACCGCTGTCGCAGTCCGAGCGGGAGTACTTCAGCCAACAGGCTGAGCTGTGAGTGTCAGCAGTAGTTAGTTTTCCTTTCCTGTATTTTATTCCTGATGTGAGCCTGCATTATGGGACATACATTCCAGTTATCTTGTATTGGATCTTTCGCTTCCGCATTTTATTATTCTTGACTCATGTTATCTTGGATTATGGACATGTTTAGATAGTTTTATTTTGTTCTTGATATCTCTATAGCCGTAATGTGACTGTGGATGGATACTTCCTACCCACAGGTAGCATGGTTGGCTATGTCACGTGCCCACTTTAGCGTACTCTGGGAAGCGGGGCGTGACATGGTTCTTTTGGTATCAGAGCCATAGGTTAGTTGGGTGATTCTTTTGTAGTTGGGTATTGTACCCAATACACGAATCAGAATACCCGTGTTTAGGAAACATGTCCTGCCACCTTGCCGTTTACCATTCTTGAATCACATTCTTCCTGAGTATATCTTTTACGATGTGCAAACTTCCTTTGCATATCAACTCGAAAACCTGATTCCTTGTTATCTCTAGGACTTAGGCGACTTGGGTGGAGTTATGTAATTGTGGCTATGATACCGCGGCATAGTTACAATGCGGCACTCTATTTAAGTAACTTGGAGTTCTAGCCTTGATCTATATTTTTAATCTATCATCATGCTAATGTTGGGTGTTTTGATTTCAGGAATATGGCCGGTAAGAATTTGAAGACGTACCAAAGGCGCGTGGACGAAGCCGCCATGCTTGGAGTAACAAGGGGAATGCTGGAGAATCAAAGAAACAGACCGAGCTAATCCACCAGCAAGCGGAATCGTTTCAGGAAGGTTTGCAGATCGTTCAGCAGTCTGTGAACAATGTTGGAGCTAAACCAATTGACCGAGTAGGGACCGTAGCAGATTTCAGGCGTTTGGGTCCGTCTATATTTACTGGTTTGGAGGAGCCGTTGCTAGCAGAGCAGTGGCTAGTTGACACAGAGAACTTGCTTATTGCGGCCCAGATTTCAGATGAGAAAAGAGTTGATGTGGTACACATTCAGTTAGTGGACTACGCCCGAGAATGGTGGCTTGTGGAGGAGAACCGTTTGCCCAAGCCGATCAAGTGGGCGGATTTTTCAAAGAGTTTCCTGGAGAAGTTCTTCCCGCAGACTGTGCGGGAGGAAATGGAAGAGAAGTTCATCGGACTAAAGCAAAAGGGAGCACCCGTAGATGTGCATGCAGCAGAATGGACAAGACTCAGTAGATTCGCTGGACCTTTAGTTGCCAACGATGCAGACAGGGCACGGAGGTTCATGCGCAGCTTGGACGTGGACATCCAGAGGCAGATTGTCTCCCTGGGTTTGACCACTTTCTCACATGTACTTGCGGCAGCCCGAGAGCAGCAGAGTTTATCCGGGTTGAAGGGGAGTTTGCAGCAAACAGCAGTTGCGGTAAGGAAGCCAGCATTTGTACCAAACCGAGCTCATGGTCGCAGAGGTATTCTAGTGGACCGTCGAGGTGTAGCACCCATGAAGAAGCCTGTTGTCGTCGATTGAAGAAAGAGCATGACTTGTAACTACTGCAATTTACCTGGCCACATGCAAAAGGATTTTCGAAGGAGGCTGGGACTCTGTTTGGTTTGTGGAGCGGCAGATCACGCTGTTAGTGCTTGTCCGTCGAAGCTTTGTACGAGGGATGATTTTCAGAAGCCTCCGCAAAGACCGTTCTAGGGACAGAAATAGCTGACTCAAGGACCTAATCAGGCTCGAGCTTTTACCTTGACAGTTGAAGAAGCTAAGGAATCAGGAGAAGTTGTTTCAGGTACTCTACTCGTTCATGGTTTTCCCGCATTAGCGTTATTTGATTCTGGTGCATCCCATTGTTTTATGTCATCCAAGTTTTTAACTACACACTCGATTGACTACACGACCCTGTCTAGTTTCTGGGATATACACACTGGGAATGGGAAAATCATAGCTAGTAGGGAATGTAAAGATTGTACAGTTGTTGTGTGCGGACGGAAGCTTTTTGCAGATTTCTTGGTGATTGATACGGGCAGCTACGAAGTCATCTTGGGAATGGATCTTGGCACTTTCCACGCTCACATTGATTGTAGGGCAAGGAAGGTAATTTTCCAGATTCCCAGACATCCCGAGTTTAGCTTCACTGGAGGAAGCGGTTCTGTCGGGTCAGTTGAGTTTAGGGCTAGGCCGACAAACAATAATCTTGCAGCAATGGAAGTTGATAATAGTGAAGAGCCGGCTGTTGTTCGCGATTTTATGGACGTGTTTGAAGATATATCGGGTTTACCGCTGAAGCGAGACGTGGAGTTCGCAATTGATCTTATTCCTGGTGCAGCGCCAGTATCCAAAGCGTATTATCCAATGGCACCAGTGGAGTTGGAAGAAGTCAAGAAATAGGTTGCCGAATTGCTTGAAAAGGGTTGGATTCGAAGCAGTACTCGCCTTGGGGAGCTCCGGTTCTTCTAGTGAAGAAGAAGGATGGCACAAGAAGGATGTGCATCGACTATCGAGAATTAAACCGGGTGACTATTAAGAACAAGTACCCGATCCCTCGCATTGGCGAACTTTTCGAGCAGCTTAGTAGCGCGAGGGTATTCTCGAAGCTGGATTTGCGATCCGGATATCATCAGGTCCGAGTGAAAGCAGAAGATATATGCAAGACGGCGTTCCAAACTTGGTATGGACATTATGAATACTTAGTGATGCCCTTCGGAGTGACGAATGCGCCGGCAGTATTCATGGACTTGATGAACCGAATCTTTTCACCATTCTTGGATTAGTTTATTATGGTGTTCATTGACGATATTCTGGTTTACTCAAAGAGTTTTGAAGAGCATGCTGAACATTTGAAGATCGCACTGCAAACGTTGAGACAAGAGAAGTTATATGCGAAGATGAGTAAGTGTGAGTTTTGGCTGGAAGAAGTAAAGTTTTTGGGTCATGTTGTGTCTGGCGATAGAATTGTCGTCGATCCAGAAAAGATTGCAGCAGTTCGAGATTGGCCGATTCCAAAGAATGTTGCGGAGGTAAGAAGTTTTCTTGGACTCGCCGGGTATTACAGGAGATTTTTGGAGAACTTTGCTCGTCTGGCGGAGCCGTTAACCAAACTTACGCGCAAGGAGGTACCTTTTGTATGGACGGATAAGTGTGCGTTAGCTTTTGAGACGTTGAAGCAGAAGTTGATAACCGCTCCTATTCTGACCGTGCCAGACAATTCCGGAGGATTGGTAATTCACAGCGACGCATCTGGGAAAGGATTGGGATGTGTTTTGATGCAGCATGGGAAGATTGTAGCGTACACATCGAGACAGTTGAAGACCCATGAGAAGAATTACCCAACTCATGACTTGGAACTTGCGGCTGTGATTTTTGCTTTGAAGATTTGGAGACACTACCTTTTGGGCGAAAGGGTCGAAGTGTTTACTGATCATAAGAGCTTGAAGTATGTGTTCACGTAGAAGGAGCTTAATATGAGGCAACGTAGATGGTTGGAGCTGATGGCTGACTACGATCTGGATCTTAAGTACCATCCGGGGAAGGTTAATGTCGTGCCGGATGCGCTTAGTCGGTTACCAGCAATTCAGGTGTTAACTACGCAGAAGGAGATCGTTGAAGATTTTTGAAGATTTGACTTGGAGGTTGTGCTACCGTATTCTTCGGGACAGTTGATGCAGCTGCAAGTACATTCGTCATTGATCGAGAATATTAAAGCAGCGCATTCGCAGGATCCTAGACTGCAAAAGTTTCGAGAACAGGTTGAAGCTGGATTACGAACGGATTTATTGATCCACGAAGATGGTTTGTTAAGGTATGGTAGCCGTTTGTGTGTGCCAAAGGGAGATATTCGTGAAGAGCTTATGAAAGAAGCACACAGTTCAGCTTATTCTGTACATCCAGGAGGCACAAAGATGTACCGGGATATTCGACAACATTTCTGGTGGGAAGGCATGAAACGGGAGATTGCTCGCTTTGTGGCAAAGTGCTTGGTGTGTCAGCAAGTTAAGGCTGAACATCAAAGGGTTGCTGGTTTATTGCAACCACTTCCGATTCCTCAGTGGAAGTGGGAACATATAACCATGGATTTCGTGACGGCTTTACCGTGGAGTCCAAAAGGCAACAATGCTGTATGGGTGATTGTTGATCGATTGACCAAGGCAGCTCACTTTATTCCTTTTCGGGTTGGTCAATCAACAGAGACTTTGGCGGAGCGGTACATGCAAGAGATTGTAAGATTGCATGGAGTACCGGTGAGCATAGTGTCCGATCGTGACACTCGGTTTTTATCACACTTCTGGAGGAGTTTACAAGAAAGTTTGGGGACTCGATTGAAGTTTAGCACAACTTATCATCCTCAAACTGATGGTCAGTCAGAGAGAACAATCCAAACTCTTGAAGATATGTTGAGAGCATGCATGTTGGACTTCAAGGGTTCTTGGGAGGATCATCTACATTTGGTGGAGTTTTCTTACAACAACAGTTTTCAGGCAACTATCCAGATGGCTCCATTTGAGGCTTTGTATGGTCGTAAATGCCGTTCACCTGTCTGTTGGGATGATGTCGGTGAACGAAGATTGTTGGGACCAGATTTGGTTGTGCAGACAGTTGAGAAAGTTAACACTATCAGAAATCATGTGAAAGCAGCTCAAGACCGACAAAAGAGTTGGGCAGATACGTCGAGAAGACCTCTAGAGTTCGCCGTGGGTGATTTGGTATTCTTGAAGATATCACCGACTAGAGGGGTGATTCATTTTGGAAGTCGAGGAAAGCTCAGTCCTCGATTCGTTGGACCCTTTGAGATCTTGGAGCGTGTTGGTGAGGTAGCGTATCGTTTGGCGTTACCGCAGTCCTTAGCGAATGTGCACGATGTGTTTCACGTATCTCAACTCCGTAAGTATGTTCGTGATGAAATGCACGTATTGGATCATTCGGAGCTAACAGTACGAGAAGACTTGACTTTTGAGGAGCGACCGATTGAAATTGTGGATCGAAGGGAAAAGGTTCTTAAGAACAAGGTGATCCCTCTTGTGCTTGTTTCTTGGGGTAATCGCTCGCATGGAGAGTCCACTTGGGAACGAGAAGATGAAATCCGGCAGAAGTTTCCTTATCTTTTCTTGTAGTCATTTGTTGTCTACCTTTGTATTCTTGGAATTTCGAGGACGAAATTCTTTTTGTAGTTGGGTATAATGTAACAACCGAGCCCAATGCTACTAGTTTCTGTTTCCGTATGTAGGCGTATAGTATTTATTTCGTTGATCCTACTTGACTGTTGTTAGTTATAAATTTTACCCGGCAATTCATTTCTGCATATAACAATTTTTAAGGCATCTAAAATAAAATTAAAAATATTCGTCATGGCATGCTTGACACCCCTAACCCTGTTTAGCGTCCGTGCATCGTGTTCTCGTCCCGTTCACTAAAACGGGCGAGTTTGGACGGCTACGCGGACGTACGTGTGTCCGTTTTGGGGGTATGCTTTTTGATTGTAAAATACTTCAATTTAAATTTTGGATCCCGCCTAAAATTTTCTTATTTCAATTTCAAATTTTTGGACCCGACCCGGGCGCAATTTGGAAATATTTTACTTTGCACCAAAATCCCAATTTCTAATATTTTTTTAACCGTCGATTATATTTAAATTATAACCCAAAATATTTTTCGTTTCCTTAAAAATCTTTCACCAGCCAATCAAATTTCGTTTAAAACCCCCGTGGGCCCCACCTTCGCTCTCTCTCTCGCTTTCTTTCTCTCTCCTCCCCAATTCTCTCTCCTCTCGATCTCTCTCCTCTCTCTATCTCTCTCCTCTTCTCTCTCTCTTCTCCCTCCCTCTCTCTCCCCGTCTCTCTCTCTCTCTCTCCCCGTTTCTCTCTCTCTCTATCTCTCTCTCTCTCCCCTCTATATATATTTTTTTCCCCTTAAATTTCTTCTTCCTCCAAAAGAACCCACCTCGCGCAACCCTCGCCGCCTTGCCCCTCGCCGCCGCAGCCCCAACGCCGACACCACCATCACCAGCCTCCTCGCCTCCTCGCCCTCGTCATCTCCACTGCACCCTCCTTCCTCCTTCATCAACTCCCCGTGCACCCTACACCAGCTACCGCGGCCACTTGCGCACCCCTGCACGCGTCTACGCCGCCGGGAGTCGCCGCCGGTGACCTCGTCCCCGTGTCCCCGGTCTTCGTGCGCACCGAGTAAGCCTACCTCTCCCTCCTCTCCTTCTTTCCTTCTTCTTCCTTTTCTCATTCTTTTCCCTGTTCTTGATTGGCCGATGGTTCCATGCAGGCAAGTCACCGGAGCTCCGTCGACGTGGTCGGCAATCACAACCCTTCCACGGATCATCGTGAGCAACCTCTTCTCAGATCCTCTTTTCTCTTCTTCTTTATTTTTCTTTTCTTTTCTTGTTGCATTCTTGATCGTTCGCTGTTTTGCATCTCGCCGGAATCCGGCCGTGCCGGTGACGTGTCCTGACGATCCAGCGGGTACTCTGATCTGTATGGTTCCACTGTTCGTCGTTTGGGTTCATTCCGTGAACCGTGCGCCCGTCGCGAGATTTCCCCGCCGACGTTTAACGTACCGTATTCCCGGTTCGCGACCCGTCGAGGCAAGTACCCCTTGCTACATGCTAAAAAATATTTACATATACTTGATGACACCATAAAACCTGTAGATTTAACTTTAGTACGATCATTTCCCACTTTCGTGTTCAATATTGTTATATATCATTTTATCTTTCAAACTTAGAACCTACCTTTTGCAATTACGGTATTGAACCTAATAACTACATTTACATGTTTTAATTACACTTTCACTAATGACGTAGCCTATGGCACTTTTTCTATCGTTTTACTTCACTCGGACACTCGTGTACATTTAACCTGCATAAACTGTGCTTTCATCCTTAGAACCTATATATATATATATATATATATATATCATTGCATCCATAAAATTCTTAAACTGGTTAACATGATTTAACGGCCCTAATTGTCATATTGTATTCTTATAATGTTGATAACACCTCGGACACACAATTGATAACTGTGCGGTTAATTAATCGATGCTTCTCTATTGTTTAATTCGTTGCTTAAATCTATGTTGTTGATGACCATGCTTGATTATGTAACTGAGTATGAGCACACCCATGATATCGTTTACATCTTGACCTGACTTGCTACATACATATTGTTTGGCCCGACATGGTACCATACACTGCTTGACCTGACCTGATGTACCATGACCTGACCCGTTACCTGATCTTGTGTCTAATGCCAACAAACTTGACATGTAGTCCTCATGGACCGTTCCTGTTATCTATCCAGACAATCCTGTTTACCTGATCCTATGTTAGCATTAGTTTCTTGATTACGGGATACCTGACTTGACATACACATATAACTTGGGGGTATGGGGAAAACAAAGGTGAAACCTGACTTGTAACTCAACAGTTCGCTACCTGTTCTGATCAGTTTTTAGAGGCTAGGCCAGCCTTGGAATGATGCTGCTGACATCATTCATCTGTACACATTCCTGTTTAGTGCCTAGCGGCATGTCTCGGTTTTAGCCCGAGAATCTGGGGCCGTGGTCCCGGGTATGTACGGGATACTATTGTTACATCGATGATTCATCAATTGGTTTCAAAGACTTTAGAACAGAGAACCTGATAGAACAGTTTAGTTTACCCACTGCACACTACCCTGCACTGCTCTGATTTATATTATGGTTACCCTTGCTTTATTCATGTTTATATTCGCATTGCCTGTTACCCTGTTTATTATGTTATTACTTGATGACTTGACGCGCTGACGTCTGGGTTTTGCATGGCCCAGATTCTGTACCGCTGTCGCAGTCCGAGCGGGAGTACTTCAGCCAACAGGCTGAGCTGTGAGTGTCAGCAGTAGTTAGTTTTCCTTTCTTGCATTTTATTCCTGATGTGAGCCCGCATTATGGGACATACATTCCAGTTATCTTGTATTGGATTTTTCGCTTCCGCATTTTATTATTCTTGACTCATGTTATCTTGGATTATGGACATGTTTAGATAGTTTTATTTTGTTCTTGATATCTCTACAGCCGTAATGTGACTGTGGATGGATACTTCCTACCCACAGGTAGCATGGTTGGCTATGTCATGTGCCCACTTTAGCGTACTCTGGGAAGCGGGGCGTGACATATATTCTACCACACTAAGGAATAGAAAATGTCCGTTGCTCGTTGCGCTGTTTTTTTAGAGTGGCAATTTCTTACAAAAGAAATAAGTGGGAGCACGATAGAACTGGATGAAATGTCAGAACCACAAACTCAAACTGAGGATTTGGTAGAACCTTAAAATTTAGAAGTCCCAAACGAACCTTAGCCACTCCGCAGATCTAGTAGGATTTCTCATCCGCCCGGGAGATACTATGGTTTTCTCATAGACAGGGATCAAGAGGATTGCATCTTGGAAGAAGATGATCCTACTAGTTTCAGGCATGCCATTATCAATAGGGACTCTGCTAAATGGTTGGATGCTATACGATCCAAAATGGAGTCCATGTATACCAATAAAGTGTGGACCTTCGATATTGCTCCACCCGGGGTAAAACCCGTTGGATGCAAATGGATCTACAAAAGAAAATTTGGTGTAGATGGACAGGTGGAAACCTATAAGGATAGACTTGTTGCAAAAGGTTTTCGTCAAAGACCAGGTGTGGACTATGACGAAACCTTTTCTCCAGTGGTTATGCTCAAATCCATTCGAATCCTATTTGCCATTGCTGCCTTCCATGACCATGAAATCTAGAAGATGGATGTAAAAACAGTTTTTCTAAACGGAAGTTTGGAAGAGTGCGTTTTTATGGATCAGCCGGAAGGTTTTGTAGATAGTGAGAGCAACGGGAAGGTGTGCAAGTTGCTTAAATCCATTTATGGATTAAAGCAGACATCGCGGAGCTGGAACATCTGTTTTGATGAAACAGTCAAGGAATTTGACTTCATCAAGAACGAGGATGAGCCTTGTATATATAAGAAGATTGTAGGACGAAATGTCGTGTTCCTAGTCTTGTACGTGGACGACATTCTTTTGATAGGAAATGATATTCCTATGCTACAATCGGTCAAGCTGTTCTTGTCACAAAGTTTCTCCATGAAAGACCTGGGTGATGCCTCATACATTTTGGGGATTAAGATCTACAGAGATAGATCCCGGAGATTATTAACATTTTCACAATACAGGTACATAGAGACCATACTAAAGAGATTTTGTATGGAACATTGCATGGAATCACCCTCTCTAAAGAGATGTCTTCCAAGACTGCTGAGGAGAGAGTTCGCATGAGCACTATACCTTACGCTTCGGCGGTAGGATCTATAATGTATGTGATGCTATATACCAGACCAGATGTGGCTTACGCGCTTAGCGTGGTGAGCCGATATCAGTCGAACCCAGGTGAGAACCACTTGACGGCAGTAAAGAACATTCTTAAGTACCTGAGAAGGACTAAAGAACTTTTCTTGGTATTCGATAATGGGGACCTCCAGGTGGAGTCCTTTACCGACTCGAGATTTTAGAGTGGCAAGGATGACAGCAAGTCTGTCTCGGGTTTTGTGTTTACCCTCAACGGAGGGGCGGTCTGTTGGAAGAGTTCCAAACAGGACACCGTCGCAGACTCGACGATGGAGGCTGAATGCATTGCTACCAACGATGCTGCAAAAGAAGCCGTCCGGATTAAGAAGTTCATTATTGAACTTCAGGTGGTTCCATCTATTGTTAACCCAATACTTTAGTATTGCGACAATAATGGAGCTATGGCTTTAGCAAAGGAACCACGGTCCAATCAGAAATCCAGACACATCTTGAGGCGGTATCACCTGATCAGGGAGATCGTTGATCTCCGGAAGATCGAGATGCGGAGAGTGGACACAAAAGACAACACGGCGAATCCATTCACCAAGCCCCTTCCTCAAACACAGTTTGAGAGACTATTTGAGATGTTGGGTATGCGATACGCCAACAACTGGCCCTGGTGCAGACGTTGGGTACTCGGTATGCCAATATATGGCCTTAGTGCAAGTGGGAGATTGTTGGATATGTATGCCTTAGAGGCCATTATTGTATATGTATATATGTGGATGCTTGGACATATGTATGTACAGGACAATCTTGCTCGATATGATAGTATGCTATCTGGTTTGTCTTTATCTTAACATGTGCGTATGTTTTACTTGTAATTACATATCATTTATACATGTTGATAAAGCCCGTAGGATCATTGCTTGACTACCTGCGTTGTGATGGCAATCATACTTGTGGGAGCAGAGTAGTCGATAAGCACATCTTAAAAGGTCCCTATTCATGAGAGTATCGAGACTGGGCATCGATATTCCAGAGTAGACTAGTGTATACGTTTCTAGACCCCGACGAGGGGCGATGGTTTGTCCCGCAGCCGTTGGTCTTTTGCACCTAAGATCGTATACAGGTGCTCACTGGGGGTGAGTACACTGGACGGACTCGTCGAGAATTTTTAGATGGTACTAAACCTATCGTCAGATAGTGGTTCTTAGGTGGTATGAGTACAGGTTAGTCTTCAAACCTGAGATCGTCATTTGTCTCATGTGAGTTCCCACTGTACTTTAATCACTACCCTACCACGGCTCTACTGAGTCGTGCAAACAGGTTTTGGTTGGCTACAATCCCGAGCTACATGGAGGAAGTGAGCGATTGTTGGGGATTCGTCTCTCCCAGTGTAGGGACTCGATATCGCATTGTGTTCGATTGGCCAGCACCATAAGACCTTGGCCAAGGCAGTTAGGATTTACTGATAGGTTGATCAGTAGTTTCCCGGATTGGTCCTGAGCCATATCAGCATGAATTATCGGGTTATTAGGATCTGACGTTTACCACCCCTAGACCCGGTATGCGATACTCTCAGACGAAGAGACCGGACTGTACGGAGATTGTCACAGATAGGCTCAGTAGGGATCCGGATGAGTTTGCTCATCGGCTTTCCTTTTCGACAGGTACCCGGGTAGCCGTTACGTACAGCTAGTGCCGCTGACGTGCTTGTGGTTATGGATTTATCCAGTAACTCACTATCAGCGTACTGTCGAGTCTTAGAGTCCCACACAGATGGTTTTCCTGGTTCAGGAAAAATGATGCAGTAGCCGTATTGGATACATGCAGGGTTCTGATCTATTGATTGTACTATGTACCCGGACTTTTGATCGGACAGTTGATGATACTAGCCGGCTCGGGATTGAGACAGATTATTGTAACAACCCTAACTTTCTGTACGATTTTTTTTCAAAATACAGAAAGAGACATCTAAGACTGAGCACGAGTTATAAGTTTGTTTTGCTTTTGAACAGTAAGAAGGAGCTTGTAGCTCACTGGTAAGGCCTTGCACTGTTGAGACGTAGCACCAGAGTTCAAATCCCATCAGCCACATATTCTTTTTATTAAAATTTCTTTTAATATTTTTAAAAGCCCGAGAGTCTACACGTTCACTACACGTAAACTGAAGAGTCACGGTTTACACAAACATGTGCAAAACACTATTCATACAAACCCTGGCACATGGAAAACATCTGAGCCCCCACCCCAAAGATTGGACCGGCGAGATTGAAGCTTGCGCCGGCGCCGCCAGTTTGGTTGCAGCCAAATGCGATTTTTTTAACCCTGGCACCCCTTGGACTTCCTCCCCATTAACCCCGGTCTGTTTGTTTTCTCTGCACATTTCCAAAGAATTAAAATGAGCATTACTCCATGTTTTAATCCATTTTAATTCTCAAATTCATCACCGTGAACCCTAATACTACCCTATAAATACAACCCTACACTTTGTCTCTCTTCATTCTGAAATTTAGTATCAAAACTCTCAAAAAATTTCTAGTCCTCTTTGGTGTACAGGTGGAGTTAGCGAAGGGTGAACCTCCGACGAAATTCCGAGGAGATTCCGGCGACGAAACGATGTCCCGACGCTTCCTAATCCTTCTCCTACCTCCCACCTCTCATTAAAGCCAGTAATTCCCTTCATTCCCTCTCATCTCAAATTCTAAAACTTTCAAAAGATAAAACCCGACGAAAGCGGAGTTAATCCGACTTTCGATTCGTTTTTTCTTCAAAACTCAACTTTTCTTAATCCAGATCATACCATACTCTTACATATTGTTTAACGAACATTAATAAATCTATTAAAACAAGTTTCACCGTAAAAGAATCATTTTTGTAACTTTTATCGCACTTTTACAGAAAAATACCATATATTTTAAGTTTCGACATAATAACTTATTTCCTTGCTATACCTTTAGATAACTCACGAGGTAATGACCTATCTCACCACAACACACAATTTTGACATAGCACGATGAATTTTGGGATAATAGAATACGGGAAAATACGACTTTATAAATAAATACCCTAAACCTACAAAACCGTTTTCTTTAAAATGTGTATTCAGCATTTCCATGCAATTGCGCCTCTACAATCCATTTCTGGGAATCCTGTTTGGGATGGTGTTGATTATCGCACATTCTCGAGCCGAGTAGAGCGAGATGCAGACCTCCGCAAGGAGCATTCAATCTCGATGGAATTTTTATACATTTTTCTTTAGAAAATAAGATTTCTACAAGAAAATAAATAAATTATTTTCATTAAATATATAAATCTATTATCAAAATACCTATTTTAATTATATAAATATTTCAAGTTTTCTAAATCAAAGGAATCACTATTATATGAAAATACCATCCAAATACAACACAAGTACAATATTTCAATAAAATACCATATACTATGAAATTAGGTTCTACTCACTAGAAATTTCACAACTATAAAGTATACATCTATGAAAACCCTAAAGACGATAATTAAATGCTTGAGGTGTATTTTGAAATTATGCCAAAACTATTTTTACATAAAACCCCCTCAAGTTATACTAAATTACAATAAGGACCCTATTAAACATAGGTTTAAGCGGGACCAGTCTTTTGAGCCTCAGAGAGCCGGAGATATGGGTGCTTGCCTATTTAAGGTAGACAATCTATCAAACGGTATTATCAACACGGTAATTGTCTTGAAAAAAACACAAATCCTGCCGTCCATGTGCAGCAGTTACCGATAACACCAAAACTAATTCAGGACTTCAATTTCTTTTCAAAGTATCTGACTCAGACTGAGTCTCAATATAATCAATATGACTTGAATGTGATACAAGTATAAACTATAATTTAACATGAATCCGTCTATTCAATCTATATCAATCTATATTGACTGAACCGAACCGTGGATATACTCCATCTACATGACTCTCCATTTATATCCATTCCATTTACTGATATCATGGCTTCGGCAAGTCTTCCATTTACTACAGACAATCTAATACAATCAATACAATAATACACTATGGGATTTATAAGGGGTAGACTGGTACAGAATATGTTAAAGGTGACACGAGGTGGTCATTTAAGATGTAATTATATCCATGCCGTTGTTCCGTGGTATTTTCAACGGAGCCTTGTAATACGGGTTACCAAAGTCCACGGTATAAGTTGGACTCTTTTCGTATACACTGGTATCTTCTGTACCAAGCTACAAACAACTGCGTTAATATTATAATCAAACATTACTAGTTATACTCTCTTTCTGTCTATTCTATCTCTACCCATCTTTGGGACTTACCGAACGATTTTTCGCTGACGACATTCCTTTCTTCTTTCTTTGGAATGTTGTCAGGTGGATCGGACCTTCTGGAGGCAGAGGCCAGCAGCGAGGACTTGGATCAGATAGCCTTCGACCTAAAGCTCTAGATTACTTGTACATATTTTCATTTTCAGTTCATGCCATTGTTTAGACATTGCTTTCCATCTATGTATTTACATTTCCAGTTGTACCTGTAAAAGAATGTTAATAAATAAAAGTTGATGTTCATTTACATCTTGTCTCTTGTATACTTTACTTTATATTGCTTAGATACGCTAAGCGTGTTTACTTCTGAGTAAATGCGTCGCGTGACCCGTCGCGTCCTCTGCCCGTACCTCGGGAAGCAGGGCGTGACAGTCATTAAATCAGGTATTGATTTAATAATTTAAATATATGTATTTCAATATGTATATTCTAGTATTATGTTCTTTGTGTTATTCTATCTCTTTGGGTATTCGTATTTCGATGCGAATACAGGTATGTTTATACAGTAGAGTGTAATCCGTATTTATACGGAAAATATTCTAGAAGGTGGAAACCTCATTTTAGTCTTTTCTATTTATTTTTAAATGGAATAATGAGGTGAAAATAAGGTGAGGGGAGTATGGTGAGAACCATATCTCAATAGTATTGACAAATGAATTTTAAATTCATTTGTGCTAACTATTGAAGCATGGTTGGTTTATTATATTGGGAAAAATTGTTTTACAAAACTATGGTTGTGATTTTCTCTCTTTAGTGATTCATTTTTTTCCAAGCTCACCATTTTGCTTCACTCTCCTCTCTTGTTTCTTGAGCTCCTCCACCTTCATCTTCAACCTCCTTTCCACACTCACATGTGTTGAGAATCAAGAGAGGAGATGAGATAGAAACAAACAAAGAACCTCACACTACATCCTAGACTCTTTAGACTAGTAATCTAAAGTCTCTAGTTGCTCCACTAGACTTTTAGTGTGGAGCAAGAGCTATGGACTACATCTCTTGGGTGGATCATCTTCGACGGAAGGAAACCGACGATCAAGCGCGATCCAGGAGAACCGAAGGAGCAAGCAAAGACAAACAAGATCGATCAAGGAGATTAATAAGAGCGAACGAAGAGGAAAGAAGACCGAAGGACACGAATCTTTGGGTGAGACACATCTATCATAGTAGATAGATATCCTCTTTGCATGCTTATTTAGGGTTTATGGTAGAATCTTGGTCAGGTTTTCTAGCGTCGTTTTCGAAGCCCTAAAATTTTTATTACGCAAATGGTCACGGTAGATGGCCATGGCGCTAGTGTAACCCAAAAAATGTAATATACAAACCAGTACTATACAAAAATGGCCTCTAGGGCATATATCACTAACAATCTCCCACTTGCACTAAGGCCATGTATTGGCATATCACAAACCTATCATCTCGATTAGCCTCTCGAACTGCATCTGAGGGATGACCGTTATGAGTGGATCTGCAGTGTTGTTCTCCGTGTCTACTCTCCGCATCTCGATCTCCCTGATAAGGTGATACCGCCTCAAGATATGTCTGGACTTCTGATGGGACCTGGGTTCCTTCGCTAAAACTATAGCCCCGTTGTTGTCACAATACAGAGGTATTGGATCAACAATGAACGGAACCACCTGAAGTTCTGTTACGAACTTCTTCATCCAGACTGCTTCTTTTGCGGCATCACAAGCAGCGATATACTCCGCTTCCATCATCAAGTCAGCAACAGTGTCCTGGTTGGATCTCTTCTAACAGTCCGCCCCTCCATTAAGGATAAAGATATAACCCGACATGGACTTGGAGTCATCCTCGTCACTCTGGAAGCTGGAGTCAGCAAAGGCCTCGATCTAGAGGTCTTTACCGTCGTATACCAAGAACATCTCCTTAGTCCTTCTCAGGTACTTGAGAATGTTCTGTTGGATATGTATGCCCTAGAGACCTTCATTGTACAGGGTGCTAGGGATATATATGTACAGGACAATCTTGCTTGATATGATATTATGCTATTTGGTTTGTCTTTATCTTAACATGTGATGTGTTTTACTTTGTATTTCATATCTTATATACATGTTGATAAAGCACGTAGGATCTTTGCTTGACTACCTGTGTTGTGATGGCGATCATACTTGGGGGGATGGGTAGTCAAAAGGCACATCCTTAAAAGCGTCCCTAGTCGTAGGAGTATCGAGACTAGGCATCATTACTCCTGAGTAGACTAGTGTATACATATCTAGACCCTGACGAGGGGCGATGGATTGGTCCCGCAACCATTGGTGAGGTGCACCTAAGATTGTATACAGGTGCTCACTGGGTGTGAGTACACCGGACTGGACTCGCTGAGAACTGACTAGTTGGTATTATACCCAGCATCAGATAGCAGTTCTCTGGTGACATGAGTGCAAATAATCTGTCGACCTGAGGTCATCATTTGTCTCGTATGAGTTCCCACTGTGCTTTGATTACTACCCAACCATGGCTCAATGGAGTCGTGCAAACAGGTTTTAGTTGGGTATAGTCACGAGCCACATGGAGGCAGTGAGCGACTGTTGGGGATTTGTCTATCCCAGTATAGGGAGTCGATATCGCGCTGTGATCGGTTGGTCATTACCATAAGTCCCTGGGCAGGGCTGATTGAGAATCACTGGTGGTCGGACCAGTAGATTCTCGGATGGTCTTGAGCCACACCGACACGACTTGTCTGGTTATTAGGGGTCTGACGTTTTCTACCATCCTAGACCTTACATGCGATGCTCTCAGACGAATAGACCGGACTGCACGGAGATTGTCACGGATAGGCTCAGTAGGGGTTTCGGATGAGTTCACTCGTCGGCCTCCTTTTCGATATGTACCTGGGCTGCCGTTACATACAGCTAGTACCACTGACGGACTTGTGGTTAAACCCACTGCCAGCGTACTGTCGGGTCTTTTGAGTTCCACACAGAGGGTTTCCCTGGATCAGGCGAGACGATGTAGAGGCCGTATGGTCTTACAGCAGGGTTTCGATCGCATACGTATACTGGCTATACGTATAATGTTCGGACGGACAATACTAGTGGGCTTTGGTTTAAGCCGGATCCTAGTATTGTATTATTGAATTTTTTATCGTCTTAGTGTATCCATATTTTTCGGAATACGGATACAGGTATGTATATACGGTGAGAGCATTCTTTTAATTTTACAAGAATGAGCTTCTAGATGGAGACACCTCATTATTGATTTATCCTTTTTTTGTAAAAGGATTAATGAGGCGGAAATTAGGAGATATTTATGGAATGGGTTGTAAACATGGCTTTGTATATTGTTTATTCATTTGGAGTTCCTATTCAAGCATGGTTGATTATTTTGAGACTAAAATAATCCATGCTTGAATGATTGTTATAAGACTTAGCCATTCTCTCATCTCATTCTTATATTGTCATTCTCTCTCCTAGGTTTTCCTCCCCTCCTCCCTCAAGCTCATCCCATCACATGAGTTGTGAATCAATGAGCATTGAGACAAATTAATCCAATACATCTTCTCTACTTCTATTTATTAGTCTTCCTTAGCAAGTTGGATCACTAAGTTACCTCATTTGAGGTTGGAGCTTGACCATAGGCCCTCGGGTGGATCTTTCTTCGACACCAAGGAGACCGGCAACCGATTTCATTTAAAGCTTTGGAGGAGCCAAGGAAAGGAGATCAAGAAGAAGCTTTAACCAAGGAGCAAAGAACCACTTGAAGACTCGAAGGACTTGACATGAGGGTATAACACTTTAACACCCGCTTTCTTCGATGGTGCACTTAACGAAACTGGAACAGGAATAGGAATCATCCTCTTCTCACCTGAAGGAGTACTCATACCTAAAGCAACCCAATTGGTTTTTCCAGCAACCAACAACGTGGCCGAGTACGAAGCGTTCATCGCGGGCTTAACAGTGGCCCAACAACTAATAGCAAAAAGTCTCAAGGTCATTGGTGACTCTAAGTTAGTCATCAGTCAGGTTTTGGAACCGAGTAGTTAACGCCCTCTTGTAGTTTTGTTTTTTCTAGTTAAGGTTTAATCAAGATCCCAAAGTGGATAAAATCTATGTTGCAAAGCAAAACATGATCTTTTGATGTGAAAAAATTGCTTTTGATGTATTCCGCCTCCCTACGAACACGTGGGGTGTGCTACATAGACTTACACTGGTATGAGAGCCTAATCAAACCCTAGCTAACAGATTAAATGAAGTATGAAACTACGAAACCGAAATAACTCCGAAACTACGAAAAATGAATCCAAGTTTCTGTCGATTTTTGCAGAGCCTCATTTTTTTTAAGCAATTGCAGAGTGCTCCTTTACTTATGACATGAACACAAAACAAAAACGATGCAATTCCACTGTAGCATGGCCGGCGAGAAGCCCATTTTTCTCGGCCTCACCCATTCAAATGTGTGGGATTGCATCGAAATTTGTTCTGTGTTTTTCTCTCTTGGATTTAGGATTTCAGGTGTTGTTTGATTTTGCCAATTTTGACTATACTGTTAACTTTTTACTGGGGCAATTTCGGAGTGTTTCGAAGTCGTAGTTTTAGTGTCGTTTAAGTTTCAATTGTTATCTGTATTGATATATGTGTTCGTAAACTTCCGCTAACTGCTATATGTCGGTTAGTTGGGGGTTGCACATATCTATCATGTTGGTTTGTGTTTATGAATTTTATTGGATCGTCGATGATGAATAGCCGGGGATGTGAGATGAGTGTTTTCTTTTCTTTCATTCAATGTAATTTGTAAAAGTGATGTAATATTATTTTGCGGGGGACATCCGGGTTGAGATTGTAGCCACCATTGTACTATTTTCTTTTACTGTTTTTGCTCTTAGGATAGATCCAAGATGGGGTGCACAAACTACCGGGTTCTTTGAAGTGCTGAGTGGCCTACTCATTTTGTTGAGGGGGTTTTCTTCACTTCAGGAATTTGGCGGGTAGTTTGCCACACCCATAGGGGTCTAGGGTGGGTTTTGGCTATTCATCACGACCGTGGAATCCGTCTTTCGTTATGAGCTTAAACGAAGCGCGGAATTCCTAATATATCCATGTTAATTTGTGATCTGGAATGCCTATTATTGCTTGAGACGAATGTATATATCTATATATATAATATTTAGTAGGCGTTACTTATGTTTTGCACCTGCTCTAGTCCATCCCCCACTCTGTCGTTAGTTAAGTAACCTAACGGGTGATGATGGGCCCCGTGGCGAATGCGGATGGCATAAGTGTACGTTATATTTTCGTTTCTTTTGCTACAATGATAAGGTTAAATGATGGGACCGCATTAATTCTAATTAATGCAAGAAAAATAAACTTAAAATCTGATGTCGTTGGAACAATTATAAAATCACTCGGTTTTCTTCAAAAACCAATTTTAAAAGCAGAGCTTAAACCACTCCTTTTCAAAAGCTATCAGGTTCCTTCGACTATATCAAGTTCAATACGTTAACGGTTTTTCGCCAGAAAACCAGCCGTAGCCCTCCGTCATTTCAGATAGGTATCTGCTAGTATTCATGCTATGTGTTTTGACCTTCGTCAAGGCATAGTGTTTGGTACTGGTAGGTGCTTATCTGTGGCATAGATAGATGCATTAATCTAGGACAGGCGTACAGCTGTTTTGGCCTTCGTCAAGAGCTTGTACGAATGGATCTAGGTTAATCTGGATAATGACGGGTAGAACTTAACTTGCGACTTATAATGTTTTGGCCTTCGTCAAGGTTATAAGCGCACGGAGAAAAAAATCACATCGGGAGTTTCAAACATAAAGGAAACTTGCTAGTTTTGCATACCTTCTTGAGTGTGGTGTTTTTGGTAGGCTTCCTTCAGATTCATCACACAATGATAGTTGGTCTTGATCCTACCGTGAGTATCCGCTACTCTTCAGGAAACAATTTCACTTAACAATCAATGCTATAAACCAAGTAGGTGTCTAGAACGGTGTTAGCGGGGCTATGCCTCCAGGGAAAAGAGGTTATATAATTAAGGAACTTCGCAAAAGCATTGGAAAATCTCCCTCGAAGTACCGACACTAGCCTGGCCGAAAGGTTAAGCAAATATTGTGACGTGCTATTAAATCCTGACTAATTCTTTTTTTAGGGTTTGGAGAAGAATTCGAGGAAACAGTGGGAGCCATCCTGTTTAGATAAATTAAAAATCAATCTAAACTTGCAAGAGCATATGCTGAGTGTTTCTTTTCTCTTCTCTTAAATTGCAGCGACCATGATGGGACTTATGCTCATATTAGATAAAAATAAACTCGCTGGGCCAAACTATAAAGACTGGCTTAGGAATGTCCATATGGCCCTTACTTATGATAAGGTCGCATACGTCCTCACGGCGAAAGATCGCCCTGTTCCCGATCCAGCATTCTCGGTCATGGACATTGAGGTCCGTAAGACCTAGGATCTTGATTGCGCGAAGGCCAAGTGCCTCGTGCTGGCCTCCATGGACAATGAACATCAGAGGCGGCACGAGAAGATGGACCTTGCTTCCATCTTCCTCCATACCAAAGAGTTATATGGAGAGTAATCTCGTATCGCAAGATACGAGACCTCGAAGAAGCTTTTTCAAGCGAGATTGGCCATCGGATCATCTGTCGGGGACCACGTCCTGAAGATGATTTCTCTCATCGAAGAGCTCGCAGTCCTACGAACCACGTTGGAAAATAAGTTGTACATCGACTTGATCCTCCAGTCCTGTAACACCCTAGTTCATTTATACCAATTCTATTTTGGGTATTTCTTTATTTATGGCTATTTCTTGATTTATTGTGTTTTGGATGCGAATAGTATAATTGGTATCCGTGTTTGCATCCGACCTGACCCACATGCTGGAAACCCGTCTTGATTCCTGTTTATAATTTATCCCGACTGGTTATGAGAATCCGTGCACTTTCATGTTGTATAACTGCATTATATCTGACATCTGTATTTTTCAATATAACATACAAAGTCAAATAAAATATTTTAAAAATATTTAGCATGGCCCGTATCATACCCCTAACCCTGTTTTAGCATCCATACATCGTGTTCTTGTCCCGTTCTGTGAAACAGACTCGTTTGGATAGCCGTGTGCACGCTACGTGCATCCATTGTTGTGGGTATCCATTTTCGTTACCCGTATATTCTATTTTGGTTTTGGTTGATACGTATATTATCCGTATTTTCAAACCGTAATTTCAGACCCGACCTAGACGTGTTTTGGAGTATTTTTGTATTAACTTGAAAACTCAAATTTACCTAATATTATATTCATTATATATAATCTGTTCATTATATAAGCATAGGTAAAATTTTGAAACTAAAAATATTTTTAATATATTTCATAAATCTTAAAAAATCTTTATCCCTGCCTCTCTCTGTATATATTAAATATTTTTTAAACCCATACTCAACCCACGTCCTTCCCTCTCGTCTCTTCTTCTTCCCTCTCGTGAAACCTTACCCATGACCGGGCTATCCCCTCGTCGCCGTTCCACGCTCGACCTCTCCTCCACCCTCTCCTCCCTCTTCCTCTTCTCCTCGCCTTCCCGAGCCTGCAAAACCTGAGCACCCCGACCACAAAAACCTGCAAGAACCGAGCCCCAAGAACCGCATCCTTCACCTCACCCTCGCCTGCACGCCCATGTCACCGGATCTCCGACCTACATCGTCGCCATCCCCATCACCACGACCTTGTTTCCCCTAATCAGAGCAAAGCTCTGTTCAAAATTCAAATTTTGAAATGAAGTAACGCTTCATAGCAGCGCCAAGTGCGCTGCGCCCTAAGCAGCGCACCATGTGCAAAGCACGTGTGCGCTAGCGCTAAGAGCGCTGCACTATAGGCAGTGCACCACGTGCAAAGCACGTATACGCTAGCGCTAAGAGCGCTGCACTTTAGACAGTGCACCACGTACAAAGCACGGGTGCGCTAGCGCTAAGTGCGTTACACTCTAAGCAGCGCACCACGTGCAAAGCACGGGTGCGCTAGCGCTGGAACTAAAAGTTCCCCACCGTCAGATCAAAGATCCAATAAAGATAATAAATTATCAATTAACCAGAATAAAATTCTGTTAAGGAAAGATTCCTTAAAATCTTTACAAACAAAAAGATTGTGCTCTGTAAATCAGAGCACCGTTGGATCAATGATCCAAAGGTGATTAAAAATCACCGAAATTTAGAATAAATTCTGTATGGAAAAGATTTCCCAGTCTTGTTAAAAACAAGAAAATTGCCTTCTGTAAATCAGAAGCCCTTGGATCAAAGATTCAACGGTGGGGGAAATCCCCAAATCAATTGGAGAAAAGATCTCCTTAACGGATTGAACAAATCGGCTCGCCCTATATAAAGGCCCCAAGACTTCAAGTCTCATACAGAGGAACCCCTCCCCCCCCCACACACAAACTTTGAGAAATCTCATAAAGAAAAGCCAAGCTCTCGGTAGAAGAAGAAGATTTTCTTCAAGGTAAAAAGAACAGAGAGATGAAATCATTTCATATTAAAAAGAAGAATTCATTTCTTTCTTTAAGATCATATATCTATAAGACCAATATCTTTCACAGCAGAGATTAAAGGATCTCATCATAAAATAAGAAGAAGAATATAATTCTTCTCACGGATCATAGATGTAACAACTCCAATTTTTGTATACGTAAATTTGATTTAAATCTGAAGTATACTTGGAGTATTTAATGTTACTGATATCACTTTAAGTATCTATTTTCCCACAATAATTACAAAAAGGAGCTTGTAGCTCATTGGTAATACCTTGCACTGCTGAACCAAGCCACCAGAGTTCGAATCCCATGCCCCACATTATTTTTAGATTATTTTTCTTTTAAAATTCTTGGAAGTTCAACAGTCCACAGGCCATAACTCCCAAAAGATGAACTGAACCCTAAAAAGTGAGTATACCAGAGCCTACGTCAGGCGAACCCACGCCCGATGGCACCCCGACTCGGCCGAGTCGGCCGGCGGACCGGCCGACTCGGGCCGGCACCGCCGGACGGCCGAGTCGTCTAAACAAAAAATTTGCCTCTTCGTCTTCCCAACTCCCCTGTTTACTCCATTTTAATGGATCGGTTCCCGAATGTTTAATACACCCTATTTAATACAAATTTTAATGATTTTTCTTTAATTTTTACAATTTTTTTTAAAATAAAAACCTTTCACCTACCCTACCCTAGCCTACCCTATAAATATACACCCCTACCCCCTACCCTCTCATTCTAAAACACTAGGTTTACTCTCTCGAAATTTTCACAAGAAGGGTGTGCTTTGAAACCGAGTTCACGGCGAAGCGCTGACGGAATTCCGACGACGTTTTTGAAACAACCGGCGACGAAACAACACATCGGCCACTCATCTAGTTCCTCTATACTCTTTAGTATAGATCGAAACCCGTAAGTCTCATTCTTCCCTTCTTTCTACTTCTCAAAAATACGAATTTATGAAACCCGACGGAAATCAGAACAAACCGATTTCCGATTCGGTTTTTCTATAAAATCTCACTTGTCACCAATTCCATAATACCTAAACTTATTCATGATGACTATTAATCACATAACAATTAATTTGGACAAAGTTTCTCACATGAAATGATAACTTTTGCAATATCGTATTCTTTTTCACATTAATACCATAATGTTTATTTTTCTTCTTATAATCAATTTAATCATTCCTAAACATCTTCATCTTGACCATTAAACTTATAAAAATCAATTTGAATAAGTTTTCACACATGAAATGATAACATTTTCAATTTACCGTATTTTTCACTTTAATACCATGAAGTTTCAATTTCACATTTAACCCCTTAACCTTAATATACATTTAAAATAGAGCACGAGGTAATGACCTACCTCCACACACACGCAAATACAACCCTAAAATGATATCATCAAAACTTAGAATACGATAAAACGAAATTTTCATTAAAATACCATAATCTTCATAAAACCATTCTTAAAGGTTTTAGATTGTTACACTTTTAAGTAAATATTTCTTGCTAGGAAAATACGATAAGTTGTGGACATCGATCGTTTATCTAAACTGACTTTGTAGTGTCTAGGCTAGGCAAGTGAGCTTGGGTAACTTTAAAAGGCCCGCCTCACGTTTCGTGAGCGGATCCCTCCCTCCTCACTTGTACTTACCTGGCCACAATTGGCGGTGAAGAGGCGATTTGAGGCTTCTAACGACTTGTCGTTTAGACCTTTTAGAAATAGGCTAGTCGGCTTAGAAAACCCTAGAATCTAAAATACGGAAAACTACACTTTGCGAATAAATACCTTTTATTTTATAAAACCGTTTTCTAAAAGATTAGTGTTTTACAATCTTTACAAAGCGCCGCTACAACCCATCTTTGGGGAACCCGTTCAGGATCGTGCGGTTTATCGCGCACCCTCGGGCTAGTAGTGCGAGATTCAGACCTCCACAAGGAGCATTCGGTCTCGAAAGGTTTAAAATACGACATCTTAAGAAAATGAGATTTTTGTAATATAAAATATTTATTAAAATTATTTTTTGTATAAACATATGTATATCTATCTTTTAAATAACTATTTTATTATAATATAAATTTCCACCTTTTTTCTAAAAATCACAAGAATAAAGTTTACACTAAAATACCATGAACTTCAAATAATCAATATTACAGATAAATACCATTATTTGTAAAACTAGGATATTTTCACTAGAAATGTCACAACATAAAATCCACCCTCATTACAACTCTAAAGACGAACAATAAATACTTGAGGCGTATTTTGAAAAGTATATAAAAGTATTTTTACATAAAACCCCCTCAAGTTTTATAAATTACCCTAAGGACCCTAGCAGTTATAAGACTTCGTTTCACATTTCTGATTGTCTGACTCGGGTTTGAGTCTGATTAATCTGACTTGAAAATGATTCAAGTCAATCCATAATCTACAAGTTTCCAATTCAATATGAACACATGAATCCATGAATACAATTATCAACTTATACAATTTGACTGAACCGAACCATGGATATATAATCCTTTTACATGATTCTCAGTATTCCATTTACATGACTCCACGGTTACAACCGTTTCCTGATATCATGGTTTCGGTCAGTCAGTCAATCAATCATACAACCAATACAATTTACAAGATAACAATACAAACAAGACATCGCGGGGTTTAAGGGGTAGATTGGTACGGAAGGTGTTAAAGGTGGCACGAGGTGGTCAAATTTAACACACCTAACCTGAATCCAATTGCTGTTGTACCGTGGCATAAACGGTACCTTGTACTATACGTGCCCTTAGTCTCTGGTATATAGAGACTCCCCTCGTATACACTGGCATCCTTCTGTACCAAGCTACAAACAACAGCGTTGACATAACATTACAACAATAGTTTACACTTTAGAATGTACCTTCTTATTTTATCTTTGTCTACTTCTCTCTTACCTTTGGGACTTACCGAGCAATTTGTTCGCTGACGACATTCTGTTTCTCTCTTCTTTGAATGTCGTCAGGTGATTTGGATCCGGCAGAAGTTGAGCCCTCACAAGGAGACTTGGAGCAATTTACTGAAGACCCTGCACTGTAGTTTCATTGTACACTTTTCTTTTCAGTACTTTTCATTTCCTGTTATGCCACTGTTTAGGCATCTATTTATTTCAGTTGTATTTCCTTTCATGTATTGTACAAAGAATGTTAATAAATAAAAGTTGATGTTCTCTTTACATTTTTTTCTCTTGTGTACTTATTTTATATTGCTTAGTTACGCTTAGCGTATGTACTTCTGAGTATATACATAGCGGACCTCGTCGCGCCACTTCACCGTACATTGGGAAGCGGGGCGTGACAATAGATCTATAAGACTAAAGTCTTTTACAAAAGGAGATCATGAACGTCTCTTTTCCCTGATAAAATATCAGGAAATACCCCAATGGGGTATTACGTGCTTACACGTGACCAAGGGTCACGCGCTGACATGTGATGATTTCCCAGGCACTCTGTTAAAATAGAATTAAGTTCTAATCAAGCATACAATTAGGGGAGTTATGTGCCCACTCGTGATGAGCCTTTAAAGAAACTACTGAAGGAATTTAAAGGCATGATAAAACGACAAGGAAAGATCCCAATGAGGCATCACGTGTCTACACGTAATGACACGTGATGATTCCTTAACTCTTTAAAACAACATAATTAAATTCTGGTTAAAATGTTAATCAAGGGGGGTCACTTGTCAACACGTAATGGGTTCATAAGCTCTCTAATTAATAGAATTAAATTATATTTAAATGATCAAACAGTAGGTCACGTGCTAACACGTGATAGACTCTTAAGCCTTCAGAACTAATAGAATTAAATTCTAATTAAGGGAAATAAAAAAACCTTAATATTTTCCTAGATCATTCCAAACAGAAAGATTGTTCTCTATATAGTGGAGCACCGTTGGATTAAAAATCCAATGGTGATTAAAAAATCACCAATTTATGGAAAGATTTTATACAAGGAAAGATTTCCCTGAAAATTCACCAAGAATAACAAACAGAATATCTTTTGGATTAAAAATCCAATGGTGAATAAAATTCACTGAGTGATCTAAAAGATCATGTTGGTTACAAAAATAACCAAAATCTTTCAATGAAAGATTGACTAAACAAATTGATTCTTTTCTTTCTCCTATAAATAGGATCCAAGAAGAGAAGAGGAGGATATCTTGGATTTTTGGAGGAAAAAACAACAACAGAGAGAAAAAAGAGAGAAGAATTTAATTCTCAAGAGAGAAAAGAAGTTCCTTTCAGAGAAAAAAAATCCTAGGTGAGAAAGGGGAAAGAAATCTATGCTCCATAAAAAAAAGAGAATTTAATTCTCAATTTAAGAGTTTAACTCTTCTAAATAAGAACTTAGTTCTTCCTTTGGTTGAAGATCTGCAGAAGCAGATCTCCCCACAAGTTGAGAATTTAATTCTCATAGGGGAGATTCTGCCATGCAGATCCAAAACTTAAAGGGAGAATTGAGTCTAAGGAATTTAATTCCCCCAAATTCATACGAATTTAATTTCTCCAAATAAAACTAGGGTTTAACCCTATATGAGAATTTAATTCTCCCAAATTCATAGGAATTTAATTCTTCCAAATGAAATTAGGGTTTAACCTTACATAAGAATTTAATTTTTCCACATACATAGGAATTTAATTCCTCTAAAACAGAATTAGGGTTTAACCCTATAGAGAATTTAATTCTTAAAACAAGAGACTTGAAACCCTCCATGCACGTAAAGAACTTGGTCACGTGGTAACACGTGACCCTTCTCCTCAATTAGTAAAAAAGAAAGAACAAGACTGGGTCACGTGATTCCACGTGACCCCTAAAAACAGATCCCTTAAAATGAGAAAGAAAAACTTGGAGGCAATGCCTCACGTGCTCCCACGTGACCCTCAAAATAAAGGTAACAAAGCCAAAGGCAGAATCAATTTTGGGCGCCCTCACGTGACCCCTTAATAAACACTTTAATAATCAATACATGGATACCCATCACGTGCCAACATGTGATGACCTGAAAACTAAAAGTGTTTAACACTTATTTGAATATTCTGAGAACAAAATAAAGGAGATTTGGCCCAATTCTCAGGCGCCTCACGTGACCCCACGTGACCACCCCACTTTTAGTGTTTAACACTATTTTGAGCATTTTGTCCCCAGTGTATAACACCGTTTAAAAGCGCATCACGTGGGAACACGTGATCGCCAAATATATGTTAGGGTTTAACACTATTCTCAAACCGGTCTTAGCCCAAAGTGGCTAAGTCTTTCTGAGTCAAGATTCCCCTCTGATTAAACCCCGACTACATTCTTTCAAACTTGATCATTTCATATGACATTCAAAGAAAACTCCAGAGCCATGATGAATGGTCAATGCCCAATAAAAGACAAAATGTTGCCAGAGCCCCCAAACCCCTATTTAGCATTGCTAAATAATGGGGGGGCTGAACCCAGACAAATGTTCAATAGTCCAATAAAGGGCCGACATTTCAAACCTAACTGGACTTAGCCCAAATTGGCCATAAGTCCTCAATTCAGATTTAACTGAGCCAATGTGCTCATAATCTAATTAATTGATCTTAGTTCCAAATTGGACTCCAGATCTCCCAATCAACTTTGGTTCAAGGGTACATCTCTTCACTCCTTTGATATTTGCCGTTGTAATTCTTCAACGTCTTCAGAGAGGTGACGGGTCCCATAACCAATCATTCCATGGACTGTGGGGTCCTTACACTCATGGACTGTGATGTCCTTAACCTCGGATTGTGGGGTCCTTAAACCCATGGACTATGATGTCCTTAACCTTGGACCGAGATGTCCTTAAACTAACAATGGACCACCATGTCCTTAAATTGGTAATCGACCGCAATGTCCTTAAACTAAACAATAGAGCCCAAATGCTCTTTTGTTGGATCTAAACGATCCCGTTAAGTTGATCTTAGTCTAAAATTAGACTAATGTATCATTAACTAACGTTTAAGTTGATCTTAGCCTCAAATGAGACTAACGTATCCTTAAACCCAACCCCCCAACCCAAATCTAAGAAAAATACGGATTTGGACTAATCCACGCCCTACGGGCGACAACATAAATTAGTCTCTGTATACAATCCACGGGAAACGAAAAAACAAAACAAACACACATGACACGAAGTGACCATCTTGAGAAGGAGAAAGTGGTTACCGCGATGTGGTAGCGTAATTAACTGCAGGGGCTTGCGCCTACAGGGAAGAGCATCCCCACAATCAAAAACCCCTCAAATGAGGGGGAATCTGATGAAGTCTGCTACATTGGCCGCATCTGTTTAAACCTTCGATAGACGGTGCCATAACTCAACTTGGCATCTTCGGAGAGGTGGACGGATATCACCAATTAGCATCTGCCCCAAATTTAGGCAAGACGGACCTACGTGGTCTCGTCTCCCGTGTTTCGGCGGGGAACAGGTTCTGGCACGCCCGGTGGGACCTCTTCCTCTTTCCACTCCGCACTTCATGTGTCGTGTTCACGAACGAATCGCGGTTTGATATGGTTGCCCTAGGGTTCGAGGTACTAAGATTTGGGTTTTGCTCCGTGCAGAAAACAGAAGATCAATGGCTTCAACCTGCACCAACTGCAACTGCAACTCTTGCTCTGTCCCGTCCGGGGGAGTGATTTATGGGCCCCAAGCGGCTTCCTTGTTCAAAATGCCAGTGGAGCAAGTAACTCAGGCTACCACTGGGCTGTTCTTTGGGACTATGATCCCACCAGTGAGCTTCAATGCCCCGCTACTGCCGCAAGAAGCCCCAAAGAAGTCGGTCTTTGATCGACTTACCACTGCTGCGGCCCCTCTCAACGGGTCGCCCAACTCCACTGCCTAAGTTTTCAACAGACTGGGCCAGAACGCCAACAAGCCCGCGATACCCGAAGCAGCCATCCCAAAGCGGATAGCCATCCCGGCTCAAGCGGACGAAATCATCAGAGAGGCTTCTCCTGCCAAGAAGTCAGTCTTCATAAGGCTGGCCATTCCGGCTCCCGCTCAGGGCGGAGTCCTCAAAGCTGCTTCCCCTGCCCAGAGGTCTGTCTTTGACAGATTGGACATTGCTTCTCAACGGACATCGGTCTTTAAGAGGCTGACGCCGGTGACAACCCTTTGCCAAAACAAGGGGCGTGATGAAGTCACCCCTACAACTGAGACAATCCTATCCGCTCGACACGCTCGACGTTGCCACTGGCGCCGAGTAAGGAAGGCTAGGGGCAACTCCCCTTCTGGACTGACTCCGCCAGCTCCCATGGTGGAAATCAATGCTGCTGTTCCAACTGGGAACAACTTTGAACCGGTTAGGAGGGTTCGCAAGAACTCTTTGATTGCCGTGCTGAAGAGATCTCCTCCACCTATGGAGATTACTACAGAAAAGAAGCCGGAGCAGCCCCTTCAGCGGCTGTCCTCCAAAATTTATAAAGTCTGGCGACAGGTCCAGGAATCGGTGATTAACCAGGACTACTCTCGCCGGCCAAAGAAGCTTAAAGCTCAGCAAGAAAAGAGCCATCCCGTGGTACCACAGAAGTTGTCATCCGTCTGGGTGCCCGCTGTAACGGCTCCCTCAACATCAACTGCTCACAAGAGAAGGAGGCCGGAAAAAGCCCCTGTGGCCGCGGCAAACCGCAAAGACGCTGAGTCTAAACGCTCCAAGTCTGGGGGCATGGTAACACATACCGTTTATATGGCTTCCGGAAAAGAGGAAAGTCGTGCTTCCACGGGTCATCGACCGCTTACCCGATCGATAACGAAGGCTCAGGAACACAGCAGCAGAAACTCCAGGAGATGCTGACTGCAATGGCCGCACTCACTGGGCCAAAAGAAAATCCAGAGACCTCAGAGCAGCGTCGGGAACAAGAAACTGATACTGAATTCCTCCAAAGAATGCTCGAGAGGAAAGAAAAAGAGGCCATGGAACAGGTAGCCAACATCAAACGAATGGCTCTTTTGTTCCAAGACATGGCTGGGATGATGTTACAGCCGGAACCTCCAGTTGAAGACCCCCCGATCATCATTGAAGACGACAGAGGGGAGACATCGAACCCCCCTCCGGCTCTTTCAGCAGCCAAAGAAGAGACAATCTCTAAGGCCGCCTTGGACGACTACATCGCTCAGCAAATACGAGCTCACCTGGCGAATGAAGCGGCTGGGCAGATCGTTAAGACTGGACTTATCCATGCTGGTATGACCAAATAAGGTACCCGCCAGGATATACGATCCCTAAATTTCATGTATATAAAGAGACGGGAAATCCACATCAGCACGTCGCTCAATTCAAAGCCTTGTGCGGTAACATCGGAGGTGATGATAAACTTCTGCTCCGCCAGTTTGTTGGTAGCTTGTCGGAGACGGCGTTCGAGTGGTATTCGGAGCTTCTCAATGACCCCGTCAAAACTTTTGCAAAAATGGAGGTGCTATTCACCCAACACTTCGCGAGTGCTAGTGAACGCACCCCAATAACGGCATTGATCAATGCCAGGGTGAAACCGGGCGAGACATGGGTTCAATACGCAATATGATGGCGGAATTTGTGGTCAAAATGTGAGCAGCGCATCGAAGAAGCGCCGGCAGTGGGCATGTTCGTAGGCACTCTTGACCCTCAAGCGACTATTTCCCAATTTATAATGTTCTTCAAGCCGACCACGTTCCAGGCCTTGATCGACATACTGGCCCAAATGGATCAGATAGGTCATAGAACATCCTCTTCGAAGCCGGAGCCACGGAATAAAAAGGGCAAAGGGAAAGCGACCTTCGTCGCAAATGCTCAACAGCAGCCCAGTGGCCCAAAACTAACTGATCGCCTGGACGAGAGGCGGGAATTCTATAATGAGAAAATAAAGCGCCCTTATTCGTTTCCCCGGGACAAAATGAAGAGATTGTTCGAGCTGGAAATGCGCAACAGACTCATCAATTTGCCAAATCCAAAACGCCCATTGCAACCCGGTGAGGCTAATAATCCCAATTATTGCCCCTATCACCAAGCGATAGGCCATCCGATTGAAGATTGCTTCGTCTTTAAAGGCTGGATTGAGGACCAGTATCAACAGGGAAAATTCGCACTGTCCGAGAAGTGGAAAGTAAACCCGCCTCAACCACACGCTCTCAAAAGGACAGACACACCGGGGGCATCATGCTCTTTTGTGGAAGAAGCTCCATGGGAGGTCGTTCTTTCAGCCAAGACTAAAAAAATGCCGCAGGATCTCTAAACATGTCTGGTGATTAGGTGGAAAATCCACTGGAACCCGAAATCATCGAGGGAATGCTGAAACCGCGCCCAACTCCAAAGATTGGTGGTGATAGCCAAAGCGCTCACATCCAGCCGTCAAAGTCTTCGAAAAAAAAGAAGAAGACCAAAAAGCCCAAGAAGCCTGGTGAAAAGCGCACGGACGTGCAAAAACAGATTGACGCGTTGGAAGAATATAATCAAAAAGCGCGGACTCCGGTCACACTCCAAGAATTTCTCGGTCACGTCCTTGAGGACGGAGATGACGACAACGGAGAAGGCTCGTCAGATGAATCTGAGGATTATGTGGCAAGCTGCCATGTGATCTCTCACTCGTCGATAAATGATGAGGAAGCTCCTTACGCAGAGAAACTGGGGGCAGATCTTGAGCCGGAATTTCTAGGGCCATCAGACGAAATGATTGATGCATTCCTGGACGAAGCTCTTCTTAAAAGCAAAGCTGCTCGAGAGCGTGAGATGGCCATATTTGAAAAAGCCAAACGCCGGTGACTGGACGAAAGGGTTGAAACACTCCCACTAGATCAAAGTACATCCGCCGCAAATAAAAGCAGGTTCAAGACGAGGAAGAGGTTCGCCAAAGCCATATCGATGGGAATGAACCTCTGAAGGAAACACTCCTGGTGAAGCGAAAATACATCCTAACTACTGTTTATATCATCGAAAGATTGCGCACCCCACCGAAGAGTGCAATGCTTTTAAAAGATGGTGGCATGGATATGTTGCTCACCGGCAACATTTCAAGCGGATGAAACGCAAAACTCGTCGGGAGCAAAGAAATACAACCGAGGAGCGTAAAAGAACTACTGTCAACTGTCACATAGTCGACACTGGGGGATTGCAAGTTCTCACCTTCGGGAGTGACTCTGACGAAGAAATGACTCTCGGCCCTCTCTTTAAAGAATCCACCTCAGGAAAAGAGGAAGAACCGAAGAGCTGTGAGAACATTCAGCTGCGCAATCGCACATTACCTGAAAAGAATCTTGGACCCATAAATAAGGGGTTGAACAAAAGGGATAAAGGGAAAGAAAAGGTCCCTGAGGATATCGCCCTCGATGATCGAGTCATCGAAGAGCTGACAGCCAAGGACCCGCCCAAGAAAAACAAAGTGGATTACAACGTTCTGGCACACCTGAGGAAGATCCCCTCACAACTAAGCATTCTCGATGCCCTTCTGCTATCTAAGGATGCGAGAGATTCGCTGATCAGGGCATTACAAGAGCCCGACCAATTTCAAGCTTTCCTTGCCGAAGAAAAGATGAAAGAAGAGCTGGAAGAAGTGCACACAGCCGATATTACCTTTGGCGATGAAGATCTCCTTCTCGGGACGTGCGAGCATAACCGTCCCCTCTATGTCTCCGGATACTGTCGTGATATCAAGATAGGCAAAATCAAGGTTGACAATGGGTCCTCCGTTAATCTCCTCAATGTGAGAGTGTTGAAGGAAATCTGTATGAGCGTTCAGCACCTCGCTCGTGATAAAATCACCATCTCCGGATTTGACTCCCAGTCTTCACGGACGCTCGGGTCTGTGATACTAACGCTGTGCTTGGGCTGCTAGTCACTGACATCAAGTTTCACGTCATTGACGCCAAGACCTGCTATAATGCTTTGCTCGGTAGGCCTTGGCTACACGAGTACAACATTATCCCTTCTACACAACATCAGTGTATGAAGTATTTCAAGGATGGTCTCGAGTACACTGTGACGGGGGAGTTGAACCCATTCTCCGTGAAGGAAGTCCGAAAGTACGAAGATGCAAAATACTTCTTACCAGATTTTGAGGACATGGAAAGATGTCACAAACCGAAGAACAAAACTATCATCATTATTCCGGTCTTCGGGAGTGATACCGAGGAGGAAGAAGAAATAGTTTATTCAGGGCCGCCCCAAAGCAACAAGCTGGGACCGTCCCTCCCTATGTTGATCTTCAGCAGCGACTCGGAAGATGAGGTCAACGCTGTATTTTCCGCTCGGCCATCAATGCAAGCCCTCGCTAGCGATGATCAGAGTTTGCAAATTTCCATGGTTCCACAAGAGCATTACAAAGAGCTCGATGCACTTGATATCTATAATGTGCAGGAACTGCAGACGTTCTACGTCCCTCCCAGGCGAAGAGATGAAAAGGAGATCCTCTTTTATCGATCAACAGAGACCAAAGTGGAAAAAGAAATTTGGCACGGTGCCGATTCTACACTTGACAAGATCCAGCCCATCAGTCTGCCTAGATATTACACAGAAGGCTTGAAAAGGCTATTGAAACGCCAAGGTGTACCCTTTAAACAAACTACTCGACAAGCTCGGTTCTACAACAGGATCTGGGACGTCCCCGGAACTCAACGAAAGTTGCCCAACGGGAGAATGGAAATGACCGGGCTTGGATATGTTCAATCCAAAAAACGGGACCGAGTCCATGGCAGCTACGTCATACATGACTTCGATGAAGAAGGAGACATTCTATTAAAAGACCCTGAACCAAAACAAGGTCCTGCCATCAAAATGCCGAGTCCGTCGTTTGAAGAACGGATGGACAAGCTAATAAGGGAAGCGGGCCAAAAGGTCTGGGATGACCATAACCGCGAAATGGCCATTTACGAGAAAGCCAGGACGCGGCGCCTCCTTCAACAGACCGCTGAGAACGACAATGCTCCTCGTCGCCAACCCGTCATGCAAAAGACACGACGCAGAGGCAAAAATAAACCAAAGAACGGAAAAAACGTTCGACAGCAGCATAACAGGTCTGAGAAGCCCGCAATCAAGAGTCGAGCAGCTCGGATCCGTCTCTTATAAAGAAGATGGGTCGAGAATATTCTTTTCATCAAGACAAGACAAAGAAGATATTCGATCTTGTCATGAAACATCGGATGATGTCACTCCCGGAGTCCAAGCATCCCGAGCAAGCAAACGAGGTCTTTCACCCAGACTATTGCTCTTATCACCAAGCAATAGGGCATCCTCTCGAAGACTGCTTCACCTTCAAGAACTAGGTTGAAGACTAATATCAACTCGGTAAGTTCGCTCTATCCAACAGTTGGAGGGTAATCCCGCCGCAGAAGCATGAACCGAAAGCCCCGTATGCAGCGAGAATAGAACTAGATCAATGTCGGTCTTGTAAGCGATCTCGTACCTGCCACGTGATAACGCTATCATAAGAAGAGCCCGAGAATGTGGATGACCTCCCCTGGTGCTTCGAAAATGACGATGGCGAGGTGATCTCAGAGTTTCCACCGGCGCCAAAAGAGCTGGAAGATGGAATACATACTACTGCAGATAACCTCAAGAAAATTGATTTGGGGACGACAAGTGACTCGCGGCCGACATTCGTCAGTGAGCTTTTGTTTGAAGAAAGGGTGGCTACACTAAAGGACGTGCTCATGCAGCATAAAGATTGCTTTGAATAGAACTATTCTGAGATGCCAGGACTAGATCCAGAGATTGCTGTACACAAATTGGCAATATCCCCGGACGTCAACCCGATCAAACAAGAACTGAGAAGAATGCGGCTCGAGCTTGAGATGAGCATCAACGCCGAGGTCAAGAAGCTAATCGACTCCGGCTTCATCCAAGAGGTTCAGTACCTTAACTGGATCGCCAATATCGTCCCAGTGATGAAGAAAGATGGGACGGTGCGCATATGTGTGGACTTTCGGGATCTCAATAAAGCCTGCCCGAAGGACGACTTCCCAGTACCAGTCACTGAGCTGATGATAAATAATACGTCCACTCATGAAGTTTTCTCCTTCATGAACGACTCATCAGGATACAATCAGATAAAGATGCATCTCGAAGACCAGAAGCATACCGCTTTCCGAACCCTTTTGGACATATTCTGCTACAAGGTGATGCCTTTTGGTCTAAAGAACGCCGGTGCCACCTATCAGAGAGCCATGACGAAGATTTTCGATGACCTCATACATGAAATCGTCGAATGCTATATCGACGATCTCGTAGTTAAAAGAAAATCATACGAGGAACATTTAAAGCATCTGAAGATCGTGTTTCAGCACCTTCGGAAATACAACTTGAAGATAAACCCTCTCAAATGCGCGTTCGGAGTTTCCTCAGGCAAATTCCTAGGATTCGTCGTCCGCCACTGAGGCATCGAGATGGACCCGTCGAAGATCAAGGCGATCATGGAAATGCCACCGCCAAGGACTCTCAAGCAACTATGGTCTCTCGAAGGAAAGCTCGCGTATATCCGGCGATTCATAGCCAACCTCTCTCCGGCAAATGCCGTCCTTATAGTCACCTGATGAAGAAGGGAACCCCTTTAGTCTGGGATCGCAAATGCCAAAGCGCACTCGACGAAATCAAACAATACCTACAGAATCCTCCGGTGCTAACTGCTCCGGTCAAGGGAAAGCCTCTTATTCTGTATACAACAGCCCTCGAAGGTTCTCTAGGCGCATTATGGGCACAAGAGAACGACCAAGGAAAGGAGAGAGCCATCTACTATTTGAGTCGAGTTCTCTTGGGGGCAGAAAATAATTACTCTCCCATCAAAAAACACTGCCTGGCGTTGATCTTCACGATAACGAAGCTCAGACACTATGCTTTGGCACATGAGGTCCACCTCATATCAAAGGTGGATCCTCTCAAATATCTGATGTCGAAGGCCATATTAACAGGATAGGTCGCTAAATGGGCCCTGCTCTTGATGGAATTCTCGATAACTTATCGTCCTCTCAAGGCAGTGAAAGGCCAGGCCATAGCCGACTTCCTCGTTAAACATCCGATACCCGCCGATTCTCCTTTGAACTGCGAATTGCCCGACGAGTACGCGTTTGACACGATCGACGGGGAGAGAAGAGATAATGATACCCGATGGTAACTTTACTTCGAAGGAGCATCTTCCATGAAGAAGCGCAAACAAAGCACCCCCATAATCAAATCAGGGGTATGCCTCATCTTCGTGACTCCACGAGGAGGGATAATGCGCTTTGCCTTCTCCTTAACAGAGCCAAGAACGGACAATGAAGCCGAATACGAAGCCTTGATTGCAGGTCTTGAGATCGCCGTCGACATGGGAATTAAGAACATCCTCATATACGGAGACTCCCAACTGGTCGTTAGTCAAGTAAATGGCGACTATCAAACGTGCAAGCCAGAGTTGGTGAAATACGGCGAGAGAGTGTAGCAATTGCTGACTCAAATCCCTGCCTATGCCCTGGAGAGCATACCGCGTGCGGAAAATAGTAAGGCGGATGCATTAGCCAAGCTCGCTAAAGAACTGGTTGACGAAAACCTTGATGACGTGAGGATCATTGTGCAAAGCCGTCGGGTTCTTGCACCGGCAGAAATATCTCCGGAGTCGTCCGAAGAAAAAGGAGCGACCGAGCAAATGGCTCTGCAAATAAAAGACCAGGAAAAGGCTAAGGATTGGAGAGAAGACTTTATAGACTACTTCAAATCCCGTCGAACACCTAAAGATGCGTCCTCAAGACATCAGCTTATGAAACAAGCTCTGTCTTTCGCCTTCGTCAATGATACTCTGTATAAGAGATCGTTTGACTCTTTATGGCTAAGATGCCTGGGACCGGAAGAAGCAAAAAGAGTCATCCAAGAAACTCACGACGGACTTTGCGGTTCTCACCAAGCTGGCCCGAAGATGAAGCTGAAGATTAAAAGGATGGGCTATTATTGGCCTATGATGATCCAGGACTACCTCGAATACGCGAAGCAGTGCCACTCATGCCAAATTCACGGAGACTTTATTCACCAGCATCCAAATCCACTACATCCAATGGTGGCTAGCTGGCCGTTCGAAATGTGGGGAACCGACATAATCGGGCCCATCGAACCAGCATCGTCCAGAGGACATCGGTTCATACTGGCAACAACAGATTACTTCTCTAAGTCGGCAGAAGCAGTACCGCTAAGGGAAGTGAAGACGGAGAATATCCTCCATTTATTCAAGACGCATGTCATTTATCGGTTGGGCATTCCGCAACGGATTATCTCCAATAACAGGCCAGCCTATAGAAGCCACAAGATCAGCCGCTTTGCACAACAGCATAACATAGACTGGAGATATTCATCGGTCTATAATCCCCGAGCTAACGGTCTAGCTGAGGCTTTTAACAAGACCTTGACGAAGATCGTGAAAAATACGGTGTCTCAAAATAAGAGGGACTGGCATGAGAGACTGCATGAATCTCTTTGGGCGTATCGAACTACGTTCAAAACAGCCACAAACACAACGCCGTATGCATTGGTATTCGGCACAGAAGCGGTACTCCCCCTCGAGATAGAGTTACCCTCTCTACGAGTGGCGGTTCACTACGAGCTAACAGACGAAGAAAATGCTCACCTTCGACTTGAGGAGCTCGATGTCCTTGATGAAACCAGGCTCATGGCGCAGCAAAATCTAGAGTCTTATAAAGCAAAGATGACGCGCTCATATGAGAGATTGACTAGGCCGAGAACATTCCGCCAAGGCGAACTCGTGCTAGTGGTCAAAAGGCTTATGATCCCCAATCGGGCCAAGCGGGGGAAATTCAAGCCGAACTATGAAGGCTCGTATATCATAGACAAAGTTTACCAGGGTGGAGCATATCTACTCATGGACATGCATGGTGAAAGACCTTTCAGGCCAATAAACGGTCGCTTCCAAAAGAAATACTACGCCTGACGAGTCACGGTCTAGGTCAACGATAGATGACGACGCCTATGTCCGCTCGCTATCTTCCTAAGCCTAAACTCTGTAAGTAGTAGCCGGCTTCCTTTTCTTGAACCGAAATGTCCTTATACTAACGATGGACCACTATGTCCTAAAACTGGCGTTGGACTGAAACGTCCTTAAACTAACAATGGACCACTATGTCCTAAAACTAGCTGTTGACCGAAACGTCGATAAACTACTACGGACCGCAGCATCCCGAGGCTGACAAAAAAAATAAAAATAAAAAAAGAAGAAAACGATATGTCCATAAGCAAAAAGGGCATGGATGAAAACCTGAAAGGGCTCCGTGAGTAAAAACAGCAAGGCTACCGGCGAGTTTTGTGAAAACCCGAAAGGGCGCAATCTCGTTAAAAGACGCTTGCAAGGTCCTCTCGACCTTGTGAGGAGAAACCACCTGCGTGAGATCCTTACGACTCACAAGTGAGCAACACACTTAGGGATCCCCACGATTCCTAAGGAGAAATTACACTTGCGAGATCCTCATGACTCGTAAGGAGAACCCTCCATTGAGACCCTCACGGCTCATAAGATTCAAAAGCCTTAAGCTACAGGGATCTGAACCTGTTCTTAAGCAGCTATCACAACCTCCAATGCTACCCCACAAGCGGTTTAGTATTGACCCTTGTATACAATCCACGAACGAGAATAAACATTTCCCTAACAAATTCCTACCCGCGACTAGGGATATGTCTACATGGTGAACAACCCTTGTAAGTCCTCTCGACTTATAAGGAGAAAACACTCTTGTAAGATCCTTACGACTTATAAGAGAACACACACTTAGGAATCCTCACGATTCCTAAGGAGAAAACGCACCTACGTGATCCTCACGACTCGTAGGGAGAAACACCTTTATGAGACCCTTAAGGCTCATAAAGTCAAAAGCCTTAGTCGACGGGATCCTAACCCTGTTTGCTAAGCCACCTTTGTTCGGCATCGATAGAGGCAAATGATGATTCGCTCCTGGCAATATCCCAGTTGTAGCGATGCTGGTTCCTAAATCGGTATCAAATCTCAAATTCGCAGTGAAAAGCCAGCGAGCCACAAATGCATACGAAATAGCCGAAATGATGGGGCAACTTGCAACAAAATCAGCAAGTAAAAATGTATGCATACAAAATAGCCGAAATGATTGGGCAACTCGCAATAAAAATCAGTGAGTAAATAAATACAAAATAGCCGAAATGATTAGGCACCGCGAGAAATAGCCGAAATGATTGGGCAATCGCGACTTTCGCGATATAAAAGCTGAAATGATAGAGCATCGCGGAAAGAAAAATATATAAAATGAATTTTTGCCCTACAGGTGAAATCACATCGATCCCTGTATACAATCCATGGGCACAAACAAAGAGGGAACCATACCTTCCCCCTAGGCTCCACCCGAAAAAGAGCCAAATCTCGACGGTTCACAAAGTAGCCTGGAGATCATCTCAATAATCGTCTCATTTCAAAAGACACAACATCAACAAATTGGAGCTGCGGCGAAGTTCACAGTTCCATGACTCGACGATGCACAGACAACCGAGAGTCAACCTCCGACTCCGTAAAATGCGGATAAAGTCAACCAATCCCGGTTACGTGGAACACGACCTATGTCAATCCTGACCCCGTGGGAAACATCCACAGCGGATTCTGGTCCTCACAAAATACGGCTATGTCAATTCTGACCCTGTGGGAAGCATCCAGAGCAAATTCCTGGTTACGTGGAACACGACCTATGTCAATCCTGACCCATGGGAAACATCCAGAGCGGATCCTGATCCTCGCAGAACAAGGCTATGTCAATTCTGACCCCGTGGGAAGCTTCCAGAGCAAATTCCTGGTCACGTGGAACACGGTCTATGTCAATCCTGACCCCATGGGAAATGTCCAGAGCGGAGCCTGGTCCTCGCAGAACACGGTTATGTCAATTCTGACCCCGTGGGAAGCATCCAGAGAAAATTCCTGGTCACGTGGAACATGGCCTATGTCAATCCTGACCCCATGAGAAATGTCCAGAATGGAGCCTGGTCCTCGCAGAATACGGCTATGTCAATTCTGACTCCGCAGGGCAAATTCCTGGTCACGTGGAACACGGCCTATGTCAATCCTGACCCCATGGGAAACGTCCAGAGCGGAGCCTGGTCCTCACAGAACACGGCTACGTCAATCCTGACCCCGTGGGAAGCATCCATAGTAAATTCCTGGTCATGTGGAACACGGCCTATGTCAATCCTGGCCCCGTAGGAAACGTCCAGAGCGGAGCCTGGTCCTCGCAGAACATGGCTATGTCAATTCTGACCCTGTGGGAAGCATCCAGAGCAAATTCCTGGTCACGTGGAACACGACCTATGTCAATCCTGACCCCGTGGGAAACGTCCAGAGCGGAACTTGGTCCTCGCAGAACACGGCTATGTCAATTCTGACCCCGTGGGAAGCATCCAGAGCAAATCCTGGTCATGTGGAACACGGCCTATGTCAATCCTGACCCCGTGGGAAACGTCCAGAGCGGAACCTGGTGCTTGCGGAACATGGCCTATGTCAATGCTGACCCCGTGGGAAGCATCCAGAACAAATCCTGGTTACGTGGAACACGGCCTATGTCAATGCCGACCCCGTGGGAAACGTCCAGAGCGGATTCTGGTCCTTACGGAACATGGCTATGTCAATCCTGACCCCGTGGGAAGCATCCAGAGCAAATCCTGGTCCTATATAATACGGCTAAAGTCAATCTTGACCCCGTGGGAAATGGCCAGAGCAACCCCTGACTCCGTGAAATGCGGATAATGTCAACCTCATCACTTGCGGGTCCTCACGACTCGTAAGGGAGAAAACTCTTTTGTGAGATCCTTACGATTCTCAAGAGAAAACCCACTTAGGAATCCTCACGATTATTAAGGAGAAATTACACCTACGGGATCCTCTCGACCTGTAGGGAGAAAATTCTTTATGAGACCCTCACGGCTCATAAAGTTGAAAAGTCTTAGGAGGCAGATCTTAACCCTGCCTCCTAAGCCATCGCTGTCCTATAGGGAAATAAAAATAGATTATCCACAAAATGCACTTACTAAAAGGGACACGCCATTATGAAGCAAAATATGTCTTTTATTCATGAATCAAAATGAATACAAAGTACAATTTATGAAAGAATCAAAAAAATACTCTCATTCAGGAGTATGTACAAAAGAAGAATAAAAAAATATATACAATTCTTCAAGACGGCGGATGATTCAATAGATTTGCCAATTCATCCTTTTTCCGCTGGGCCTCAGCTTCATGATTTATTATCGTTAAGAGACAGGCCTCCGCTTCAGCCTGTTGAGCCTGGTATGAGGCAAGCCGACTTTCAAGCTCTTTTTTGGTAACCTTATGAGCTTCGACCATTTCGCGGGTGAAAATGACGGCCTTATCAATGGCTACCACATCCTTGATAGCCTCTTGAAGCACCCGCCAAAGTTCATATGCCCGAGTGGTCTTGGCCGTAAGATTGGCTTGAAGCTCCCTCAGTGCTTTGGAAGCCAGCTCCCTCTCCGAAAACTTTCGGCTGAGCCTCTTCTCGCATGATGTCATGTTCGCAGCGCACTGCTCAATCAGCCCCCGTAAGCTCGCCTTCGCGGCCACAACCTCTGAAGGAAGGCGTGTACATTCAAGAATATGCAAGCAAGCTTCCACCCACCGACAGAACTCAACCCAGACTTGCACCAATGTTTCACTATGGTAAGTGGCAAGAAAGGGAAGAGAACCGTTGGCTTCAGCGGCAAACGCTTCGGCCATGATCAGACTGCCGGCACGAAGGTCTTCAATCAGGGCTGACAGGAAGTGAAGGCTTAGCTTTGCCATCCGTTCCGAGGCACGTAGAGCATAGGGCCGGGTGGCATGACGATGCGAGATTCCAGCGTGGTAAGAACCGGCAAAGCTGTTAAGATTTATAAACAATCAGCGAGACTTGTAAGCAAAGAGCAGATGGAACAACGTTGAGACTTTACTTACCCACAGTCATGCAAGAAGGGTCTGAAGGCTCCCCAGGCCCGTCAAGAATCTCAACCTCATCATCGGCTTCCAGAACTGTAGAAGACATCAATGTCATTATATGAAATAATAATAATGCCGTGAGGAGAGGGCAAACGAAAATAACCTTGCCCGAAAGAGAGGACGATGCGTTGAGGAGATATCGCCTACGGAGCGGCCATCTCTAGCAGACGCTGAAAAGACTTCCTGGAAGACAGATCAGCAATAGACGCCGCCAACCCGCGCAATTCTGAAAAGACAGAAAGATTCAGATAATGGAGAGATTATCAAAATAAAATATAGAAGGATACCTTCGATGCTTATCCCGCTTTAGACTGGAGGGATAGCAGCTTCGGCGGCCTCCTCTATGCCCCCAGGCACATCAGCGGGGACGTAGGCCAGTATAATAACTTCTGACCGAGAAGCAGTGGCCGCCACTGCAGGCTCCAGCGGAAGGACGGTAGCCTCGACTACCTGTTCCCTAGTCTCTGGGCCGTCCCTAGAAAGATCCATTGTATCGGCGGCCAACGAAGATGCCTCTTCCGGGGGAGCAAGCACTTGGGGAGCGGGAATCACCGAGGGAAGCTCCATCGCAGGAGCAACAGTTGCATCGACCCCCTTCACACTGATTAGTGTCTCATTGGGGATATTTGCAGGGTCCATGGTCAAGGCGCGACTCGAACTCAGATCCTCTGACATCAGCGAAGTCCCTGTAAAGTTTTCATGAAGATAAGGATATATATATATATATATATATATATGTATATGAGCAGTGCAAAATACTACAAAAGGATATATAAGTATACCAATGCGCAAAGGAGCTTCTAGTATGGCTTGTTCAAGCTGGCGTTCCTTCCGGAGGAGGTATGCTCGCCGGGGTCCAATGGTAGACTCGTGGCCACTGGTCCACAACGAAAGCGCGTCTTCAGCATCAACCGAGATAGGCTTTTTAAGTGCTCTCTCGCCTCCCTCTTCCAAAGGACCTATATATATCCGCCGTATTGATGGAGGGTCTTCGTAAAAGATGACGGCAGGATAAGGCCTCTTCGGGATCCTTACATTCTCGGATTCATCCTGTGAGCGTCTTATAGCCTCAGCCAATTGTGCGGCTTCCTCGGCAGATGAACCCGGGAAAAGTAGACCACCATCTGATGCTTGCATGGCTAGTGGTTCGTCTTGAAGAATAGGCTCGGATTCCACTAAAGAGTTGAGCAGATTGGTGACCGTCTTCCTCCGCCTCTTGGGCCTAGAACTAACTGCAGAAGGCGGTCGCCTCTTTCCCCTCGGTGCTTTAGTGCGACGCTGACCCACTTCGCCTTCAATATCCTCACTCGGCGGTGCTACCGACGACGATACCGCCATTGCTGACGCCGCAGCTGATGATACTGTTACTGGCGCCCTATTGGCCCTTGATTGAACTCTAGTTCGCGGAAGCATACCAGCTGTGGGAGTGATATCCACCTCCTCCGCCTCCGGAATAAGCACGACGCTAATATCTCTCAAGGGAGGGCGAACCACTGCACGCGGTCGCGGCGGAACTCCCGTGGCCTGGATCGGAGTGGGAGCCCTATATCCGAGGAGCATCCTCCTCTCCTCGGCAATAATGGGACTGACTCGGTGGAGGTACCAGCCCGTGAAGGATCCCACACATTGAGGAATATAATCGGCTTCAGGAATCACGAAGCGAGAGCCGGTGTTCAGCTGCATGAAGTGATGAGCGGCGTCATGAACAACTTCTGACGACGGGCTAGGCTCCACTATAAAAATATCTCAAAGGGGACACCCTGGTCATATCCGAGTTGCCGAGCAAAGCGGTGTGGGTTGTACCGCATAAAAAGGGTCGCATCGTTCTGACGAAATACCAGATAACCCGGTCTGATCGAATATAAGTGCATGGCTTCCTTGGGCTTTAGAGAAGGCACTCCCTCTTTCGACGAGTCGCAAAGCTGTTGAATCGGTCCCGAAGGAGCAGAGAGGACTCGATCGTTGAATACCATCCAGCCCGTATTGGCATAGGGATTAATCAGCACGCGAATAGCCCCGGACTGAGTCGGGTCAGGAGCAGAAGAGTCTACCAGCCGCATGAGTCGCGGAAAAGTGTAAGCGTCATAAAAGCTGGGTCTTTGGTGCGCAGCAAATTCCCTTAGCACGTGCATCTCAATCCAGGACGTAAAGTAATGAAGAGAGAAATTTACCACATCCACGCCTGGAATTGAGGTATTGGCCGCGACGCTTAGCCCATGATACAGATGCGCTAGCCCCGCAATGCCCACAGCTAGTCGCGTCCCTTCGGTAATACGATGGGCAGGGTAGATAACTAAGGCTCTCATAAAACGACGGTGCATGGGAATGGCGAACCAGCTGAGCCAAACACTGATGAAGCCCACGAAGAAAGTCTCCTCATCTATACCAGGAGCTGCGATCGACTCGAAAGATACAGCCGACAGGATAGGAATGTAGAACTGCGGCAAGTCCTCTTCTTTAGCTGGTCACTTATTTAAACCGAACCCAAAGGGGTCGTTTATATTTGCGAACTTCGGAGCCGTCTTTGATAGAACGTCTTCGCGAAGGAAGCAGGCGATAAAACTTTTAAAAGTGACGCCCTGCTCCTCTGACTCTGTGAATAGCTTCTCAAAAATTCTCAGAGTCTTGATTAAACTTAGGTGCTTGTGGCGGACAGCATTTTCAGTCGACAGGCCATCGAGCATAGGAGGCTCAGTTGTTCCCCTCCGAATACAGAGACGTGACTGCGTAGGTTCATCTTGCCTGAGATTCGGGGCATATGCTATTTGGTGCTATCCGTCCACCTCTCCGAAGATGCCAAGTTGATTTATGGTACCGCGTATCGGAGGTTTAGACGGATGCGGCCGATGTAGCAGACTTCGTCAAATTCCCCCTCGCTTGAGGGGTTTTTGATTGTGGGGACGCTCTTCCCTGCAGGCGCAAGCCCCTGCAGTTAATTACGCTACCGTATCGCGGTAATAACTTTCTCCTTCTCCAGAATTTCACTTCGTGTTGTGTATGTTTGTTTTGTTTGTGGTTGCCCGTGGATTGTATACGGAGACTAAGTAATGCCGTCGCCCGTAGGACGTGGATTAGTCCAAATCCGTATTTACTTAAATTTGGGTTTGGTGTTTTTAGTTTAAGGATACATTAGCCATGCTTGGGGCTAAGATCAACTTAAACGTCCATTAAGGATACGTTAGTCCTGTTTTAGACTAAGATCGACTTAACGTGGCGATCCATTTAATATATGGCCGTCGGGACTCATCACCTCTCTGACGTCGTTGAAGGATTACAACGATGGGTGTCAGAGGAGTTCAGAGATGTACCCTTGAACCAAAGTTGATTTGGAGTTTTATAGTCCATTTGAATGTTTAAGGATACGTTAGCCGTGTTTGGGGCTAAGATCGACTTAAACGGGATCGTTTAGATCTGGCAAAAGAGCGTTTGGAGGCTCTATTGTTCCAGTTTAGGGACGTAGTAGTCCATATGTAGTTTAAGGACGTTGCGGTCCATGTTCCAGTTTAGGGACGTGGTGGTCCATGTACCAGTTTAGAGACGTGGTGGTCCGCATTCCAGTTTAGGGACGTGGTGGTCTATGTTCCAGTTTAGGGACGTGATGGTCCGTTATTAATTCCAGTTTAGGAACGTGGTGGTCTATGTTCCAGTTTAGAGACGTGGTGGTCCATTATTAGTTTAAGGACGTTTCGGTCCAACATTAGTTTAAGGACGTTTCGGTCCACGAGTTTAAGGACCCCGCAGTCCGTGTTGATGTGTGGTCGTCGGGACCCGTCACCTCTCTGACGTCGTTGAAGGATTACAACGATAGGTGTCAGAGGAGTTCAGAGATGTACCCTTGAACCGGTCGTAAATTGATTTAGGAGAGCAATCTCGCTCAGTCAATTTATTTTGAGGACTTATGGCCATGATTGGGCTAAGTCCAGTTGAAAAATATTCAACACTTTTATTTGTTTTTGGTCTGTTAGACCTGTGCTAGGGCTTGGCCCATAATGCATTGCATTATTTTCTATTTTTTTTGTTTGGGCTCTGCCCAATAAAAGATGCAGAGCATCAATTTATTCTGGGCTCTGCTCATTTATGAATGATGCAAGGCATCTATTTTGTTTGGGCTCGTCCCCTTTTAAAATGCATAGCATTTTTATTATTTTGTTTGGGCTCTGCCCATTTATAAATGATGTAGAGTATCAATTTAATAAGGCCTGCTTGGTCTTTTTGGTTTGGGCCTGGCCTTTTAAGAAATGTCTTGCATTTATCAGGCGCTTTGCGCCCATCAGAGAGCGCAAGCGCTTGTAGTGTTGACATGTGTCGCGCAAGCGCAGTGCGCTGCGCTAATGCGCTGCGCCTGCGCTGCTGACACGTGGCGCGCTCTGGTGGCTTGCGTCAATCCAGGAGCGCAACAGCGCAGTTTGCAAGTGCAAGGCACTATGATTTAAGAATCTTTTAGATTCAAGAACCAATGGTTCATAAAAGAAGTGCAAAGCACTATTCGTTTCCTTGATTTAATTTAGATCAAAGAAAAACAAGTTTTTTCTTATTTCAGGAACCATAGGTTCATAAAAAAGTGCAAAGCACCATTCTTTATTTTGTTTTTCTTGTTTTAAAGAACCAGTGGTTCATAAGAAGTGCAAAGCACTGTTTATTATGTGAAGATCATTGATCTTATTTTTAGATCAATGATCTATTAGAAGAAATTTCTTCTACTTTGTGAAGGTCTTTACCTTTTTCTTAAAACTTTTTCAGAATTCTCTCTGTTTGAAGCTCTTGATTTTTCAAAAAGGTTCATCCTTTTGAATTGAGGTCTAGGGTCCTTTTTTTAGTGCCCATAAGTTTGTTGAATTTGTTAACGAGATCTTTCTCTGAGTGATTTGGAGAATTTTCCCCACCGTTGGATCTTTGATCTTAGGGCATCTGTTTTACAGAAGAAAATCTTCTTGTTTTAACAAGAACAGAAAGATTTCTTTAAAATCTTTATTCTGTTTGGCGCAAATGCCCCAGCGCGTGACACGTGTCAAGCAGCGCACAGCGCAGCGCAACCGCGCTGACACGTGTCGCGCAGCGCAACCGCGCGCTGACACGTGTCACGCAGCGAACTGCGCAGCGCAACTGCGCTGCCACGTAGCGTGCAGCGCAGAGCGCAGGACAGCTGAAGCGTTGCTTCTTTAATTAAAGTTTGAATTTTCAAAGTAAAGTTTTGCTCTGATTGGGGGAAGATGAAGCGTTACTTCATCTTCCGCCTTGGAATTTGAACAGAGTTTTGCTCTGATTGGGGTAAACAAATGCCCCCCCACCGTTGCGCTTATGTGGCCTCCAAACGTGAGCGCAGCGGTGGCAGACTCCCAACCGCCGCGCCATCCCTTGGAAGCTAAAAGGGCATTTGATACCTATAAATAGGACCTTTGGTCCCTTAGATGATTTTCATCTCTAAAATTTTACTTTCAGAACTCAGAGCCTTGCTTTTTATTTTCAAGAATCTTCAAGAGTTAAACTCTTAAAACTTTTAGATGAAAATTTTAATTTGGATTAAATTAAATTAAATTAATTTTCATTGATAGAGCCTCGCTCTCAATAAATCCCTGATCTAAAGGAAACCCATTTAGGGTTTCACTTAGCAGAGCTTTGCTCTACAGGTCTTAAAGGGATCTAAAGAGAACTAAAGGGGACCCTATTAGGGTTCCATAGAGCTCTGCTCTCTGAAAGATTTTCCTTGGATTTTCTTAATTCATTAATGGAGTTTTGCTCCTTCCAAATCATATAACAGAACTCTTAGGAGTTTTTCATTGATCTTGGAGTTTAAACATGGCATTTTATTCCTCAGTGCATTATATCGTTTTGCTTAATCAGTCTTTCTGATCATTTTGTTGATTTTCTTTCACAGAAACAATGGACGCCCATATGTATGCTCTTAACGAGATTATCTCTTACGGTGACATCCGCCGACTTGGCCGTTCTCAAAATCGAAGTTCACAAACGCGGAGTGTACTGAAATCATGAGCCGCTTCGACGCATACAACGGTTCGCTGCTTCCCCGACGTTCCTCTCTCCTTAAGCTTATTGTGAGAGCCATCTGGGAAGCGCTTCCCCTATTCTGTTCCGGTGTGCCGCTTAGGGCGTTGGATGCCGCCGAGGATAAGGTGCACTCGGTGTACCTGATGAACTTTATCTCGAAGAGACGGCGAGACAGTCTCGTCGATCTCTTGCACGAGGTCTTTCAACAGTCTGCCATCCTCGCTGCTTATCGGAGGGTGGAAGACATCAGGGGGGATCCTGACGCTTGTGCTCGCGAAAGAAAGCACACCAGGATGGTCCGCGAGGCTTGGAAAGTCATAGATAGGGTTGCTTTCGAGTTCCTCAATCCATGTCCTGGGTTCGAGGTTATACCTTTGTAAACATTTTAATAATGTTATTATCCATTTCTCCGTGATTGTAAGAACCCCTTTTTATGATATGAATAGAAAATTTCCATTTCAGCTTGTCTTATCCCTTGTTCTGAATCTTTTGTACATGCATGGATGAGTGTGTCTCGAACGCTTGATCAAATGAAAATCGGATGTTTTTTCTGTCGCCTCCCTCTTTCTTTTATTATCAGTATACTGCTTTAGTAAACATGGTTGATAGGTGATAGAGCGAGCATCCTGTATTGGCTTCCTTAAAAGGCAGCGATGGCTTAGGCCGCAGGTTCAAATCTGTCGCCTAAGACTTTTCCACTCTATGAGCCGTGAGGGTCTCATAGAGACTTTTCTCCCTACGGATCGAGAGGATCTCGTAGGTGTATTTTCTCCTTAGGAATCGTGAGGATTCCTAAGCGCGTTCTCTTGAAAGTCGTAAGGATCTCACAAGAGAATTTATTCCCTTACGAGTCGTGAGGACCCGCAAGTGATGGGTGAAGTTGTCCTTATCCGCATTTCACGGAGTCAGGAGTTGCTCTGGATGCTTCACACTGGTCCACTGTCGTGCTCTGCGAGGACCAGGATCCGCTCTGGACGTTTTCCACGGGGTCAGGATTGACATAAGTCGCTTTCCACGTAGCCAGGAATTTTTGCTTTGGATGTTTCACACGGGGTCAGCATTGACATAAGCCGCGTTCCACGTAGCCAGGAATTTTTGCTCTAGATGCTTCCCACGGGTCCACTGTCGTGTTCGGCGAGGACTAGGTTCCGCTCTGGATGCTTCGCACAGGTTCACTGCCGTGCTCTGCGAGGACCAGGATCCGCTCTGGATGCTTCGCACAGGTTCACTGTCGTGCTTTGCGAGGACCAGGATCCGCTCTGGACGTTTTCCACGGGGTTAGGATTGACATAAGCCGCTTTCCACGTAGCCAGGAATTTTTCTCTGGATGTTTCACACGGGGTCAGGATTGACATAAGCCGCGTTCCACGTAGCCAGGAATTTTTGCTCTAGATGCTTCCCACGGGTTCACTGCCGTGTTCGACGAGGACTATGTTCTGCTCTGGATGCTTCGCACGGGTTCACTGCCGTGCTCTGCGAGGACCAGGATCCGCTCTGGACGTTTTCCACGGGGTCAGGATTGATATAAGCCGCGTTCCACGTAGCCAGGAATTTTTTGCTCTGGATGTTTCACACGGGGTCAGGATTGACATAAGCCGTATTCCACGTAGACAGGAACTTTTGCTCTAGATGCTTCCCACGGGTCCATTGCCGTGTTCGGCGAGGACTAGGTTCCGCTCTGGATGCTTCGCACGGGTTCACTGCCGTGCTCTGCGAGAAGCAGGATCCGCTCTGGACGTTTTCCACGGGGTTAGGATTGACATAAGTCGCGTTCCACGTAGCCAGGAATTTTTTGCTCTGGATGCTTCACACGGGGTCAGGATTGACATAAGCCGCGTTCCACATAGCCAGGAAATTTTGCTCTAGATGCTTCCCACGGGTTCACTGCCGTGTTCGGCGAGGACTAGGTTCCGCTCTGGATGCTTCGCACGGGTTCACTGCCGTGCTCTGCGAGGACCAAGATCCGCTCTGGACGTTTTCCATGGGGTTAGGATTGACATAAGCCGCTTTCCACATAGCCAGGAATTTTTGCTCTGGATGTTTCACACGGGGTCAGGATTGACATAAGCCGCGTTCCACGTAGCCAGGAATTTTTGCTCTAGATGCTTCCTACGGGTTCACTGCCGCGTTCGGCGAGGACTAGGTTTCGCTCTGGATGCTTCGAACGGGTTCACTGCCGTGCTCTGCGAGGACCAGGATCCGCTCTGGACGTTTTCCACAGGGTCAGGATTGATATAAGCCGCGTTCCACGTAGCCAGGAATTTTTTGCTCTGGATGTTTCACACGGGGTCAGGATTGACATAAGCCGCGTTCCACGTAGCCAGGAATTTTTGCTCTAGATGCTTCCCACGGGTCCACCGTCGTGTTCGGCGAGGACTAGGTTCCGCTCTGGATGCTTCGCACGGGTTCACTGCCGTGCTCTGCGAGGACCAGGATCCGCTCTGGACGTTTTCCACGGGGTTAGGATTGACATAAGCCGCGTTCCACGTAGCCAGGAATTTTTTACTCTGGATGCTTCACACGGGGTCAGGATTGACATAAGCTGCGTTCCACGTAGCCAGGAATTTTTGCTCTAGATGCTTCCCACGGGTTCACTGCCGTGTTCGGCGAGGACTAGGTTCCACTCTGGATGCTTCGCACGGGTTCACTGCCGTGCTCTGCGAGGACCAGGATCCGCTCTGGAAGTTTTCCATGGGTTAGGATTGACATAAGCCGCGTTCTACGTAGCCAGGAATTTTTTGCTCTGGATGCTTCACACGGGGTCAGGATTGACATAAGCCGCGTTCCACGTAGCTAGGAATTTTTGCTCTAGATGCTTCCCACGGGTTCACTGCCGTGTTCGGTGAGGACTAGTTCCGCTCTGGATGCTTCGCACGGGTTCACTGTCGTGCTCTGCGAGGACCAGGATCCGCTCTGGTCGTTTTCCACGGGGTCAGGATTGATATAAGCCGCGTTCCACGTAGCCAGGAATTTTTTTCTCTGGATGTTTCATACGGGGTTAGGATTGACATAAGCCGCGTTCCACGTAGCCTGGAATTTTTGCTCTAGATGCTTCCCACGGGTCCACTGCCGTGTTCGGCGAGGACTAGGTTCCGCTCTGGATGCTTCGCACTGGTTCACTGCCGTGCTCTGCGAGGACCAGGATCCACTCTGGACGTTTTCCACGGGGTTAGGATTGACATAAGCCGCGTTCCACGTAGCCAGGAATTTTTTTTATTGTATCCGTATTTCATGGAATGAGGGTTTGACTCTGGGTGATTTGTATATCGCCGAGCCATGGAACTGGGAGTTGCCGCTGTCCCGCTTCGCTTGAAGTTGTATCCGCTGTTACGAGACGAGTGTTGAGATGACCTCTAGGTCATTTGCGACCCGTCGAGATTTGGCTTCTTCTTATGATGAAACCTTGGAGAGGAGTATGATCCCTTGTTTGTTTACGCCCTTGGATTGTATACAGGGTTTGATGTAACATCACCTGTAGGACATAAATTTCATTTTTCATTTTGTTTCTTTTTCCGCGATGCTCTATCATTTCAGCTTTTATATCGCGAAGGTCGCGATTGCCTTATCATTTCGGCTATTTTTCGCGGTGCCCCATCATTTCGGCTATTTATTTTATTTTTACTCGCTGCTTTCTATTGCGAGTTGCCCAATCATTTCGGCTATTTTGTATGCATACGTTTCTACTTGCTGCTTTTTATTGCAAGTTGCCCTATCATTTCGGCCATTTATTTTATTTTCACTCACTGCTTTTTATTGCGAGTTGCCCAATCATTTCGGCTATTTATTTTATTTTCACTCGCTGCTTTTTATTGCGAGTTGCTCAATCATTTCGGCTATTTTGTATGCATACGTTTTTACTTGCTGCTTTTTATTGCAAGTTGCCCTATCATTTCGGCTATTTTTGTATGCATATGCGGCCTACTTGCTTTCCGCCGTAAACCTGGAATTAGACATCGATTTCGGCATCAGCACTGCTACAACTGGGATGTTGCCAGGAGCGAATCATCATCTGCCTCTGTCGATGTCAAACAAAGGTGGCTTAGCGATCAGGGTTAAGGTCCTGTCGACCAAGGCTTTCGACTTCATGAGCCGTAAGGGTTTCACAAATGTATTTCTCCCTACAAGTCGCGAGGATCTTGTAGGTGTATTTTCTCCTTAGGAGTCGTGAGGATTCCTAAGAGTATGTTCCTCTGTAAGTCGTAAGGATCCTACAAGAGGGTTTTCTCCTTGTAAGTCGAGAGGATCTACAAGGGTTGTTCGTCATGCGTACATATCTCCAGTCACGGATGGGACTTGGTTAGAGAAATGTTTATTCACGCCCGTGGATTGTATACAAGGGTCAGCAATGAGCCGCTTGTAGGGAAATATCGAAAGTTGTGGGGTTTGCTTAAGCACAGGTTTAGGTCTCAGTAACTTAAGACTTTCAAATCCTATGAGCCGTGAAGGTCCCATAAGAGAGTTCTCCTTATGAGTCGTGAGGATCTCGCAATCCCTAAGTGTGTTGCTCCCTTGTGAGTCGTAAGGATCTCACGCGGGTGGTTTCTCCTCACAAAGTCGAGAGGACCCTATAAGTGTTTTTTTTAACGAGGTTGCGCCCTTTTGGGTTTTCACAAACACTCGCCGGTAGTCCTGCTGTTTTACTCACGGAGCCCTTTCGGGTTTTCATCCGTGCTCATTTTGCTTATGGACATACCGTTTTCTTTACGAGGCCGCGCCCTTTCGGGTTTTCACTAACACTCGCCGGTAGCCCTGTTGTTTTTACTCACAGAGCCCTTTCGGGTTTTCATCCGTGCCCATTTTGCTTATGGACATACCGTTTATTATATATATATATATATATATATATATTTTTTTTTTATTTATCTCGTCAGCCTAAGGATGTTGTGGTATTAGTTTAAGGACGTTTCGGTCCGCTATTAGTTTAAGGACGTTTCGGTCCGCTGTCGCCATATTTGAGGCGAAGCTCTAGTTTACTGACTTTTCGGTCCCTGGGGCCTTCCCTATTAATGAGCATGATACCCCTGGCGTCTCCATCTTTCCCGATGCGTGCGGTTGTGGCGGGCTTACCTTCCAGTTTTCGGAGATGACGAACTTGTCTTGTTGGTATTGATTTTCAACCCAGTTTTTGAAGACGTAGCAATCCTCGATCAGGTGACCCATTACTCGGTGATAGGGACAGTAGTTGGACTCATTGATGTCATTTGGTTGCGACGTACGTTTTGGCTCCGGCAGATTTATGAGTCGGTTGCGCAACGCCAGCTCGAATAGTCCCCTTGTTTTATCTTGCGGAAACGAGTAAGGACGTTTCAACTTTTCTTGGAGGGGTTGCTGCTTGTTGTTTCGGCAAACAACCGGTCTAGGGCCACTCGATTGCTGTTGAGCATTGGCTACGAGGGCTGTTTTTCCTTTCCCTTTATCCTTTTTACTCGATCCTTTGTTTGCGGAGCCGAGATTTTTTTCGAGTAGCGTGTGATTGCATGGCTGAACGTCCTCACAACTTCTCAATTCTTTCATCTTTGAAATGAATTCCTTGAGGAGAGGGTTGAGGGCAGCCTCTTCGTCAGAGTCACTTCCAAAGGTGATAATTTGCGATCTTGTGGAGTCGGCTATATGACAGTCGTCGTCGGCTCTTTTGCGCTCATCTATCGCACTTTTTGACGTCTACGAGCTTCACATTTTGTCCTGTCGAAGTGTTGCTTTTGAGTGACATACCCTTGCCACCAACAGTTAAAGGATTCACAGTCTTCAGTAGGATGTATGATCTTCTGATGATATAAGCAGAAGTTAGGATGCATCTCTACTCCACCGAAAGTATTTTCTTCAGAGGGAGGTAGCTTCATTCCCACTGATAGGGCTTTGGCGAACCTTTTCCTCGTCTTGAATTTGTTTGTATCTACAGTGGATGGCTTTTGATTTGACGGGAGTGTCTTGGCTCTTTCCAGTATGGCCATCTCACGCTCTTGATTGGCTTTTGCTTTCAGACGAATTTCATTTAGGAAGATATCGATCAACTCGTCTGACGGCCGTAGAATTTCCGGCTCAGGGTTCGCCCTTGGTTTCTCGGCGCAAGGAGCCTCTTCATCATCCGCCAGTGAATGAGAGATCACATGACAAATCGCTACGTAGTCTTCGGATTCGTCTGATAAGTTTTCCCCATCGTTTTCGTCCTTGACAAAAGAACAAGTTGTCCCCATCGTGTCCGTCTTCTTTGGAGTGTGCGGCTGGGGTGGATTTACCTTCCGCTTTTCAGATAGGGCAAACTTGCCTTGTAGGTATTGATCTTCAATCCATCCCTTGAAGATGAAGCAATCCTCAATCGGATGGCTTGCCGTTTGATGATAAGGGCAATAATTGGGGTTATTCGCCTCGTTGGGTTGTGGCGGTTGCCTTGGATTCGGCAGGTTGATAAGCCTGTTGCGCATAGCCAGCTCGAACAGCCTCTTCGTCTTATCCTGCGGGAATGAGTAGGGGCGCCTCATTTTCTCAATATAGAACCGCCGTCTCTCTCCCAACTGATCCGCTAGCTTTGGGGTGCTGGGTTGCTGATGAGCATTCATAACGAAGGTTGCTTTCCCTTTACCCTTGTCGTTCCGTGGTTCTGGCTTTGGGGGAGAAGGTCTGTGACCCATTTGATCCATCTGGGCTAGCTTGTCGATCAAAGCCTGGAATATGGTCGGCTTAAAGAACATCATGAACTGTGAGATAGTGGCATGAGGGTCTAGGGTACCCACGAACATGCCCACTGCAGGCGCTTCTTCAATGCGTTGTTCGCATTTCGACCACAAGTTTCGCCAGCGCATAGCGTACTGGACCCACGTCTCGCTCGGCCTTACCCTGGCATTAATCAACGCTGTTATCGGGGCCCATTCGCTGGCGCTCGCGAATCGCTGAGTGAATAGCAACTCCATTCCAGTGAACGTCTTGACAGAATCGTTCGGGAGTTCGGAATACCATTCGAACGCTGTTTCTGACAAGCTGCCGACGAATTGGCGAAGCATCAATTTGTCATCGCCTCCAGTATTGCCGCATAAGGCCCTGAATTGAGCGACATGCTGATGCGGATTCCCTGGCCCTTTATATATGTGGAACTTAGGTATTGTATAGCCCGGCGGGTACTGTATCTGATCATACCAGCCCGGATATGGTCGTCCTGTTTTGACGATCTGACCGGCTACCTTAGTCGCATGATGAACCCGTATCTGCTGGGCTATATATTCGTTAAGGTCAGCTTTGGAGATTGCCTCCTCCTTGGCTGTTGACAAAGCCAGTGGAGGATTTGACGTTTCTCCCCTGTCGTCTTCAAGGACGACCGGAGGATCTTCAGCAGGAGGGTTCTGCTGAATCATCATCCCTACCATATCTTGGAAGAGAAGCGCCATTTGTTTTATATTAGCCGCTTGTTCTGCGGCTTCTTTATCCTTCTTTTCGAGGACTCTGGGTAGGTAATCAGCGTCAGTTTCTTGTTCATGACGCTGCTCCGATGATGCCTCTGAGCTTTCTTTTGGCTCTGTAAGTGCGGCCATTGCAGTCATCATCTCCTGAAGCTTTTGCTGCTGCTCCTAAGCTTTGGTCACGGATCGGGTGAGTGGTCGGTGACCCGTCGAAGCACGGCTTTCCTCTTTTCCAGAATCCATATAAACAGTGTGCACCACCATGCCCCCAGACTTGGGGCGTTTGTGCCCATCGCTTTTACGGTTCGCCTTGTTCACAGGGGCTTTTTGCGGCCTCCTTTTCTTTTGAGTGATTGACGTTGAGGGTATCGTTGCAGTGGACACCCGAGTAACCGTTGCTTCTTTCGACCTGACAGAGCAGTCTTCCTCCTGCCGAACCTTCGTCTTTTTCGGTCGGCGGAGATAGTTTTCATCAATCACCGACTCTTGGACCTGTCGCCAGACCTTGTAAATTTTAAAGGACAGCCGGTGAGGGGGCTGCTCTAGCTTCTTCTCTGGAGTATTGTCCACAGGTGAAGGAGTTCGCTTCAGCACCGCAACAGGAGAGTTTTTGCGCACCGTGTTCAGCAATTCAAAGCTGTTCCCGGTTGGAACAGCAGCATCGATCTCCACCGTTGGAGCTGGCAGAGTTATCCCAGAGGGGGAGTTGCCCCCAGCCTTCCTCACTCAGCGCCAGTGGCGACGTCGAGCATGTCTTGTGGATGGAGTTGTTTCAGCTACGCGGGTGGCTTCGTCATACCCCATGCTTTGAGAAGAGACTATTATTGGTGCTAGCCTGTCAAAGACTGATACCCGTTGAGAAGCGATGTCTAATCCGTTAAAGACAGATCTCTGGGCAGGGGAAACAGCTTTAAGGACTTCGCCTCGAGCAGCAACCGGAATGGTCAGCCTTGTAAAGACTGACTTCCTGGAAGGAGGAGCCTTTCCAATGATTTTTTCCGCTTGAACCGGGATGGCTATCCGCTTTGGGATGGCAACTTCGGGTATCGCGGGCTTGTAGACGTTCTGGCCCAGTCTATTGAAAACTGAGGTAGTGGAGTTGGGCGACCCGTTGAGAGGGGTCACGGAAGTGGTAAGTCGATCAAAAACCGACTTCTTTGAAGCTTCCGGTACGGGTATTGGCAAGGTGAAGCTTGCAGGAGGGATCATGGTCCCGAAAAACAGGCCGGTGGTGGCCTGAGTCACTTTCTCTACAGGCATAGTAAGGACGGAGGCCGCTTGAGGCCCATATGCTACACCTTCAGGTGAAGTGGAGTGTCGGTTGCATTGGCACTTCGAGCAGTTCGAGCAATTTGAGGCTATTGATGCTTGATTTCTGCGCCAAGAAAAAGACCAAATCTTAGTAACTTGAAATCCAAAGGCAACCATTAACAAACCGCGACTCGTTCGCGAAGACGACACACGAAGTGTGGAGTGGAAAGAGGAAAAGGTCCCACCGGGCGAGCCAGAATCTGTTCCCCTCCGAATACAGAGATGCGACCACGTAGGTTCGTCTTGCCTGAGATTCGGGGAAGATGCTATTTGGTGCTATCCGTCCACCTCTCCGAAGATGCCAAGTTGATTTATGGCACCGCATATCGGAGGTTTAGACGGATGCGGCCGATGTAGCAGACTTCGTCAGATTTCCCCTCACTTGAGGGGTTTTTGATTGTGGGGACGCTCTTCCCTGCAAGCGCAAGCCCCTGCAGTTAATTACGCTACCGCATCGCGGTAACAACTTTCTCCTTCTTCAGAATTTCACTTCGTGTCGTGTATGTTTGTTTTGTTTGTGGTTGCCCGTGGATTGTATACGGAGACTGAGTAATGCCGTCGCCCGTAGGACATGGATTAGTCCAAATCCGTATTTACTTAGATTTGGGTTTGGTGTTTTTAGTTTAAGGATACGTTAGCCATGCTTAGGGATAAGATCAATTTAAACGTCCATTAAGGATACGTTAGTCCTGTTTTAGAGTAAGATCGACTTAACGTGGTGATCCATTTAATATATGGCCGTCGGGACTCATCACCTCTCTGACGTCGTTGAAGGATTACAACGATGGGTGTCAGAGGAGTTCAGAGATGCACCCTTGAACCAAAGTTGATTTGGAGTTTTATAGTCCATTTGAATGTTTAAGGATACGTTAGCCGTGTTTGGGGCTAAGATCGACTTAAACGGGATCGTTTAGATCTGGCAAAAGAGCGTTTGGAGGCTCTATTGTTCCAGTTTAGGGACGTAGTGGTCCATAGGTAGTTTAAGGACGTTGCGGTCCGCATTCCAGTTTAGAGACGTGGTGGTCCGCATTCCAGTTTAGGGACGTGGTGGTCTATGTTCCAGTTTAGGGACGTGATGGTCCGTTATTAATTCCAGTTTAGGGACGTGGTGGTCTATGTTCCAGTTTAGAGACGTGGTGGTCCATTATTAGTTTAAGGACGTTTCGGTCCAACATTAGTTTAAGTACCCTGCAGTCCGTGTTGATGTGTGGTCGTCGGGACCCGTCACCTCTCTGACGTCGTTGAAGGATTCCAACGATAGGTGTCAGAGGAGTTCAGAGATGTACCCTTGAACCGGTCGTAAATTGATTTAGGAGAGCAATCTCGCTCAATCAATTTAGTTTGAGGACTTACGGCCATGATTGGGCTAAGTCCAGTTGAAAAATATTCAACACTTTTATTTGTTTTTGGTCTGTTAGACCTGTGCTAGGGCTTGGCCCATAATGCATTGCATTATTTTTTTCTTTTTTTTGTTTGGGCTCTGCCCAATAAAAGATGCAGAGCATCAATTTATTCTGGGTTCTGCTCATTTATGAATGATGCAAGGCATCTATTTTGTTTGGGCTCGGCCCTTTTTAAAATACATAGCATTTTTATTATTTTGTTTATAAATGATGTAGAGCATCAATTTAATTAGGCCTGCTTGGTCTTTTTGATTTGGGCCTGGCCTTTTAAGAAATGTCTTGCATTTATCAGGCGCTTTGCGCCCATCAGAGAGCGCAAGCGCTTGTATTGTTGACACGTGTCGCGCAAGCGCAGTGCGCTGCTGACACGTGGCGCTCTCTGGTGGCTTGCGTCAATCCAGGAGCGCAACAACGCAGTTTGCAAGTGCAAGGCACTATGATTTAAGAATCTTTTAGATTCAAGAACCAATGGTTCATAAAAGAAGTGCAAAGCACTATTCGTTTCCTTAATTTAATTTAGATCAAAGAAAAACAAGTTTTTTCTTATTTCAGGAACCAAAGGTTCATAAAAAAGTGCAAAGCACTGTTCTTTATTTTGTTTTTCTTGTTTTAAAGAACCAGTGGTTCATAAGAAGTGCAAAGCACTGTTTATTATGTGAAGATCATTGATCTTATTTTTAGATCAATGATCTATTAGAAGAAATTTCTTCTACTTTGTGAAGGTCTTTACCTATTTCTTTAAACTTTTTCAGAATTCTCTATGTTTGAAGCTCTTGATTTTTCAAGAATGTTCATCCTTTTGAATTGAGGTCTAGGGTCCTTTTTATAGTGCCCATAAGTTTGTTGAATTTGTTAACGAGATCTTTCTCTAAGTGATTTGGGGAATTTTCCCCACCGTTGGATCTTTGATCCTAGGGCCTTTGTTTTACAGAAGAAAATCTTCTTGTTTTAACAAGAACAGAAAGATTTCTTTAAATCTTAATTCTGTTTGGCGCAAATGCCCCAGCGCGTGACACGTGTCAAGCAGCGCACAGCGCAGCGCAACCGCGCTTGCGCAACCGTGCTGGCGCGTGTCGCGCACAGCGCAGCGCAACCGCGCTGATACGTGTCGCGCAGCGAAGTGCGCAGCGCAACTGCGCTGCCACGTGGCGTGCAGCGCAGAGCGCAGGACAGCTGAAGCGTTGCTTCTTTTAATAAAGTTTGAATTTTCAAAGTAGAGCTTTGCTCTGATTGGGGGAAGATGAACGTTGCTTCATCTTCCGCCTTGGAATTTGAACAGAGCTTTGCTCTGATTGGGGTAAACATCAGTTTCGAAGACATACTCATCGGGAGGCAGCATTTCTTCATAAAGCGTCCCCCTGACTCGCAACCCTGAGATCTCACGAAACTCTTCCAGAGAAATTGAAACTTCACGGTCCCTTAGAAAGAAGGTGTTGGTGGGAAGATTCCATTGGTTTAAGAAGGCCTTAACCCACCAAACATGGGGGGACTGATAGTGAAAGAGAGACGCGTATACCGCCTGATAGAGTCCGACCCTCTGCAGTCGCGCACGATGGGCGGACAAGATATAACGGGCCCAGAGAAGGTAGCCCATGGGATGTCGAGGGGTAAGCACTATTTTGTAAATCTGTCCCCATGGCTGGGCTTCACCTTGGCAGATGCGATGCCCTAAGATGTCTATAGCTGGCACATGATGGTTCGGAATCCCAGTTGTAGACGGTTTAAGCCGTCCCGTATGGGTCCAATTCGACATGTCCACAGCAAAGGCGGTCCGTGGATGATCCATCGGCAGAAATGGATAGGTAGGCTCTGTCGGTATCTCGCAAAGAAAGCTGCGGCGACTGCGGATGATATGACCGTACCAGGTCCCCCATAAAAGTAGATTGGTGCAATTCGGGTCATGAGCCCTGATCATCGCCATCACCTCTTCATCCGACGGTGATTGAGGAAAAGCCGTCTCCGAGCGAGTAAAGGAAAAGTATGGGAGAGAAGCCATTATTCCTGAAATAAAAGAAGGGGAAACTGTTATGTGAAGCCAACACGTATATATATATATATATATTCATAAATATATATATATATAGAAAAAGACAGTGGAAGAAAGCGACAAAGGACTTATTTTATGGGACCATTGGTTACAAAACACAAGGGCTCCACAAAATCAAGATGGCGGCTCACTAATGATGAGGCAGGGTAATCATTATAAGAACAAAAGGAAGATTCTCAATAAATGAACAGTGGATTTCAAATGACTCTACACATTCCCCCAAAGGGAAACCCATCTTGGACTCTGCGAAAATCAAGTAGAATCTCTACTGAATTTTTTTTTCTGTAAGAACAACTCAGGAGGAAAAATCCGAAGAAGTCTTCTTTTAAAGAACTAAGTTCTTTAGAGGAATTAAATTCATTTTGAGCAGAGGAATTAAATTCCCAAAAAACATTTTCAGAGTTAAAAGACTCTTTGGAATGGAATTAAATTCCAGAGAAAGGTCAAGTATCGCCATCGATCCCTGAGATCAAAGGAGCCCTAACAAAAGGGAATTGTTATTTAAAGATTGAACAGTTTTTTTAAAAAAAAGAACTTGGAAAAGATTGGTTCTTGTTAAAGGGAAAAACCCTTGGTGTGGATTTAAAATCCAAATTCCTACAAGAAGTTTTTCAGCCGTTCAAGATCATTACCTGAAAAAGGGAATCTTTTGCTAACAGAGTTAAACTCTGGAAATTTATGAAACAGAGAACTAAGCTCTGAAGAGAGAGAATTAAATTCTCAGAAGAAAATAAGCAAGGAAGAAGATGGAAAGTGGAGGCGCTTCTGAAGGGACTCCTGCATTTATAGGATTTGATGGGGAACGGTTCATTTTCCCTGTTCCCTAGACACATCCAAAGGTCACAAAGGTGACAGCGTTGCACTCACGTGCAAACACGTGAGAACAACGCTGTGGAGGCATTTGTTCCCTGATAAAATATCAGGAAATACCCCAATGGGGTATCACGTGCTCACACGTGACCAAGTGTCACGTGCTGACACGTGATGATTTCCTAGGCACTCTGTTAAAATAGAATTAAATTCTAATCAAGCAAGCAATTAGGGGAGTCGCGTGCCCATACGTGATGAGCCTTTAAAGAAACCACTGAAGGAATTAAAAAGCAAGATAAAACGGCAAGGAAAGATCCCAATGAGGCATCACGTGTCCACACGTGACAAGGGTCACGTGATGACACGTGATGATTCCTTAACACTTTAAAACAGCAGAATTAAATTCTGGTTAAAATGTTAATCAAGGGGGGTCACGTGTCAACACGTGATGGGTTCATAAGCTCTCTAATTAATAGAATTAAATTCAATTTAAATGATCAAACAGTAGGTCACGTGATAACACGTGATAGACTCTTAAGCCTACTGAACTAATAGAATTAAATTCTAATTAAGGGAAATAAAAAAAGAACCTTAATATTTTCCTAGATCTTGTAGGGTTACTAGGCACACTAAGGAGGTTCCACAAGGCATCAACCATGCCAAACAAAAATTTTCCGGTGCCGAGAAACCCTAATATAGATCGTTAACTAGATGTTAAGGCGAAAAGCAAGCAAGTAAACAACTTTATTGTTAAGTGAAAGGGATTACAACCTTTGTAGATCCGCTCCACCATTTCTTTAGCTCCGTGTTGACGTTCCTCCGCTGCGATCATCGGGTCCCGGACTCTAGCGATGGTTTCGTCGGAGAAACGATCGGGCTAGGTCATTGACTTCGAGGCCGAAGATGATCTACGTCGGGGAGACTCAAACTCAAGCTATTCCTTCAATTGGTCAAAAAATTTGTGAAGAGAACATACTCTACTACATGGCAAGTGGTAGAGGATGAAGAATTAGGAAGTGGGCTCACTTTAGAATTGATTTTCTCACTCTTTTGCTCAAGGCACCATTGGAGCTAGTAAGCTTTTGGATGGAGCTTGATGATGAAGAAGAAGAAGAAAGAATTATCCATCCAAATGAAAACTTATCCAAAATTAATAATAGCACCATGGTTGAGTTAAGCCCTCATGCTTAACTCATGTAGAGAATTAACCAAGGCTTTAGGTTAAAGGTTAGGTTAAAGAATATCAAAAGAAATGACAAAAGAGTGGACTTTGTCAAAGCTTCTCCAAACTTCTTCAAGCTTGATAACTTTGACTAAGTTAAACCCTTTGTTAAATATTAAGATGAAATAATAACCCTAATCTTTAACCTAATCTTGGTATGAGTCTCATACACCCATCTTGTGTGTATCATCAAGCATGATACATACATGTACACTTGCATATATCATATATAAACAATGTGCACAAACTAGTGAGAAAATAAATCATAAGTGAACCAATACTAGTAAATTTAAAGTAATATATCAAATATATAATTATACATTAAATCATTAAATCAACACTTGATTTAACGATCCGGTCATATCACATATAACCGACTAATATCATATTGTAACAACTTATCAAATCAACACTTGATCCAATAACCCGGCTATATCGCATACAACCGATCAATGTTACAAATCGCGAGAATAGAATACGGTATCTCATATCGTATTAATCTCGGTCCCGCACATATCACATATGTGCTCCTACTCCGTTTCGCTTGAGCCAGGAAACCCCTGTGTAGGACTCTAAAGACTCGTCAATACGCCGGCAGTAGGTGACGATCATATCTGTTCCCCTCTGAACGGCGGCGCACAAGACTGCGATGTCCTGACGCTGAGATTCGGGGCAGATGCTATTTGGTTTTATCCGTCTACCTCTCCGAAGATGCCAAGTTGATTTATGGCACCGTGTATCGGAGGTTTAGACGGATACGGCCGATGTAGCAGACTTCGTCAGATTCCCCCTCAGGGTGAGGGGTTTTTGATTGTGGGGACGTTCTTCCCTGCAGGCGCAAGCCCCTGCAGTTAATTACGCTACCGCATCGCGGTAACAACTTTCTCCTTCTCCAGAATTTCACTTCGTGTCGTGTGTGCTTGTTTTGTTTGTGGTTTCCCGTGGATTGTATACGGAGACTAAGTAATGCCGTCGCTCGTAGGACGTGGATTAGTCCAAATCCGTATTTACTTAGATTTGGGTTTGGTGTTTTTAGTTTAAGGATGCATTAGTCGCGTTGCGTCTAAGATCAACTTAAACGTTCGTCAAGGATACGTTAGTCCTGTTTTGGACTAAGATCAACTTGACTTGATGATCGATTTAATATCTGGCCGTCGGGACTCGTCACCTCTCTGACGTCGTTGAAGAATTACAGCGACAGGTGTCAAAGGAGTTCAGAGATGTACCCTTGAACCAAAGTTGATTTGGGGTTTTACCATTCATCTAAATGTCTAAGGATGCGTTAGCCGTATCTGGGGCTAAGATCAACTTAAACGGGACCGTTTAGATCCGACAAAAGAGTGTTTGGGCTCTATTGTTCCAGTTTGGGAGATTCATAGTCCAATTTGGGACTAAAGTCTGTTTGGAGGATACGTTAGCCATTTTTGAGGCTAAGATCGACTCAAACGTTTGTTAAGGATACGTTAGTCCAGTTTGAGACTAAGATCAACTTAACGGGACCGTTTAGATCCGACAAAAGAGCATTTGGGCTCTATTGTGCCAGTTTAGGGACGTGGTGGTCCATATTCCAGTTTAGGGACGTGGTGGTCCGATATTAGTTTAGGGACGTTTCGGTCCGATATTAGTTTAGGGACGTTTCGGTCCGATATTAGTTTAGGGACGTCTCGGTCCGATATTAGTTTAGGGACGTCTCGGTCCGATATTAGTTTAGGGACGTTTCGGTCCACGAGTTTAGGGACCCCGCAGTCCATATTCATGTATGTGGTCGTCGGGACCCGTCACCTCTCTGACGTCGTTGAAGGATTACAACGATAGGTGTCAGAGGAGTTCGGAGATGTACCCTCGAACCGGACATAAATTAATTTAAAAGAGCAGTCGTGCTCAGTCAATTTAATTTAAGGACTTATGGCCATGACTGGGCTAAGTCCAGTTGGATGTTCAACATTTTTATTGGTCTTTGGCCTATTAGACCTGAGTTAGGGCTTTGTCCCTTTTTAAATAATGCACTGCATTATTTTATTTTTGTTTTGTTTGGGCTCTGCCCTTTTATAAATGATACAGAGCATCTATTTTGTTTGGGCTCTGCCCCTTTTATTGCACTGCAATTTAATTAGGCCTACTAGGTCTTTTTGATTTGGGCCTGGCCCTTTAGGAAATATATTGCATTTGTGCAAAGCACTAGAAATCTTTTTAGATTCAAAACAGAAGTGCAAAGCACTTTTTGATCCCTCGTTTCAGAGAACCAAGGGTTCATAACAAGTGCAAGGCACTACTTCTTTTTTATTGTATTTACTTATTTATTTATTTAATGAAGATCCATGATCTTGTTCTTAGATCAATGATCTGTTCCCAAGAGAATTTTCTCTTTTAAAGGTTTTACCTTTTTTTTGTGTTCTTCAAGAATTCTCAAGAGTTCTCTTTCTTCCCTTTTTTTTGCCAGATGTTGATTCCTTTGAAATGAGGTCTGGGGTCCTTTTTATGGTGCTCACAAATTAGTTAAATTTGTTAAAGAGATCTTTCTCTGAGTGATTTGGGGAATTTTCCCCACCGTTGAATCTTTGATCCAAAGGCCCCTGCTTTACAGAAGAAAATCTTCTTGTTTTAACAAGAACAGAAAAAGATTTATTCTGTTTTGCGCAACTCACCTAGCACATGACACGTGTCGCGCAGCGCAGCGCTTGCGCAGCTGTGCTTGCGCAGCTGCGCAGACACGTGTCGCGCCGTGCGGCACTTGCGCAATTGTGCGTGCGCAACTGCGCAGGCACGTGTCGCGCAGCGCAACGCTTGCGCAGCAGCGTTTGCGCAACTGCGCAGACACACTTGCGCAATTGTGCTTGCGCAGTTGGTTTTGCGCAACTGCGCAGACACGTGTCGCGCAATGCAGCGCTTCCGCAATCTGAACGTTGCATACTTTTATTTTTAAAGAGAGCCTTGCTCTGATTGGACACACTGCCTTGGGCGTTGCGTTGACGTATCAACTTCTGACACGCGGCGCGTTGCGCGCAATGCTCGGAATTTGAAGCGTTGCTTCCAAAATTTGAATTTTCAAAATTCAAACAGAACCTTGCTCTGATCGGGGAAACAAATGCCCCCCCCACCGTTGCGCTCACGTGGCGCGCACGTGAGTGCAACGGTGGCGAGATCCTGACCGTCGGATCAAAGGGGTCAGGTGAAAAGGCGCAGGCGCCTATAAATAGGACCCTTGGTCCTTGGTAATTCTTTACCATTTTCAAGAATTTGAATTTCAGAGCCTTGCTCTTGCTTAAGAACTTCCAGAGCCTTGCTCTTGTGATTTTCCCAAGAACTTCAAAGTTCCAGTCTTAGAATCACTCTAGGTAAAATTCATTAAATTAAATTAATTTAAATTAAATTTAATTAACAGAGTCTTGCTCTTATAGATCTCTGATCTAAAGAAAAACCCCTTTGGGGTTTCTTCAACAGAGCCTTGCTCTCAAACATTTACAGATTTACAGAGATCTGATCCATGGGTTTTAACCCATGAACAGAGCATTGCTCTTAGATCAAATGTAGATCTTTTTAGATCTGAGAAACGGAGAAAATTTTTGTTTTATAAGTTTTCATGGATTTTTCAAGATTCCAAAACTCTAATTCTTCTAGATAAAATTGATGGATCTTTCCACCATTACCATAGAGCTATGCTCTTTTAAGGAATCTTGTTCCCCTGAGACCAGAGTTTGACAAATGTCACTCTGTGACAGAGCTTTTCTCTGAAAGAGAATATTTCTCCTTGTCTCTAGGGATTTCCCATCAGTGAGGATATTCTTTTGGGGACCTTTTCATTAATTGACAGTCTAATCTAATGATGGGGTTGTCTTATTAAATGATGTACCGTCATCCATATTTTGTGGGTCCTCCTTTTTGTCCCCTACCCATTACATCACAGTGTGGAGTAAGATTTCAAAATGCCAAGTGTCAGAACGCTAACGGCTATTTTTGTCTTTCTACAGGAAACATGTCCGGCGACTTGTCTTTCCCCTTTGTTCGCTCGGAAGGAGGGTTCCCCCATTCGCCGGTGGACCGGGTGGCGTTCGCTCTCATTAAAGATCATGACCTTGAGTGCAAAAAGCTCCACCTGTGGGGAAGGTGGTACAGCCAGATCATCCAAGGCCGTCGCAGCTTCAGTTCCGCCTCGCCGTCTGAGCCTACAGTCCCGATCCCCTATGCAGACGAACCCCCGGTGAAGTATGCCGTGGAGGTTAAAAACTGGAATTCTGATGACCTCCTCCAGCCTGCGATCGGTGTCATCCCCGTGCAGCCGCCGCCGGCAATAAATATTCTGGGGAGGCGAATCTGTTAGGGTGAAGCACGCCCATGGGGACAGGCTTACAATATTGGACTGATCCCGCGACCCCCGGCCGGATATTTGCAATGGGCCCGGTACATCTTATCGGCGAAAAGGACTCATCTAACGAGGATTGGTTTATATTCAGCCATCTACGTTTCGCTTTTCGAGTATCCCTCTCCTCCAACGTGGTGGGTCAAGTCCTTTATTGAACAATGGAATATCCCCACTCACACTTTCCTGATGACGTATAGGGAAGTCTCTATCTCCTTGGAGGAATTCGCTGAGATTTCGGGTCTACCAATGAGGGGAGAGCACTACGAAGAGCTGCTTCCTCCTGACGAGCACGTCTTTGCCACCAAGCAGCTGGTGTTTGACTTAACTCCGGAAAATGCCATTCAACATCAGTATCCGGGCTTGGTGAAGGTGTTGGAGATCTATGAGGAACTCCATTTGGGATCGGACGAGCGGGGCGTCAGTTTCGCAGATTTTATTTCTCGCTTTATTCGCCCGGAGTTCCTATCAGAGCAGGGCGAGAAGTTTGCTCAGCTTGCTGACCCTTTTGGTTTCGGCTTGGACCGCCGACCTATATCGGAAAATGACCAGCGGGATTTTTATCTTCCCGGCATTGCCAACGTCCCTTTCTCAGAGATCGTCGTTCCTGGCATGGACGAGGAGACCTTTTTTATAGGGTTCTTGGGTTTATGGTTATGCAGCTTCGCGCTTCCCACGCACCCACGCCTCATGCGACCCTCCGTCTTTTACCCGGCGCATCGAATGGTGGCTGGTTTGCAGTTATCGGTAGGGATCGCCGGGCTGGCTTACCTCTATAATGGACTTAGCGTAGCGGCGGACGCTAGTGAGCCTGGAGTACAGCCTGCCAACTTCCCGATGCACTATTTCACTTCTTGGATGGAGATGCACGTGCAAGGGGTGTTTGGTGCCCATAAGACTCCTCCGTTCTTTGAGAAATGCAGACTTCCGAGAATCATGCGGTTGGTCGGGGCTTCAATTGTGGTTGCATCCCCGCGGGATTCTAGAGGACTGCTCCTGCGTCCACATCTGGTCGGAGCGAAGATTTCTTTTGTGGATAAGGTCATCACTATAGGCTCAGAGACCACTAAGTCAGCGGTGCCACTACGTGATGATTTTAAGGGCGGGGCTTCTGTACTGAAGGCTCGGGAAATCCTCCACCTCTACTCCATTAGGCCGGGCTATCTAGTGTTTAGGCAGAATGAGACAGCTTTGTTTATGAGGTACAACCCACACCGATTTGCCCGGCAATCAAGTTACAACCAAGGGATCCCGATGGAAGCTTTTCTGGAAACACCCGTGGCCAACCAAGAGGGGATAAGGAATGCGATGCATCATTTCATACGGCTTAATACAGGTTCCTATTTCTTTATCAGTGAACCTAGCTGTGCCCCCTAAGATACTCCATTCATATGTAGCCTGGTATGCGCATGCTATAGGCCCAATCATCTTAACGGAGAAGCGTATGCTGGTTGACCGTAGGGGTGCGTCTCCCGGTGGTGAACGCAAGGCTCCCTTGCAGCCAAGGCTCAAGTTCATTCTCCCGATAAAAGATGCCGGAGTTGATCGACCACGCGTGTTGAGCCCCCCGCGTGGATTGCCACTGCCTGCTACGGTGGATGTACCACCGGCGCCCCGTGCTCCCATGAAGGCGGCTAATGTGGTATCGCCAGAGTCTGGCGTAGGAGCAGATATTGGGACCCGCCGCCCTAAAATAACTGCCAAGCGCAAATCTATTCCGGGTGGATCTAAAGCTAGCGGACAGAAGAAGAAAAAGTCCGCCCTTTCCCTTGATGCGATCCTTAGCCCAGGGCCTGCGGCTCCTCCCAACGAAGGCATAAGTGAATATGGCAGCAACGAGGGCTTCTTGGTAGACCCTGCAGACACTAATTTGGCTGCCGCCATTGCAGCTTCGGAGCGATCGGCGAGGTTCGAAGCGATGTTAAGTAAACTCGCTGAGTCAGGTAATCATCATCCACTTTCTTCATCATTTTATTGCACTTTTTATTATTATCTTTAACTAATATTCGCCCGATTTTCAACAGGTGTCTCTTCCGAAGAGGCTATTGCTGCCTCATTGAAAACCTTCCAAGAGGAGGAGGAGAAGCGCGCTCTAGCAGGCGTTGGTATGTCCGATCCCTTTCTCTTTTATAAGGAAAGTTTGTCATCTTTTCTGATGGTCAACCTAACCTTCTTTCGTTTCTTTGCAGGGGTTATATCAGTTGATGCGGGGATCCTTCCTGAGCCTGTTACTGAAGTCCCGGTCTCGTCGAGGCTGCTGGAGGGGCCTCGACTTGACAAGACGACGAGGGATACCCTGAAAAATTTGGAGGCATCCCTATTCACGGACTAGGACGCCTCAATTAGAGAAGCCCTAGTGGCATCCGTCTCAACGGCTCGGGAGAAGCGGAAGCGGCTGAGACGCGAAGCGAAGGCGCACCGAGCTGCTTTGGCCACGGGAGCGGGCCCTAACACTATTCCTCGCGCTGACACTCCTTCTGAAGAGGCCCCTGTCGTCCTATCTACTGCTTATAGGCAAGTGGCGCGCGCGGCCCAAAGTGCAAACGATAAATCCTCTTCAGGTAGCATTTCTTTCAGAGCCTTGTTGTAAGAATTATAAAGCCATTGGCTCATATGCATTCCATCTTGCAGGGCCTAGTCCGACTGAGGGGGAGGCGGAGACCGTTGAACCCAGGGAAACGGCGGAAGCGGTGCCTGCCGAACCCGAGCCGACGGTGAGGCGCGTCGTTGGGGCCACGGGACCCGAAGCAGAGGTTGGGGGATCTGCAGCCGAGAGGGTCATGGATGTCGACCCTGAAGTGGCGGCAGATGAAATGATCGTCATAAGCGAGCCGAGGGTAATGATAGGTGAGGCATTTGAGGCTGGAGACCTCGCGACGACGGTGGACGAGACAATCGTGACCGCAGGACCCGAAGGAGTAGCGGGTGAGGTGGCCACGATTCCTGAGGACGAGCCAGCTGCTCTTTCTCAGGAATCTGGCAATGCTCCAATCATAGCCCTCCCCGCCTATATTCCCCCACCTTCTCCAGGGCTTGCGAGTGCAACAACGGTTCCCATTGAGTCGGGTGACGAGGCCACGGGCGGTGGCCTGATGCCAATGGGGGAAGGAATTGCCTCAGTCTCGGCTGGCAGTTCGTCGGGTAAATTTCGAGTTACTATCATTTTCTCTCTTCTTTATTTTTTTTTGCAATCTTTTCTAACAAGTTTGCTTCTGTTTTTAATGCAGGTGCGGCCAGTGCTGATGCTCCACTGCTTGAAGGAGCACCGTCAACTACTGCTTTGGCGGTGGTCACTTCCCCGCCTTCCCTTGTGCCATCGCGGATGTTGGAAGGTATGGATTTGCGACTCACAAGTTAATCTTTTAAACGTGTAGCTTATGGACTAACGTCATACCACTGTGTCCTTTCAGGAGTGCTCTTTGATCATCTATACCAAGTGTTGCTCCCACACTTCTCCTTCCCGTCCGAACTCGCTTCTCCCTCTAGTGGTGCCGGTGAGTACATTTTCATTTTGATGTCTTTGTTTACTCCCTTTTTTAGCAATGGGATGATTTTTGACTTTTCCTCTTCCTTATTGCAGTGCCACAAATCGAAGGAGGGGACGCAAGACCTGCCACGCCACCGGCCCTTCCGGCTCTGCCGTCCGTTGCAGCTGGTACAGTATATTCCTCCCCCCTTTTTATATGATCCTTCAACATCTTTTCGAATCACTATTTAACCATGCTTCATTTTGCAGCTATTGTTCCAGCTCCGATCCCTCTTGAGTCTCGTGTTCTTTCACCAGCGGGCCCTTTCTTGAAACGTCCATCTTCAAAAGGTGCCGTGATGAGTTTGGGCATGCTAAGCGGGTATATCGAAGAGCTTAACATAGACGCTCTCCCTTCTGCCGTGGATTTCGCAATGGAGGTTAACCCGATGTTGGCGGCGCTCGTAAACTTTCACAATGAAGGCGTCGTCGAATCTTGGGTTAACCACTGCAGAGAGATTGAAGCCTGCTTGCATCGGTTGGAGACGACGCGCCCTTCTCCCGAAGTTTTGGCCATGAGCACCGAACGGACAGCCTGGCTCGAGCAAAGCGCTTCTTATCTCCTCCATTTGGAGCAGGAAGCAGCTTTACGGTTGAAGGAGCGTCGGGAATCTTCAAGCGCAACCGCTCGCCTGCACGCTGAAGTTAGGACGAATGCTGCTGAAGTGAAAGCCGTCTTTGAAGGCCTTGTGGAGCGTATCTCTAATGGGCTAGCACTGAGGCGGAAGCTTGATGCCGCTGAGTGTGATGCTCGAAGCCAAGAAGCAGCTCAGCAGGTTGTTGGGGAACAGCTCGCATCCTTCATGCAGCAGCGGGCTCAAGTAGAGGCCGAACTGGCGGTGGCAGCTGATCAGGAGAAGGCGTGGAAGGAAGTACGCGGGCAGTTGATAGAGCTGTTCAAGAAACTTCCTTCTCCCTGAATATCTTGTATCATTTACATATTTGTAATTTGTATATAATGTATACACATTCCCTGTTTTTTTTATACTATCTGCCTTGTATTTTGAATGAATTTATGAATAAAGGTACACATTCCTTCTTGCGATGTCTGGTACTATTTCTTTGCTTTCTCTCTTTTCATTATGATGTTTTCGATGAACTTGATTGGCGGATAACTTAACTTCTCCGAGAGATAGTGATGGCTTAGGCCGCAGGTTCAGATCTGCCGCCTAAGACTTTTCAGTTCTATGAGCCGTGAGGGTCTCACAGAGACTTTTCTCCCTACGGATCGAGAGGATCTCATAGGTGGATTTTCTCCTTAGGAATCGTGAGGATTCCTAAGTGTGTTTTCTCTTACAAGTCGTAAGGATCCTATAAGAGAATTTTTCCCTCTTACGAGTCGAGAGGACTCGTAAGCGGTTGTTTCCCTCCTGTCGAAATCGACTTCGGAGAGTGAGACCCGTGAATAGTATGCAAGAGACCATTTTGGATTGACTTGCAGGGCCCCATTGTTCAGGAAGCAAGTTTTTCAATCTTTGCTGCCCGAGACTTCATCTTGCAAGGTGGGACGAACCGGGAATTCTCCCGCGGAGTCAGTGGTGGCTCTGCGAGTTGACGTAGGTCGGGAGGCTCTCGTCACGGAGTGTTTGTATCAGTGAGTCGAGGAATTTGCTAGGGATTATTTGTTTCCCAAGCGCCAAGGATTATTTGTTTCCTTGGGGTTTGAAACGAGTCGAGGGTTCCCACGGAGGCACTGGTGGCTTTGCGAGTCGACGCGAATCAGAAGGCTCTCGTCAAGGAGTGTTTGTATCCGTGAGTCGAGGAGTTTGCTAGGGATTATTTGTTTCCCAAGCGCCAAGGATTATTTGTTTCCTTGGGGTTTAAAATGAGTCGAGGGTTCCCACAGAGGCTCTGGTGGCTCTGCGAGTCGACGCGAATCAGAAGGCTCTCGTCAAGGAGTGTTTGTATCCGTGAGTTGAGGAGTTTGCTAGGGATTATTTGTTTCCCAAGCGCCAAGGATTATTTGTTTCCTTGGGGTTTGAAACGAGTCGAGGGTTCCCACAGAGGCTCTGGTGGCTCTGCGAGTCGACGCGAATCAGAAGGCTCTCGTCAAGGAGTGTTTGTATCCGTGAGTTGAGGAGTTTGCTAGAGATTATTTGTTTCCCAAGCGCCAAGGATTATTTGTTTCCTTGGGGTTTGATACGAGTCGAGGGTTCCCACAGAGGCTCTGGTGGCTCTGCGAGTCGACGCGAATCAGAAGGCTCTCGTCAAGGAGTGTTTGTATCCGTGAGTCGAGGAGTTTTGCTGAAGTCACTGGCTTCTTCGGTTGAAATGAACCGTTGAGGTTCGGCTTCGTCGTCTGACGGAGTCCGCTGGGAAAGTATGGTTCCTTCTTTGTTTACGCCCTTGGATTGTATACAGTGATCGATGTGATCTTAACTGTAGGGCCAAAGTTTTATCATTTCTTCTTTTTATTTTATTTTATTTCCGCGATGCTCTATCATTTCAGCTTTTATATCGCGAAGGTCACGACTGCCCAATCATTTCGGCTATTTTTCGTGGTGCCCAATCATTTCGGCTATTTATTTTATTTTTACTCGTTGCTTTTTATTGCGAGCTGCCCTATCATTTCGGCTATTTTGCATGCATACATTTTTACTTGCTGCTTTTTATTGCAAGTTGCCCTATCATTTCGGCCATTTCGTATGCATGTGCGGCCTATCGGCTTTTCGCCGTAAACCTGAAATTAGACACTGATTTCGGCATCAGCACCGCTACAACTGGGATATCGCCAGAAGCGAATCATCATTTGCCTCTGTCATTGTCGAACAAAGGAGGCTTAGCGACCAGGGTTAGGGTCCTGTCGGCTAAGGCTTTTGACTTTATGAGCCGTAAGGGTCTCACAAAGTTATTTCTCCCTACAAGTCGTGAGGATCTTATAGGTGTATTTTCTCCCTAGGAATCATGAGGGTTCCTAAGTGTATTGTTCCGCTGTAAGTCGTAAGGATCCTATAGGAGGGTTTTCTCCTTGTAAGTCGGGAGGATTTACAAGGGTTGTTTGCCATGCAAGCACATCCCTAGTCTCGGATGGGACTTAGTTAGAGAAATGTTTATTCGCGCCCGTGGATTGTATACAAGGGTCAGTATTGAGCCACTTGTAGGGCAGTATCGGAAGTTGTGGGGGTTGCTTAAGCACATGTTTAGGTCTCTGTGACTTAAGACTTTCAACTCTTATGAGCCGTGAGGGTCGCATAAGAGAGTTCTTCTTACGAGTCGTGAGGATCTCGCAAGTGTATTTTCTCCTTAGGAATCGTGAGGATACTTAAGTGTGTTGTTCCCTTGTGAGTCGTAAGGATCTCACGCAGGTGGTTTCTCCTTACAAGGTCGTGAGGACCCTATAAATGTTCTTTAACGAGGTTGCGCCTTTTTAGGTTTTCACAAACACTCGCCGGTAGTCCTACTGTTTTTACTCACGGAGCCCTTTCAGGTTTTCATCCGTGCCCATTTTGCTTATGGACATACCGTCTTTTTTTTTATTCTTTTTATTTTCTTTTTCTCTTTTTTTTTACGAGGTCGCGCCCTTTCGGGTTTTCACGAACACGCGCCGGTAGCCCTGCTGTTTTTACTCACGGAGCCCTTTCGGGTTTTTGTCCGTGCCCCTTTTGCTTATGGACATACCGTTTTTATTTATTATACTTTTTTCTTTATTTTTTTTATTCGTCTCGTCAGCCTAAGGATGTTGCGGTAATAGTTTAAAGACGTTTCGGTCTACTATTAGTTTAAGGACATTTCGGTCCGTCGTTATTTAAGGAAGTTTCGGTCCGACGTTAGTTTAAGGACATTTCGGTCCGTTATTGAGAAGGCTGGGTACTGCTTATAGAGCTTGAGCTTAGGAAGACAGAGAGCGGACATAGTCGTCGTCATCTATCATTGACCTAGGCCGTGACTCATTAGGCGTAGTATTTCTTCAGGAAGCGACCGTTTATCGGCCTGAAAGGCCTTTCACCGTGCATGTCCATGAGTAGATAGGCTCCACCTTCGTAGACTTTGTCTATGATGTACGGGCCTTCATAGTTTGGCTCGAATTTTCCCCGCTTGGCGCGATTGGGGATCATAGGCCTTTTGACCACTAGCACGAGTTCGCCTTGGCGGAATGTCCTCGGTCGGGTCAATCTTTCGTATGAGCGTGTCATTTTTGCTTTATAAGCTTCTAGATTTTGCTGCGCTATGAGCCGGGTTTCATCAAGGGCGTCAAGCTCCTCAAGCCGAAGGTGAGCATTTTCTTCGTCCATCAGCTCGTAGTGGACTGCCACTCGTAGAGAGGGTAACTCTATCTCGAGGGGGAGTACTGCTTCTGTACCGAACACTAACGCGTACGGCGTTATGTTCGTGGCCGTCTTGAATGTAGTTCGATATGCCCAAAGAGCTTCTTGCAGTCTTTCGTGCCAATCTTTCTTATTTCGAGACACCGTTTTCTTTATGATTTTTGTCAATGTCTTGTTGAAGGCTTCAACTAGTCCATTGGCTCGCGGGTTATAAACCGAGGAATATCTCCAGTCTATATTATGCTGTTGCGCAAAGCGACTGATCTTGTGGCTTCTGTAAGCTGGCCCGTTATCGGAGATGATCCGTCGCGGAGTTCCAAATCGATATATGACATGCGTCTTGAAGAAGTGGAGGATATTTTCCGTCTTCACCTCTCTTAACGGTACTGTTTCTGCCCATTTAGAGAAGTAGTCAGTCGTCGCCAAGATGAAACGATGTCCCCTAGACGATGCTGGTTCGATAGGGCCAACTATGTCAGTCCCCCACATTTCGAATGGCCAGCTAGCCACCGTTGGATGTAGTGGATTTGGGTGCTGGTGGATGAAGTCCCCATGAATTTGGCATGAGTGGCATTGCTTCGCATATTCGATGCAGTCCTGAATCATCGTGGGCCAGTAGTAGCCCATCCGTTTTATCTTCAACTTCATCTTAGGGCCTGCTTGATGAGAACCGCAGAGTCCGTCGTGAACTTCCTGGACGACTCTTTTCGCTTCGTCAGGTCCTAAGCATCTCAGCCACAAAGAATCAAATGACCTCTTGTACAGAGTATCGTTAACGAAGGCGAAAGACAGGGCTCGTTTCACGAGCTGATGTCTAGTGGACGCTTCTTCAGGCATTCGGTGGGACTTGAAGTAATCTATGAAGATTTCTCTCCAATCTTTGGTATTTTCCCAATCTTTTACTTGCAGGGTTGTCTGCTCGTTCGCTCCTTTTTCTTCGGATGATTCCAGAGATATTTCTGCTGGGGCAAGCACTCGACGGCTTTGTACCACGATTCTAACGTCATCGAGGTTCTCGTCAGCCAATTCTTTAGCAAGTTTGGCCAGTGCGTCCACTTTGCTGTTTTCCGCGCGCGGTATGCTCTCCAAAGTATAGGAGAGAATTTGGGTTAGCAGTTGTTGCACTTTTTCACCGTATTTTACCAATTCCGGTTTGCATGTTTGGTAATCGCCGTTCACTTGACTGACGACTAGCTGGGAGTCCCCATATATGAGGAGGCTTTCAATTCCCATGTCAATGGCGATCTCGAGGCCTGCTATCAAAGCTTCATATTCAGCTTCATTATTCGTTCTCGGCTCTGTTAAGGAGAAGGCGAAGCGCATTATTCCTCCTTGTGGGGTCACGAAGATAAGGCCTACTCCCGATTTGATCATTGACGTACTTTGTTTGTGCTTTTTCATGGAAAATGCTCCATCGAAATAAATCTCCCAACGGGTATCACCACCGTCGATTGCGTCAAACGCATGCTTGTCTGGCAAATCGCAATTCAGGGGAGAATCGGCAGGTATCGGGTGCTCAGCAAGGAAGTCGGCTATGGCCTGACCCTTCACTGCCTTGAGGGGTCGATACGTTATCGAGAACTCCATTAAGAGCAGGGCCCATTTACCGAGTCGTCCCGTCAATATGGCCTTTGACATTAGATATTTGAGAGGGTCTACCTTTGAAATGAGATGGACTTCATGCGCTAATGCGTAATGTCTAAGCTTTGTTATTGCGAAGATCAACGCCAGGCAGTGTTTTTCAATGGGGGAGTAATTGCTTTCTGCCCCCAGCAGAACCCGACTTAAGTAGTAGAGTGCTCTTTCTTTCCCCTGGTCATTCTCTTGTGCCCATAATGCGCCTAAAGAACCTTCAAGGGCGGCTGTGTAAAGAATGAGAGGCTTTCTCTTAACTGGAGCAGCCAACACTGGAGGGTTTTGCAGATACTGCTTGATCTCGTCCAGTGCGCCTTGGCATTTGTGATCCCAAACGAATGGGGTTCCCCTCTTCATCAGGTGACTGTAAGGACGGCACTTTCCTGAAAGATTAGCGATAAACCGCCAAATGTATGCGAGCTTTCCTTGGAGAGATCGTAGCTGTTTAAGAGTTCTCGGCGGAGGCATTTCCATGATCGCCTTGATTTTAGACGGATCTATCTCAATACCTTGGTGTCGGACGATGAATCCCAGGAATTTGCCCGAGGAAACCCCGAACGCACATTTAAGAGGATTCATCTTCAAATTGTATTGCCGAAGGCGTTGAAATACGGTCTTCAAATGCTCGAGATGTTCTTCGTATGATTTGCTTTTAACCACTAGATCGTCGATATAGCATTCGACGATTTCGTGTATAAGGTCATCGAAGATCTTTGTCATGGCCCTTTGATAAGTGGCACCGGCATTCTTTAAACCGAAGGGCATCACTTTATAACAGAATATACCTAGAGGGGTCCTGAAGGCGGTGTGTTTCTGGTCTTCGGGGTGCATCTTTATCTGATTATACCCTGATGAGCCATCCATGAAGGAGAAAGCCTCATGAGTGGATGTATTGTCTATCATCAGTTCGGTGACTGGCACTGGGAAATCATCCTTCGGGCAAGCTTTATTAAGATCCCGGAAGTCTACGCATATGCGCACTGTCCTATTTTTCTTCATCACTGGGACGATGTTGGCGATCCATTCAGGGTATTGAACTTCTTGGATGAAGCCAGAGTCGATTAACTTTTTGACCTCGGTATTGATGCTCATCTCAAGCTCGAGTCGCATTCTTCTCGGCGCCTGTTTGACTGGCTTGATGTTCGGGGATATTGCTAGTCTATGTACAGCAACTTCTAGATCTAGTCCCGGCATCTCGGAATAGTTCCATGCGAAACAATCTTTATGCTGCACAAGGACGTCCTTTAACGCAGCCGCCCTCTCTTCAGACAGCAGCTCGCTGACGAATGTCGGTCGCGGATCGTTTACCGTCCCCAACTCGATTTTCTTGAGGTTATCTGCAGTGGTATGTATTCAATCCTCCAGTTCTTTCGGAGCTGGGGGAAATTCTGAGATTACCTCATCATTGCTGTTTTCGAGGCACCAAGGAAGGCTGTCCATGTTCTCGGGTTCTCCTTTTAGTATTGTTATCATGTGACAGGTACGAATTCGCTTCCAGTCCCAATGTGGAACTCGTTTTTCTTTCGTGGCCTTGGGTTCGTGCTTTTGTGGTGGTGCTACCCTCCAGTTGTCGGACATAGCGAATTTACCAAGCTGGTACTGATTTTCGACCCAATTCTTGAAGGTGAAGCAATCTTCAAGAGAATGACCTATCACTCGATGGTAAGAGCAATAGTCCGGGTGTGAGGCTTCGCCCGCTTGTTCGGGGTGTTTAGACTCCGGCAATGTAAGCATTTGATGCTTTAGGGCAAGATCGAGTATCTTCTTCGTCTTTTCCCGAGGAAACGAGTATGCTCGACCCATTTTCTTCATGAGGGATAGATCAATAGCGCTCGATTCCCGTTTGCGTGGCTTCTTAGCCCTGCTTTGTTGCTGTTGAGCGCCTCTTTGGCCTTTCGACTTCTTCCTGCCTCCGCGTCGAGCCCTTTTTGTATCAGATTGACATGGGGCAGCATCTTCGTCTTTTACTGCCTGTTGAAGGAGGCGCTGCATTTTGGCTTTCTCATAGATTGCCATTTCACGATTGTGATCATCTCGGACTTTTTGACCCGCTTCTCTTATAAGCTTGTCCACTTGTTCTTCGAATGATGGACTGAATTCCTTTGCATCTGGCACTTTTATTGGCTCAGGATTAGCGTCCTCCCATTGAGCATCCGCTTCTTCGTCAAGGTCATACACGACGTAACAGCCAGGTAGTAACTCTCGCTCCTTTGACCGGATGTATCCAAGCCCTTTTGTTTCCATTCTCCCGTTAGGCAGCCTGCGTTGAGTCCCGGGAACATTCCAGACCCTGTCATAGAATTTGGCTTTTCGAACGGTCTGCTTGAAGGATATCCCCTGGCGTTTCAGCAGCTTTTTCAAACCTTCCGTATAATATCTGGGGAGACGGATAGGCTGAAACCTGTCGAGCGTAGAATCCGCGCCATGCCAGATTTCTTTTTCTACCTTGGTTTCTTCGGAACGGTAGAATAGGATTGCCCTCTCGCCTTTTCGTCCGGGAGGGATATAAAATGTCTGCAATTCTTCCACGCTGTCGGTGTCGAGTGCATCCAGTTCTTTATAATGTTCAAGCGGCACCATGGCTATCTGCAGACTTCGCTCTTCATCAGCAGAAGCTCATATTGAAAGCCGAGCAGGGAATACAGCATGGATTTCGTCCTCTGAATCAATACCAAAGATCAGTGAAGGGGCGGATGGTCCCGGCTTATTGTGTTGGGGCGGACCCGAATAAACTATATCCTCTTCCTCCTCGGTATCGCTGCCGAAGACAGGGATGGTTGCGTTAGTTTTGTTCTCCGGCTTGTGACACTTCTCCGTGTCTTCGAAATCCGATAAGAAGTATTTGGCGTCTTCGTATTTGCGGACCTCGTTCACAGAGAACGGGTTCAGTTCTCCCGTCACGGTATACTCGAAACCATCCTTAAAATACTTCATGCACCGATGTTGTGTAGAAGGGATGATGTTGTACTCGTGTAACCATGGTCGGCCGAGCAGAGCATTGTAACATGTCTTGGCGTCTATGACATGGAATTTAATATCTGTGACGAGCAACCCGAAGCGTAACGTCAATATCACAGATCCAAGAGTCTTTGATGATTGGGAGTCGAACCCGGAGATGGTGATCTTGTCCCGCGCAAGGTGCTGGACGCTCATGCAGATTTCCTTCAACACCCGCACGTTGAGGAGATTAACAGACGACCCATTATCGATTAGGATTTTGCCTATCTTTATATCATGGCAGTATCCTGAGACATAGAGAGGGCGATTGTGTTCGCGCGTCCTAAGGAGAAGGTCTTCATCGCCAAAAGCAACGTCGGCCGTGTGCACCTCTTCCAACTCATCCTTCATCTTTTCTTCGGCCAGGAAGGCTTGGAACTGGTCCGGATCTTGTAGCGCTTTAATCACAGAATCTCTCGCCTCTTTTGATAGTAACAGGGTATCAAGAACGCTGAGTTGTGAGGGCAGCTTCCTCAGATATGCCAAGACATTGTAATCCACCTTATTTCTTTTCGGCGGATTCTTGGCGGTTAGCTCTTCTGCAACTTGGTCATCTAGAGTAATATCCTCAGAAACCTTTTCTTTCCCTTTATCTTTCTTGTTTAAGGGTCCGAGATTCTTTTTAGGTAACGTCCGATTGCGTAGCTGGATATTTTCGCAAACCTTTGGCTCTTCTTCTTTTCCCGAAGTTGACTCTTTAAAGAGAGGGGAGAGTTCCAGCTCTTCATCAGAATCGCTCCCGAATGTAGGCACTTGTGACCCGGCAGTGTTAACCATGCGACAATCGCCGGTAGTTCTTTTAAGCTCTTCGGTCGTATCTCTTTGCTCTCGACGAGTTTTATGCTTTTCCCGCTTGAAGCGTTGTTGACGAGCAACATATCCTTGCCACCATTTATCGAAAGCTTTGCATTCTTGAGTGGGGTGCGAAACCTTCTGATGATATAAGCAATAGGAGGGGTGCATTTCTATTTCACCAGTAATTTTTCCTTCAGAGGATGGTAGCTTCATGCCCATTGATATGGCCTTAGCAAACTTTTTCCTCATCTTGAATTGGCTTTTGTCAACGGCGGAGGCATTTCGCTCCAGCGGGATTATCTCAGCTCTTTCATCAAGTCGCTGGCGCTTGGCCCTTTCAAATATAGCCGTCTCGCGTTCTCGATCAGCTTTACTTTTCAGTCGAGCTTCGTTAAGGAACGCGTCAATCATTTCATCTGATAGTTTCGGGAATTTTGGTTCAAGATCTGCCCCCAGCGTTTCAGTGCCAGGAGTCTCCCCATCGTTCGCTATCGAATGGGAGATTACATGACAGCTCGCCACATATTCCTCGGGTTCATCTGATGAACTTTCTCCCTCATCTTCTTCTTGAAAGACGTGATTGAGGAACTCTTGGAGCGTAATGGGAGTCCGTGCCTTTTGGTTGTATTCATCCAGCGCGTCAATTTGCTTTTGTAAGTCTGTGCGCTTGTCGCCAGGCTTCACGGGCTTCTTTGACTTCTTCTTCTTCTTTTTCAAAGATTTTGACGGCTGGTTGTGAGTGCTTGAGCCACCACCATCGATCTTCAGAGTTGGACGTGGCTTCAACATCCCCTCAATGACCTGCGGTTCCAACGGGTTTTTCTACCTGATCGCTGGACATGCCTGAAGATCATTTAGCATCTTCTTTGTCTTGGCTGATAATACAACCTCCCAAGGAGCTTCTTCAATGACGGAGCATGTTTCCCCCGGCGTATTCATCCCCTTAGAGGTGTGGGGCTGCGGGGGATTCACTTTCTATTTATCAGATAACGTGAACTTGCCCTGTTGGTACTGGTTTTCAAGCCAATTTTTGAAAACGTAGCAATCTTCAATCGGATGGCCCAGTACTCGATGATAAGGACAGTAATTAGGCTCGTTGACGTCACTTGGCTGCAACGGATGTTTTCGATCCGGCAAATTTATGAGTCTGTTGCGCAACGCCAGCTCGAATAACCTCCTTGTTTTATCGCGGGGAAAGGAATAAGGACGTCCCATCCTATCCTCAAGGGGTACGTACGGGCGCATATTATTTTGACGAGCCATTGGCTTCAGGTCGCTCGGTTGTTGTTGAACATTAGCGACGACGATCGCTTTTCCCTTCCCTTTGTCTTTTCGGGAGTCCGGCCTTGGAAGAGGAGGTTTATGGCCCATCTGATCCATCTGTGCTAGTTTGTCGATCAAGGCCTAAAAGGTAGTTGGCTTGAAAAACATCATAAACTGCGAGATGGTTGCTTGTGGATCGAGGGTTCCCACAAACATACCAACTGCGGGAGCTTCTTCAATGCGCTGCTCACACTTTGACCATAAATTCCGCCATCGTATAGCGTACTGAACCCATGTCTCGCCGGGTTTTACCCTAGCGTTAATCAGTGCTGTCATTGGGGTACGTTCACTGGCCCTTGCAAAACGTTGAGTAAACAGCAGTTCCATCTCCGCGAAGGTTTTAATAGAGTCGTTTGGGAGTTCAGAATACCACTCGAACGCCGTATCTGATAAGCTTCCAACAAACTGGCGAAGCAACAGCTTGTCGTCACCGCCGGTGTTGCCGCAGAGTGCCCTGAACTGGGCAACATGCTGATGAGGATTGCCCGTCCCCTTGTAGACATGGAACTTGGGAATTGTATAACCTGGCGGGTATTTGATTTGATCGTACTAACTTGGATATGGTCGCCCAGTTTTTACGACCTGACCGGCCGCTTCGGTCGCGTGATGAACCCGTATTTGCTGGGCGATGTATTCATCCAAATCAGCTTTTGAGATGGTATCCTCCTTAGCTGTGGATAGAGCCGGTGGAGGATTCGATGTCTCTCCCCTATCGTCTTCAAGAATGATCGGGGGATCTTCAGCAGGTGGATCTTGTTGAATCATCATACCCACCATATCCTGGAACAGGAGGGCCATTTTCTTTATGTTGGCTGCCTGCTCCGCAGCTTCTTTATCTTTCTTCTCTAGCACGCGCCGAAGGAATTTGGCGTCCGTTTCTTGTTCTTGACGTTCTTCTGAGGATGTTTCCGGGGTTTCTTTCGGCCCTGTAAGTGCGGCCATAGCGTTCACCATCTCCTGGAGCTTCTGTTGCTGCTCCTGAGCCTTGGTCACTGACCGTGTAAGCGGTCTATGACCCGTGGATGTACGGCTGTCTTCTTTTCCCGATGCCATGTAAACCGTATGAACTGTTATGCCCCCTGACTTGGGGCGTTTAGGTTCACCATTTTTAACTTTTGCCGCTGACGCGGGGGTTTTCTCTGGCCTCCTTCTTTTGTGGGCCGTTGAGGTTGAAGGAACCATTGAAGGGGGCACCCTAGCAGCTGCTGTCCCCTGCTGTTTAATGGGACAATCTTTTTCTTTTTCCACCTTCGTCTTTTCTGGCGACGAAAGTGACCTGGGTCAATTACAGAGTCTTGAACCCTTCGCCAAACTTTATAAATCCTTGAAGACAGCCGTTGAAGGGGCTGTTCTTGCTTCGTTTCTGGAACTCTCTCCGCAGGTGGAGGAGATCTCTTCAATGTAGCGATTGGAGAGTTCTTCCGTACCCTCTTCAGCAGTTCAAAGCTGTTCCCAGTTGGAACAGCAGCGTTGACTTCCACCGCTGGAGCCGGTGGAGTTATCCCTAAGGGGGAGTTGCCCCCTGCCTTCCTCACTCGTTGCCAATGGCGACGTCGAGCACGACGAGCCGTTGGGATTGGCTCAGAGATAGAGAAAACTTCTTTTTGCCCCCTGTCTGAATGAGGCACCGCCGGTGTTAACCTTTTAAAAACTGAGGTTGTCCCTTGCGGGGTAATATCCAATCTGTCAAAGACAGATCTTCGTGCAGGGGCAGGAGCAGGAATCATCAGTCCTGAAAAGACTGACTCTTTGGCGGGAGAAGCCGCCTTAATGACTTCCGGAACAGCGGCCGTTGCCCTCTTTGGGACAGCCAATTTAGAGTTTTGATTTAGCCTGGTGAAAACAGAGGCTGTCGGCTTGGTAGCGGGCGACCCGTTAACAGGGGCCGTCGTGGCAGTGAGCCGGTCGAAGACCGACTTCTTGTTCACCTCCGGTGCAAGTATTGGCATAGAGCAGCTTGTCGGTGGGATCATGGTCCCGAAGAATAAGCCAGTGGTGGCTTGGGTCACCTAGTCTACTGGCAGAGTGAGGAAGGAAGCCGCTTGGGGCCCATATGCTACACCTCCGGGGGAGGTGGAGCGTCCGTTGCAGTGGCACTTCGAGCAGTTGGTGCAGTTGAAGGCCATTGAATCTTGAGTTCTGCGCCAGGCAAAAGACCAAATCTTAGTAACTCAAAAATCCAAAGGCAACCATTTAACAAACCGCGATTGGTTCGCGAAGACGACACACGAAGTGTGGAGTCGAAAGAGGAAAAGGTCCCACCAGGCGTGCCAGAATCTGTTCCCCTCCGAACGGCGGCGCACAAGACTGCGATGTCCTGACGCTGAGATTCGGGGCAGATGCTATTTGGTTTTATCCGTCTACCTCTTCGAAGATGCCAAGTTGATTTATGGCACCGTGTATCGGAGGTTTAGACGGATGCGGCCGATGTAGCAGACTTCGTCAGATTCCCCCTCAGGGTGAGGGGTTTTTGATTGTGGGGACGCTCTTCCCTGCAGGCGCAAGCCCCTGCAGTTAATTACGCTACCGCATCGCGGTAACAACTTTCTCCTTCTCCAGAATTTCACTTCGTGTCGTGTGTGCTTGTTTTGTTTGTGGTTGCCCGTGGATAGTATACGGAGACTGAGTAATGCCGTCGCCCGTAGGACGTGGATTAGTCCAAATCCGTATTTACTTAGATTTGGGTTTGGTGTTTTTAGTTTAAGGATGCATTAGTCGCGTTGCGTCTAAGATCAACTTAAACGTTCTTCAAGGATACGTTATTCCTATTTTGGACTAAGATCAACTTGACTTGATGATCGATTTAATATCTGGCCGTCGGGACTCGTCACCTCTCTGACGTCGTTGAAGGATTACAGCGACAGGTGTCAGAGGAGTTCAGAGATGTACCCTTGAACCAAAGTTGATTTGGGGTTTTACCATTCATCTAAATGTCTAAGGATGCGTTAGCCGTATCTGGGGCTAAGATCAACTTAAACTGGACCGTTTAGATCCGACAAAAGAGTGTTTGGGCTCTATTGTTCCAGTTTGGGAGATTCATAGTCCAATTTGGGACTAAAGTCTGTTTGGAGGATACGTTAGCCATTTTTGAGGCTAAGATCGACTCAAACGTTTGTTAAGGATACGTTAGTCCAGTTTGAGACTAAGATCAACTAAACGGGACCGTTTAGATCCGACAAAAGAGCATTTGGGCTATATTGTGCCAGTTTAGGGACGTGGTGGTCCATATTCCAGTTTAGGGACGCGGTGGTCCGATATTAGTTTAGGGACGTCTCGGTCCGATATTAGTTTAGGGACGTCTCGGTCCGATATTAGTTTAGGGACGTCTCGGTCCGATATTAGTTTAGGGACGTTTCGGTCCACGAGTTTAGGGACCCCGCAATCCATATTCATGTATGTGGTCGTCGGGACCCGTCACCTCTCTGACGTCGTTGAAGGATTACAACGATAGGTGTCAGAGGAGTTCGGAGATGTACCCTCGAACTGGACATAAATTAATTTAAAAGAGCAGTCGTGCTCAGTCAATTTAATTTAAGGACTTATGGCCATGACTGGGCTAAGTCCAGTTGGATGTTCAACATTTTTATTGGTCTTTGGCCTATTAGACCTGAGTTAGGGCTTTGTCCCTTTTTAAATAATGCACTGCATTATTTTTTTTTGTTTTGTTTGGGCTCTGCCCTTTTATAAATGATACAGAGCATCTATTTTGTTTGGGCTCTGCCCCTTTTATTGCACTGCAATTTAATTAGGCCAACTAAGTCTTTTTGATTTGGGCCTGGCCCTTTAGGAAATATATTGCATTTGTGGAAAGCACTAGAAATCTTTTTAGATTCAAAACAGAAGTGCAAAGCACTTTTTGATCCCTCGTTTCAGAGAACCAAGGGTTCATAACAAGTGCAAGGCACTACTTCTTTTTTATTGTATTTACTTATTTATTTATTTATTGAAGATCCATGATCTTGTTCTTAGATCAATGATCTGTTCCCAAAAGAATTTTCTCTTTTAAAGGTTTTACCTTTTTTTTGTGTTCTTCAAGAATTCTCAAGAGTTCTCTTTCTTCCCTTTTTTTTTGCCAGATGTTGATTCCTTTGAAATGAGGTCTGGGGTCCTTTTTATAGTGCTCACAAATTAGTTAAATTTGTTAAAGAGATCTTTCTCTGAGTGATTTGGGGAATTTTCCCCACCGTTAAATCTTTGATCCAAAGGCCCCTGCTTTACAGAAGAAAATCTTCTTGTTTTAACAAGAACAGAAAAGATTTATTCTGTTTTGCGCAACTCCCCCAGCGCGTGACACGTGTCGCTCCGCGCGGCGCTTGCGCAGCTGTGCTTGCGCAACTGCGCAGACACGTGTCGCGCCGTGCGGCGCTTGCGCAGCTGTGCTTGCGCAACTGCGCAGACACGTGTCGCGCAGCGCAACGCTTGCATAGCAGCGTTTGCGCAACTGCGCAGACACGTGTCGCACCGTGCGGCACTTGAGCAATTGTGCTTGCGCAACTGCGCAGACACGTGTCGCGCAGCACAGCGTTTACGCAACTGCGCAGACACGTGTCGCGCCGTGCGGCACTTGCGCAATTGTGCTTGCGCAGTTGGTTTTACGCAACTGCGCAGACACGTGTCGCGCAATCCAGCGCTTGCGCAATCTGAACGTTGCATACTTTTATTTTTAAAGAGAGCCTTACTCTGATTGGACACACTGCCTCGGGCGTTGCGTTGACGTATCAACTTCTGACACGCGGCGCGTTGCGCGCAATGCTTGGAATTTGAAGCGTTGCTTCCAAAATTTGAATTTTCAAAATTCAAACAGAGCCTTGCTCTGATCGGGGGAACAATATCAAACACCTACAAGCCGCAAGCGGTCTGCTAAACGTAACGGCCACCCGGGTATTGAACGATCAGAAGATCAACGAGCAAGCCCGCTCACACTCCAGTGAATCCAACGAGTAACACTACCGTACAGTCCGGTCTGTTCGTCTAATATGTCGCATATCTTGTCTAGGGGTGGTAAATGTCAGACCCCAATAACTCGATAAGTCGTGTCGATATGAGGCTCATAACGGGTTGAGAAACTACTGGTAACACTTACCAGTAAATCTCTAAAGCAGCCTTGGCCAAAGACTTCCTGTTATAGCCAATCAAACACTGCGCAACATCAACTCCTTATACCGGGAGAGACGAAACCCCTCCTAACGCTCATTGCCTCCATGTGATTCGGGACTGTACCCAAAAGCCACCTTTTTGCATGCCCTCTTGGACGTGGTATGATGGAAATCAAAGCACAGTGGGAATCACACAAGACTCTATGACGATCTCAGGTCTGCAGACTAACCTGTACCAGTGTCACCAGAGAACTGCCATCTGACGTAAGGTATAATACCATCTGGGAGTTCTCGGCGAGTCCGTCCAGTGTACCCAGTCTCTACTGAGCACCCGTATATCATCTCTGATGTCAAACACCAATGGATATGTGATCATCCATCGCCCATCTGTATGGGTCGAGAAGGTATACGCTAGTCTACTCTGGTATATCGATGCCCCGTCTCGATACACCAACGACTAGGGACTTTGAAGGATGTACTTATGGACTACCACGTCCCCACTGGTATGATCCGCATCATAGTCCAGGTAGTCAAGTACACATCCTAAGGGCTTTACCAACATGTAACAGAGAGACAATCAGTGTACATGTTAAGGTAAAGAGTAACCAGATAGCATACTATCATATCGAGCAAGAAATTCATCCCTATATATGTCCAAGCATCCACTACAATATACATCCTATGTATAGTAATGGCTTCTAGGGCATACATATAACTAATAATCTCCCACTTGCACTAGGGTCATCTGATAGCAGTGGTTGTAGTATCTCATACTCAACCATCCCATAAAAGTCTCTCTCTAGGAAAAGGCCTTTCGTGAGTGGATCCGCCGTGTTGTCCTCTGAGTCTACTCTCCTAACCTTGATCCCCTGGAGATCAACCATCTCCACGATCAGGTGATACTGCCTAAGAATATGTCTGGATCACTGATGGGACGGGCGTTCCTTGGCATAAGCCACAACTCCATTGTCACACAATGGGAGGAACGAAGTTCATCTTATGAACAAATATACACCCAGACTTCCTCTTTGGTAGCATCTTTGGTAACGATGTATCTTGCCATTAATCGTCTAGTATGCCACGGTATCTAGCTTGGAACTCTTCCAACATACCGTCCCTTTACCGAGGGTAAAGACAATGCCTGCGACTGACATTAAGTCATCCTTATCACTCTGGAACCTTTCCAGTGATTCTCCCCAGGATCAATTGATACCATCTCACTACAACTAGTGAGTATCCTAATATCCAATTAGATCTATCTCATAGATCCAAAATCCAGGATTCAGGAGGTATCATTATGATCCTATATGAAGAAACCTTGTGATAAGCGAAAATTGATCGAGCGTAGCATAGGAAACTCCTTCCCTATCAAGAGTATGTCATCCACGTACTCTACGAGGATCACCAGCATACTCCCTACTACCTTTTTGTATATACAAGGTTCATCTACCATTTTGATGATGTCAAACTCTTTGACTAACTCATCAAAACAGATGTTCCAACTCCGCGATGCCTGCTTTATCACATAAAACATCTTGCACACGTTTCCGCTGCTCCCACTGTCTACGAAGCCCTCTGACTGTGTACTTATAGACTCTGTCTTCTAAATCATTATTTAGAAAAGCAGTCATGACACCCAACCGCCAGATATCGTAGTCATGGTATATAGCCGTAGCAAGTAGGGTCTGGATGGACTTAATCATAGGCCCCAGAAAAGGTTTCATCATTAGCCACAACTGGTCTATGATGCAAACCTTTAATGAGTCTAGCTTTGAAAGTCTCAACTTTTCCATGTACACCAAGTAATCTTCTCAAGATATACTTGCTCCTGATGGGGATTTAACCCTTCAGATAAAGAAACCAAAGTCCATACTTTGTTGGTGTATAAGGATTCCATCTCAGATCGATAAGCATCCAGCCATTCTTACAGAGTCACACTCCTGATGGCCAGCTCGAAACTAGTTAGGTCATCATCTCATGATGTAGTCCTCGCTCCCACTGTCATAGAGAAACCGAAGTATCTCTCAGGTGGGTGAGGAACCCTACTAGATCGGCGGAGAGGCTGAGGTTCGTTGGTTTCTATTGAATCCTTTGGTTCTACCAAATCATCAGCTGCAGTTTGTATAGCTGGAACTGTTTCCAATTCTACCTCATAACCAGTAATTTCTTCACAAGAAATTCCCTTTCACAAAGGTGGCATGCTGAGTAACAAACATTTTTGTTCCTCGGTTAGGTAGAAGATATTCCCTTGCATATGCTTGGGATATCCAACAAACTTCTACAGATCTGACTTTGCCTCGAGCTTGTCTGGATTATGCTTTTAGACATAGGCCGGACAACCCCAAATCTTAACTGACTTAAGAGATGGGCTCTTCCCTTTCCATATCTCATATGAAATGGTAGGCATCTGATTTGATCGGAACCCTATTCAATAGGTATGCAACTTCATAAGTGCATAACTCCCTAAAAGGAAATAGGAAACTCAGTAGTACTCATCATAGAGCACACCATATCACATAGGGTGCTATTGCTCCGCCCCGATATACCATCGTGCTATGGTGTATATGGAGGAGTAATGCTGAGAGAGAATCTCATTCTCCTTTAGAATAGACCAGGAATTCCGTGCTCAAGTATTCTCCTCCTTGATCACATCAAAGGACATAATACTTTTACCCGTATTTTGGTTCTCTACTTCTAACTTATATTCTATGAATATCTCAAAAGGTTCGGACTTGTGTTTCAATAGGAACATATGTCTGAATCTCGAGAGATTATCAGAGAATTTAATGAAGTACAAAGAACCGGTCTTGGCATTTGTAGACAGGGGACCTTCATACATCAACATGTATCATCCCGAAAGTACACTAACTCTTTCTCTGCTTCCAATAAACAGAGTTGTGGTCATCTTATCTTTGTGACATGACTGGCAAGTTTCACAAGATGTAAATTCAAACTAATTTAAATATGCATCTTAATGTAACTTCAGCTAGTCGGGTCGCATTGATATGACCTAGTCTACAATGCCTCAAGAAGGATTCGTTCATTTCTGAACTCTTCCTCTTGTGTGTGTTCTGTATACTAAGAATTGTAGTTTGATTTAGAACGTCAATGCTTTTAGATAACGTGCCCGAACCGATCAACTCTTGATATAGGAAATGTTCAAAACATTATCCAACAATACAAAATTATATCCTTTCTTTACTAATAAAGAGACTGATATGATGTTGTATATCAGGTTTGGTATCTAATGACATTTGTTCAGAATCAATGTATTCAGGTAATACAGGATGACAGTGACTAACAGACTTGGCTGCAACACTTGCACCGTTTTCTGCCTCATGAAACTTATCACCCGTTCTCAGCCTTTCTGTAGCCCATGTAATATATTACATATGTGGGATCCTGATCCGGTATCATATACCCAGGACGTAAAGGAATTGAGAAACAGTTCTCTGTAATGAACACACCCGAAGATGATGCATCATATGCACTTTCTTCGTTTGGGCGGCACGGGAATTCTGGTATTCCCCAATTTCCTGCTCTGTCTTTTAACAATTATAAGTTGGAGCGGGACCAACGTTCCCCAGCTCAATATAACAAGCGGGTTCGGTCAATATATCCGTTTTATTATCTTGATTAAGGCGTGATATGGTCGCTACCTGGAGAGAGAGAGAAGAAAACACTCTGCGTGCGCTCTTGCAAGATCAGATTGGTTATTATTTTATTTAATCAGGATGGCTCCTACTGTTTTTATCAAATCTTCCTTCAAACCCTAAAAGGAAAGACTAGCCGGGATTAATTACACGCTACAAGTTCACCAATCTTTCAGCCAGGCCAGTGTCGGTACTTTGAGGGAGGTCCCCCGTGCTTTCGCACGAACCTAATTAATGTAAACCTCGTTTTCCCAGAGGCGTAACCCCGTTGACACCTTTCTAGACAACTACTTGATCGGATAATTGTAATGTGTAAAACTCTCCCAGGAGTAACAATTACTCGCAGTGGGTATCGGGATCCAAAAATTCTATAGAAGGTATGCAATCTCATTGCAAATTTCAACACTTGAAATTCCCGATAGTGGTTTTTACCCCTAGCACCTATGACCTTGGCTAAGGTCAACAAATCATAAGCACTAGTCAAGTTCTACCCGTCATTTCGTGATTAATTAGACCCACCCACATGACCCTTGGCTAAGGTCAACAAAGCCACATGACTGTCCTAACTAATCGCATCATATGCGGTGTAGGAAGACATCACTTAGCTACCGTACACTACGCCTCGGCTATGGTCGACAAACGTAGCACGAATACTAAGTACTCTACTTCCTAAAATGACGGAGGGCTACGACAGGTTTTTCTAAAAACCTACTGCGTAATGAACTTGATATCGTTGTAGAATCAAATGATTTAAAAATGGAGTGTTTTAGAGGCTTTTCTAGTTTTGCTAAAGGGGTCACTCCTGGTGAAGGTATCGTCGGCCCTTTCCTCGTCGAATGAGGTGCAGGATATATCATATACATCACTGTGCAAAGCAAGAACTATAGGAGCAATCAAAAGACAAACCGAGGGTTGTAGCATCTGCCAGTTATTGCTAAAGGAGTCACTCCCGGTGAAGGGATCTCGGTCCTTTCCTTATCGAATAAGGTGCAGAATGTTCTACAAGGAACACCGCGATGCAAAGTAAGAACTGTAGCTACCTGTTTTTGAAAATTCGATTCCACAACATCTTAGGTTTCTTTTCTTTCATTAATCACATTAATGAAGTCCCATCATTTAAATCACCTAAACATCACAGATAAATACGACGTACACTTATTCCATCCGCATTCGCCTCGATGTCCCCTCGTGCACCGTTAGGTTAGGTAACTAACGGCAGAGCGGGGCAGGGCTAGCGCGGGTGTAAAACATAAGTAACATCTATATAATATATCATATATACTATATACAGTATCTATCACAGAACATCAAATGATCACATCACAGATATTGCAGCAGAAGAATCATATGAAATATTGGATATAATAGGACGTCCGTGTTTTCAATACGAGCCAGTATAAAACACGGATTCCACGGTCGCGATGAATAGCCAAACCCACACCCCTATACCCCTACAAGAGCGGCAAGCAACCCTATCAATTCTAGAGTTAGGAGACCCGGATACGACTCCTCGTGTTGGTCTCCCACTGGACTCCAGAACCCGGTTACTTGTGCTCTCCTCCTTGGGTCTATCCTAGTGCGGAAAAGTAAATAATATACAATGGGTGACATCTTCCGCAACCTGGAAGTTCCCCAATAAAAGAATATTACATACAAGTTAATTTTACATGAATGAAAATAAAAACTCTCATCTCACATAAAATCCCCCGGCTATTCGAACGCGACGATCCAATATAACATATCCAGCAACACATAACATCACATGTCATCAATGTAAGTAAATGTGCGCATCCCAATTGTCGTTGACATATAGCAACGAAACCGGCGATATCACATATTACACTTACGGTCGCAGAAAAGAAAGTGTAAAACTACAACAGTTGGAATCCGCAACCTCTTTAGACATCGCATGCCTAACCAAATGAATTCCTTAGACATCACATGCCTAACAATTATAAACCCCGCATTTTAGTCTCTATATCGAAAACACTTTTCAATATATAGTCGGGCAATTCAACAAGATTCCCGATAAATTGATCGAATGCTCGTCGCAAACTTTAGTAGACGGCCGCACCCCCTATACCATCGACGAAGTGCACCAAGGCGGAACACCGCTACCGCGAGCACCCGAACGGATGCTTTCGGCGACGGGGTTCTCCTACAGTCACTTGGTCGGGGTTATGGGGTGTGGCTGTCTATTAAGTTTACCCGGCGAGTATCCGCGTATGCTACGTGATTGCAACGGACTTTTGATCACATCAAAATCCCGTGGCAACCGATCATTCGAGACTAAAGTGCTATGTTTATAACATTCATATTAGTTATCTCATAACTACTTGTGAATTCCAAATATTGTATCACATTCCAGATAAATAGGAAATGTTAAACTTTCCGATCGAACAGTCAAACACCCAAGTTTTCCCGAAACAGCTCAACACATGAAATAAGTTTAAAAACATTCACTTCATGCCACAGTACCAACGGTCCAGCCGTAGAAAGGTCAAGCTAACGCCTCACATGTGGCACGCCGTACTGCCCCAAACCCTAAGGTTCAAAGGGCAGTTCAAGACGATCACATAATCGAGTTAAGGTTTGTTGTCTTCTAGAGGGTCCATCGCGTTACTTGCACAACTTAGACATTCTTAAACCACGGAAAGATCCAACACTTGGAAATTTTCCGGCAGGGGAAAAATTGGGTATTTATATCCGGTCGAACTTTTTAACATATTCAAAAATTATCCGGAAAAACACAGACAAAGTTAAAGATTCCGATCGAATCGTCGAACTCCCAATACAACCCAGAAAACTCAACCCTTGAGCAGTAATTAAAATTACCCAGAAAACAAAGGCATTACAGACGGGGATTACTGTGCAAAGCACGTGACAAGAAGCATCTTTGTGACCGCGGAACCGCCGCAAATGCCAGGGTAGGGCCGCGGTTCCGCGGTGCTTTAGATGATTCAGAGACACGTGCTTCACAGTAACCCATAGAAAACCCTGCTGAATTTTCTGCATATTTTTAATTCACAAAAATCCCAGTTTTGAAAAATTGTACAGAAAAGGGTTTTGGATTAGGGTTTCGGGTTCGATCGGACTTCTAACATCGTCTACAATTCGCCTAAAGCTCTAGCTAGGCTCTGATACCACTGTAGGGTTACTAGGCACACTAAGGAGGTTCCACAAGGCATCAACCATGCCAAACAAAAATTTTTCGGTATCGAGAAACCCTAATATAGATCGTTAACTAGATGTTAAGGCGAAAAGCAAGCAAGTAAACAACTTTATTGCTAAGTGAAAGGGATTACAACCTTTGTAGATCTGCTTCACCATTTCTTTAGCTCCGTGTTGACGTTCCTCCGCTGCGATCATCGGGTCCCGGACTCTAGCGATGGTTTCGTCGGAGAAATGATCGGGCTAGGTCATTGACTTCGAGGCCGAAGATGATCTATGTCGGGGAGACTCAAACTCAAGCTATTCCTTCACTTGGTCAAAAACTTTGTGAAGAGAACACACTCTACTACATGGCAAGTGGTAGAGGATGAAGAAGTAAAAAGTGGGCTCACTTTAGAATTAATTTTCTCACTCTTTTGCTCAAGGCACCATTGGAGCTAGTAAGCTTTTGGATGGAGCTTGATGATGAAGAAGAAGAATGAAGAATTATCCATCCAAATGAAAACTTATCCAAAATGAATAATAGCACCATGGTTGAGTTAAGCCCTCATGCTTAACTCATGTAGAGAATTAACCAAAGCTTTAGGTTAAAGGTTAGGTTAAAGAATATCAAAAGAAATGACAAAAGAGTGGACTTTGTCAAAGCTTCTCCAAGCTTCTTCAAGCTTGATAACTTTGACTAAGTTAAACCCTTTGTTAAATCTTAAGATGAAACAATAACCCTAATCGTTAACCTAATCTTGGTATGAGTCTCATACACCCATCTTGTGTGTATCATCAAGCATGATACATACATGTACATTTGCATATATCATATATAAACAATGTGCACAAACTAGTGAGAAAATAAATCATAAGTGAACCAATACTAGTTAATGTAAAGTAATATATCAAATATATAATTATACATTAAATCATTAAATCAACACTTGATTTAACGATCCGGTCATATCATATATAACCGACTAATATCATATTGTAACAACTTATCGAATCAACACTTGATCCGATAACCCGGCTATATCGCATACAACCGATCAATGTTACAAATCGCGAGAATAGAATACGGTATCTCATATCGTATTAATCTCGGTCCCGCACATATCACATATGTGCTCCTACTCCGTTTCGCTTGAGCCAGGAAACCCCTGTGTAGGACTCTAAAGACTCGTCAATACGCCGGCAGTAGGTGATGATCATATCAAACACCCACAAGCCGCAAGCGGTCTGCTAAACGTAACGGCCACCCGGGTATTGAACGATCAGAAGATCAACGAGCAAGCCCGCTCACACTCCAGTGAATCCAACGAGTAACACTACCGTACAGTCCGATCTGTTCGTCTGATATGTCCCATATCTTGTCTAGGGGTGGTAAATGTCAGACCCCAATAACTCGATAAGTCGTGTCGATATGAGGCTCATAACGGGTTGAAAACCTGTCACGCCCCACTTCCCAGTGTACGGCGAAGTGGACGCGACGAGGCCCGCTACATATGTACTCAGAAATACATACGCTAAGCGTAACTAAGCAATATAAAATAATCACAAGAGACCAAAGATGGAAAATAACAGCAACTTTTATTAATAACATTCTTTTTACAATGCATGAAATGGAAATACATCTGAACTGAAAAGCAATGCCTAAACAATGGCATAATAAAGGAAATACTGAGAAGAGCAAGTACAAAGTCTAGAGCTCTGGGCCTTCCTGGAATTCCTCCAAATCTTCACTTGTAGGCTCGGTCTCAACTTGGTCCAACGCACCTGACGACATTCAAAGAAGAGAGAAATAGAATGTCGTCAGCGAACAGGTCGCTCGGTAAGTCCCAAAGAAAAATGAAGAATGAGAGTGACAGAGTATGGTATTTTCTAAAGTTTTGTATTGTAGTATATTATGGAATATTGTTTAACGATATTGTTTGTAGCTTGGTACAGAAAGCTGTCAGTGTATACGAGGGGAGTCTCTATATGCCAGAGACTAAGGGCACGTATAGTACAAGGAACCGTTTATGCCACGGTACAACAGCAACTGAATATAGGTTAGGTGTCTTAATCTGACCACCTCATTCCACTTTTAACATCTTCCGTACCAATCTACCCCTTTAAACCCCGCGATGTCATATTTGTATTGTTATCTTGTAAACTTGTAATGATTACTTGATTGACTTTGATTGACTGATCGAAACCATGATATCAGGAAACGGTTATAACCGTAGAGTCATGTAAATGGAATACTAGAAATCATGTAAAAGGAATATCCATGGTTCGGTTCATTCAAACAGATTGTTAACTGGATTCTGGGATTCATGTATTCAAGTTGTATTGGAATATAATTGAAATATAGATTGACTTGAATTATATTCAAGTGAGAATTAGTCAGACTCTAACCCGAGTCAGACTAAAAGAAAGATAATTTGTAGTTCTTTATTTGTTAGGGGCCTTATTGTAATTTATAAAACTTGAGGTGGTTTATTGTAAAAAGTAATATTGTATAGTTTGCAAAATACACCTCAAGTATTTGTTATTCATCTTTATAGTTATAATGAGTATGTATTTTATTTATGATTTTCTAGTGAATATATCCTAATAAAATTATTAATTGATTATTTGAAATTCAGGGTATTTTAATGTAACTTTTAATCTTTGAATTTCAGGAAAAAGTGGAAATTTTATATTATAAAAAAATAGGTGTTTAAGTGATAATTATATATAATAAAACACATGAATGATTTTTAAATGAATATTTTATTTACAAAAATAATATCACTTTCCTTTAATATCGTATTTTAAACCTTTCGAGACCGAATGCTCCTTGCGGAGGTCTGAATCTCGCACTACTAGCCAGCGGGTGCACGATGAACCGTGCTATCCCTAACAGGTTTCCCAAAGATGGGTTGTAATGGCACTTTGCTCAGGTTTTATAAATACTTTTCTTTTAGGAAAACGGTTTTATAAATATAGGGTGTTTATTTGTAAAGAGTATAGTTCTCCGTATTTTAGTTATTAGGGTTTCCTAAGCCAACTAGCATATTTCTAAGGTCTAAACGATGAGTCATTAGAAGCATCAAATCGCCTCTTCACCGTCGAATGCAGCTAGGTAAGTGCCAGGTAAGTGGGAGGCTCTCCACTACAAGTAGTGGCCCTAATTAAGTAACCACTTGCCTTCGACACACTTGTCTAGACACACAAGACAGTTTAGATAAACGATCGATGTCCATGACCAATCGTGCATTCATTTTGTATAAGTTTTATTTAGAAAAGTTACAATTTAAAGATTAAACTAAGAGTTATGAAGGTTATGGTATTTTAGTGAAAAGTCCTATAATTTCGTATTCTGTATTTTCGTTATTTATCAATTAGGGTTATAATGAGTATGTATAAGGGTAGGTCATTACCCCGTGACTTATATTAAGTTTTGGTGAAGTTTCAAGATGAAATAAGTTGTATTAAACTTAAGGGTATTAAGGTGCAAGAATACGGTATTCATAAACGTTATCATTTCATGTGTGAAATTTTATCCAAATTGAATGAAACAAGTTTTGTTATCAAAATAACCATGATTAAGAGTGAGGGATCTAATTAGAACATTAAAATTGAACTTGATGGTATTTTTATGCAAGGAATACGGTTTTGTAAAGAACTTATCATTTCATGTGGAAAAGTGCGATTAAATTGGTTTAAGGGTGATTAATAGTCAACATGCAATAGGGTTGATAATATGTATTAGACGACAAGTGGAATTTTTAAGAAAAACCGGATCGGGAATCGATTTGTCCGATTTCCGTCGGGTTCCAAAAAGTCGTATTTTACAATTATAGAAAAGAGAGATAGAAGGTTGGGACTTACGGGTTTAAACTCTTCTAAAGAGTAAAGAGAACTAGGGAGGAAGGCCGAGGGGTGATTACGTCGCCGGTTGCTCCAAAACGCGTCGTCGGAATTCCGTCAGAGCTTCGCCGGGAACTCGATTTCGAAGCACACTTCTTGTGGAAACTTTTGAGAGAGTGGCTCAAGATTTTGGGGGGTGAGAGGGTAGTGTGTAGGGTTGGTATTTATAGGGTTAGGCTAGGGTTAGGGTAGATGAAAAGTTAAAAATAAAAATGTGATAAAATGTAATAAAAATGTATTAAAAGTGGAGTAATTGGGGGTTTTAAAGAGCTATGGAAGTGGTATGAGGCTGAAACTTTGCAGGTGCGTAGGGAATACCAAAAGACACAACTTTCGTGTTGTGACCCTCGCCGGAATCGGCCGAATCGGGGGTGACTCGGCCGTGACTCGGTCGGATCACTGAGTCGGCCGAGTCAAGGCTGAGTTGGCCGATTCCCGACCGATTCCGGTGACCTGGATCTCCCCCGACGGATCATCTACCCTCTGCAAGTGTTACATCTTTGGGTGTAGTGGGGTTTTTGTGAGATATGCATGTGTAAACTCTTGGTATTCTAAAGGTTTTTTAAAAATCCATATTAAAAATAATGTGGGGTATGGGATTCGAACTCAGGTGGCTTGGTTCAGCAATGCAAGGTATTACCAATGAGCTACAAGCTCCTTCTTGTAATTAGTGTAGAAAAATAGTTACTTAAAATGATATCAGCAGCATTAAATATCAAAGTACACTTTAAATTTAAAAACAATTTAATGTACACTAAAAATGAAATTATTTAAAAACAAAATAATTAATTATATATATCTTGTGCTCGGATTAAAATACTACTTTATGGTTTTAAAAAAAAATTTAAAAAATTTGTACAGAAAAGTGTATATGAAAATTAGGGTTGTTACATTCTACCCTCCTTAAAAAAATTTCGTCCTCGAAATTTACAACTTTTATTTGAGGACTAGTTTACAAAAAGGTGCGGATATCTTGCACGCATCTCATCTTCCCTTTCCCACGTGGATTCTCCTGGTGTGTCTTTTCTCCACATTACTCGGACTAGATTAACTTCTTTGTTCCGAAGTGTCTTCACTTTTCTGTCCAGGATCTCCACAGGTTGCTGCTCACAAGACAAATCGGGCTGTATCGTGAGTTCGGAATGATCAAGTACATGGCTGGGGTCACTCACATACCTTCTGAGTTGAGATATGTGGAACACGTTATGCACTCCTTCCAATGAGGGTGGAAGCGCTAAACGGTATGCCACTTCACCGACTCGTTCGAGTATATCGAACGGTCCAATATATCTCGGACTCAACTTACCCCGTCTCCCAAATCTGATCACTCCGCGGTTCGGAGATATCTTCAAGAATACATGCTCTCCTGGCTGAAACTCCAAGTGTCGTCTCTTCGCATCAGCCCAATGTTTTTGTCTATCTTGGGCTATGCGCATTCTTTCTCTGATAGTACGAACCACATCAACGGTTGCTACTATCATCTCAGGTCCAAGGAGCTCTCTATCTCCGATGTCGTCCCAACTTAATGGCGATCGACACTTCCTTCCATATAAAGCTGCAAAAGGTGCCATTCCTATACTTGCTTGGTAGCTGTTGTTGTACGCAAACTCCACAAGATGCAGGTGATCTTCCCACGATCCTTTGAAGTCGAGCATGCATGCTCTGAGCATATCTTCTAAGATCTGAATGGTTCGTTCCGACTGACCATCTGTTTGTGGATGATAAGCCGTGCTGAAATTCAGACTTGTTCCCAAGCTAGCTTGCAGACTTTGCCAAAATTGTGATCGGAACCTGGTGTCACGATCGGAGACAATGCAGACTGGTACTCCATGAAGTCTTACGATTTCCTGTTATGAGTTCATGAGTATCAGGAATAGTACTTTATGAAGAGATTTTAAATCTAATTTAGATTATTACCTCCATGTACTTCTTCGCTAATGTCTCAGTTGATTGGCCAACTCGAAATGGGATGAAATGAGCCGACTTTGTGAGTCGATCCACAATGACCCAAATCGCATCGTTACCTTTTGTGCTGCGAGGTAGAGCAGTTACAAAGTCCATCGTAATGTGCTGCCACTTCCATTCTGGGATTGGTAACGGTTGAAGTAATCCAGCAGTCCGGTGGTGTTCAGCCTTTACTTGCTGACACACCAAGCATTTTGCGACGCTTCTGGCTACTTCACGCTTCATACCATGCCACCAATAATTCTGACGTAGATCTTTGTACATTTTAGTACCTCCAGGATGTACTGAATAGGGAGAGCTGTGAGCTTCTCTCATTAACTCTTCCCGAACAGGACCCTTTGGTACACATAATCTGCTGCCGTATCTCAAAGATCCGTCTTCATGGATGATGAAATCTGTTCTGAGTCCATTCTCCACTTGTTCTCTGATCTTTTGCAACTTAGCATCGCTGGCTTGAGCTGCTTTGATCTGATTGACAATAGTTGATTGAACTTGTAGATTCATCAAAGTTGAAACATCACCTGGCATGACTAGTTCGATCTCCATCTGATGTAGGTCTTGCTGAAGCTTCCACTGGGCGGTGAGATTCATTGCTAATGGTTGGCGACTAAGAGCATCAGGTACCACGTTCACCTTTCCTGGATGATATTGCAAATTGATGTCGAAGTCCGCCATAAGTTCTAACCATCTTCTCTGCCGCATATTCAATTCCTTCTGAGTAAACACATACTTCAGACTTTTGTGATCTGTGTAGATGTTCACTCTTTCGCCAAGTAAGTAGTGGCGCCAAATCTTAAGAGCAAAAATAACGGCTGCCAACTCTAGATCATGCGTCGGGTAATTGCGCTCATGAATCTTCAGTTGTCTTGAAGCATAAGCCACAACATTACCGTGCTGATGTAGAACACATCCTAATCCCTTACCGGATGCATCGCAATGCACTTCAAATCCTCCAGATTGATCCGGTATTACAAGAATAGGTGCAGAAGTCAGTCTCGACTTAAGTTCTACGAAAGCTTGCTCGCATGCTTCTGACCACACAAATTCTTCATCTTTTCGTGTGAGCTTGGTCAGGGGTGTTGCTATCTTCGAAAAGCCTTCAATGAATCTTCTGTAATATCCAGCTAAACCCAAGAAACTCCGAATATCCTTCACGGACTTTGGTGTAGGCCATTCGCTGACTGCTGAGACTTTTGTTGGATCCACAGAAATTCCTTCTCCTGATACGATGTGTCCAAGAAAACCAACATGTTTTAGCCAAAACTCGCACTTGCTGTATTTGGCATAAAGCTTATGTTGTCGAAGGGTTTCCAGGACAATTCGTAAGTGCTCCGCATGCTCTTTCCGATTCTTAGAATATACCAGGATGTCGTCGATGAAGATGACAACGAACCTGTCTAAATACTCCCGGAAAACTTGGTTCATAAGATTCATAAAGATTGCTGGTGCATTGGTCACTCCGAATGGCATTACTAAAAATTCATAATGTCCATAACGAGTTCTGAAAGCTGTTTTGTGAATATCAGCTTCCTTGACCTTCACTTGGTGATAACCTGAACGAAGATCTAGTTTAGAGAAGACACAAGATCCACTTAGCTGATCGAATAAATCGTCGATGCGCGGAAGTGGATATTTGTTCTTAATAGTAACTTCGTTCAAGGCTCTATAGTCGATGCACATCCTATATGAACCTTCCTTCTTCTTCACCAGTAGCACAGGTGCTCCCCAACTCGAAGTGCTGGGACGAATCCATCCTTTCGCCAGTAATTCGTCCAACTGTGTTCGTACTTCCTTCAAACCTTCTGGACTTAGTCTATATGGTGCTTTGATTACTGGTTGTGCTCCTGGTACTAAGTCAATACTGAATTCAAGAGCTCGATCAGGAGGCAAACCTGATATATCGTCAGGGAATACGTCATCGAACTCTCGAACTACCTCCGGTCTTGCTTCTTCTTCTGCATGAGCTGCTGCATTTATTGCTTCCCTTGGCTTTGCTTTGTAAGTGCTTGGCTCCAATGTACGGTCTCCACTCTTGAAGTAAAAGATCGGATGATTTGGGATCTCAAATACTACCCTCCTTTGACGACAGTCGATGGTAGCATAAAAGGTTCCAAGCCAGTCCATTCCTAGAACCACATCAAAATTTGGTATGTCCAGTACCTTGAAATCAGCGTAAAATTCTCGACTGCAGACGATGACCGGACACATGTTGTATCCCATAGTTGCCTTTAGAACACCATTTCCAGAACTGACGTTCCAGCAGGATACAAGCGGTGAGACTGGAATCGCATGGGTTCGGACAAACCGTTGCGACATAAAGCAGTGGGATGCTCCAGTATCAAACAGTGCAAGTGCAGGTAGTGAAGCTACTAGAATTGTACCTAAGGTATATGGGATAGGTTTTAAGTATAGGGAAAGTGTGTAAATAACCAAACTAGAAGGTAAATTTGGGAAAGAAATTTACCAGTAATGACTTGGCCAGTGGCCTCAGCTTCTTCAACGGACATCATGAAAGCCTGGCGCTTCGGCACGTTCCTCCTGGCCTGAGGAGCATTCCTTTGAACGTTCCTTTGGGCTTGATGGAACTGTCGAGGAGGTGGTGCAGCTTGTGGTCCTCTAGGTGGTGCAGGTAGTGCAAGTCTGGTAGCAGGTGCTGGAAGAGCTGGTCGTTGCTGATAGTTGTTTGCTGGCCGGGTTGCAGCAACTGAATTCTGCCTTTGAGGACAAGATCCAATGTCATGAGTGGCTGAACCGCAGATCAAGCAAAGGCGGTTGGCTCGACGGCAATCCTTCACCATATGCCTAGATCTCTTGCAGTAGTTGCAAAAAGCTGGGCTAGGACGATGAGTTGGTACTCCGGGTCGCCTCGGCACGAAGGGTGACCTGGACGTGGCTCCACCTGCCATTTGGTTGGCAGGACGCTTGACTCCTACAGAGTGAGGTCTTCCCCTCTCTTTTATCACTGCCTCGTAACTGCGGGCAGCTTCAAGGGCTTCCTCATGAGTCAAAAACTTCCCGGTGGCTAGAGCAGCCTTGATCTCGGTGTCCAAACCTTGCTGAAAACGACGGGCTCTGATCTCGTCCGTCGGTATCAGGTGTGCCGCGAATCTGTTTAAAGATTGTGTTAGCTGTGTAGTATGTGATATTAAAAATTGAACTACTGTGACAGATCTTACCGGCTCAACATAGTAAACTCAGCATCATATTCATCTACAGATTTCTCCCACATTGATCCTTGCTGTAGGTGAATAAATTGCTGTTCCATAGCGAACCTGGCGGTCACAGGGAAATATTTCGCGTCGAACTTCTCGCGAAATGTTTTCCATTCAATCGGCTGGGCCAGACGGGTTTCTTCTGCCTTCCACCAATTTCGAGCGTTGTCCGTGAGCTGTAGCTTCGCTACACGGACCCAAGCATTATCTGGCACTTGAGCTGCTGCCAGATCATCTTCGATACTTTGTGCCCATTCTTCTGCTTCGAGAGGGCTTCCTTTACCTGAGAATTGCTTTGGGTGCAAAGATCTGAATTGTTTTATTCCCGGTGCATCTGTCTCAGGACGGATCAAAAGTTGTTGTTGTCCCTCTAGCAGACTGCGGATCGCATCGAAAAGCATGGTTTGCTCAGTGGATGGTGCAGGAACAAATGGAGTGAGAGGTAGGGCTGAAGGAGTATTGTTGACGTTGGTGCTGGTGTTGTTCGGGGAATTGTTTGGGGAGTCCATAATCCTGAAGAAAAAATTTGGATTAAGGCAGATTTCAAATGAAATGATAAGATTCAAGGAATAAAGACTTGTAAGATCCAAAGAACATGAATTGTAAAGAATGTTTTAGTTGTTGTTTCTTGTGTTATATTGCTTAGGTTGTTCACGCAGACCAGAACTGCATGACAGGGATTCATACAGCTCAGACCTGTATGGGCCACCAACAAAACCTGTCACGCCCCACTTCCCAGTGTACGGCGAAGTGGACGCGACGAGGCCCGCTACGTATGTACTCAGAAATACATACGCTAAGCGTAACTAAGCAATATAAAATAATCAGAAGAGACCAAAGATGGAAAATAACAGCAACTTTTATTAATAACATTCTTTTTACAATGCATGAAATGGAAATACATCTGAACTGAAAAGCAATGCCTAAACAATGGCATAATAAAGGAAATACTGAGAAGAGCAAGTACAAAGTCTAAAGCTCTGGGTCTTCCTGGAATTCCTCCAAATCTTCACTTGTAGGCTCGGTCTCAACTTGGTCCAACGCACCTGACGACATTCAAAGAAGAGAGAAATAGAATGTCGTCAGCGAACAGGTCGCTCGGTAAGTCCCAAAGAAAAATGAAGAATGAGAGTGACAGAGTATGGTATTTTCTAAAGTTTTGTATTGTAGTATATTATGGAATATTGTTTAACGATATTGTTTGTAGCTTGGTACAGAAAGCTGTCAGTGTATACGAGGGGAGTCTCTATATGCCAGAGACTAAGGGCACGTATAGTACAAGGAACCGTTTATGCCACGGTATAACAGCAACTGAATATAGGTTAGGTGTCTTAATCTGACCACCTCATTCCACTTTTAACATCTTCCGTACCAATCTACCCCTTTAAACCCCGCGATGTCATATTTGTATTGTTATCTTGTAAACTTGTAATGATTACTTGATTGACTTTGATTGACTGATCGAAACCATGATATCAGGAAACGGTTATAACCGTAGAGTCATGTAAATGGAATACTGGAAATCATGTAAAAGGAATATCCATGGTTCGGTTCATTCAAACAGATTGTTAACTGGATTCTGGGATTCATGTATTCAAGTTGTATTGGAATATAATTGAAATATAGATTGACTTGAATTATATTCAAGTCAGAATTAGTCAGACTCTAACCCGAGTCAGACTAAAAGAAAGATAATTTGTAGTTCTTTATTTGTTAGGGGCCTTATTGTAATTTATAAAACTTGAGATGGTTTATTGTAAAAAGTAATATTGTATAGTTTGCAAAATACACCTCAAGTATTTGTTATTCATCTTTATAGTTATAATGAGTATGTATTTTATTTATGTTTTTCTAGTGAATATATCCTAATAAAATTATTAATTGATTATTTGAAATTCAGGGTATTTTAATGTAACTTTTAATCTTTGAATTTCAGGAAAAAGTGGAAATTTTATATTATAAAAAAATAGGTGTTTAAGTGATAATTATATATAATAAAACACATGAATGATTTTTAAATGAATATTTTATTTACAAAAATAATATCACTTTCCTTTAATATCGTATTTTAAACCTTTCGAGACCGAATGCTCCTTGCGGAGGTCTGAATCTCGCACTACTAGCCAGCGGGTGCACGATGAACCGTGCTATCCCTAACAGGTTTCCCAAAGATGGGTTGTAATGGCACTTTGCTCAGGTTTTATAAATACTTTTCTTTTAGGAAAACGGTTTTATAAATATAGGGTGTTTATTTGTAAAGAGTATAGTTCTCCGTATTTTAGTTATTAGGGTTTCCTAAGCCAACTAGCATATTTCTAAGGTCTAAACGATGAGTCATTAGAAGCCTCAAATCGCCTCTTCACCGTCGAATGCAGCTAGGTAAGTGCCAGGTAAGTGGGAGGCTCTCCACTACAAGTAGTGGCCCTAATTAAGTAACCACTTGCCTTCGACACACTTGTCTAGACACACAAGACAGTTTAGATAAACGATCGATGTCCATGACCAATCGTGCATTCATTTTGTATAAGTTTTATTTAGAAAAGTTACAATTTAAAGATTAAACTAAGAGTTATGAAGGTTATGGTATTTTAGTGAAAAGTCCTATAATTTCGTATTCTGTATTTTCGTTATTTATCAATTAGGGTTATAATGAGTGTGTATAAGGGTAGGTCATTACCCCGTGACTTATATTAAGTTTTGGTGAAGTTTCAAGATGAAATAAGCTGTATTAAACTTAAGGGTATTAAGGTGCAAGAATACGGTATTCATAAACGTTATCATTTCATGTGTGAAATTTTATCCAAATTGAATGAAACAAGTTTTGTTATCAAAATAACCATGATTAAGAGTGAGGGATTTAATTAGAACATTAAAATTGAACTTGATGGTATTTTTATGCAAGGAATACGGTTTTGTAAAGAACTTATCATTTCATGTGGAAAAGTGCGATTAAATTGGTTTAAGGGTGATTAATAGTCAACATGCAATAGGGTTGATAATATGTATTAGACGACAAGTGGAATTTTTAAGAAAAACCGGATCGGGAATCGGTTTGTCCGATTTCCGTCGGGTTCCAAAAAGTCGTATTTTACAATTATAGAAAAGAGAGATAGAAGGTTGGGACTTACGGGTTTAAACTCTTCTAAAGAGTAAAGAGAACTAGGGAGGAAGGCCGAGGGGTGATTACGTCGCCGGTTGCTCCAAAACGCGTCGTCGGAATTCCGTCAGAGCTTCGCCGGGAACTCGATTTCGAAGCACACTTCTTGTGGAAACTTTTGAGAGAGTGGCTCAAGATTTTGGGGGGTGAAAGGGTAGTGTGTAGGGTTGGTATTTATAGGGTTAGGCTAGGGTTAGGGTAGATGAAAAGTTAAAAATAAAAATGTGATAAAATGTAATAAAAATGTATTAAAAGTGGAGTAATTGGGGGTTTTAAAGAGCTATGGAAGTGGTATGAGGCTGAAACTTTGCAGGTGCGTAGGGAATACCAAAAGACACAACTTTCGTGTTGTGACCCTCGCCGGAATCGGCCGAATCGGGGGTGACTCGGCCGTGACTCGGTCGGATCACTGAGTCGGCCGAGTCAAGGCCGAGTTGGCCGATTCCCGACCGATTCCGGTGACCTGGATCTCCCCCGACGGATCATCTACCCTCTGCAAGTGTTACATCTTTGGGTGTAGTGGGGTTTTTGTGAGATATGCACGTGTAAACTCTTGGTATTCTAAAGGTTTTTTAAAAATCCATATTAAAAATAATGTGGGGTATGGGATTCGAACTCAGGTGGCTTGGTTCAGCAATGCAAGATATTACCAATGAGCTACAAGCTCCTTCTTGTAATTAGTGTAGAAAAATAGTTACTTAAAATGATATCAGCAGCATTAAATATCAAAGTACACTTTAAATTTAAAAACAATTTAATGTACACTAAAAATGAAATTATTTAAAAACAAAATAATTAATTATATATATCTTGTGCTCGGATTAAAATACTACTTTATGGTTTTAAAAAAAATTTTAAAAAATTTGTACAGAAAAGTGTATATGAAAATTAGGGTTGTTACAGAAACTACTGGTAACACTTACCAGTAAATCTCTAAAGCAACCTTGGCCAAGGACTTCCTGTTATAGCCAATCGAACACTGCGCAACATCAACTCCCTATACCGGGAGAGACGAAACCCCTCCTATCGCTCATCGCCTCCATGTGATTCGGGACTGTACCCCAAAGCCACCTTTTTGCACGCCCTCTTGGACGTGGTATGATAGAAATCAAAGCACAGTTGGAATCACACAAGACTCTATGATGATCTCGGGTCTACAGACTAACCTGTACCAATGTCACCAGAGAACTGCCTTCTGACGTAAGGTATAATACTATCTGGGAGTTCTCGGCGAGTCCATCCAGTGTACCCAGTCTCTACTGAGCACCCGTATATCATCTCTGATGTCAAACACCAATGGATATGGGATCATCCATCGCCCATCTGTATGGGTCGAGAAGGTATACGCTAGTCTACTCTGGTATATCGATGCCCCGTCTCGATACACCAACGACTAGGGACTTTGAAGGATGTCCTTATGGACTACCACGTCCCCACTAGTATGATCCGCATCATAGTCTAGGTAGTCAAGTACACATCCTAAGGGCTTTACCAACATGTAACAGAGAGACAATCAGTGTACACGTTAAGGTAAAGAGTAACCAGATAGCATACTATCATATCGAGCAAGAAAGTCATCCCTATATATGTCCAAGCATCCACTATGATATACATCCTATGTATAGTAATGGCCTCTAGGGCATACATATAACTAACAGATCTTTCCAAACAGAAAGATTGTGCTCTATAAAGTGGAGCACCGTTGAATTAAAAATCCAATGGTGATTAAAAAATCACCAATTTATGGACAGATTTTATACAAGGAAAGATTTCCCTGAAAATTCACCAAGAATAACAAACAGAATATCTTTTGGATTAAAAATCTAATGGTGAATAAAATTCATTAAGTGATCTAAAAGATCATGTTGGTTACAGAAACAACCAAAATCTTTCAATGAATGATTGACTAAATAAATTGATTCTTTTCTTTCTCCTATAAATAGGAGCCAAGAAGAGAAGAGGAGGATATCTTGGATTTTTGGAGAAAAAACAACAACAGAGAGAAAAAAGAAAGGAGAATTTAATTCTCAAGAGAGAAAAGAAGTTCCTTTAAGAGAAAAGAAACCCTAGGTGAGAAAGGGGAAAGATATCTAAGCTCCATAAAACAAAAAGAGAATTTAATTCTCAATTTAAGAGTTTAACTCTTCTGAATAAAAACTTAGTTCTTCTTTTGGTTGAAGATTTACAGAAGCAGATCTCCCCACAAGTTGAGAATTTAATTCTCATCGGGGAGATTCTGCCATGCAGATCCAAAACTTAAAGGGAGAATTGAGTTTAAGGGATTTAATTCCCCCAAATTCATAAGAATTTAATTCCTCCAAATAAAACTAGGGTTTAACCCTATATGAGAATTTAATTCTCCCAAATTCATAGGAATTTAATTCCTCCAAATAAAATTAGGGTTTAACCCTACATAAGAATTTAATTCTTCCACATACATAGGAATTTAATTCCTCTAAAACAGAATTAGGGTTTAAACCTACAGAGAATTTAATTCTTAAAACAAGAGACTTGAAACCCTCCATGCACGTAAAGAACTTGGTCACGTGATAACATGTGACCCTTCTCCTCAATGAGTAAAAAAGAAAGAACATGACTAGGTCACGTGCCCCCACGTGAGCCATAAAACAGATCCCTTAAAATGAGAAAGAAAAACTTGGAGGCAATGCCTCACGTGCTCCCACGTGACCCTCAAAATAAATGGAACAAAGCCAAAGGTAGAATCAATTTTGGGCGCCCTCACGTGTCCCCACGTGACCCCTTAATAAACACTTTAATAATCAATACATGGATACCCATCACGTGCCAACATGTGATGGCCTGAAAACTAAAAGTGTTTAACACTTATTTGAATATTCTGAGAAAAAAATAAATGAGGTTTGGCCCAATTCTCAGGCGCCTCACGTGACCACCCCACTTTTAGTTTAACACTATTTTGAGCATTTTGTCCCCAGTGTTTAACATCGTTTAAAAGCGCATCACGTGGGAACACGTGATCGCCAAATATATGTTAGGGTTTAACACTATTCTCAAACCAGTCTTAGCCCAAAGTGGCTAAGTCTTTCTGAGTCAAGACTCCCCTCTGATTAAACCCCGACTACATTCTTTCAAACTTGATCATTTTATATGACATTCAAAGAAAACTCCAGAGCCATGATGAATGGTCAATGCCCAATAAAAGACAAAATGTTTTCAGAGCCCCCAAACCCCTGTTTAGCATTGCTAAATAATGGGGGGGCTGAACCCAGACAAATGTTCAATAGTCCAATAAAGGGCCAACATTTCAAACCTAACTGGACTTAGCCCAAATTGGCCATAAGTCCTCAATTCAGATTTAACTGAGCCAATGTGCTCATAATCTAATTAATTGATCTTAGTTCCAAATTGGACTCCAGATCTCCCAATCAACTTTGGTTCAAGGGTACATCTCTTCACTTCTCTGATATTTGCAGTTGTAATCCTTCAACGTCTTCAGAGAGGTGACGGGTCCCGATAACCAATCATTCCATGGACTGTGGGGTCCTTACACTCAAGGACTGTGATGTCCTTAACCTCGGATTGTGGGGTCCTTAAACCCATGGACTATGATGTCCTTAACCTTGGACCGAGATGTCCTTAAACTAACAATGGACCACCATGTCCTTAAACTGGTTATCGACCACAATGTCCTTAAACTAAACAATAGAGCCCAAATGCTCTTTTGTTGGATCTAAACTATCCCGTTAAGTTGATCTTAGTCTAAAATTAGACTAATGTATCCTTAACTAACGTTTAAGTTGATCTTAGCCTCAAATGAGACTAACGTATCCTTAAACCCAACCCCCAAACCCAAATTTAAGAAAAATACGGATTTGGACTAATCCACGCCCTACGAGCGACAACATAAATTAGTCTCCGTATACAATCCACGGGCAACAAAAAAACAAAACAAACACACAGGACACGAAGTGACCATCTAGAGAAGGAGAAAGTGGTTACCGCGATGTGGTAGCGTAATTAACTGCAGGGGCTTGCGCCTACAGGGAAGAGCATCCCCACAATCAAAAACCTCTCAAATGAGGGGGAATCCGATGAAGTCTGCTACATCGGCCGCATCTGTTTAAACCTTCGATAGACGGTGCCATAACTCAACTTGGCATCTTCGGAGAGGTGGACGGATAGCACCAATTAGCATCTTCCCCAAATTCAGGCAAGACGGACCTACGCGGTCTCGTCTCCCGTGTTTCGGCGGGGAACAGTCTCATTATAAAAGGGGGGAGAATAATTCAATTCTCTTAGGATCACAGATCCATAAAGGCAAAGCCTTTCACCAAAATAAGAGATTGAAACATCTCCTATAAAATAAGAACTTTGTTCTTAGAATCTTGAGACAAAGTCTGCTATAAACGAAAATTTATTTCTCAGACCATAAAGCTGATCAAATAGCGCTTTGCGCTTTTAGACTGGCGCTCAACGCCAAGCGCACCACGTGCTCCCCACGTGTGCGCCACTGAACAAACAGCGCTTTGCGCTCATAAACTGGCGCAATGCATCCATTATCTGGTGCTTAGCGCTAAGCGCACCACGTGCTCCTCACGTGTGCGCTACCCAGCAGAAGCGCTCTACGCTCTCTGACTGGCGCAAGGCGCCAAGCGCGCCACGTGCTCCCCACGTGTGCGCTGATAGAACATAAAATGTTCTTTAAATAAAACCTTGAGCTATGATGAATGCTCAGCATTCAGTAAAAGACAAAAATATTGTCAGAACTCAAATCAACGCTCAGCATTGTCGAATGTTTAACATTTTAACTGAGTGGGTCAAGCCCAAGTTGGCCATAAACCCCTCATTCAGATTAATTAAGCCCATATGCTCATAAATCTTTTAACAGATCTTAGTCCCAAATTGGACTACATATCTTCCAACCAAAATTGGTTCAAGGGTACATCTCTTCATTCCTTTGATATTTGTCGTTGTAATCCTTCAACGTCTTCAAAGAGGTGACGGGTCCCGATAACCAATCATTCCATGGACTGTGGGGTCCTTAAACTCATAGACTATGACGTCCTTAAACTTTACAGACTATGTCGTCTTTAAACTACGGACTGTGGGGTCCTTAAACCCATGGACTACGATGTCCTTTACCTTGGACTGTGAGGTCCTTAAACTCACAGACTATGATGTCTTTAAACTCCATGGACCGTAATGTCCTTAAACTAATGGACCGCAATGTCCCTAAACTAAACAATAGAGCCCAAATGCTCTTTTGTTGGATCTAAATGATCTCATTAAGTTGATCTTAGTCTGAAATTAGACTAACGTGTCCTTAACAAACGTTAAGTTGATCTTAGTCTAAAAATTAGACTAATGTATCCTTAACAAACGTTTAAGTTGATCTTAGTCTCAAATTAGACTAACGTATCCTTAAACCCAAACCAAAACCCAAATCTAAGAAAATACGGATTTGGACTAATCCACGCCCTACAGGCGACAACAAAAATTAGTCTCTGTATACAATCCACGGGCAACCAAAAACAAAACAAACACCCACGACACAAAGTGACCATCTGGAGAAGGAGAAAATGGTTACCACGATGCGGTAGCATAATTAACTACAGGGGTCTTGCGCATGTAGGGATGAGCTTCCCCACAATAAAAAAACCCCTCAACGAGGGGGAATCTGACGAAGTCTGCTATATCGGCCGCATCCGTTTAAACCTTCGATATATGGTGTCATAAATCAACTTGGCATCTTCGGAGAGGTGGATGGATAGCACCAAATATCATCTACCCTCGGAATTCAGGCCTTGACGTCCCAACATCCCGGTCGCGTCCTTCCGGCGGGGAACAGATTCTGGCATGCCCGGTGGGACCTTTTCCTCTTTCCACTTCACAATTCGTGTATCGTGTTCACGAACGAATCGCGGTTTAATATGGTTGCCCGTGGGTTCGAAGTACTAAGATTTGGTTTTGCTCCTGTGCAGAAGAAAGAACATCAATGGCCTCTAACTGCTCCAGCTGCAACTCCAACTCCCGTTCCGCCTCATCTGGAGGAGTAACCTACGGGCCCCCAAACGGCATCCTTTTTCACAATGCCTGTGGAACAGGTGACACAGACCACTATTGGGCTATTCTTCGGGACCATGCTCCTACCGATGAGCTTCAACGCCCATGTACCATTGCAAGAAGCTCAAAAGAAGTCGGTCTTTGATCGGCTTACCACTACTACGGCCCCTCTTAACGGATCGCCCAAACCAAGCGCCTCAGTTTTCAGCATATTAGGCCAAAACTCCAACGGGCCCGCGAAGAAGCCCGCAATATCAGAAGGCGTTATCCCGAAGCAGATAGACATTCCGACTCCTGAAGTCACCAAGGCGACTTCTCCTGCTAAGGGGTCGGTCTTCACAAGACTGACTGTTTCAGCTCCCACTCCGGGTGAAGTAACTAAGGCCGTTCTCCTTGTATGAAAATCAACCTTTTGAAGATTGGCCATTCCCTCTCAGCGAGCATCTGTCTTTGACAGGCTGGCGCCAGCAACAGGCTCATCAACTTGCCGGATCCAAAATGCTCATTGCAACCCGGTGAGGCTAATAATCCCAATTATTGCCCCTATCACCAAGCAATAGGCCATCCAATTGAAGATTGCTTCGTCTTCAAAGGGTGGATTAAGAACCAATACCAACAAAGGCTCGTCTCGGTTTCAGCCCGAGAATCTGGACCGTGGTCCCGGGCATGCACGGGATACTATTGAGTTACATCGACGATTCATTAAATTGATTTCAAATACTTGAGAGTAATTAACCCAGTAGTATAGTTTAGATTACTCACCGCACGACACATACTCTCATACACTTCACTGTTCTATATCCGTGCCTACCTATTTATTTCATGTTACTGTTTATACTCATGCCTGCACATCTCGTTACATCCTGTTTACTTATTATTGTTGATATTATGACGTAGTGACGTCTAGGTTTTGCATGGCCCCGATCCTCTGTCTCTTTCGCAGGCTGATCAGGAGTATTTCCGCCGTCAGGCCGAGCAGTGAGGATCTTGTTAGTTTAGTTTTCTTTCAGCACTTTATTTCTTGATGTGAGCCCGTATTTGGGACGTACTTTCCTGATGTTATTGTTTATTGGATTTATTGCTTCCGCATATTATTTCTTGACTCGTTTATTCTGGCATATGGACATGTACTAGATAGTTTATTTTATTTTACTGTTCTTGATATCTTATAGACAACCATAATGTGGTTGTGGAGGGATGTTTCCTAACCACAGGTAGCATGGTTGGCTCTGTCACGTGCCGATCTTAGCGCACTCTCACTCTGGGAAGCGGTGCGTGACAGGGTTTGTTTGGTATCAGAGCCATAGGATTTAAGTTAATCGGGTTTGTTCTTTTGTAGTTGGGTATTGGACCCAATACACGAATCAGAAAACCCATAATTAGGAACATGTCCTGCCACATTGTTGTCGTGATCCTTGAATCTTATCTTTCTCTTGACCCTTGTCTTGACGATATGCAAATGACCTTGCATCTCGACTTAAAATCCTTTTGGTTCTCTATTGTTTCTCCCGTCCTATTATTTTGATTCTGATACTAGGAGTTGGGCGACTTGAACGGAGTTATGTGATTGTAACTATGAACTGAAGCATGGTTACAATGCGGTACTCGATTTAAGTAACTTGGAGTCCTAGTCTTGATTCATTTCCTTGATTTATGGTCGTAATATTACCTTGCTTCTCTCGGTTTCATTGCTTACCATTTTATATTTACCGCAAGCTTGAATCCTGTTTACTGTGCTTATCTTCTTCTGTACCTTGGCTTCAGATGAAGTCGTTTCTGGTATCCTACTCGTTCATGATATTCCCGTTTTAGCATTATTCGATTCTGGTGCATCCCATTGTTTTATATCGTCCAAGTTTATTGCTGCACACTCGATTTCATGTACGGCCCTGTCTTGTTGTTGGGACATACACACTGGGAATAGGAAGATCATATTTAGTAATGAGTGCAAGGATTGTTCGGTTGTTATCTGCGGACGAGAGTTATTCGCGGATTTTTTGGTGATCGATACCGGCAATTTTGATGTCGTCTTGGGAATGGATTTTCTCAGCACTTTCCACGCTCACATCGATTGTAGGGTAAAGAAAGTGATTTTACAGATTCCCGAACATCCAGAGTTTGTATTTGCTGGAGGTAGCAGTTCTGTCGGGCTAGTCGAGTTTAGGGCTAGGCCGACAAGCACCGTTCTTTCGTCGATAAAAGTTGATAAGGAGGAAGCGCCAGCAGTAGTTTGAGAGTTTATGGTTGTGTTCGAGGACATCTCGGGTTTACCACCAAAACGAGATGTGGAGTTCGCGATCGATCTTGTTCCTGGTGCAGTGTCAATCTTAAAGGCATACTATCCGATGGCACCAGTGGAGTTGGAAGAAATAAAGAAGCAGGTTACCGAATTGCTAGAAAAGGGTTGGATTCACAGCAGCAACTCACCCTGGGGAGCTCCAATTCTTCTAGTCAAGAAGAAAGATGGCACAAGGAGGATATGCATCGATTATCGAAAATTAAACCGGGTGAATATTAAGAACAAATACCCGATCCCTCGCATTGGCGAATTATTCGAGCAACTCAGTAGCGCGAGAGTATTCTCGAAACTGGATTTGCGATCCGGATATCATTAAGTCTGAGTTAAATCATAGGATATTTGCAATACAGCGTTCCGAACTCGATATGGGGATTACGAGTACTTAGTGATGCCATTCGGAGTCAAGAACGCACCGGTGGTATTTATGGACTTGATGAACCGAATCTTTTCACCGTTCTTAGACCAATTTATAGTGGTGTTCATCGATGATATTATGGTCTACTCGAGGAGCCTAGAAGAGCATGCATAACACTTGAAGATCGCACTGCAGACGTTGAGGCAAGAAAAATTATATGCAAAGATGAGTAAGTGCGAGTTTTGGCTTGTAGAAGTGAAGTTTTTGGGGCACGTCGTATCCGGAGATGGAATTGCCGTTGATCCTGAGAAGATTGCAGCAGTTCAAGATTGGCCGATTCCGAGGAATGTAGCGGAGATCAGAAGTTTTCTGGGACTTGCAGGATACTACAGAAGATTCGTGGAGAATTTTGCTCGATTGGCTAAGCCTTTGACCAAGCTTACGCGGAAAGAAGTACCATTCATTTGGATGAATAGTTGTGTGTCAGCTTTTGAGGCGTTGAAGCAAAGGTGATAAGTGCTCCTATTTTTACCATACCAGACGGTTCCGGAAGATTGGTGATTCACAGCGACGCGTCTAGGAAAGGTTTGAGATGTGTTTTGATGCAGCATGGGAAGGTTATAGCCTACACATCGAGACAGTTGAAGACCCATGAGAAAAATTACTCAACTCATGATTAGGAGCTTACAGCGGTGATTTTCGTTTTGAAGATTTGTAGACACTACTTATTGGGCGAAAGGGTCGAAGTATTCACTGATCACAAAAGCCTAAAGTACGTGTTCACGCAGAAAGAGCTTAACATGGGGCAGCGTAGATGGTTGGAGCTGATGGCTGACTATGATCTTGATCTCAAGTACCATCCGGGGATAGTTAATGTAGTGCCGGATGCGCTTAGTCGGTTGCTGGTGATTCGGATGTTGACAGCACAGAAGGAACTTATCGATGATTTTCGGAGATTCAAGTTGGAGATCGTGTTACCACATTCTTTAGGACAGTGGATGTAGCTGCAAGTACAGTCATCGTTGATCAATAATATTAAAGCAGCGCGGTCGCACGATCCAAGATTGCAGAAATTTCGAGAGCAGGTAGAAGCGGGACTTCGAACGGACTTGTTGATTCATGAAGATAATTCGTTGCGATATGGTAGCCGTTTGTGTGTGCCTAAATGAGATATTCGTGAAAAGGTTGTGAAGGAGGCACACAGTTCCGCATATTCCGTACATCTAGAGGCATGAAGATGTACCGTGATCTACGACAGCATTTCTGGTGGGAAGGCATGAAAAGGGAGATTGCTCGCTTTGTAGCGAAGTGCTTGGTGTGTCAGCAAGTCAAGGATGAACATCAAAGAATAGCTGGTTTACTGCAACCACTTCCGATTACTCAGTAGAAGTGGGAACATATAACCATAGATTTCGTAACAGCTTTACCGCGGAGTCTAAAGGGCAACAATGCAGTTTGGGTGATTGTTGATCGATTGACCAAGGCAGCTTATTTCATACCGTTTCGAGTTGATCAATCGATGGAAGCGTTAGCAGAATGGTACATGTAGGAGATTGTGAGATTGCATGGAGTACCTGTGAGTATCGTTTCCGATCGTGATACCCGATTCTTATCGCAATTCTGGAGGAGTCTACAGGAAAGTTTGGGGACACGATTGAAGTTTAGTACTGCTTATCATCCCCAGACAGATGGCCAGTCGGAGAGAACGATCCAAAGTCTTGAAGACATGTTGAGAGCTTGCATGTTAGACTTTAAGGGTTCGTGGGAGGATCATCTACACTTGGTGGAGTTTTCTTACAATAACAGCTTTCAGGCGACTATTCAGATGGCTTCATTCGAAGCGTTGTATGGTCGCAAGTGTCGCTCACCCGTCTGTTGGGACGATGTTGGAGAACGAAGATTGTTGGGACATGATCTTGTCATGCAAACAGTAGAGAAGGTTAATACTATCCGGAATCACATGAAGGCAGCACAGGATCGGCAGAAGAGTTGGGCCGATATATCGAGAAGACCTCTAGAGTTCGCTGTTGGCGATCTTGTATTCTTGAAGATATCACCGACTAGAGGAATGATTCGTTTTGGGAGCCGAGACAAGCTTAGTCCTCAATTTGTGGGGCCTTTCGAGATTATTGAGCGTATTGAAGAGGTGGCTTATCGATTGGCTTTACCACCATTTTTGGCGAATGTTCATGACGTGTTTCATGTATCTCAACTCCGTAAGTATGTTCGAGATGAGACACACGTGTAGATCATTCGGAGCTGACTGTAAGGGAGGATTTGACCTATGAGGAACGACCGATGTCGATTATTGATCGAAGAGAAAAGGTCCTTAAGAATAAGGTTATCCCTCTCGTACTTGTTTCATGGGGGAATCGCTCGCACGGAGAATCGACTTGGGAACGAGAAGACGAGATTCGACAGAAGTTTCCACACCTCTTTTCCTAGATTCATGCTTGTTTTTCTTTTCTTGTTCCGGGAATTTCAAGGACGAAATTCTTTTGTAGTTGGGTATAATGTAACACCCTAGTTCATTTATACCAATTCTGTTTTGGGTATTTCTTTATTTATGGCTATTTCTTGATTTATTGTGTTTTGGATAAGAATAGTATAATTGGTATCCGTGTTTGCATCCAACCCGACCCGCATGCTGGAAACCCGTCTTGATTCCCATTTATAATTTATCCCGACTAGTTATGAGAATCCGTGCACTTTCATGTTGAATAACTGTTAGTTATATGTATGCCCTAGAGGCCATTACTGTATATAGGATGTATATTGTAGTGGATGCTGGGACAAATATAGGGAGGACTTTCTTGCTCGACATGATAGTATGCTATCTGGTTTCTCTTTACCTTAACGTGAAAACAGATTGTCTCTCTATTACATGTTGGTAAAGCCCTTAGAATGTGTACTTGACTACCTGGACTATGATGCGGATCATACTAGTGGGGACATGGTAGTCCATAAGTACATCCTTCAAAGTCCCTAGTCGTGGGTATATCGAGACGGGGCATCGATATACCAGAGTAGACTAGCGTGTACCTTCTCGACCCATACAGATGGGCGATGGATGATCCCATATCCATCGGTGTTTGACATCGGAGATGATATACGGGTGCTCAGTGGAGACTGGGTACACTGGACGGACTCGCCGAGAACTCCCAGATGGTATTATACCTCACGTCAGATGGCAGTTCTCTGGTGACACTGGTACAGAGTAGTCTGTTGACCCGAGATCGTCATAGAGTCTTGTGTGGTTCCCACTGTGCTTTGATTTCCATCTTACCACGTCCAAGAGGGCGTGCAAAACGGTGGTTTTTGGGTACAGTCCCGAGTCACATGGAGGCAATGAGCGATAGGAGGGGATTCGTCTCTCCCGGTATAGGGAGTTGATGTTGCGCTGTGTTCGATTGGCTATAACCGGAAATCCCTAGCCAGGGTTGCTGAGATTTACTGGTAAGTGTTACCTGTAGTATCTCGAACTGTTATAGACCTCATATCGACACGACTTATCGAGCTATTGGGGTCTGACGTTTACCACCCCTAGGCAAGATATGCGACATATCAGACGATCAGACCGGACTGTACGGTAGTGTTACTGGTTGGATTCACTGGAGTGTGAGCGGGCTTGCTCGTCGATCTTCAGATCGCTCAATACCCGGATGGCCGTTACGTTTAGCAGACCGCTTGCGGCTTGTGGGTGTTTGATATGATCATCACCTGCTGCCGGCGTATTGACGAGTCTTCAGAGTCCTACACAGAGGTTTCCTGGCTCAAGCGAAACGAAATAGGAGCGCATATGAGATATGTGCGGGACCGAGAATAATGCATGTATGTGATACCGTATTCTATTCTCGCGATGAATGTGTCGAATGGTTGTATGCGATATAACCTAGTTATCGAATCAAGTGTTGATTCGATAAGCCGATACATTGGATACTAGTCGGTTATATGCGATATAACCGGATCGTTAAATCAAGTGTTGATTTAATGATTTAATGCATAATTATATATATTTGATATATTACTTTGCGATAACTAGTATCGGTTCACTTTAAATGGATTTTCTCACTCGGGTGTGCGCATTGCATATGCGATATGATTTTGTGCACTTGATTGTATCATGTTTGATGATACATGTCTTTTTTGTTAAGTGTAATGAATTAAATCTAGGTTAAGTAAATGATTAGGGTTTTCTTTTATTCTTTCATTTATATTTTCATTTGCATTTAAAAGATAAATGAGAAAAGGAAAAGAAGTGAAAAATGGTGGCTAGTTTTGTTTTCAACATGAAGCTTCATGAAGCTTTCATTAAGTCACCATTTTTGTCTCATCTCCTTAACCCTAACCATTCTTTAACCTTGGTCAATTCTCTACACTTAACTTGGGTTATGTTATGATAAGAATGGATTATTCTTTTCTTTTTTAATTGAACTTATCATATCATTTCTTCTTCTTCTTCCTTGAACAAAAGAAGAAACCTTCACTTCATCAATGGTGGATTGATGAAGAGTGTGAGAAATCCAAAACTAAAGTCTACCCACTTCCTATTTCTTCATCCTATACCTCTTGCCAAGTAGTAGAGTGTGTTTCCTTCACAAGTTTTCAAGACTTGGTGAAGGTGGAGCTCGATCTAGTGATGCTTCGACGTAGATCATCTTCGGCACGTCGTCGACGACCTAGCCCGTTCAGTCTCCGATGAAGCCGACGCTAGAGCCCGGATTTGATTTGGACAGCGGAGAGGACCTCATCTCGGAGCCGTGGAGGTGGAGCACCGGATCTACAAAGGTTGTATTTCCGTATTCTTTAGTTAAGTGTTAACTAGTTTCTTTTTCGCCTAGAAATCTAGCCGACGATCCGTAGTCTAGGGTTTCTCGGCACCATTTTTTTTTTAAATTGGCATGTTCGATGCCTTGTGAGACCTCACTAGAGTGCCTAGGATCCCTACAGTGGTATCAGAGCCTAGCTAGAACCTTAGGCGAAGTCTAGACGGAATTTGAACTCCGATCGAATCAAAACCAAAACCCTAAAATTGCTCTCTGTCCTTTTTTCAAAATCTGGGATTTTTCGCAATTAAAAATATTCAGAAAATCAAGCAGGGTTTATTAAGAATTACTGTAAATTTCGTGGGCCCAATTCAACTTTTCCACCGCGGTTCCGCGGCATGAGCAAGGCTCATGCGGCGGTTCCACGGCCGTACGGCAGACTTATTTTATGTTATTTGCACAGTAATTCTTTATTTCCAGTGCTTCCTTTTCTGGGAATTTTTAATTGTTTTTCAAGAGTTGAATTTTTCTGGAGTTGTTTTCGGGATTCGGTGTTTCGATCGGGGTATCAAATTTTGTCTATTTGCCTTTCCGGATAAATTTTAGAATATGTTAAAAAAGTTCGACCGGATATATATACCCAATTTTTCCCCTGTCGGGAAATTTCCAAGTATTGGATTTTTCCGTAGTTTAACGACATTCTAAGTAGTGCAAGTAACGCGCTGGTCCCTCTAGAAGACAACAAACCTTAACTCGATTATGTGACCGTCTTGAACTGCCCTTTGAACCTTCGGGTTTGGGGCAGTACGGCGTGCCACATGTGAGGTGTTGGCTTGACCCTTCTACGGCTGGACCGTTGGTACTGAGGCACGAACTGAATGTTGTTAGACTTATTTCATGTGTTGAGCTGTATCGGGAAAACTTGGGTGTTTGACTGTTCGATTGAAAAGTTTAACATTTTCTGTTTATCTGGAATGGGATACAACAATTAGAATTCACAAAAGTTATGTGATAACTGAATGAATGTTATAAACATAGCAGTTTAGTCTAACTTGATCGGTTGCCACGGAATTTTGATGTGATCAAAAGTCCGTCGCAATCACGTAGCGTACGCGGATACTCGCCGGGTAAACTTAATAGACATCTTCACTCCATAGCCTCGACCAAGTGACTGTAGGAGAACCCCGTCGCCGAAAGCATCCGTTCGGGTGCTCCCGGTAGCGGCGTTCCGCCTTGGTGCACTTCGTCGACGGTATCGGGGGTGCAGCCGCCTACTGAAGTTTGCGACGAGCATTCGATCAGGATGTCGGGAATCTTGTTGAATTGCCCGACTTGATATTGAAAAGTGTTTTCGATAATAAGACTAAAATGCGGGGTTTATAATTGTTAGGCATGCGATGTCTAAGTAATTCATTTGGTCAGGCATGCGATGTCTGAGGTGGTTGCGGATTCCAACTGTTGTAGTTTTACACTTTCTTTTCTGTGACCGTAAGTGTAATATGTGATATCGCCGGTTTCGTTGCTATATGTCAACGACAATTGGGATGCGCATATTTACTTACGTTGATGACATGTGATGTTATGTGTTGCTGGATATGTTATATTGGATCGTCGTATTTGAATAGCCGGGGGTTTTTATGTGAGATGAGTGTTTTTCATTTTTATTCATGTAAAAACTTGTATGTAATATTCTTTTATTGGGGCACTTCCAGGTAGCGGAAGTTGTCGCCCTTTGTATATTATTTACTTTTCCGCACTAGGATAGACCCAAGGAGGAGAGCACAAGTTACCGGGTTCTGGAGTCCAGTGGGAGACCAACTCGAGGAGTCGAGTCCGGGTCTCCTAACTCTAGAATTGGTAGGGTTGCTTGCCGCTCTCGTAGGGGTCTAGGGGTGTGGGTTGGGCTATTTATCGCGACCGTGGAATCCGTGTTTTATACTGGCTCGTATTGAAAACACGGACGTCCTAGTATATCCAATATTTCATATGTTTCTTCTGCTGCGATATCTGTGATGTGATCATGTGATGTTCTGTGATAGATACAGTATATAGTATATATGATATATTATATAGACGTTACTTATGTTTTACACTCCCGCTAGCCCTGCCTCGCTCTGCCGATAGTTACCTAACCTAACGGTGCACGAGGGGACATCGAGGCGAATGCGGATGGCATAAGTGTACGTCGTATTTATCTGTGATGTTTAGGTACTTAAATGATGGGACTTTATTAATATGATTAATGAAATAAAAGAAACCTAAGATGTTGTAGAATCGAATTTCAAAATAAAACAGGTAGCTACAGTTCTTGCTTTGCACAGCGGTATATGTGATATATCCTGCACCTTATTCGATAAGGAAAGGACCGAGATCCCTTCACCGGGAGTGACTCCTTTAGCAATAACTGGCAGATGCTACACACTCGGTTTGTTTTTTTGATTGCTTTTAATTGTTTTTGCTTTGCACAGTGATATATATGATATATCCCGCACCTCATTCGACGAGGAAAGGACCGACGATCCCTTCACCGGGAGTGACTCCTTTAGCAAAACTAGAAAAGCCTCAAAAGCACTCCATTTTAAAATTCATTCGATCCTACAACGATATCAAGTTCATTACGCAATAGGTTTTCATAAAAAACCTGTCGTAGCCCTCCGTCATTTCAGATAAGTAGTAGTTAGTATTCGTGCTGCGTTTGTTGGCCTTTGTCAAGGCGCAGTGTGCGGTAGCTAACTGGTGCTTATCTGCTTATGCATATGATGCAGATTGAGTTAGGGTAGTCGTGCGACCTTGTTGGCCTTTGTCAAGGGCCGTGCGGGTGGGTTTAATTCAATCAGGAAATGACGGGTTGAACTTGACTAGCATCCTATGGTTTGTTGGCCTTTGTCAAGGTCATAGGAGGTTAGGGGCAAAATATTATCGGGAATTTCAAGTGTTGAGATTTGCAATGAGATTGCATACCTTCTATGAGATAGTTGGATCCCGATACCCGCTGCGAGTAATTGTTACTCCTGGGAGAGTTTTACACATTGCAATTAGCCGATCAAGTAGGTGTCTAGAAAGGTGTCAACGGGGTTACGCCTCTGGGAAAACGAGGTTTACATTAATTAGGTTCGTGCGAAAGCACGGGGGACCTCCCTCAAAGTACCGACACTGGCCTGGCTGAAAGATTGGCGAACTTGTAGTGTGTAATTAATCCCGGCTAGTCTTTCCTTTTAGGGTTTGAAGGAAGATTTGATAAAAAGCAGTGGGAGCCATCCTGATTAGATAAAATAATAACCAATCTGATCTTGCAAGAGCGCACGCTGAGTGTTTTCTTCTCTCTCTCTCCAGGTAGCGACCATGTCACGCCTTAATCAAGATAATAATACGGATTATTGACCGAACCCGCTTGTTATATTGAGCTGGGGAACGTTGGTCCCGCTCCACCTTATAATTGTTATAAGACAGAGCAGGAAATTGGGGATTACCAGAATTCCCGTGCCGCCCAAACGAAGAGAGTGCATGCTGATGCATCATCTTCGGGTGTGTTCTTTATACAGAACTGTTTCTCAGTATCCTCCGCATCCTTGGTATATGATACCGGATCAGGATCCCAGATATGTAATCTGTTACATAGGGCTACAAAAGGGTAGAAAAACTGAGAACGGGTGATAAGTTTCATGAGACAGAAAACGGGGCAAGTGTTGCAGCCAGGTCTGTTGGTCACTGTCACCCTGTATTACCTGAATACATTGATTCTGAACAAATGCTATTAGATACCGAACCTGATATACAAAATCATATCAGTCTCTTTATTAGTAAAGAAATGATATAATTTTGTATTCTTGGATAATGTTTTGAATATTTCCTATATCAAAAGTTGATCGGTTCAGGCACGTTGTCTAAAAGCATTAATGTTCTAAATCAAACTACAGTTCTTAGTATACGGAACGCACACAAGAAGAAGAGTTCAGAAATGAACGAATTCTTCTTGAGGTATTGTAGACTAGGTCAGATCAATGTGACCCGACTAGCTAGAGTTACATATAGATGCATATTTAAATCAGTTTGAATTTACATCTTGTGAAACTTGCCAGTCATGTCACAAAGATAAGATGACCAAAGCTCTGTTTATTGGAAACAGAGAAAGAGTTAGTGAACTCTTGGGACTGATACATGATGATGTATGTAAGGTCTCCTGTCTACACATGCCAGGACTGATTCTTTATACTTCGTTATATTCTCTGATAATCTCTCAAGATTCAGTCATATGTTCCTGTTGAAACATGAGTCCGAACCTTTTGAGATATTCAAAGAATATGATTTAGAAGTAGAGAACCGAAATACGGGTATAAGTATTATGTCCTTTGATGTGATCGAGGAGGAGAATACTTGAGCACGGAAATCCTGGACTATTCTAAAGGAGAATGAGATTCTCTCTCAGCATTACTCCTCCGTATACACCATTGCACGATGGTATGTCGGGGCGGAGCAGATACACCCTATTTGATATGGTGTGCTCTATGATGAGTACTACTGAGTTACCTTTTTCCTTAGGGGGTTATGCACTTGAGAAGTCGCATACCTATTGAATAGGGTTCCAATCAAATCAGTTGCCTACCGCTTCATATGTGATATGGAATGGGAAGAGCCCATGTCTTAAGTTAGTTAAGATTTGGGGTTGTCCAGCCTATGTCTAAAAGCAAAATCTGGACAAGCTCGAGGCAAGGTCTGTAATGTAGAACTGGAAAGGTTCCAGCTATACAAACTACAGCAGATGATTTGGTAGAACCAAAGGATTCAGTAGATTCCAACGAACCTCAGCCTCTCCGCCGATCTAGTAGGGTTCCTCACCCACCTGAGAGATACTTCGGTTTCTCTATGACAGTGGGAGCGAGGATTTCATCATGAGATGATGACCCAACTAGTTTCGAGCTGGCCATCAGGAGTAAGACTCTGTAAGAATGGCTGGATGCTTAGCGATCTGAGATGGAATCCTTATACACCAACAAAGTATGGACTTTAGTTGCTATATCTGAAGGGTTGAATCCCCATCAGGAGCAAGTATATCTTGAGAAGATTACTTGGTGTACATGGAAAAGTTGAGACTTTCAAAGCTAGACTTGTTAAAGGTTTTCGTCATCGACCAGGCGTGGATAATGATGAAACCTTTTCCAGTACCTATGCTTAAGTCCATCCAGATCCTACTTGCCACGGCTACATACCATGACTACGATATCTGGCGGTTGGGTGCCATGACTGCTTTTCTAAATGATGTTTTAGAAGAGTGCGTCTATAAGTACACAGCCAGAGGTCCTCGTAGACAGTGGGAGCAGCGGAAACGTGTGCAAGATGTTTTATATGATAAAGCAGGTATCGCGGAGTTGGAACATCTGTTTTGATGAAGTAGTCAAAGAGTTTGACATCATCAAAATGGTAGATGAACCTTGTATATACAAAAAGGTAGTAGGGAGTATGGTGGTGATCCTCGTAGAGTACGTGGATAACATACTCTTGATAAGAAAGGAGATTCTTATGCTACGCTCGATCAATCTCCGTATATCACAAAGATTCTCCGTGTAGGATCAAAATGATACCTACTAAATCCTGGATTTTGGATCTATGAGATAGATCTAATTGGATGTTAGAATACTCACTAGTTGTAATGAGATGGTATCAATCGATCCTGGGGAGAATCACTGGAAGGGTTCCAGGGTGATAAAGACGACTGAATGTCAGTCCCAGGCATTGTCTTTACCCTCAGTAAAGGGACGGTATGTTGGAAGAGTTCCAAGATAGATACCGTGGCATACTAGACGATAAAGGCAAGATACATCGCTACTTAAGATGCTACCATAGAGGCTGTTTGGGTGTATATCGGTTCATGAGATGAACTAAGTTCCTTCCATTGTGTGACAATGGAGTTGTGGCTTAAGCCAAGGAACGTAGGTCCCATCAGTGATCCAGACATATTCTAAGGCAGTATCACCTGATCATGGAGATGGTTGATCTCCAGGCTGATCGAGGTTAGGAGAGCAGACTCAGAGGACAACACGGCGGATCCACTCACAAAGGCCTATTCCCAGAGAGAGACTTTTATGAGATGGTTGAGTATGAGATACTACAACCACTGCTACAGATGGCCCTAGTGCAAGTGGGAGATTTTTAGTTATATGTATGCCCTAGAGGCCATTACTGTACATAGGATGTATATTGTAGTGGATGTTGGGACATATATAGGGAGGACTTTCTTGCTCGACATGATAGTATGCTATCTGGTTGCTCTTTACCTTAACGTGTACACAGATTGTCTCTCTATTACATGTTGGTAAAGCCCTTAGGATGTGAACTTGACTACCTGGACTATGATGCGGATCATACTAGTGGGGACATGGTAGTCCATAAGTACATCCTTCAAAGTCCCTAGTCGTGGGTATATCGAGACGGGGCATCGATATACCAGAGTAGACTAGCGTGTACCTTCTCGACCCATACAGATGGGCGATGGATGATCCCATATCCATCGGTGTTTGACATCGGAGATGATATACGGGTGCTCAGTGGAGACCGGGTACACTGGACGGACTCGCGGAGAACTCCCAGATGGTATTATACCTCACGTCAGATGGCAGTTCTCTGGTGACACTGGTACAGAGTAGTCTGTTGACCCGAGATCGTCATAGAGTCTTGTGTGGTTCCCACTATGCTTTGATTTCCATCTTACCACGTCCAAGAGGGCTGCAAAACGGTGGTTTTTGGGTACAGTCCCGAGTCACATGGAGGCAATGAGCGATAGGAAGGGATTCGTCTCTCCCGGTATAGGGAGTTGATGTTGCGCTGTGTTCGATTGGCTATAACCGGAAATCCCTGGCCAGGGTTGCTGAGATTTACTGGTAAGTGTTACCTGTAGTATCTCGAACTGTTATAGACCTCATATCGACACGACTTATCGAGCTATTGGGGTCTGACGTTTACCACCCCTAGGCAAGATATGCGACATATCAGACGATCAGACCGGACTGTACGGTAGTGTTACTGGTTGGATTCACTGGAGTGTGAGCGGGCTTGCTCGTCGATCTTCAGATCGCTCAATACCCGGGTGGCCGTTACGTTTAGCAGACCGCTTGCGGCTTGTGGGTGTTTGATATGATCATCACCTGCTGCCGGCGTATTGACGAGTCTTCAGAGTCCTACACAGAGGTTTCCTGGCTCAAGCGAAACGAAATAGGAGCGCATATGAGATATGTGCGGGACCGAGAATAATGCGTGTATGTGATACCGTATTCTATTCTCGCGATGAATGTGTCGAATGGTTGTATGCGATATAACCTAGTTATCGAATCAAGTGTTGATTCGATAAGCCGATACATTGGATACTAGTCGGTTATATGCGATATGACCGGATCGTTAAATCAAGTGTTGATTTAATGATTTAATGCATAATTATATATATTTGATATATTACTTTGCGTTAACTAGTATCGGTTCACTTTAAATGGATTTTCTCACTCGGGTGTGCGCATTGCATATGCGATATGATTTTGTGCACTTGATTGTATCATGTTTGATGATACATGTCTTTTTTGTTAAGTGTAATGAATTAAACCTAGGTTATGTAAATGATTAGGGTTTTCTTTTATTCTTTCATTTATCTTTTCATTTGCATTTAAAAGATAAATGAGAAAAGGAAAAGAAGTGAAAAATGGTGGCTAGTTTTGTTTTCAACATGAAGCTTCATGAAGCTTTCATTAAGTCACCATTTTTGTCTCATCTCCTTAACCCTAACCATTCTTTAACCTTGGTAAATTCTCTACACTTAACTTGGGTTATGTTATGATAAGAATGGATTATTCTTTTCTTTTTTAATTGAACTTATCATATCATTTCTTCTTCTTCTTCCTTGAACAAAAGAAGAAACCTTCACTTCATCAATGGTGGATTGATGAAGAGTGTGAGAAATCCAAAACTAAAGTCTACCCACTTCCTATTTCTTCATCCTCTACCTCTTGCCAAGTAGTAGAGTGTGTTTCCTTCACAAGTTTTCAAGACTTGGTGAAGGTGGAGCTCGATCTAGTGATGCTTCGACGTAGATCATCTTCGGCACGTCGTCGACGACCTAGCCCGTTCAGTCTCCGATGAAGCCGACGCTAAAGCCCGGATTTGATTTGGACAGCGGAGAGGACCTCATCTCGGAGCCGTGGAGGTGGAGCACCGGATCTACAAAGGTTGTATTTCCGTATTCTTTAGTTAAGTGTTAACTAGTTTCTTTTTCGCCTAGAAATCTAGCCGACGATCCGTAGTCTATGGTTTCTCGGCACCATTTTTTTTTAAATTGGCATGTTCGATGCCTTGTGAGACCTCACTAGAGTGCCTAGGATCCCTACAATAACTGCATTATATCTGACATCTGTATTTTTCAATATAACATACAAAATCAAATAAAATATTTTTAAAATATCTTGCATGACTTGTATCATACCCCTAACCCTATTTTAGCATCTATACATCGCTTTCTTGTCCCGTTCAGTGAAACGGACTCGTTTGGATAGCTGCGTGCACGCTACGTGCATCCGTTCTTGGGGGTATGCATTTTCGTTATCCGGATATGCTATTTTGGTTTTGCTTGATACGTATATTATCCGTATTTTCAAACCGTAATTTTAGACCCGACCCAGACGTGTTTTGGAGTATTTTTGCATTAACTTGAAAACTCAAATTTACCTAATATTATATTCATTATATATAATCTGTTCATTATATAAGCATAGGTAAAATTTTGTAACTAAAAATATTTTTAATATATTTCCTAAATCTTAAAAAATCCTTATCCCTGCCCCTTTATCTCTATATTAAATATTTTTGAAACCCATACTCAACCCACGTCCCTCTCTCTCTCTCTCCTCACTTCTTCTTCCCTCTCGTGAAACCTTACCCACGCCCGAGCCATCCCCTCGTCGCCGCTCCACGCTCGACCTCTCCTCCCTCTTCCTCTTCTCCTCGCCTTCCCGAGCCTGCAAAACCTGAGCACCCCGACCATAAAACCCTGCAAGAACCGAGCCCTAAGAACCTACAGCCTTCACATTACCCTCGCCTGCACGACCACGTCGCCGGAGCTCTGACCTCCATCGTCGCCATCCCCATCACCACGACCTCATCTCCTCCTCCCTGCACCCCGACCAGAACCCGCACACCAGACCCCGGCGATCAAGAACGCCCATTGCCCCATTGCCGGAAACCATCACCTGCACCTCGCTGGAGCCGTCCCATCGCCGATGATCCGGACAACCCAGTTGACGTCCCCAGCCAGCGTGGTCGTGTTCATGCTTTGCCTGGTCCATCTCTGTATGCCTGTGTGTATATTGTGACATTTATCGAAGTCGAACGCGCCGTACGCACCCCGTATTGAGATCCGATCAGGCAAGTTTATCTTGCTACATGCTATGATATATATTTTGCATCCCTATGAATAAAAATATCACATGTTTACTGCATTGTACATCCATGTTACTGTTTTTCTGTTTTCGGATAGTCGTTCGTATCCGTATCATTTATTACATATCTAGTTGCATCCAAGTTTAGCTTGCTACATACTATATTATTATACTTGCATCTATATGAATAAAAATATTACATGTTTATTACATTGTGCATCCATGTTTTACCGTTTTTCCGATAACCGTTCGTATCCGTGTTATTTATTATATATCTAGTTGCATGCCATATCATATTATATCATGTTACCGTTATATTAGTACCCCATGCTTGATAATGTGCATCCTACGTAGTCATGAAGTTGTAGATGTAATCCCTGATAGATATTTGTGCATCCGTGTTTTACTGTGCATCCGTACTTTTATCATGCATCCGTACTTGCTACAGTTTTATTATGAGCATCCATTTGATACACTATGCACTACCTGACGTGACCTGATACACTACCACTTGACTTGATACCTGATATTATTTCTAATGCCGACAATCCTGACTTATGTCCCGATGGACGTATCCTGTTGTCTATTCAGAAAAACCTGTACCTGCTTGATCCTGTGTTGCATTAGCTTCATATTTATCGATACCTGACTTGAACATATAACCTTGGGGGTAAAGAGAAATCAATGATGAAACCTGACTTCTAACTCAACAGTTCAACGCTTATACTGATCAGTTTTGAGGGCGAGGCCAGCCCTGGGATGATGATGCGGACATCATTCATCTGTACATGTTTCCTGTTTTGTGCTTAGCGGCACGTCTCAGTTTCAGCTCGAGAATCTGGACCGTGGTCCCGGGCATGCATGGGATACTATTGAGTTACATCAACGATTCATTAAATTGATTTCAAAGACTTGAGAGTAATTAACCCAATAGTATAGTTTAGATTACTCACCGCACGACACATACTCTCATACACTTCACTGTTCTATATCCGTGCTTACCTGTTTATTTCATGTTACTGTTTATACACATGCCTACACATCTCGTTACATCCCGTTTACTTATTATTGTTGATATTATGACGCACTGACGCCTGGGTTTTGCATGGCCCCGATCCTCTGTCTCTTTCGCAGGCTGATCAGGAGTATTTCCACCGTCAGGCCGAGCAGTGAGGATCTTGTTAGTTTAGTTTTCTTTCAGCACTTTATTTCCTGATGTGAGCCCGTATTTGGGACGTACTTTCCTGATGTTATTGTTTATTGGATTTATTGCTTCCGCATATTATTTCTTGACTCGTTTATTCTGGCATATGGACATGTACTAGATAGTTTATTTTATTTTACTGTTCTTGATATCTTATAGACAGCCGTAATATGACTGTGGAGGGATATTTCCTAACCACAAGCAGCATGGTTGGCTCTGTCACGTGCCGATCTTAGCGCACTCTGGGAAGCGGGGCGTGACAAGTCCCTTCCCTCCATCTATGCCCTGTTCATATTGAACTTCAATATGAACAGTATTGAAGTTATACTTCCTGAGCTTCTCAACATGTTGAGGATGGCAGAGGGCACCTTGCAAAAGGGAAAGGAAACACCTGCTCTGATTGTTGGAAGATCTTCTTCTTCAAGATCCAAGGCCAAGGCCAAAGGGAAGAAGAAGAAGGCCCCTACCAAACCGATGGGAGATGTGCAGAAGTTGGTGGGAAAGGGAAAAGAAAAGATGGGAAGGGCAGCCACAAAGGATGAGTGCTTCTATTATATGAAGAAGGGTCATTGGAAGAAGGACTGCAGGACCCTAGAGGCCAAGAATCAGGACACAAAACAGGTTGTGGCTTCGACTTCAGATGTGTTCGTGGTTGAAAACTGCTTTTCTATAAACTCTACTTCCTGGGTATTGGATATCGGATCAGAATCTCACATCTGTAATTCTTTGCAGGCGCTGAGAAGCCGTAAGGTTTTAAGGAAAGGTGATATGAGCCTCATGGTTGGCAATGGAGCCAGTGTGGACGCAGTTGCAGTAGGAGAATATCACCTTGGATTGGCGAGTGGACATATTTTTTTGTTACATAACTGTTTTTGTGTACCCAGTATGGTTTGTAATATTATATCAGTATCTTTATTATCAAATGAAGGATATAATTTTGTACTTGTAAGCAATGTTATCAACATTCACCTGAATCATGAAATGGTTGGGTTGGGTACACTAAGCAACGGAATATACATTCTCAATCAACATCGAGTTTTCAACGTCCAAAACACACTAAAAAGAAAAGCTCCGAAATCAAACCAAGCTTTTCTATGGTATTGTAGACTCGGTCATATCAATGAAACACGACTGACTAAATTACATAAGGAAGGATACTTAGATCCGTTTGAGTATCAATCATATGCAACTTGTCAATCATGTATCATAGGAAAGATGACAAAAACTCCGGTCACTGGACACGGAGAAAGAGCCACTGTGCTCCTGGGACTCATACACAGCGACGTGTGTGGGCCAATGTCTACACATGCACGAAGTGGCTATTCCTACTTCATTACTTTCACAAATAATTTCTTTAGGTATGGACATGTATTCTTAATGAAATATAAATCCGAGGCTTTTGAGAAATTTCAAGAGTATAAGAATGAAGCGGAAAAGCAAACCGACAAAAGTATCAAGATACTCCGTTCCGATAGGGGCGGAGAATACTTAAGTGCCGAGTTCCTGGAATACCTAAAAGAGAATGGAATTCTCTATCAGCTAACTCCTCCATACACACCACAACACAACGGTGTATCAGAAAGACGAAATCGCACCTTACTTGATATGGTACGTTCCATGATGAGTAATGCTAAGTCACCGCCCTCCTTCTGGGGTTATGCACTGGAATCTGCTATATACCTATTGAACAAGGTTCCAACTAAGTTTGTGCTTACCACTCCATATGAAATGTGGAGTGGGAAGAAACCCTGTCTTAAGTATTTAAAGATATGGGGATGTCCTGCCTTTGTCAAAAAGGTTCATCCGGACAAACTCGAGGCACGTTCAGTACTATGTAAGTTTATAGGATACCCCAAGAATTCTAGGGGGTATTATTTGTATCACGCTGAAGAACAAAATGTCTTTATTTCTCATCATGCCCGCTTCATGGAAACTCAATTTCTCGAAAAAGAGATAAGTGGGAGCGCGATGGAGCTGGAAGAAATTCCAGAACCTCAGACTATTACTGTAAACTTAGTAGAACCCGAGACTTCAATGGAACAGGACGTACCCATGCCACTCCGCAGATCTAGTAGGCTATCTCATCCGCCCGAGAGATACTACGGTTTTCTCGTATACAGGGATCAAGAAGATTGCATCATCGACGATGATGAGCCCGCTAGTTTTCAGCAAGCCATCACGAGTAAAGACTCGGTGAAGTGGCTAAATGTTATGCGAACCGAGATGGAATCCATGTACATAAACAAAGTCTGGACTTTGGATTTTGCTCCTACTGGGGTAAAACCCGTAGGGTGCAAATGGATCTTCAAAAATAAGATTGGTGTAGATGGTCAAGTAGAAACCTACAAAGCTAGACTTGTTGCTAAAGGTTTTCGTCAAAGACCTGGATTGGATTATGACGAAACTTTTTCACCAGTGGCTATGCTTAAATCCATTACGATCCTACTTGCCATTGCTGCCTTCCATGACTATGAGATCTGGAAGATGGATGTTAAAACCGCCTTTCTAAATGGAAGTTTAGAAGAGTGTGTTTTTATGAATCAACCAGAGGGCTTCATAAACAGTGGGAGCAGTGGAAAAGTGTGCAAGTTGCTTAAATCCATTTATGGATTAAAGCAGGCATCGCGGAGTTGGAACATCTGCTTTGATGAGACGGTCAGAGAATTTGACTTTATCAAAATATAGATGAACCTTGTATTTATAAGAAGATTGTAGGGAGAGCTGTGGTATTCCTCATTTTATACGTTGATGACATTCTCCAGATAGAAATGATATTTCTATGCTACAATCGGCCAAGTTGTTCTTGTCACAGAAGTTCTCTATGAAAGACCTGAGGGATGCCTCATACATTCTGGGGATTAAGATCTTTCGTGACAGATCTAAAAGAATGTTGGGACTTTCGCAGTTGAGGTACATAAACACCGTACTAAAGAGGTTTAGTATGAAAGATTCTGAGCGCGGCAATTTGCCCGCTTATCACGGAATCACCCTCTCCAAAGACATGTTTCCCAAGACTGATGAGGAGAGGGCTCGCATGAGCATAGTACCCTACGCTTCGGCGGTAGGGTCAATAATTTATGCGATGTTATATACCACACCAGATGTAGCTTACGCACTCAGCGTGGTAAGCAGGTATCAGTCTGACCCCGGTGAGAAACATTGGATAGCAGTTAAGAATATTCTTAAGTACTTGAGAAGGACTAAAGAGATGTTTCTGGTGTACGGTAATAGGGACCTCCAGATCGAGGGTTTTACCGACTCTGGCTTCCAAAGTGACAAGGATAACTCTAAATCTGTCTCGGGTTATGTGTTCACCCTCAACGGAGGGGCGGTCTATTAGAAGAGCTCCAAACAGGATACCGTAGCAGACTCGACAATGGAGGCTGAGTATATCGCTGCGAGCGATGCCACAAAAGAGGCAGTCTGGATCAGGAAGTTCGTTTCTGAACTTCAGGTGGTTCCATCCATTGCTAATCCAATACCTTTGTATTGAGATAACAACGGAGCCATGGCTTTGGCAAAGGAACCACGGTCCCAACAGAAATCCAGACATATCTTGAGGCAGTATCACCTGATCAGGGAGATCGTGGATCGCCAAGAGATCATGGATCGCCAAGAGATCGAGATACGGAGAGTGGACACAAAAGACAATACGGCAGATCCATTCACCAAGGACATCCCTCAAATCCAGTTCGAGAGACTGTTCGAGATGTTGGGCATGCGGTACGCTAGCTACTGGGTTTAGTGCAGACGGTGGGTACTCATTGGCCAATTACAGGCCTTAGTGCAAGTGAGAGATTGTTGTATATGTATGCCCTAGAGACCTTCATTGTACAGGATGTTAGGGATATATATGTACATGACAATCTTGCTTGATATGATAGTATGCCATTTGGTCTGTCTTTATCTTAACATGTGATGTGTTTTATTTTGTGTTTCATATCTTGTATACATATTGATAAAGCTCGTAGAATCTTTGCCTGACTACCTGCGTTGTGATGGCGATCATACTTATAGGAGCTGGATAGTCAAAAGGAACATCCTTAAAAGTGTTCCTAGTCATAGGAGTATCGAGACTAGGCATCATTACTCCAGAGTAAACTAGTGTATACATATCTAGACCCTGACGGGGGGCGATGGATTGATCCCGTAACCATTAGTGAGGTGCACCTAAGATTGTATACAGGTGCTCACTGGGTGTGAGTACACCGGACTGGACTCGCCGAGAACTGACGAGTTAGTATTATGCCTAGCGTCGGATAGGAGTTCTTAGATGACATGAGTGCAGATAGTCTGTCGACCTGAGGTCGTCATTTGTCTCGTGTGAGTTCCCACTGTGCTTTGATTACTACGCTATCACGGCTCAAAGGATTCGTGCAAACAGGTTTTAGTTGGGTACAGTCCTGAGCCACATGGAAGCAGTGAGCGACTGTTAGGGATTCGTCTCTCCCGGTATAAGGAGTCGATATCGCGCCGTGATCGGTTGTTCATTACCATAAGTCCCTAGCCAGGGCCGATTGAGAATCACTGGTGGTCGGACCAGTAGATTCTCGGACGGTCTTGAGCCACACCGACACGACTTGTCTAGTTATTAAGGGTCTGACGTTTTCCGCCCTCCTAGACCTTACATGCGATGCTCTCAGATGAACAGATCGGACTGCACGGAGATTTTCACGGATAGTCTCAGTAGGGGTTTCGGATGAGTTCGCTCGTCGACCTCCTTTTCGACATGTACCTGAGTTGTTGTTACGTACAGCTAGTGCCACGTACTGTCGAGTACTGACGAACTTATGGTTAAACCCACTGCCAGCGACGAACTTATGGTTAAACCCACTGCCAGTGTACTGTCGAGTCTTTAGAGTCCCACACAGAGGGTTTCCTTGGATCAGGTGAGACGATGTAGAGGCCATATGGTCTTACGGCAGAGTTTCGATCACATACGTATACTGGCTATACGTATGAAGTTCGGACGGACAATACTAGTGGGCTTTGGTTTAAGCCGGATCCTAGTATTGTATTATTGGATTTTTTATCGTCTCGGTGTATCCGTATTTTTCGGAATACGGATACGAGTATGTATATACGGTGAGGGCATTCTTGTAATTTTATAAGAATGAGCTTCTAGAAGAAGACACCTCATTATTGATTTATCCTCTTTTTTTAAAGGATTAATGAGGTGGAAATTAGGAGATATTTGAGGAATGGGTTGCAAGCATGGCTTTGTATATTGTTTATTCATTTGGAGTTCTTATTCAAGCATGGTTGATTATTTTGAGACTAAAATAATCCATGCTTGAATGATTGTCACAAGACTTAGCCATTCTCTCATCCCATTCTCAAGATCATTCTCATATTATCATTCTCGCTCCTAGGTTTTCCTCTCCTCCTCCCTCAAGCTCATCCTATCACATGAGTTGTGAATCAATGAGTATTGAGACAAATTAATCCAATACATATTCTCTACTTCTATTTAGTAGTCTTCATTTGCAAGTTGGATCACTAAATTACTTCATTTGAGGTTGGAGCTTGACCATAGGCCCTCGGGTGGATCTTTCTTCGACACCAAGGAGACCGGCAACCGAGTTCACTTAAAGCTTTGGAGGAGCCAAGGAAAGGAGATCAAGAAGAAGATTGAACCAAGGAGCAAAGAACCACTTGAAGACCCGAAGGACTTGACACGAGGGTATAACACTTTAACCGAGTAGTTAACGCCCTCTTGTAGTTTAGTTTTTGCTAGTTAAGGTTTAATCAAGATCCCAAAGTGGATAAAGTCTATGTTGCAAAGCAAAACATGATCTTTTGATGTGAAAAAATCGTTTTTGATGTATTCCGCCTCCCCACGAACACGTGGGGTATGCTACATAGACTTACACGTTCATCATTGCTATCCAGTACTTCTTCCATGGGTTTGACTGATACATGCTTACAACGCTCAGTAGTAAGCTATATCTGGTCTGGTGCACAACATCGCATATATTATAGAGCCTACCGCAGAAGCGTAGGGTATAATAGACATGCGATCCCTTTTCAAATCAGTCTTGGGAGATATCTCTTTGGAGATGGTGATTCCGTGACAAGCCGGTAAATTAACGCGCTTTGAATCTTCAAAACTGAATCTTTTCAGTATGGTGTCGATGTACCTTGACTGTGAAATTCCCAATATCCGTTTAGATCTATCACGATAGATCAGGATCCCCAGAATGTAGGAGGCATCACCCAGGTCCTTCATGGAGAACCTTTGTGACAAGAATCCTTTGACTGATTGTAGTATAGGAATGTCATTTGCTATCAGGAGAATGTCATCGGCGTACAAGACGAGGAATACCACAGTTCTCGCTACAATTTTACTATAGATGCATGGTTCATCTGGATTTTTGATAAAGTCGAATTCCTTGAACGTCACATCAAAACAGATGTTCCAACTCCGCGATGCCTACTTTAATCCATAAATGGATTTAAGCAATTTGCACACTCTTCCGCTGCTCCCACTCTCTAAGAAACCCTCCGGCTGATCCATATAAACATACTCTTCCAAATTTCCATTCAGAAAAGCGGACTTTACGTCCATCTGCCAAATTTCATAATCGTGGAAGGCAGCAATGGCAAGAAGGATCTGAATGGATTTGAGCATAGCCACTGGAGAAAAGGTTTCATCATAGTCTAAACCAGGTCTTTGACGAAAACCTTTTGCAACAAGTCTAGCCTTATAGGTTTCAACCTATCCATCTACACCAATCTTCTTTCTGAAGATCCATTTGCAGCCTATGGGTTTTACCCCTTCTGGATTAATGTCCAAAGTCCATACTTTGTTGGTATACATGGACTCCATTTCGGTCCGTATTGCATCCAGCCATTTTACCGAGTCTCTATTCTGAATGGCTTGCTAGAAACAAGTTGGCTCATCATCGTCGATAATGCAATCCTCTCTATCCCCGTCTATGAGAAAACCGTAATATCTCTCAGGCGGATAAGACTGCCTACTAGTCCTGCGGAGTGGCGCGGGGATGTCCGGTTCTTTCGAAACTTCTGGTTCCACCATGCTTTCAGTAATAGCTTGTGGTTTTGGAATTTCTTCTAGTTCTATTGCGCTCCCACTTATTACTTTTTCAAGAAATTGAGTTTCCAAAAAGTGGGCATGCCGAGAAACAAAGACCTTTTGTTCCTCTGCGTAATAGAAAAGATACCCCCTGGAGTTCTTTGGGCATCCCTAAAACTTACACTGTACTGAACGTGCCTCGAATTTGTCTGCATGCTGTTTTTTTACAAAAGCTGGACATCCCCATTTCTTTAGATACTGAAGATAGGGTTTCTTCCCACTCCACATCTGATATGGTGTGGTAGGCACAGACTTAGTAGGAACCTTGTTCGAAAGATATGCAGCTAATTCTAGTGTATAACCCCAGAAGGATCACGGCAACTCAGCGTTACTCATCATGGAACGTACCTTATCCAGAAGGGTGCGGTTTCACCTTTCCGATACACCGTTGTGTAGAGGTGTGTATGGAGGAGTAAGCTGAAAGAGAATTCCATTCACTTTTAAGTAATCCAGGAACTCGGCACTTAGGTATTCACCACCTCGATCAGATGTAAGTGTCTTGATAGTTTTGCTGGTTTGTTTTTCCACTTCATTCTTGTATTTCCGAAATTTCTCAAAGGCCTCGGATTTATATTTCATTAAGAATACATGTCCGTGTAACAACTCCAATTCTTGTGTACATAAAATTGATTAAAAGTTAATGTATACTTGGGGTATTTACATTTCCTGTGAGTACTATAAGTATTTGAATTATTTTTGAACAGTAAGAAAGAGCTTGTAGATCACTGGTAAAGCCTTGCACTGCTGTTACTAAGCACCAGAGTTCAAATCCCATCAGCCACATTATTTTTTAATTAGTTTTCTTTTAAATTTTTAGAAGCTCATGCATAACTCGTAAAAACCAAAAGTCACATATAAAACAAACTGGCCCAAGAGATAGACCAAACGTCGAGGGACACGTGGCCCCAAGACCCGCCCTGACTCGGCCGGATCGGGCCGGCGGCGCGGATGACTCGGCCGGCGCCGCCGGGTCAACTCGGATAAATCCGATTCCCTCCTTCTTGACTCATGTGTCTCTTGGCCTCCTTATAACCCCTGTATGGTTTAAATCCCTTGCACGATTACAGAGACCATAAAATCCCTTTAATCTCCATTTTAATGCAATTTAAATGCAATTTTTTTATGTAACCCTAACCCTAAAATTCTCCTATAAATACCCACACTCTTTTCCACCTCCTCACTCCAAATCTCTGTCCAAAACTCTCAAGAAAATTCTAAGTTCAATAGTGTACAAGTGGAGTTCGCGAAGGGCGAAGCTCCGACAAATTTCCGACGACGACCCTAAGAGCTCCCGACGACAAAACGACACACCGGCGCCTCCCGCTTCTTCCTTTTCCTTTCCTATATCCTACAATCCAGTAAGTCCCTCCTCTCTCTTCTATTTTCTAATCTAAAAACTTGTATTTCTAAAACCCGACGGAAGCGGAGTTAATCCGACTTCCGGTTCGGTTTTCTTTAAAAAGTTCCAATTTTCTTAAATACAACAATACCAAACTTGCACATCATAACCATTAAAGATTAACTAAATATATAGAACAAGTTTCATAGCAAAAGAATTCATATTGTAATTTTTATAGCATTTTTATAGAAAAATACCATTTAGTTTAGTTTCGTCATAAATCTTATATTTCTTTGCTATACTTTTACATAGTTTACGAGATAATGACCTACCTCTTCACAACGATCATATGTAATATAGCACGATGATATTGGAAAATATAGATTTGGGAAAATACGGTTTTACAATAAACTACCTCCGACTTATATAAGAACATTTTTCTACAAGATTATGTACTTTAAACAAATCTTTGCAAAGTGCCGTTACAACCCATTTGGGGAACCCGTTCGGGATGGTGCAGATTATCGCACATCTTCGGGCTTAGTAGTGCGAGATGCAGACCTCCGCAAGGAGCATACGGTCTCGAAAGATTTTAAAATACAAATATCTTAAGAAAATGAGATTTCTAGAAAATAATAAATTAAAATTATTATATATATATATATATATATGTATGTATGTATCATCAAAATATCTAACTTTTGATATAATATAAATATTCTAACTTTTCTAAATCAAAAGAATCACTTTACATGAAAACACCATGCAATTCCATACAAGTTCAATACTTTACAATTAAATACCATATATTATGAAATTAGGTTTTACTCACTAGAAATGCCACATATATAAACTCTACATTTATGAAAACTCTAAAGACGATAATTAAATACTTGAGGTGTATTTTGACAATTATACAAAATTATTTTTACATAAAACCCCCCTTAAGTTCTATAAATTACAATAAGGACCCTAGTAAATATAGGTTTAGGTGGGACCAGTCTCTTGAGCCTCAGGGAGCCGGAGATATGGGTGCTTGCCTATTTAAGGTAGACAACTTAACAAACGGTGTTATTAACACGGTAATCATCTTTGAAAAAGACACAAATCCTGTCGTCCATGTGCAGCGGTTACCGATAACATCAAAAATTAATTCAGGATTTCAATTTCTTTTCTAATTGTCTGACTCAGACTGAGTCTCATTATAAATAATCTGACTTGAATATGATTCAAGTACAAACTACAATAAAACATGAATCCATATATTCAATATGTTCAATCTATTCAATCTATATTGAATGAACCAAACCATGAATATACCTCCTTCTACATGATTCTCCAGTTACATCCATTTACTGATATCATGGTTTCGGCAAGTCATCTATCTGTACAATCTATAATACAAGACAATACAATTTACAATACAATCAAGATATCGTGGGGCTTAAAGGGTAGATTGGTACGGAAGGTGTTAGAAGTGGCACGAAACTGCAACCATCAAGACACCTAACCTGTATTCCATTGTTGTTGTACCGTGACATAAACGGTTCCTTGTACTTTCCGTTCACCTTATTCTCTGGTCTACTGAGACTCCTCTCGTATACACTGGCCTTTTCTGTACCAAACTACAAACAACAGCGTTAACACTAAATACAACATTATAACAATATGCTATAACTTTAAAAGTTACACACACACTCTCTCTCTCTCTCCGTGTCTATTCTACTTCTCCCTTATCTTTGGGACTTACCGAGCGATTGTTCGCTGACGACATTCCCTTTCTTTCTTCTTTGGAATGTTGTCAGGTGATTTGGATCTTAAGGAGATCGAGCCCACCAGTGAGAATTTGGACCAACTAGCTTACGACCCAGAGCTTTAGATTCTTGTACACATTTACATTCTGTACTTTCCATTTCTGTTATACCACTGTTTAGGCATTACTTTCCATTCCATGTATTTACTTTTCAGATGCATTGTACAAAAGAATGTTAATAAATAAAGTTGATGTTCATTACATTTTTCTCTTGTGTATATTTCTTTTATATTGCTTAGTTACGCTTAGCGTATTTACTTCTGAGTAAATACGTAGTGTTCTCGTCGTGCCCCCTTCGCCGTACACCGGGAAGCGGGGCGTGACATGTTTTGTCGTCCATGTTCATTACATTTGTCTCTTGTATCTTATCATTCAAGGTTATGGATTCCCCAAACAACACAGCACCAATGTCAACAACACACCTCCACCACTACCACTTACACCTGCCGTCCCTGTTTCGATCAACGAGCAGACGGTTCTGCATGAGGCAATCCGCTACCTCCTGGAAAGACAGCAGCAGCAGACTGCTATCCTGATGAACCGACCAGTCGAAAAAGCATCTGGGGTGAAACAATTCAGAGCTTTTCACCCCAAACAATTCTCAAGAAAAGAGAGCCCTCTAAAAGATGAGGAATGGGCTCAGAGCATTGAAAATGATCTGGCAGCGGCACAAGTGCCAGAGATAGCTTGGGTCCGAGTTGCGAAGCTGCAACTCACGGACAATGCACGGGTCTGGTAGAAGGCGGAAGAAAGCCGTCTTGATCAACCTATCGAATGGAAGACTTTCCTTTACATGTTCGACACAAAGTACTTCCCTGAGACTGTTGTTCCCTGATAAAAAATCAGGAAATACCTCAATGAGGTATCACGTGCTCACACGTGACCAAGGGTCACGTGTTGACACGTGACAGTTTCCTATGATCTCCACTTTATAGAATTAAAATTCTAAATCAAACAAAAATATAACAAAACAACTAAGGAAATACCTCAATGAGGTATCACGTGCTCATACGTGACCAAGGGTCACGTGTTGACACGTTATGGTTTCCTATGAGCTGCACATTATAGAATTAAAATTCTAAATCAAAAAAATGTAACAAAACGGCTAAGGAAAGACCCCAATGGGGCATCACGTGCTCACACGTGACCAAGGGTCACGTGCTGACACGTGATGATCCTTTAGCTCTGTTAAAAGGCAGGATAAAATTCTGAATAAAAGAGAGTCACGTGCCAACACGTGACAGGTCTCTCAGCTCTTTAATTAATAGAATTAAATTCTATTTCAATGGTCTAACGTTGGGATCACGTGCCAACACATGATGGGCTTTAAAAGCCTTATAAGTTAATAGAATTAAATTCTAATTAAGGGAAATCAAAGACCCTAACTGGGAAAGTATTTCTTTAAATCTTTCCAAAAAAACAAAAACGGATTATACTCTGTAAAGTGGAGCACCGTTGGATTAAAAATCCAATGGTGATTAAAAATCACCAATTTATGGAAAGATTTTATACACGGAAAGATTTCCGTAAAATTCACCAAGAATAACAAACAGAATATCTTTTGGATTAAAAATCCAATGGTGAATAAAATTCACTGAGATCATATTAGTTACAAAAGCAAACAAAATCTTTCAATGAAAGATTCACTAAACAAATTGATTCTTTTCCTTCTCCTATAAATAGGAGCTAAGAAGAGAAAAGAAAAGGGAGAATTTTTGGGATCTTGGAATTTTCTGAAAGAAAATAACAAAGAAAGGAGAATTTAATTCTGAAGAAAAGAAACCCTAGGTGAGAAAGGGGGAAAGGGATCAAAGCTTCATAAAAACAAAAGGAGAATTTAATTCTCAATCTAAGAGTTTAACTCTTCTCCAAAAGAACTTAGTTTTTCCTCTGGTTGAAGATCTGCAGAAGCAAATCTCCCCACAGGTTGAAAATTTAATTCTCATCGGGGAGATTCTGCCATGCAGATCCAAAACTTAGAGGGAGAATTGAGTTTAGAGAATTTAATTCTCCCAAAAGTAAAACTAGGGTTTAACCCTATATGAGAATTTAATTCTCCCAAATTCATAGGAATTTAATTCCTCCAAGACAGACAGAACTAGGGTTTAACCCTATATGAGAATTTAATTCTCCCAAATTCATAGAAATTTAATTCCTCCAAGACAGACAGAACTAGGGTTTAACCCTATATGAGAATTCAATTCTCCCAAGTTCATAAAGAATTCAATTTCTCTAAATGAAATTAGGGTTTAACCCTACGTAAGAATTTAATTCTTCCATATGCATAGGAATTTAATTCCTCTAAAAACGAAATTAGGGTTTAACCCTACAAAGAGTTTAATTCTTAAAAATAAAGAGACTTGAAAGATCTCCATGCATGTAAAGAACTAAGGTCACGTGTCCCCACGTGACCCCTGATAAGATCCTCTAAAATAAGAAGGAATTAGCCATGAGGCAATGCCTCACGTGCTCCCACGTGACCTCCAAAACAAAGAGAATAAAAGCAAAGGCAATACTGGCTTTGGGCGCTCTCACGTGTCCCCACGTGACCCCTAATAAACATCCTAATAAATCAGGGAATGAGTACCCATCACGTGCCCACACATGATGGCTATGAAAATTAAAAGTGTTTAGCACTTATTTACAATTCTGAGAACAAGGTAAAGGAGATCTGGCCCTACCTCTGGGTGCCCTCACGTGCCCCCACGTGACCCCTTCCTTTCTAGTGTTTAACACTAATTTGAGCGTTTTATTTCCAGTGTTTAACACTGTTGTCCTCTAGTTTTTAACACTATTTTAAAGCCAATCTTAGCCAAATTGGCTAAGTTATTCCAGAGGCAAAAGCCTCCCCTTCAACTGAATCTCAAAAAAAAACTGAGCAAAACTCAGAGCTACAATGTTTAATGCTCAGTCAAAGACAAAAATGTTATCAGAGCCCTTAAACTCTTGTTTAGCATTGCTAAGTGATGAGGGGCTGAACCCAGACAAATGTCTAATGGTCCAATAAAGGGCCAACACTTCAAATCTAATTGGACTTAGCCCAACCTGGCCATAAGTCCTCAATTCAGATTTAACTGAGCCAACGAGCACATAATCTAATTAATTGATCTTAATTCCAAATTGGACTATAGATCCCCAATCAACCTTGGTTCGAGGGTACATCTCTTCACTCCTTTGATATTTGTCGTTGTAATCTCTCAACGTCTTCAGAGAGGTGACGGGTCCCGACAATCACACACTTCACGGACTATGACGTCCTTAACCTTGACTGTGAGGTCTTTAAACTCACGGACTATGATGTCCTTAACCTTGACTGTGAGGTCTTTAAACACATGGACTATGATTTCCTTAACAATGGACCGTAATGTCCTTAAACTAACATTGGACCGTAATGTCCTTAAACTAATTGACCGCAATGTTTCTAAACTAAGCAATAGAGCTCAATTGCTCTCTTGCTGGATCTAAACGATCCTGTTAAGTTGATCTTAGTCTAAAATGAGACTAACGTATCCTTAACAAACGTTTAAGTCGATCTTAGTCTTAAATGAGGCTAACGTATCCTTAAAACCAACCCCCAAACCCAAATCTAAGAAAATACGGATTTAGACTAATCCACGCCCTACGGGCGAAAACATAAATTAGTCTCCGTATACAATACATGGGCAACCACAAAAAAAACAAATACACACAACACGAAGTGACCATCCGGAGAAGGAGAAAGTGGTTACCGCGGTGCGGTAGCATAATTAACTGCAGGGGCTTGCGCCTGCAGGGAAGAGCGTCCCCACAATCAAAAGCCCCTCAACGAGGGGGAATCTGACGAAGTCTGCTACATCGGCCGCATCCGTTTAAACCTCTGATGCACGGTGTCATAAATCAACTTGGCGTCTTCGGAGAGGTGGACGGATAGCACTAATTAGCATCTGCCCCCAAATTCAGGCAAGACGCCAGTCTTCCCGGTCTTTCGGCGGAGAACAACTGTAAGGTTCGACATGGAATAGCAGTTCATCCATCTGCAACAGGGTTCGATGTGGACCAAGTCAGTAGATGAATATGACGCTGAGTTCACCATGCTCAGTCGGTAAGATATGTCTCAATAATTCGATTTTTCAATATATCACATACTACACAGCTAACATAAATACTTTAACATATTTGCGGCATACCTGATACCGACGGATGAGATCAGAGCCCGTCGATTTCAATAAGGTTTGGATTCGGAGATCCAGGCTGCACTGGCCACACGAGATTTTCCGACTCATGAATCGGCTCTGAAAGCTGCCCGTCGTTATGAGGCAGTGATAAAGATGAGGGGCAGATCTCAATCTGTTGGAGTTAAGCGCCCTGCCAACCAGATAGCAGGAGGAGCCTCATCAAGGCCACCTTTTGTGCCAAGGAGACCGGGAGTACCAATCAACCGGCCCGGCCTTTTGTACCTACTGTAAGAAAGATGGGCATCTGATGAAAGACTGCCGGAGAGCCAACCGTTTTTGCTTAGTCTGCGGTTCAACTACTCATAATATTGGGTCTTGTCCCATAAATGTCACGCCCCGCTTCCCAGTGTACGGCGAAGTGGACGCGACGAGGCCCACTACATATATACTCAGAAGTACATACGCTAAGCGTAACTAAGCAATATAAAGTAAATCACAAGAGACGAATGATATATAAATAACAGCAACTTTTATTAATAACATTCTTTGTACAATGCATGAAAAGAAAATACAACTGAAATGAAAAGCGATGCCTAAATAGTGGCATAACAGAAAATGAAAAAATACTGGAAAGAACAAGGTACAATATTTAGAGCTCGAGATCTTCGTGGAACTGCTCCAAATCTTCACCGGTGGGCTCGATCTCTGCTTGGTCCAACGCACCTGACGACATTCAAAGAAGAAAGAATAGAATGTCGTCAGCGAACAGGTCGCTCGGTAAGTCCCAAGATAAAGAAGAATTAGGAAGACAGTGTAAAAGTATTTTCTAAAGTATTATATTGTTGAATATTATGGAATATTGAGTTAACGCTGTTGTTTGTAGCTTGGTACAGAAGGATGCCAATGTATACGAGGGGAGTCTCACTTGCCAGAGACTAAGGCACGTGTAGTACAAGGAACCGTTATGCCACGGTACAACAGCAATAAGATTCAGGTTAGGTGTCTTAATCTGACCACCTCGTGCCACCTTTAACACCTTCCGTACCAATCTACGGTTTGATTCAGTCAAAATGAATAGATTGTTGACTGGATTTTGGGATTCATGTATTCACGTTGAGTTGGAATATAAAAGAATATAGATTGACTTGAATCATATTCAAGTCAGAAATAGTCAGACTCTAACCCGAGTCAGACTAAAAGAAGGTAAGTTGAAGTTCGATATTTGTTAGGGGCCTTATTGTAAATTATAAAACTTGAGGGGGTTTTATGTAAAAAGTACTATTGTATAGTTTTCAAAATACATCTCAAGTATTTAATATTCGTCTTTATAGTTATAATGAGTGTGAATTTTATTTGTGTTATTCTAGTGAATATATCCTAATAAAAGTATTAATTGATTTATTTGAAACTCATGGTATTTTAATGTAAATTTTAATCTTGTAATTTTTAGGAAAATGTGGAAACTTTATATTATAATAAAATAGGTGTCTAAATGGTATTTAAATATATATTAATACAAGAATAATTTTAAATAAATATTTTATTTTCCAAAATCACATTATTCTTAAATGCTGTATTTTAAACCTTTCGAGACCGAATGCTCCTTGCGGAGGTCTGAATCTCGCACTACTAGCTCGCGGGTGCACGATGAACCGTACTATCCCTAACGGGTTCCCCAAAAGTGGGTTGTAGCGGCGCTTTGGTTAGGTTTAACAAATACTAGTCACTTAGAAAAACGGTTTTATAAATATAAGGTATTTATTTGTAAAAGGGTATAACTTTCCGTATTTTATTTTCTAGGGTTTCCTAAGCCAACTAGCTTATTCTAAGTTCTAAACGATAAGTCATTAGAAGCCTCAAATCGCCTCTTCACCGTCAATTGCGGCCAGGTAAGTGCCAGGTAAGTGGGAAGGAACCACAGTCATGGGCCTAATTAAAAACCACTAGCCTAGACACACTTGCCTAGACACCACAAGACAGTTTAGATAAACGATCGATGTCCATGACATATCGTGCTTTTATTTTAAAAGATTTTATTTAGAATTGTGTGCAACTTAAAGCTTTTAGAAAAGTTTTATAAAGAATATGATATTTTAGTGAAAAGTCCTATATTTTCGTATTCTATATTTTGACGTTTATCAATTAGGGTTATATTTGTGTGTGTGTGTAAAGGTAGGTCATTACCTCGTGACTTATTTTAAGGTTTAACGAAGTTTTAAAGGTTAAACATGATATATTAAACTTGAAGGTATTAAAGCGCAAGAATACGGTATTTGAAAACGTTATCATTTCATATGTGAAAATTCATTCAAATTGATTTCTACAAGTTTAGTGATCAAGATAAACATATTTAGGAGTGAGGGATTTAATTAGAACAAGAAAAATAAACTTTGTGGTATTTTTATGAAAAGAATACGGTTTTACAAGAAAGCTATCATTTCATGTGAGAAACTTTATTTAAATTGGTTTCTAGGTGATTAATAGTCAACATGAATATAGGTAGGTATTACGGATTAGGTGACAAGTGGAAATTTGTAGAAAAATCGAATCGGAAATCGGTCTGTTTCGATTTCCGTCGGGTTCCAAAATGTCGTATTTTTCTATTAAAAGGAAAGATAGATAGAATAGATGGGACTTACGGTTTGGACAAGCTAAGGAGACTAAGGGAAGTGGTGGTTGTCGGTGCGTCGAAAACGTCGCGAAGGTTCTACTACGATCGCCGGAATTTGTCGTCGATTTCGGCAGCGCTTCGCTTCTCGCTCTTTGTAACGAGTTCTCGAGAATTTGGGAGAGTGGACTTAGAGTTGTGAGGTGAAATAGTAAAGGGTAGGGGTCTTTATATAGGGTTAGGCTAGGGTTAGGGTTTGGATTAAAAAAAATATTAAAAAATATATAAATTCATTAAAATATCATTAATTTTGGGATTAAAAGAGGTTTAATGGGAATTTTGTAACTGTTCAGAGAAAATGGAGTATGCAGGGATGTTGACCATGTCAACACGAATTTTTTTCGTGTTGACGACTCGGCCGACCGGCCGAGTCCGGCCGGCCGACTTGGCCGAGTCAGGGCCGAGTCAGGTCTCGTTGGGTGGGGAATTTTCTGGGGGATTTATGGTGTACTTTATTTTTTTTATACCGCATTAATTTGAAAGTTATGGTTGTTTGACCGTTTGACTTCCCAAAAAAAATTAAAACAAAATGATATAAAAATTATGTAGGGCATGGGATTCGAACTCAGGTGGCTTGGTTCAGTAGTGCAAGGTATTACCAATGAGCTACAAGCTCCTTCTTGTAATTATTGTAGGAAAGTAGATACTTAAAATGTTATCAGCAACATCAATACTCCAAGTATACTTCAAATTTAATTCAAATTTAGGTATACAAAAATTGGAGTTGTTACAATCTACCCTCCTTACAAAAATTTCGTCCTCGAAATTTACAACTTTTATTTGAGGACTAGTTTACAAAAAGGTGTGGATATCTTGCACGCATTTCATCTTCCCTTTCCCACGTAGATTCTCCTGGAGTGTCTTTCCTCCACATTACCCGGACCAAATTAACTTCTTTGTTCCGAAGTGTCTTCACTTTCCTATCCAGGATTTCCACAGGTTGTTGCTCACAAGACAAATCGGGCTCTATAGTGAGTTCGGAATGATCAAGTACATGGCTGGGGTCACTCACATACTTTCTGAGTTGAGATATGTGGAACACATTATGCACTCCTTCCAATGAGGGTGGAAGCGCTAATCGGTATGCCACTTCACCGACTCGTTCGAGTTTGTCGAACGGTCCAATGTATCTCGGACTCAACTTTCCCCGTCTTCCAAATCGGATCACTCCGCGAGGAATACATGATCTCCTGGCTGGAACTCCAAGTGTCGCCTCTTCGCATTAGCCCAATGTTTCTGTCTATCTTGGGCTATGCGCATTCTTTCCCTGATAGTACGAACCACATCAACGGTCGCTACTATCATCTCTGGTCCAAGGAGTTCTCTATCTCCGATGTCGTCCCAACTTAATGGTGATTGACACTTCCTTCCATATAATGCTGCAAAAGGTGACATTCCTATGCTTGCTTGGTAGCTGTTGTTGTATGCGAACTCCACATGATGCAGGTGATCTTCCCATGATCCCTTGAAGTCGAGCATACATGCTCTGAGCATATCCTCCAAAATATGAATAGTTCGTTCCGACTGCCCATCTGTTTGTGGATGATAAGCCGTGCTGAAGTTCAGACTTGTTCCCAAGCTAGCTTGCAGACTCTGCCAAAATTGCTATCGGAACCTGGTGTCACGATCGGAGACAATGCAGACCGGTACTCCATGAAGTCTCACAATTTCCTGTATGAGTTCATGGGTATCATAGATAGTACATTATGAAGAGTTTTAAATCTAAATTAGATTATTACCTCCATATACTTCTTCGCTAGTGCCTCAGTTGATTGGCCAACTTGAAATGGAATGAAATGAGCCGACTTCGTGAGTCGATCCACAATGACCCAAATCGCATCATAACCCTTTGTGCTGCGAGGAAGGGCAGTTACAAAGTCTATCATGATGTGCTGCCACTTCCATTCTGGAATTGCTAACGGTTGAAGTAGTCCAGCTGTCCTGTGATGTTCAGCCTTTACCTGCTGACACACCAAACATTTTGCGATACTTCTGGCTACTTCACGCTTCATTCCATGCCACCAATAATTCTGACGTAGATCCTTGTACATTTTGGTACCTCCAGGATGTACTGAATAGGGAGAGCTGTGAGCTTCTTTCATTAACTTTTCCCGAACAGGACCTTTTGGTACACACAATCTGCTGCCGTATCTCAAAGATACGTCTTCATGGATGATAAAATCTGTTCTGAGTCCATTCTCCACTTGTTCTCTGATCTTTTTCAACTTAGCATCGCTGGCTTGAGCTGCTTTGATCTGATTGACAATGGTTGATTGAACTTGTAGATTCATCAAACTTGAAGCATCACCTGGCATGACTAGTTCAATCTCCATCTGATGTAGGTCTTGCTGAAGCTTCCACTGGGCAGTGAGATTCATTGCTAATGGTTGGCGACTAAGAGCATCAGGTACTACGTTCACCTTTCCTGGATGATATTGCAAGTTGATGTCAAAGTCCGCCATGAGTTCTAACCATCTTCTATGCCGCATATTCAACTCCTTCTGAGTAAACACATATTTCAAACTTTTATGATCTGTGTAGATGTTCACTTGTTCACCAAGTAAGTAGTGGCGCCAAATCTTGAGAGTCAAAAAAATGACGGCTGCCAACTCCAGATCATGCGTCGGATAATTGCACTCATGAGTCTTCAGTTGTCTTGAAGCATAAGCCACAACCTTACCGTGCTGATGTAGAACACATCCTAATCCCTTACCGGATGCATCGTAATGCACTTCGAATCCTCCAGATTGATCCGGTATTACGAGAATAGGTGCTGATGTCAGTCTTGACTTGAGTTCCACAAAAGCTTGCTCGCATGCTTCTGACCACAGAAATTCTTCATCTTTTCGTGTGAGCTTGGTCAGGGGTGTTTCTATCTTCGAAAAGCCTTCAATAAATCTTCTGTAATATCCAGCTAATCCCAAGAAACTCCGTATGTCCTTCACTGATTTTGGCGTAGGCCATTCGCTGACTGCTGAAACCTTCGCTGGATCCACAGAAATTCCTTCTCCCGATACGATATGTCCAAGAAAACTAACTTGTTTTAGCCAAAACTCACACTTGTTGTATTTGGCATAAAGCTTATGTTGTCGAAGAGTTTCCAGGACAATTCGTAGGTGCTCCGCATACTCTTTCCGATTCTTAGAATATACCAGGATATCGTCGATGAAGATGACAACAAACCTGTCTAAATATTCCCGGAAAACTTGGTTCATAAGGTTCATGAAGATTGCTGGTGCATTGGTCACTCCAAATGGCATTACTAGAAATTCGTAATGTCCATAGCGAGTTCTGAAAGCTGTTTTGTGAATATCAGCTTCCTTGACCTTCACTTGATGATAACCTGAACGAAGATCCAATTTAGAGAAAACACAAGATCCACTTAGCTGATCGAATAAATCGTCGATACGCGGAAGTGGATACTTGTTCTTTATAGTGACTTCGTTCAAGGCCCTATAATCGATGTGCATTCTGTATGAACCTTCCTTCTTCTTCACCAATAGTACAGGTGCTCCCCAACTTGAAGTGCTGGGACGAATCCATCCTTTCGCCAGTAATTCGTCCAACTGGGTTCTAACTTCCTTCAATCCTTCCGAACTTAGTCTATAAGGTGCTTTGATCACCGGTTGTACTCCTGGTACTAAGTCAATACTGAATTCAAGAGCTCGATCGGGAGGCAAACCTGATATATCGTCAGGAAATACATCATCAAACTCTCGAACTACCTCCGGTCTTGATTCTTCCTCTGCCTGAGCTGCTGCAACTTTTGCTTCTCTTGGCTTCGCTTTGTAGGTACTTGGCTCCAGGGTACGATCTCCACTCTTGAAATAGAAGACCGGATGATCTGGAATCTCGAATACTACCCTCCTTTGATGACAGTCGATGGTAGCATAAAAGGTTCCAAGCCAGTCCATTCCTAGAACCACATCGAAGTTTGGTATATCCAGTACCTTGAAGTCAGCATAAAATTCTCGACTGCAGACGATGACTGGACACATGCTGTATCCCATAGTTGCCTTTAGAACACCATTTCCGGTACTGATGTTCCAGCTGGATACAAGCGGTGAGACTGGAATCGCATGGGTTCGGACAAACCGTTGCAACATAAAGCAGTGGGATGCTCCAGTATCAAACAGTGCAAGTGCAGGTAGTGAAGCTACTAGGATTGTACCTAAGGTATATGGGATAGGTTTTAGGTATAGGGAAAGTGTGTAGGTAAACAAGGCTAAAAGATAAGTTTGGGAAGGAAAGTTCACCAGTAATGACTTGGCCAGTGGCCTCAGCTTCTTCCACAGACATCATGAAAGCCTGGCACTTCGGCACATTCCTCCTGGCCTGAGGAGCATTCCTCGGAACGTTCCTTTGAGCTTGATGGAACTGACGAGGAGGTGGTGTAGCTTGTGGTCTCCTGGATGGTGCAGGCAGTGCAAGTCTGGGAGCAGGTGCCTGAAGAGCTGGTCGTTGTTGATAAGTATTAGCTGGCCTGGGTGCAGCAACTGGGTTCTGTCTTTGGGGACAAGATCCAATACCGTGAGTGGCTGAACCGCAGATCAAGCAAAGGCGGTTGGCTCGACGGCAATCCTTCATCATATGTCCAGTTCTCTTGCAATAGGTGCAAAAGGCTGGGCTAGGTCGATGGGTTGGTACTCCGGGTCTCCTTGGCACGAAAGGTGGTCTGGACGAGGCTCCACCTGCCATCTGGTTAGCAGGGCGTTTGACTCCTGCAGACTGAGGTCTGCCCTCTCTTTTATTACTGCCTCATAACTGCGGGCAGCTTCTAGAGCTTCTTCATGAGTCAAAAACTTCCCGGTGGCTAGAGCAGCCTTAATCTCTGTGTCCAAGCCTTGTTGAAAGCGACGGGCTCTGATCTCGTCCGTCGGTATCAGGTGTGCCGCGAATCTGTTTAAAGTTTGTGTTAGCTGTGTAGTATGTGATATTTAAAAATTGAACTATTGCGACATATCTTACCGGCTCAACATGGTGATCTCAGCGTCGTATTCATCTACCGATTTGTCCCACATTGATCCTTGCTGTAGATGAATAAACTGCTGCTCCATAGCGAACCTGGCAGTCACAGGGAAATATTTCGCGTCGAACTTCTCGCGAAATGTCTTCCATTCAATCGGCTGCGTAAGACGGCTTTCTTCCGCCTTCCACCAATTGCGAGCATTATCCGTGAGCTGTAGCTTTGCTACACGGACCCAAGCGTTATCTGGCACTTGAGTTGCTGCCAGATCGTCTTCGATATTTTGTGCCCATTCTTCCGCTTAAAGAGGGCTTCCTTTACCAGAGAACTGCTTTGGGTGCAAAGCCCTGAATTGCTTTACTCCCAGTGCATCGGCCTCAGGACGGTTCAAAAGTTGTTGCTGTCCCTCGAGAAGGCTGGGGATCGCCTCGAATAGCATCGTTTGCTCAGTGGGTGGTGCAGGAATAGCTGGTGTGAGAGGTAGTGCTGGAGGGATGTTGTTGACGTTGGTGCTGGTGTTGTTCGGAGAATCCATAATCCTGAAGGAAAATTTGGATTAGGACAGATTCAAATACATGAACTGATAAGATTCAAAGAATAGAAATTTGCAAGATTCAAGGAACATGAATTGTAAAGAATGTTTTAGTTGCTGGTTCTTGTGTTATATTGCTTAGGTTGTTCACGCAGACCAGAACTGCATGACAGGGATTCATACAGCTCTGACCTGCATGGGCCACCAACAAAACCTGTCACGCCCCGCTTCTCAGTGTACGGCGAAGTGGACGCGACGAGGCCCGCTACGTATATACTCAGAAGTACATACGCTAAGCGTAACTAAGCAATATAAAGTAAATCACAAGAGACGAATGATATAGAAATAACAGCAACTTTTATTAATAACATTCTTTGTACAATGCATTAAAAGAAAATACAACTGAAATGAAAAGCGATGCCTAAACAGTGGCATAACAGAAAATGAAAAAATACTGGAAAGAACAAGGTACAATATTTAGAGCTCGGGATCATCATTGAACTGCTCCAAATCTTCACCGGTGGGCTCGATCTCAGCTTGGTCCAACGCACCTGACGATATTCAAAGAAGAAAGAATAGAATGTCGTCAGCGAATAGGTCGCTCGGTAAGTCCCAAGATAAAGAAGAATTAGGAAGACAGTGTAAAAGTATTTTCTAAAGTATTATATTGTTGAATATTATGGAATATTGAGTTAACGCTGTTGTTTGTAGCTTGGTACAGAAGGATGCCAATGTATACGAGGGGAGTCTCACTTGCCAAAGACTAAGGCACGTGTAGTACAAGGAACCGTTATACCACGGTACAACAGCAATAGGATTCAGGTTAGGTGTCTTAATCTGACCACCTCGTGCCACCTTTAACACCTTCCGTACCAATCTACCCCTTAAACCCCGTAGTGTTTTAACATTATTGTTGTACTGTATTGTGTAAGTTGGGTGACTGACCAAAACCATGATATCAGTAAACATGTTGTAACCGTATAATCAGGTAAATGGAATATCAGGATAATGGATGAATATCCATGGTTTGATTCAGTCAAAATGAATAGATTGTTGACTGGATTTTAGGATTCATGTATTCATGTTGAGTTGGAATATAAAAGAATATAGATTGACTTGAATCATATTCAAATCAGAAATAGTCAGACACTAACCCGAGTCAGACTAAAAGAAGGTAAGTTGAAGTTCGATATTTGTTAGGGGCCTTATTGTAAATTATAAAACTTGAGGGGGTTTTATGTAAAAAGTACTATTGTATAGTTTTCAAAATACACCTCAAATATTTAATATTCGTCTTTATAGTTATAATGAGTGTGAATTTTATTTGTGTTATTCTAGTGAATATATCCTAATAAAAGTATTAATTGATTTATTTGAAACTCATGGTATTTTAATGTAAATTTTAATCTTGTAATTTTTAGGAAAATGTGGAAACTTTATATTATAATAAAATAGGTGTCTAAATGGTATTTAAATATATATTAATACAAGAATAATTTTAAATAAATATTTTATTTTCCAAAATCACATTATTCTTAAATGCTGTATTTTAAACATTTCGAGACCGAATGCTCCTTGCGGAGGTCTGAATCTCGCACTACTAGCCCGCGGGTGCACGATGAACCGTACTATCCCTAACGGGTTCCCCAAAAGTGGGTTGTAGCGGCGCTTTGCTTAGGTTTAACAAATACTAGTCACTTAGAAAAACTGTTTTATAAATATAAGGTATTTATTTGTAAACGGGTATAACTTTCCGTATTTTATTTTCTAGGGTTTCCTAAGCCAGCTAGCTTATTCTAAGGTCTAAACGATAAGTCATTAGAAGCCTCAAATCGCCTCTTCACCGTCAATTGCGGCCAGGTAAGTGCCAGGTAAGTGGGAAGGAACCACAGTCGTGGGCCTAATTAAAAACCACTAGCCTAGACACACTTGCCTAGACACCACAAGACAGTTTAGATAAACGATCGATGTCCATGACATATCGTGCTTTTATTTTAAAAGATTTTATTTAGAATCGTGTGCAACTTAAAGCTTTTAGAAAAGATTTATAAAGAATATGGTATTTTAGTGAAAAGTCCTATATTTTCGTATTCTATATTTTGACGTTTATCAATTAGGGTTATATTTGTGTGTGTGTAGAGGTAGGTCATTACCTCGTGACTTATTTTAAGGTTTAACGAAGTTTTAAAGGTTAAACATGATATATTAAACTTGAAGGTATTAAAGCGCAAGAATACGGTATTTGAAAACGTTTTCATTTAATGTGTGAAAATTCATTCAAATTGATTTCTACAAGTTTAGTGATCAAGATAAACATATTTAGGGGTGAGGGATTTAATTAGAACAAGAAAAATAAACTTTGTGGTATTTTTATGAAAAGAATACGGTTTTACAAGAAAGCTATCATTTCATGTGAGAAACTTTATTTAAATTGGTTTCTAGGTGATTAATAGTCAACATGAATATAGGTAGGTATTACGGATTAGGTGACAAGTGGAAATTTGTAGAAAAATCGAATCGGAAATCGGTTTGTTCCGATTTCCGTCGGGTTCCAAAAAGTCGTATTTTTCTATTAAAAGGAAAGAGAGATAGAATAGATAGGACTTACGGTTTGGACAAGCTAAGGAGGCTAAGGGAAGTGGTGGTTGTCGGTGTGTCGAAAACGTCGCGAAGGTTCTACTACGATCGCCGGAATTTGTCATCGATTTCGGCAGCGCTTCGCTTCTCGCTCTTTGTACCGAGTTCTCGAGAATTTGGGAGAGTGGACTTAGAGTTGTGAGGTGAAATAGTAAAGGGTAGGGGTCTTTATATAGGGCTAGGCTAGGGTTAGGGTTTGGATTAAAAAAAATATTTAAAAATGTAAAAATTCATTAAAATATCATTAATTTTGGGATTAAAAGAGGTTTAATGGGAATTTTGTAACTGTTCAGAGAAAATGGAGTATGCAGGGATGTTGACCATGTCAACACAAATTTTTTTCGTGTTGACGACTCGGCCGACCGGCCGAGTCCGGCCGGCGGCACCGGCCGAGTCGCCGGCCGACTTGGCCGAGTCAGGGCCGAGTCAGGTCTCGTTGGGTGGGGAATTTTCTGGGGGGATTTATGGTGTACTTTATTTTTTTTATACCGCATTAATTTGAGAGTTATGGTTGTTTGACCGTTTGACTTCCCAAAAAAATTAAAACAAAATGATATAAAAATTATGTGGGGCATGGGATTCGAACTCTGGTGGCTTGGTTCAGTAGTGCAAGGTATTACCAATGAGCTACAAGCTCCTTCTTGTAATTATTGTAGGAAAGTAAATACTTAAAATGTTTTCAGCAACATCAATACTCCAAGTATACTTCAAATTTAATTCAAATTTAGGTATACAAAAATTGGAGTTGTTACAATAAAACACAACCCAATTGCTGCACCCAGGCCAGCAATCACATACCCAGCCATTCAGGCACCTACTGCAAGACTCGCTCTCCCTGCTCCACCACCTAGAGGACCACCGACTACACCTCCTCCTCGCCAGTTCCATCAAGCTCAAAAGAACGTTCCGAGGAATGCTCCTCAGGCCAGGAGGAATGTACCACGGCGACAGGCTTTCACGATGACCGTGGAAGAAGCTGAGACCACTGACCAAGTCATCACTGGTAACCCTTTCTTCTCAATCTTTTCTTTCAGTCTTAATACCTACCTACATATTTTCTCTATACCTAAAACATATCCCACATACCTTAGGTACAATCTTAGTAGCATCACTTCCTGCACTAGCACTCTTCGATACTGGAGCATCTCACTGCTTTATGTCGCAACAGTTCGTCCGTACTCATGCGATTCCGGTCACACCGCTTGTATCCAGCTGGAATGTCAGTTCAGGGAACAGCGTTCTGAAGGCAACAATGGGATACAGCTTGTGTCTAGCAGTCGTCTGCAGCAGAGAATTCTATGCTGACTTCAAGGTGCTGGATATACCGAACTTCGAAGTGATTCTAGGAATGGATTGGCTAGAAACCTTTTACGCTACCAGCGACTGTCGTCAAAGGAAGGTACTGTTCGAGATTCCAGACCATCCGGTCTTTTATTTCAAAAGTGGAGACCGTACCCTAGAGCCAAGTACTTACAAGGCGAAGCCGAAGAAGGCGATGATTGCCGCAACTCAAGCAAAAGAAGGATCAAAGCCAGAAGTGGTTTGAGAGTTCGACGATGTGTTTCCTGACGATATATCAGGTTTGCCTCCCGATCGAGCTCTTGAATTCAGCATTGATTTAGTACTAAGAACACAACCGGAGATCAAAGCACCTTATTGATTAAGTCCGGAAGGTTTGAAGGAAGTCCGAACTCAGTTGGACGAATTATTGGCGAAAGGATGGATTCGTCCTAGTACTTCAAGTTGGGGATCATCAGTATTGCTTGTGAAGAAGAAAGAAGGTTCATATCGAATGTGCATCGATTATAGAGCCTTGAACGAAGTAACGATAAAGAACAAGTATCCACTCCCATGCATCGACGATTTATTCGATTAGCTAAGTGGATCTTTGTTTTCTCTAAGTTAGATCTTCGTTCAGGTTATCATCAGGTTAAGGTCAAAGAATCTGATATCCACAAAACGGAATTCAGAACTCGTTATGAACATTACGAATTTCTTATGATGCCATTTGCAGTGACCAACGCACCAGCAATATTCATGTCACGACCCGAAATAGCACGTGAATGGCACTTGAATCATGTGAAGTTTATAGGACCCCACCTAATTCAAGTAAGCCAAAAGCCTAGAAATCTAAACCATTTTTATGTAAGAAGTGAAGAAAACTTATTTTAAAGAAAGTGGTTTTAATAACATAAGCCGAAGAATGTATTTTTAAAATTTCAAGTCTTTTCTGAAAATTTCGGCAGAGTTTCTTTTGTAAATACTGACCCCAAACGGGTACAAACCTGATAAAGCATATATAATGAATAAAGGCATCCCCAAACGGGAGCTAGCTCTTCGCCAAAAGGCGGACACAACCACGCAAGCAATATAATATACAACACCGAAGGGCGAGGATCAAAACTCAGAATGAAAACCATCATCATCAAGAAAACCAGAGGAAAACCATAATAATACAGCGCGTGACTCTAAGGTCGAAAAAATATACACTGGTCTTCTATGTCTATCAAATAATACAAGTCTGGTTGATAGAGTTTACTAGATACAACTGAATGTAAATAAAGTACAATGGTGGTCACGATGCAAGTGAACCCACCTACCAAAGTAATCACCCTAAATGGAAGCAGTGTGCCAGCAAAGCCGTCAAGAAACATGTACGGCAAAACCTGCAAGAAACTGTGGCACAATGGGGGTGAGTTGCCAACTCGTGAGTAGAAAATATCACAGAGCAGAAATCGAATGTATAACTCAATCCTAGGTCATACGATCAGTAATATCCTCAAATAAAAAAATATAGTCTGAAGAATCTAATAATGGCATGGGTAAATATCTATACATAAGTGTAATACCAAGTGCTCATGTCAGTTCCTCAGGTAACAACATATCAGATATAGGATGTATGAATGCATTACAAATGAAAACCGAATACATCATGAATGAGAAAATTGTTTCCGTAATTTAATGAGATTTCTGTATATATATAAATAGAGTATCATCAATGAAATCAACAGAGAATCGGTGTCGAGTATCGACACAAAACATAAATCTCAGTATCTCAATATCTCAGTCCCCGGCTATCCGGACTGGCAAGTATCATCAAATCTCAATATCTCACTGTCTCAATATCTCGGGCTCCGGCAATCCGGACTGGCCCCCAAATCCATCCCTCTCATAACTCCGAACGGTATCCTCCGGATATCCGTCGAGTTTCCATATGATCACTGGTAGATAGTGCTCCCCTGCCGGGCCCATCATCTACAACTCGAGCTTCTTGCCCTGGGGTACCATACCGGGTCCACCATGTACCCGCAAACGGTTCATCCGACTCCTCGAATCGGGTCTCGAAAACCATCTCAGAACCGAGAAAACATCATGGTGGACAATACTCATCATATCAAGGAAAACTGCATCTTTCTCTTTTAAATGAATCATCAGTTTATAAAATTTCACATGCGGTTTCCAAATCCAGAAAATCTCAAGAAGAATCCGAAATCATCAAAATCACGATATCAGTAAACAGTGAATGCCGGCACAAATCTCCATAATACTGCATGACCAATGAATATATAAATGCATCTGATATCATGCATTGAATGCAATAGTTAAACTAGCATATGAAAGCGATAACATATTGCAACTATCAGCTAGCAAGCTATGTCAATGAAATAGTATTCTCTAAAGTGTACGTGACATGGCAATTACCGATGATGATGTGTGTGAGCCGGCAAGCAGGTGTACGTGGAACATACACATCATCGGTAATGGTGCTGGTGTCCTGACAACAGGGTTTCATAATAATTACAAACAACACATGTATAAGCATGCAATGCGATGAAACATCATGAATATACGGGAAGTGATGTAGTAACAGCAACACTGAAGAATATACATATCCAATATACGATTCATACAGTTTAAGGTATTTAAAATACTCACGATTCGTTAGTTTTTTGAAATAAGTATGACTCGAGTCTAGTCTAACATCTACAAGTAAACTAAAGAATTAAACTAACAGGCTAAACGAAAGGGTAAGGAATTTCACCTAAGTCGGAGTCGATCTAAATATATCTAGTAGTCTGTGATCTCGCCTCAAAAGTATCACATACGATACAATATATATAATATGACATCCTCAAGTCAAGAGTGCGGATCTATCATCAAGATTATATCTCGTACGGTAAATCCATCGTACGGCATCACAAATCTGGGTACGGGTCAAATATCATATTTATCTCATTACTTATCTGGTGTCCTTATTATCATATATCATGAACTAGGATACTGATCTAAGTCTAGTACATACTGATACCAATAACAAATATATGTGCGTGTGTCTGAAATACATCGCCTAAAAATCCGTTATACTATCACGTCGTATCTCCTAATACGAACCAAATCGCATCGCCGCCGATCTCACGACATCATGCCCAATCACAACGACTCATCGCATTATATCATATACTATCATCATCATCCGTGTATACGTATATGTGTGTGTGTGTGTGTGTGTGTGTGTGTATAAACCCACGCATCCACATCTATCCATATACATATAACATATACGCCCAAAACCATATCCCGTGCGTGTATGTGTATGTGTAACAACCTTACTCCAGGGTTCGCGACTAAGAAACCAACTAAATCACCTTCCGCAAATCTCGCTAACACTAACCCATGATCTTCTAAAGCTTTTTTGCTAAGTGCTCAATCTCTTAATAAATAGAAATGTATATCTATATCACATCACATCATTTCTTACGACTTTGCAGGGGTGCTATGCGTCATCCACCTGACTTCCCCCGTAAATATATATCTACTCACCTTGATCTTCGCTTGCCGATGCCGATGTCGCCACGCACTTGCTTGTCGTCTCGAAGTCCTCGTGAGGGTACCTACACATCATATCACATCGTATTGCATTAAAATCCAATTCGCAATCGAAACGACACACGAATCTCCCATAGGTCAAAACCTATGATCTACTCCCGCAAATCAACCAAATAGCACTCGATATAGACGTAAAAACGTCAAGTGACCAATACAAAACACAATTTTCAAAACTTAAATCCATAAACATCGAAGAAAACATGGCAGCAACTCATGAAACTTGCTCCAGATTTTGTTTCAGATAAACATTAGTTAAACAAACAGTACTGGGGTGATGTACATGGGACATATGATCTACAGAAGCAACCTGGGCACCAATTTCTACAGAATGGCCGGCCACACCCATGAAAAATCCGGCCACCTCGGTTTGATAGGCTTGGATTGGTCTCTTATTGAAAGGGTGGCCTCGCAGTGTCTTAATTTGGTCTCTGGAGTTGTTTGCTTATCAAGAAAAAGTCCCAGGTCAACCCAGATTCCCCTGCACCCTCAATTTACACACAAAACCGACATGACAAGTTTCTGTTTTGGGTTTTCAGGTTTTAGTTATAGTTTGTTCTGGGTTCTAGACACTATGGGGGTCTTAAGGTTACCACTAAAGTTCAATAGCATAATCACAACTCAAGAATCCATCAAAACCTCTTCTAGAATTTTCTAAGTTCACTAAATCAAACTTAAACACTTCTAAACTTGCATGAAAGCTAAAGCAAATGTAATACTACTCTAATGGTGCAAGGATTACCTCATTTGGCAACTCAAGAAAATTCTTGAGTTGCCCCAAGTGCTCAAAATCCACCCCTTCTAGGTCCAAAGTGCTTGTAGTGGGCTTGTGTATGTTTTAATGAAATGGAGATGGAGTTTTAAGTTTATTTTGGTGGTGTTTTGAGGTGTGAAGTGGAGGTGGAGGAGAGGTGCTGCCATGGTGAGATGAAGGAAGAAGAAATGATGAGGATGATGAATGAAACAAAGGCCGTGACCAAGGTTGACCACTCACCCCCTCTCTCTCTTGCCCATACATCCCATACTCTTTTGTTTATACATTTTTCTTTTTCTTTTCTTTTCTTTTGTTTTCCTTTTCTTTTCTTCTCTCTTAAATTCAAAACAACACCATCCAAAACAAAATATCAGGTAATAAAATGTAACAAGTGTGAAAATGACTTGGTGCATGTAATGTGCACAAAACTAGCTTAAAGCACGATTAGCGATATTTAATCGCGATTAGCATTAAAAGTGAATATAATTAATTATAAAAATTTGCAATTTGCATAAATCACATAAAACACCCTCATTTCAGTAATTCCAATAATTTTCCATATTTTCCCAATTTATCGGTATTTAATTTTTACCGCATTATTAAATATTCATAATATTTATTATTAAATTATAAAAATTCCCAAAAATAATATTTTATTTTTATGAAATGTTACAATCTTCCCCCCTTAAAGAAATTCGGTCCCTGAATTTAAATTTAAACCCCTCAAATACTAAAACATTTCAGTAAAAAGATCATGTCGTCGGGGATCCAAAATCATAAATACATAAAACACATCGTAGCGCAATGCATGCGCATGGAAAATGAGTATATAAACCAAAATCCAAACTCCGTCAAGCATCCCGCAATTATCGGAGCTATGGTGAAGACACCAATGTCAAAATCCAATACGAAAACCAACATGATGTTGTTGGGGTCAAAATTTGCACCCCAGTTGACCGGGTCAAAGTCAAGGTCAACCCCAAGAAAGCGGGCCCAAGCCCAGATCAAGTGGGCCCATGCCCAAGTCGAGCCCGCGACCGGCTTCCCCTATGCCGAAATAAAAACCCACGTAATAACTAATTTTTATGTAATTTTTTATACATGAATGTAAGCAAAATGGACATAAAGCCAAATTTTTGTAAGCCTATGGCTTATGTGCAAAAAGAAATAGCATATAAGACATGGGATGGGCAAAATGCCATTTTGTAAAGACCAAGGGGCTCTATGCAAATATGTAAGCCTATATAAGGCAACATGATGATGAATAAGAGATATACAATTTTCATTCCCCAAAAACTAGGGTTCTTTGTGCCTCTTGCTCCTTCTCCAAGGTTCTAAACCTTCTCATTTCTTTTGAATTAAATCAAGAGTTTTACTCTTTCTTTTCCAAAACTAAGTAGTTTTCCACCACGAAACCCACAAAGGGGAACTCAGATCTCCCATCAGAGCTCAAAAAGAAGAGATCTTTAAGATCTCATACTTCTTGTTCTTCAAGACCCAGCCAATAGAGGAGGAAGGAGGAGACCCATCTCCAAAAATCCCATCTTGGGAGGATCCAGAGCCAAAGGGAGAAATAAAGAAGCCCCCCTTTGATCATTTCTAAAACTTTTGGGAGATTAACTCCACAAATCGGGAGCACGGCTCCCAGTAAAGGGGACCAAAGTCCCCTTTCTGTTTGACGCCCAGCGTCTAGCGGCCAGAACGCTTGCGGCCACGTGCCGAGCACGTGGCATGCCCAGCGCCCACGTGCAGACACGTGGCGTGCCAGCGCCTAGAGCTCCTGCGCCCACGTGGCGCGCCCTGTGCCCACCTGCGCTCACGAGGCGCGCCCAGCTATCACGTACTAGGCACGTAAGGCGCTGGCCCCACGCATCCTTTGGATGCCTTTTCCCCCTTATATATATATATATATATACACATACATACATACATACATACATACACACACACGTACTCTACAACACTATCCCTCCCCAAAAAATTTTGGGCCGGGGCGCTGCCCCGCACCCCGCAAGGGGGCTGCTAGCCCCCTTGATCCCCAGCCCGCTATCCGGATAGCGGGAACCCCGTAAAAACTCAGCGAGGCCCCCGATACATCCAAGACCCCCTTCAAAACACGATAATGCACATTGAGTTCGCATGACCAGTTTAACCCGTTAATCGGAGGTTCCCTCGCTCCAAAAGTGAGGGGTAATTAACGGCAGCTTAGTCCGCGGCTGCCGGAGATTCGGATCCCCACAATCATTAAACCCCGGCCTACCCTAGGCAGGGGGAATCTGTAGTACGTCCGACAAGCGCATGCATATTCCCATCTCAATGGGGTGACGAAAAACACCCTACAGATATACATCAAAACTATAACATGTACATAGTACGCATCGTTGTAATTTCGTCTAAACATCTGAAGGAAATGCATGCCAAACTCTTTTTTGAATCACTGTGCGATGCGCGTATCATAATACAAGTAGCGGACGTTTATTGTAAGAAAATAATCCCATTTACATATATATATATATATATATATATATATATATATATATATATATATATATATTGTTTAACATACGTCCCGCCGTTTGCAAAAATAGTTTAGAAGGGTTTCCTTTGTGAAATGTTTCGTGTCGTCTCGGACATGTAGGTAATACTGAGACTATAGCTCCCTTTTGGAAATCCCTTCGGTAACTATCGATGCATGCAAAAACATAATCAGGTACTGTCCTCGGATTAGTCCTGCTCAGTTCTACAACAAATAGTAAATATCATAAAAACGTACTGTCCCATAAGAATCAATCCCAAATGTGCATAAGAATGCCACGTGCGTCTGGTGCGCATGGAAATCGAAATCCATGAAAGTGCCCTACATGTGCATAGAAACAAATCCTAAGTGCATCGGGTGTGCACGAATACACCTGTCAAGGGCAACAGGTGTGCCTGACAGCAATATCATGTGCATCTGATATGCACGAAGAATCTCGATTTAATGCATCTGGTGTGCACCAAAATCGCATCAAGCATGCCAAGTATGCGCAAGAATCCAAATCAAGTGCACAGAGTGCACGAAATCAAATATCGAATATCACAATCGAAATCGACGGTATACAACATATCTCAATCCAAATCCAAATCAGGTATACCGTGGTATATAATCTCACAATCATGTGCATCAGCATGCATAAAATGGAATCAAAATACTGAAAGTGCATGAAAACTATACCGAAAGAATAACTCAAATCACATGCATACCAAAGGCATGGAATCGAAATCAATATCTCAAATGACATCAATCGAAGTCGAGTGCAACTATAGTGCACAAAATCTCAATCCATTGCAACTAACATGCACGAATGGAAATTCCAATCGAGTGCATCCGGTGTGCATAAAACAATATCTCATATCATGCGCTCAACATGCATGAAAATCCAAATCAAGTGCATTCGTCATGCACGAATAAAGGCTAAATCAAGTGTATCCAACATGCACGAATAAAATCTAAATCAGGTGCATCCAACATGCATGAATAAAATCTAAATCAGGTTCATCCAATCGTGCACGAATAAAATCTAAATCAGGTGCATCCAACATGCACGAATAAAATCTAAATCAGATGCATCCAACATGCACAAAAATCAAATCAACTGTATGAAATCCACGAAATCATAGACATGTGCAGTCAATGTACAAAACCGATATCAAGTGCAACAAATATGCACAAATCACGAATCGACGCAATGGAGCATAAAGCATATCTCAAGTGCAATAACTATGCACAAAAACGTAAATACCCAGTAGGTGCAGCCATGGTGCATGAAAACAATACCATAAAGCCCAATCATCTAAACTCAAATCCAAGCGATATAAGCGTGATACTCGGATCACAACGCAAATCACAAAAAAATGGCATTGAGGTACACCTCCTACAATGTCGAAAAAACTGTCGGTGCGCCCAAAACTGGCAGAGCAAGAATATCCGCTTGCCTCCTGCTCACGGTCTGGCGTCTTCTGTCTCTGGGTCCTCATTTTCTCTGTGGATTACCAATCTTGCAATCCATCGGCTCGTCGGCCCGGTCCGGTGTACTAACGGAAACGATCCGCTCTCTGGCACTCCTCTAAAGATCTCTGGCCAACTATCATGGTCGCTTGTTATTGCATTTTAATACCGCTCATTCATTATCTATTTTTTGTATATATCGGTACTATTAACCGGTGTTTGCTCGGTAATACAGATTACAGGTATCCGTGACAAAATACTAGAAATACATCCAGAATCACGGATATATCATTTGTGAGCTGACACTGCAACCAGAACTGTAAACCGATCAAGAATCAAAGAGTTTTTGTAAATAAACTAGTGTACACACATTTTGGTCCAACACATGACAAGTTGTGCACTAGCTCTTTGATAGCATAGACCATGATGGGGCAGCCATGAATCATGGTGCAAATGGCATGGACGTGATGTGCATTAATGGTGCATTCAATGCATAAAGGTGTGATGTGATTTGTATCTTCTTATTTCCCTCCAAAACCTGGGTGCAGACCAAGCCTAATTTGAGAAATCAAACAGCACCAAAGTCATATTGGAGACAACCCCGGCACACCACAGGAGCACGACCCCATGTACTCGGATTTGACCCGAGCATATAGCCTTCAAAACCGGGGTCGCCGGCTCTGTCTCCCCCAACTGCCTCTATCTTTCTGTGGGCCCCTCTTTGCTGCCATGTAGCCCTAATTTTATTGTTTATTTTCTTTTCTTTTGTGCCTATACATAGCAGGCAGTGGGCAAGGGTTCATGGTCTCACATTTTGCCAAGTTTTATTCTATCCTTTGTAACTCTTTTTGTTTCTCTTTTCTTGTACATAGCTAATCCCCCTTGAGCTCTTTACCTTAACTTGATCTTGCAACCTCTTCAATGAGCTTGCAAGGTTAAGCTTTGGTCATTGATCTCAAGGGTTTGTATCATTCTTGAAGTTGAATAAAGTCTTCTCTTTTGTGCCTTCATTTCACATGAGTTCTTTACCCTTCTCTTGATCTTACAACCTCTTCATTGAGCTTGCAAGTTTAAGGGTTGGTTATTGATCACATGGCTTGTCTTGTGTTCTAATGTTCTTAGTGTTATTATCTTGCACTTTTCTTTCTTGCTCTTTTACTTACTTGCTCTTTTACTTACTTGCATTTTATTCTTGCTCTTTTAATTCTTGCACTTTCATTCCATGCAATTTAATTACATGCTTGTAATCTTTTCTTCTCTTTGTTTATCCTTTCTTTTGCTCTTTGTTGTTGTTTTGTGAATGGTGGTGTGGATATTGTTGTTAGGAAAAGAGAAAGATATTGTAAGTTAACGTTTCGTTTTTCATTTCCTTTTCCCGTCTTCTCCATTTGAAACTCCGCCCAAACCTTACGCAAGCGCTCCGTTAAGCACCCTACCCTACCAAGGTAACGGTGATTCCTAACCGCGACCGGTTGCGTTCGGATTGGCCGGAGGCGAAAGCAAGAGACAAGAACGGACGGACAAGGGTCAATAAGCCGGATTCCACTAATACCATGCTTAAATCCCCTAATCCACGTTGTTGCCGATTGCTCTAGCTTCAATCGTTAAGTTCGGCTTAAAGGACTTAAATACGGAATCCATTAACTTACATCATCCTATCGTTTCCTAACAAGCTTTATACTTGCATATAACACATAGGTTAGATTTGAACAATTCCACCCTCGCGCATTAACTCGTTACGACAAAAATGTAAAACGCTCTGTCTCCCTGTGGATCGACCCATGCTCAACCGGCTAGCTGCAAAACGACACCGTTCTGATCGCGGTTAAACTTTAGAACTTTAAAACTCGACACGCCAAAAGCGTGCGATCAAATGGCGCCGTTGCCGGGGAAACGGTAACGATTTTAGTTTTTGTTATTTCGGGTTAATCATTGTACAACTCATTTATACTTCTAACACTATTTTTCAAAAAACAAACTAAAAATTTCAAAAAAAAATTCAAAACCAAACAAAAAACTAACTAAACTAATTCTTTTTGTTCTCTGGAATTCTTATCTGCTCGCACTCTGGATCTAAACTGAAAAAGTAAACAATATCAGTGAGATACTAGTAGAACGGTGTATTCACAGAAGAAAGTTGGAGCTCATCCACCACAAGAAATCCGGCGACACAACAGGAAAATCCGTCGACGCCGACCTGTCTGCCTCCTTTTGCCTCCAAATTTCTCCTCTGTGCTCCATTGTTCTGTTTCTGTCTCATTTTTATTGTTTGTTTTTTATAATTTTTGGTGTGCGGGTATTTAGGCATTCATATCGCTTTTTCGCACTAATATCCGTTTTTCCGACATTTCAGATTTTTGCGGATTTGCGAACTGCGATTGTGGGGAGCAAAGTGTACGTTCAAGGCTAAGGTGATTACGAAATACAGTGCTAAAGATCCGGGTAGTTTGACCCGCGCAAGTGAACATTTCAAGCTATTCGGATTTAACTTCAACGGGGGTTTCTTAACCCGAAAACTTATCGGTACATATTTCTTAAACACCTTCTTCTCAAATCCGACGCATCCACTATAATATCTTTGCAGGATTCTTTGCAAATTCGCTTCCAAACGCTCAAATTAACTAACCCGTATTTGTTACAGTGCCGTGCTTAAACTAAAAAAAAAGATTGTTTGATTCTTTAAATAATTTTTTTTTGATTAATTTGCGCATTGCATCCATTAATACGGACTTAAGGGCAAGCGAACCCCACAACATACGGTAAAGGATTTGATCCCCTTTTCCGTGGCCCACAAATCACGAAACTGTGCATAAACGTTTACCCACACAAAATTTTTAAAAGAAAATAGACTTTAAGCCTTAAGGACTTCGCGCTCACTAGGAGAAGTTAACTGTGTTTAGAATACCGCTTAACGGTATATTGTTTACGGGGTGTCTAGGAAAGTGTTAACGGCGAAACCGCCAAAAGAGAAAGGGTTACTTAATTAAGGACCTTCGCGGAAGCGTCGAAAAACCTCCCCTTATCTCTGCACTTACCTGGCCTCGTGATCAGTGTATCTTGAGCCCGTTTCTCGACACAGTTTTACTTCGACAATCAAGTTCTGGAACAGGTCTAGTTGACCTAGGTGAACCCTAGAACGATTAGGTGTGTGGTATTTTTGTGTCGTGATTGTTTTTGTCCAGATTCTTTTTTTGTATATTTCATTCTTTTGTTCATAACTAACTTAAAAACAAAAAAACACATTCTTTTTCCCCCTCCTTTTCTCTTATTCTCCTTCCTCTCATCATATCATGGGTACCCCACCTCGCAAAACTCTTGCCGAACTTTGGTACCCACAACCAGACATCACTTCTTACGGTTCTTGCTTTGGTCGAACTTTGAACGACCCCTATATGCCCAAAATTTCTTTGAAAGATCGGATAGACGCATCTATGACAAACACTTGCACTCCGCAATCCACTTTGTATCAACCTTTTCAACCTCCCACACCCTCTTATGTTGATACCCCTTTTGCAAGTCGTCCTTTGTCCATCGCTGAACATATTGAACAATCACGTAGCCAATCTTTCACTCCTTTCACCACTTCAAATTCTTGGGATCAACAATTCCATTCACCTTCTTATCCGTATGTTGATCTTACCCCTGTCCAGCCATTCAATTCCTACCAGTCCTACCCGACTGTTGCACCTTCCCTAGACATTGCTTCTGAACAGCCTTTTGGGAGTTTTCAGTATCCAAACAATTTTGAATCTTTTACTGAAACCCCTTCACAACCCATGTCTAATCTAGAACAGTCATTGGAAGACTTTCGGGTAGCATCGTACCACTAGATGATGGATTTGAATGCGTCCATGGCCGCCCTCATACAACCTACTGACCCGGTAGCTAGTTTCCAACTAGCTCCACATTTTTCAATGTATGATGAGGCGGTAGGACAGGCTGAGAACTTGAGTGGAGAGAGTGAGTTGTACTCTCTTCCAAATCAAACCTATCCGTCCCAAATTGAATTCCACAACTCCGGTTTTGAATGTCTATCTAGTATTCCAAACGATTCACCGATTGAAGATAGAAGAATTAATGAGTTGTGCGACTTTGTAGTGTTTGATTTACCCGATTGTGAAGGGTCCCTTTCGAGTGAAACCACACCCAAACCTTTTGACCTCTACACCTCCACTCTAGAACCTGAATTGATTGATATCCATGCTTTTGTTGAGGTGTCTGAGAATATTGATTTTCACTTGATTGAGGATATCGACGCTGGGGATATTTTGGATGATGAACCCGTAGATTTGGCTGAGTTTTTCTCTCCAATTCATCATCCCGAGTCATTAAATGTTTTTCCCGAACTTTATATGCGTCTTGATTTTGATGATAAAATTTGCATGGATAAGCTGAATTTTGAGGAGAATTTTGAGGATATTTTTGAGGATGAACCAGTTTTGCTGGATGAGTCGGATTTTCTAATTCATCCTATCCATGTCATTGACTGTGTACACCCTCCTAAACCTTTACCTGATACCCTTCCTCAATCACTTCCCTCCATCATTTCCATCGTTCTGACCTCGCAAGAAACCGTATCACTTTCACTTCCTGTGTCTGGTTTACCAAGTTCGGCGTACCCATGTTTTCTTACGAATCTTAAGGGATTTGACCCCATTTCTCGACGGGTTGATAGATTAGCACAATCGCTTTTTACACATCGGTCATCACAAATTGTGCTAGTCTATTCACTCCATTTCCACCCTCAAGTTCGTACTCCGTTTCTTTTTCCCTTCCGCCATTCTTCTTCTCATATACCGAGACCATATACCACTTCTACCCGCATACAGTCTCGCGTATTCTCTATTTCTTTTATCTTCGTTCTCTTTCACCAACCACCATTATCACGATAAAATTTTTGAATGGTTGGTGCTCACTTTTTGCCTGTGTAAGGGCTTGTATAGATTCATACTGTTCTCTCTCTCCCCTAACTCTGAACTTTAATGCTTAACAGTGGAAACACTGTTTCACTTATGTTTGGGGGGACCCTTTTTGTGTATATATTTTTGTTTTTTCCTTTTTGTTTTGTATATAATTTGTTTTTGGGAGCGCCGATAATTTTGACCCTCTTGGTGTAGCCTGACAGTGAGGGCACTGTCAAGTTTAAGTTTGGGGGTGTGCTCGGTAAGCTTTCTACCTTCGCATTCATGTGTATATTTTGCATTTACATACCTATTTAACAAAACCCAAAAAATCGAAAATTTTCCAAAAATATAAAATCTTTGTCGTCAAGTTAGCTAATAGGGTAACTAAGATTTTTATTCTGAAAGTTTAGTTGATACGTTAGAAATAACTAAATTCTAGGCTTAGGAATTGAAAACCCTAAAAATAACCCTCCTTCTGTTTAAACTTGGTAAGTATACGTCCTTACAGTTTTTTTTTAGAAATAGGTAATCTTAAGTTCAGTTCTTGAGTTAAGTCAAGATGAAGTGAAAGTATTGATACTTTACTAAAGGATAAGTCTGAAAAATAGTTTATATTCTTGAGTCCAAATTTAGAAAGTATATACCCTACAAAACTGCACTTACACGCACCTTGAAACTTGGGATAGTAGAGAATACCTAGAAATACTCTTGCCTGAAAACCTAGTATGAAAGAAAAAAACGATATTTAAAGCTAAACACTAAAAAGAGCATATTGAAAAATATATCCGGTCTTGAAAAAGAAAAAAAAGAAAAAATAAAATAAATAAATAAATAAAGTCAAGACCTAGAAACTGCTATTTACGCTTTAAGCCCACACATTTAGTAATCGGCCGTTAGTGCCTCAAGAAGCATTAATAGTCACATGAAAGGTGTGTGAGCAACACCGTCCATCATTAATGAAAATAAATAGTATTAGGTATTAGGGCAAGGGTATTTATAGCTTGAATTGAATTCTTGAGTGTAGGGGTGCAAATATACACACACGTAGGGGTATACAATCGATGTTTGGATAAAAGATAGAGATGAAGAATAAGACTTGTGTTTTCAGTAAAACTGATAAAAATCCCTGATTTAAGACCGCACTTTTAGAAGAAAAACTCAGGAGATACCAACATCTTTCTAAACTTTTTTTGGAACGTATAGGATCTAAGGTTAAATAGATAGGAGGTGTGAAACATAAGGGTTGGATATTTCTAACATAGGATGATAGAATTTCTAACGTAGATACTAAACTGTAGGAGTAGAATCAATGTTAACTTATGAAACTAGCTTGACGGGATTTTGTGGGTAGTATCCGCTGAAAACCCTCAAAAGACAACACTCCTCCTACTAGGGACACCTAGAGGATTAACGACTTGTTGCACGCGCTCAATGCAATCGCGTTCCCTGCGAAAGTGAGGCTAGGATTTTGTTTGGCTCGGGACGAGGAAAAGATAAGTTTGGGGGTATTTGTTCAGACCAGAATATTGCATTTTAATACCGCTCATTCATTATCTATTTATTGTATATATCGGTACTATTAACCGGTGTTTTCTCAATAATACAGATTACAGGTATCCGTGACAAAACACTAGAAATACATCCAGAATCACGGATATATCATTTGTGAGCTGACACTGTAACCAGAACTGTAAACCGATCAAGAATCAAAGAGTTTTTGTAAATAAACTAGTATACACACATTTTGGCCCAACACATGACAAGTTGTGCACTAGCTCTTTGATAGCATAGACCATGATGGGGCAGCCATGAATCATGGTGCAAGTGGCATGGAGGTGATGTGCATTAATGGTGCATTCAATGCATAAATGTGTGATGTGATTTGTATCTTCTTATTTCCCTCCAAAACCTGGGTGCAGACCAAGCCTAATTTGAGAAATCAAACAGCACCAAAGTCATATTGGAGACAACCCCAGCACACCACAGGAGCACAACCCTATGTGCTCGGATTTGACCCGAGCACATGGCCTTCAAAACCGGGATCGCCGGCCCTGTCTCCCCCAACTGCCTCCATCTTTCTGTGGGCCCCTCCTTGCTGCCATGTAGTCCTAATTTTATTGTTTATTTTCTTTTCTTTTGTGCCTATACATAGCAGGCAGTGGGCAAGGGTTCAAGGTCTCACATTTTGCCAAGTTTTGTTCTATCCTTTGTAACTCTTTTTGTTTCTCTTTTCTTGTACATAGCTAATCCCTCTTGAGCTCTCTACCTTAACTTGATCTTGCAACATTTTCAATGAGCTTGCAAGGTTAAGCTTTGGTCATTGATCTCAAGGGGTTGTATCATTCTTGAAGTTGAATAAAGTCTTCTCTTTTGTGCCTTCATTTCACATGAGTTCTTTACCCTTCTCTTGATCTTGCAACCTCTTCATTGAGCTTGCAAGTTTAAGGGTTGGTTATTGATCCCATGGCTTGTCTTGTGTTCTAATGTTCTTAGTGTTATTATCTTGCACTTTTCTTTCTTGCTCTTTTACTTACTTGCATTTTATTCTTGCTTTTTTAATTCTTGCACTTTCATTCCATGCAATTTAATTAGTTGCTTGTAATCTTTTCTTCTCTTTGTTTATCCTTTCTTTTGCTCTTTGTTGTTGTTTTGTGAATGGTGGTGTGAATATTGTTGTTAGGAAAAGAGAAAGATATTGTAAGTTAACATTTCGTTTTTCATTTCCTTTTCCCGTCTTCTCCATTTGAAACTCCGCCCAAACCTTACGCAAATGCTCCATTAGGCACCCTACCCTACCAAGGTAACGGTGATTCCTAACCGCGACCGGTTGCGTTCGGATTGGTCGGAGGCGAAAGCAAGAGACAAGAACGGATGGACAAGGGTCAGTAAGCCGGATTCTACGAATACCGTGCTTAATTCCCCTAATCCACGTTGTTGTCGATTGCTCTAGCTTCAATCGTTAAGTTCGGCTCAAAGGACTTGAATACGGAATCCATTAACTTACATCATCTTATCGTTTCCTAACAAGCTTTATACTTGCATATAACACATAGGTTAGATTTGAACAATTCCGCCCTCGCGCATTAACTCGTTACGACAAGAACGTAAAACGCTCCGTCTCCCTGTGGATCGACCCGTGCTCAACCGGCTAGCTGCAAAGCGACATTGTCCTGATCGCGGTTAAACTTTAGAACTTTAAAACTCGGCACGCCAAAAGCGTGCGATCATCGCTCATAACATATCTCGTCAATGATGCCAAACTCTGGCCCACTGGGTGTGCGTAATATGACCGATCTTGGGTCTAAGTCTTCTCGTGAAGTATTTCAGAAAGATCTTGTCGGGGTCTCTCCCAATCTCGTTTCTGCCGAACTGCCTAGAAGCTATCATCCTTTACTAAATCCATTTCTTATCCCAGAACGGCTACATACTTATCATGACTCCTTCTGGAAGATATATCTATATACAACGCCTCTGCATGCGTATCGCATCTCTGATGTCAGCGGAGTGGAACGACATCTCATCAAGATCTCGTACGAACCTCTTACTTCTCTTTTCTCTAATGTCGACTGATTCGGACTCGTCTCTTCGTGGCTGCATGGACTGCGCTCCAACGGCTATACTCATATCTGGATTCTCCTAAGCAATGTATCCCATCACATGATATCCGAACAACGTCGAATTTTTCGATCGATACATCAAAGTCCCATAATTTCCCGAGAGCTCGACACCCGTGCACAGTTTAATAATATTCGGTATATGCCACAGTACCTATGGACCAACCGTAGAAGGGCAAACCGAAGCCTTACTAATAGCACCGCAGAACTGCCGTAAACCCTAAGGTTCCAAGGCGTTCTCATGGTCATTATGTTGAGTTAGGGTTTCATTCTCCTAGAGGGTCCACAGAATTACTTGCATGTCTTTTCGAATACTTTAAACTTGGAAAAAATGGGTTTCTGACATTCGATCGTTTTCTTTCAACTCGTCAATGTATTTGCGTGAAGTCTTCTCTAGCTGGAATCCATCAATCTGATGACCTCGCATCGAGGTATGCAACGAGCCACATGTCCTAGTCGTTCCTCCATGAGTGACTAGCGATCTTCCATCACATCTCTAAGTGCAACTCGTGCTGCAATAGCTCCAAGCATCTGGGGCGATATCTTGTCAGTCGCATCAAAAACTGACTCATTCGTCCGCACGCTAAACAGTGCCTCTATCATCAAGAACAATAGTGCATTGACGGTCGTCATATTCTAGCCGGCCTCTAGAGGTAGCCCAATCCTCTGGTGCTGATTTGCACGTCCGAGAAATCTTTGTACAAGCAATCCATCAAACGCCCATGGCGTGAAAAACACAATAAAACGACTCATCTATGCAATCGTGTGTCGTCAGAATTATGCCCTGGTCAGCCCTCGTCCATGACGAGCTCGTGCTGACCGCAACTCTAGCCATAGCTCTCCATGCCCGTACACCCGTGGTAACAAAACCATAACTGATATTGATAAAGGTAGATCATAGGAATGAAGATAAATATTGTGCAAAGAAATGTACATCCTAAGGCTTCTTAAGCGGAGTATCGTATCGTAAGTATGCCGCGGAACATACACACGGTACGTCACTCTTCTTAAGTCACCTACTCCATCAACCAAGGGTCATCCTCAGAAGGTAAAACCTAACGCTCTGATACCAACTTTGTCACGACCTGAAATAGCATGTGACTGGCACTTGAATCATGTGAAGTCTATAGGACCCCACCTAATTCAAGTAAGCCAAAAGCCCAGAAATCTAAACCATTTTTAAGTAAGAAGTGAAGAAAACTTATTTTAAAGAAAGTGGTTTTAATAACATAAGCCGAAGTATGCATTTTTAAAATTTCAAGTCTTTTCTGAAAATTTTGGCAGAGTTTCCTTTGTAAATACTGACCCCAAACGGGTACAAACCTGATAAAGCATATATAATGAATAAAGGTATCCCCGAGCGGGAGCTAGCTCTTCGCCAAAAGGCGGACACAACCACGTGTTTCCCCCAATCAAAGCAAAGCTCTGTTTTGAATTTTAAAATTCAAAAACTGAAGCAACGCGTTAGATCCTGCGCGCTGTGCGCTGCGCGTCACGTGTCAAAAGTAGACACGCCAGCGCCAGGAGCGCTGAGCCCTAGGCAGCGCACCCCAATCAGAGCAAAGCTCTGTTTTCAAAATTCAAAAATTAAAAAGTTGAAGCAACGCTTTAGATCCAGCGCTCTGCGCTGCGTGCCACGTGTCTAACACAGGTGCGCTAGCGCAGTTGCGCTGCGCTCTGCGCTGCGCGCCGTGTGTCTAACACAGGTGCGCTAGTGCAGTTGCGCTGCGCTCCTCGCTGCGCGCCGTGTGTCAAGCACGAGTGCGCTAGCGCAGTTGCGCTGCGCACCACGTATCGAACGTAGGTGCGCTGGCGCTGGAATTAAAAATTCCCCACCGTCAGATCAAAAGATCTACTAATAATAAATTATTAATTAATCAGAACTAAAATTCTGTTATGGAAAGATTTTTCAATCTTATTGAAACAAGAAGATTATCTTCTGTAAAACAGAAGCCTTAGGATCAAAAATCCAACGGTGGGGATTATTCCCAAATAAATCAGAGAAAGATCTCTTAAACTGATTCAACAAATCATTTGGCCCTATATAAAGGCCCCTAGACTTCAAGTCACAGAAGACACAAAAAAAATAGAGAGAGAAAAAACCCTCTGCAAAACTTTGAGAAAAAGAAGAGCAAGCTTTTAGGAAAAAAAAAGATCATTTCTTCATATTCAAGGTAAAGAACTATGTTCCTGAACAACAGAGATAAATCCATCTCGTAAAAAGAAGAATCATCTTCTAAAAAGATCATAGATCTAAAAAATACCAAGGTCTTTAATAAAAAAGAAAAGATCAAAAAGATCTAATCATAAAAAAAACTAAAAGAAGTATTTTACTTCATTCACAGATCTTTTGATCTATAAAGGCAGTGCCTTTTATAAAAACAAGAACTTCTGTTCTCGGATCTTGAGGCAAAGCCTCCTTTGAAGAACATAAATTTGTTCTTTAATCATAAAATTGATCGGATGCGCTTTGCGCTACTGAAAAGTGCCTTGCACTCATGAACTGCGCCTTTGCGCTCCATGGATCGGCGCTCAGCGCCAAAACATACCATGTGTAAACCATAGACACCACTTGCGCTTTGCGCTTTTAAAATAGAGCGCTGCGCTCATAGACTGGCGCTCAGCGCCAAGCGCGCCACGTGGCGCTCGCTGGCACGCCAACAGACTAGCGCAAAGCGCTCATAAATTAAAAGTGCGATGCGCTAATTAACTAGAGCTTAGCGCTAAGAGCAACACGTGTCCTCTTCGTGTGCGCTACCTGACAGAAGCGCAATGCGCTCTTTAACTGGCGCAAAGCGCCTGGTGCGCCACGTGGCGCATTGTCAGAACACAATTTGTTCTGATCAAGAAAAAAATGTCAGAGCCCAATGCCTAGCATTATTAAAAGGGCTAAGCCCAAAATAAAGGCTTAATAGCCAAAACAAAATAAAAATGTTAAACATTTTTAATTAGACTTAGCCCAATTCTGGCCATAAGTCCTCAACTTATATTGAACTGAGCACATCTGCTCATAAATATTCAACAGATCTTAGTCCCAAACTGGGCTACAGATCTCTCAAACAATTCACACTGGTTCGAGCGTACATCTCGTTACTCCTTTGATATCTGTCGTTGTAATCCTTCAACGTCGTCAGAAAGGTGACGGGTCCTGACAACCACACATTACTACGGACTGTGGGGTCCTTAAACTAATGGACTATGATGTCCTTAACCTCAACCGTGATGTCTTTAAACTAACATTGGACTACCGTGTCCTTAAACTGGCAATGGACCACCATGTCCTTAAACTGGTAATCGACCGCAATGTCACCAAACTAAATATTAGAGTACAAATGCTCTTTTGTTGGATCTAAACGATCCCGTTAAGTTGATCTTAGTCTAGAAATTAAACTAACGTATCCTTAACAAACGTTTAAGTTGATCTTAGTCCCAAATGAGGCTAACGTATCCTTAAACTCAACCCCCAAAAACCCAAATCTAAGAAAATACGGATTTGGACTAATCTACGTCCTACGGGAGACAACATAAATTAGTCTCCGTATACAATCCACGGGCAACCAAAAACAAAACAAACACCCACGACACGAAGTGACCATCTGGAGAAGGAGAAAGTTGTTACCGCGATGCGGTAGCGTTTAACTGCAGGGGCTTCCGCCTGCAGGGAAGAGCGTCCCCACAATCAAAAAACCCTCAAACGAGGGGGAATCTGACGAAGTCTGCTACATCGGCCGCATCCGTTTAAACCTTCGATACATGGTGTCATAAATCAACTTGGCATCTTCGGAGAGGTGGACGGATAGCACTAATTAGCATCTACCCCGAGATTCAGGCAAGACGTTCGTCTTCCCGACTTCCGGCGGTAAACAGATTCTGGCACGCCCGGTGGGACCTTTTCCTCTTTCCACTCCACACTTCGTGTGTCGTGTTCGCGAAAGAATCTCGGTTTGTTATAGTTGCCTGTGGATTCGAGATACTTAGATTTGGTTTCTTGCTCGGTGCAGAAAACGAAACAGCAATGGCATCCACTTGCGTGAAGTGTTCCAACTGCAATTGCAACTCGCGCCCCACCTCATCTGGAGGCATAGCCTACGGGCCCCAAGTGGCCTCCTTGTTCACGATGCCGGTGGACTAGGTGACTCAGGCCACCACCGGATTGTTCTTTGGGACTATGCTCCCACCGATGAGCTTCAACACCGTTGTACCATCACAAGAAGCTCCCAAGAAGCCGGTCTTTGATCGACTTGCAACTACTGCGGCCCCTCTCAACTGGTCGTCCAACTCAACCGCCTCAGTTTTCAACAGACTGGGCCAGAGCTCCAACGGGCCCATGAAGAAGCCCGTAACACCAGAAAGGGTTATTCCAAAGAGGATAGCCATCCCTGCTCCTGAAGTCGTCAAAGCGGCTTCTTCTGCCAAAGGGTCGGTCTTCACAAGACTGACCGTTTCAGCTCCCGCTCCACGCGAAGTCATGAAGGCTGTTTCCCCTGCACGAAAATCGGCCTTTTCAAGATTGGCCATTCCCTCTCAGCGAGCATCTATCTTTGACAGGCTGGCGCCAACAGCAACCCTTCATCAAAGCAGGGGGCATGATGAAGCTTATTCAACAGCGGAGGTGATCCCGGCCGCACGACATGCTCGACGTCGCCACTGGCGCCGAATGAGGAAAGCTGGGGGCGATTCCCCTTCTGGACTGAATCCGTCAGCTCCAATGGTGGAAGTTGATGCTGCTATTCCAACTGGGAATGGCTTTGAACTGCTTAACAGGGTCCGCAAGAACTCTCTGACTGCTGTGCTGAAAAGGTCTCCTCCACTTATGGAGAATGCCACAAAGGCGAAGCTGAAGCAGCCCCCTCAACGGCTGTCATCTAAAATTTACAAGGTCTGGCGTCAAGTCAAGAACTCGATGATTGATCGAGATTACTCTCGCCGACCGAAAAAGGTGAAAGTTCAGCAAGAAGACAACTATCCTATCAAGCAACAAAAGGCAACAGTCGTTTGGGTGCTCGCTGCAATGGCCCCCTCAACGTCAACTGCTCAGAAGAGAAGGAGGCCAGAGAAACCCCCTGTGACTACGGCAGACCACAAAGACGCTGGGCCTAAACGTCCCAAGTCTGGGAGCATGGTGGTGCACACTGTTTATATGGCATCCGGGAAAGAGGATAGCCGTATCTCTACGGGTCACCGACCACTCACCCGATCGATAACAAAAGCTCAAGAGCAACAGCAGTAGAAACTTCAGGAGATGCTGACTGTAATGGCCACACTTACTGGGCCGAAAGAAAGTCCAGAAACCTCGGAGCAGCGTCATGAGCAGGAAACCGATGCTGAATTCCTTCGGAGAATGCTGGAGAAGAAGGAAAAGGAGGCCGCGGAACAAGCGACCAATATAAAACAAATGGCCCTCCTATTCCAAGATATGGTGGGCATGATGATCCAGCCGGAACCTCCAGCTGAAGACCCCCCGATTATCATTGAAGATGACAGAGGAGAGACATCGAACCCTCCTCCGGCTCTTTCAACAGCCAAAGAGGAAACCATCTCCAAGGCCGCTCTGGATGACTACATTGCTCAGCAAATACGAGCTCACCAGGCGAATGATGTGGCCGGCCAAGTTGTTAAAACTGGACGACCATATCCAGGCTGGTATGACCAAATAAAGTACCCGCCGGGATATACGATCCCTAAATTTTATGTATACAAAGGGACGGGCAATCCCCACCAGCACGTCGCTCAATTCAGAGCCTTGTGCGGCAACACCGGAGGTGATGATAAACTTTTGCTCCGCCAGTTTGTTGGTAGCTTGTCGGAGACGGCGTTTGAGTGGTATTCGGAGCTTCCCAACAACTTTATCAAAACATTTGCAGAGATGGAGCTGCTATTCACCCAGCATTTTGCGAGAGCTAGCGAGCGCACCCCGATCACCGCATTGATCAACGCCAGGGTAAGGCCAGGCAAAACATGGGTTCAATACGCAATACGTTGGCGGAATCTGTGGTCGAAATGCGAACAGCGCATCGAAGAAGCACCTACGGTAGGCATGTTTGTGGGTACCCTCGACCCTCAAGCGACCATCTCGCAATTCATGATGTTCTTCATTCTGACTACTTTCCAGGCCTTGATCGAAAAATTGGCCCAAATGGATCAGATGGGTCATAGACTATCTCCTTCAAAGACGGATCCTCGGAATGAAAAGGGAAAAGGAAAAGCAACTTTCGTCGCCAATACTCAACAACAGCCGAGCAATTTAAAGCCGTTGTTCGCCAAAACAGCGTGCGTCCATGCCCATACCTCGAGGAGAGACTGGGACGCCTTTATTCGTTTCCCCTAGACAAAACAAGAAGAGGTGAGCTTCTCGAGACTCAACCAAACCAATATTATTCGAGCTAGCGGTGCGCAGCAGGCTCATCAATCTCCCGAATCCAAAACGACCGTTGCAACCCGGCGAGGCTAATAGTCCCAATTACTGCCCTTACCATCAAACGGTAAGCCATCCAATTGAAGATTGCTTCGTCTTTAAAGGCTGGATCGAAGATCAATACCAACAGGGCAAATTTACCCTGTCTAAGAATTGGAAAGTAAGCCCGCCTCAGCCGCACGCTCCTAAAAAGGTGGACACGCCGGGGGCATCGTGCTCTTTTGTATAGGGGGCTCCGTGGGAGGTCGCTCTTTCAGCCAAGACGAAAAGAATGCTGAAGGATCTCCAAACATGCCCGACGATCAGGTGGAAAAATACACTGAAACCCGAGATTATCGAGGGAATGCTGAAACCGCGCCCAACTCCAAAGATTAGGGGTAATAGCCAAAGCACTCACACCCAGCCGTCAAAGTCTTCCAAGAAGAAAACCAAGAAGCCCGTGAAGCCTGGTGACAAACGTACGGACCTGCAAAAGCAGATTGACGCGCTGGAAGAATATAATCAGAAGGTGCGAACTCCAGTCACACTCCAAGAATTTCTTAGTCACGTCCTTGAGGACAGAGATGATGACAGTGGAGAAGACTCGTCGGATGAGCCTAAAGATTATGTAGCAAGCTGCCATGTGATCTCTCACTCGTCAATAGACGATGAGGAAACTCCTTACGTACAGAAACTGGGGGCAGATCCTGAGCCAGAACTTCTAGGACCATCAGACGAAATGATTGATGCATTCCTGAACAAATCCCGACTTAAAAGCAAAGCTGATCGAGAGCGCGAGATGGCCATATTCGAGAAAGCCAAACGCCGGCGACTAGATGAAAGGGTCGAAACACTCCCACCGGATCAAAGTACATCTGCCGCAAATTAAAGCAGGTTCAAGATGAGGAAAAGATTCTCCAAAGCCATATCGATGGGAATGAAGCTGCCACCCTCTGAAAGAAACACTCCTGATGAAGCGGATGTACATCCTAGCTACTGCTTATATCACTGAAAGATTGCGCACCCAACTGAAGAGTGCAATGCCTTTAAAAATTGGTGGCAGGGATACGTTGCTCACCGGCAGCACGTTCAGCGATTGAAGCGCAAAGCTTGTCAGAAACAGAGAAGCACGACAAATGAGCATATGAAAACTGCCGGCAACGGTTACATGGTTGACGGCAGAAGATCGCAAACTCTCACCTTCGAGAGCAATTCTGAAAAAGAAATGACTCTCAGCCCTCCCTTCAAAGAATCCACCTCAGGAAAAGAGGAAGAAAAGAAGAGCTGCGAGAACGTTCAGCTGCGCAATCGCACGCTACCCGAAAAGAATCTCGAACCCGCAAACAAGGGATCGAACAAAAGGGATAAGGGGAATGGAAAAGAGACCTTCGTCGCCAACGCTCAACAACAACTGAGCGGCCCGAGACCGGTTGTTCATCAAAGCAACAAGCCGCGATCCTTCAATGAGAAGTTGAGACGTCCTTACTCGTTTCCCCAGGATAAAACGAGGAGACTGTTCGAACTGGCAGTGCGCGACGGGCTCATTACGCGGCCGGATCCAAAACGCCTATTGCAGCCAGGCAATGTCAACAATCCTAATTATTGCCCTTGCCACCAAGAAGTAAGCCATCCAATCAAAGATTGCTTCGTCTTCAAAGGCTGGATTGAGGACCAATACCAACAAGGCAAGTTCGCATTATCCGAAAATTGGAAGGTGAACCTACCACAACATCACGCCCCTAAAAAGGTGGACATGCCGGGGGCATCATGCTCGTTCATAGAGAAAGCCACATGGACCACTATTTCCTAAAACTGGATAAAGACCGAAACGTCGTTAAACTAACGATGGACCGCAATGTCCTAAAACTTGCAAATGACCGAAACATCGTTAAACTACTACCAACCCGCGGCATCCTCAGGCTGGCGTGGTAAAAAAAATGGTATGTTCATAAGCAAAAAGGGCACGGATGAAAACCCGAGAGGGCTTCGTGAGTAAAAACAACAGGACTACTGACGATGTTTGTGAAAAGCCGAAAGGGCGCAGACTCGTTAAAAAACGGTATGTCCATAAGCAAAAAGGGCATGGATGAAAACCCGAGAGGGCTTCGTGAGTAAATGTCACGCCCCGCTTCCCAAAATACGGAATACGAGGGGTTGACAAGACCAGACATGCTCCTACGGTCAAGGAAATGTCCTGTCGTTGTCTCACTTCGGCTTCTAGCTTTACGTGGTAATCAGTAAACAATGCGCAGGTAATGAGAAATGCAGTAACTGAAACAAATCAAATACAAAGAACTGACCTGATGGAGGTAAAAAGAGTATAACTCTGGATAGTTGATCAAGATGTCCGTGATGTACGTCTAGCCCTGGTCCAGGCTAGATCCACTCCTCACTCTGAGCATGCATACTCAGGTCATCAGAGCGACACAATAGCAATATATATATAAAGATGCAAGTGGCAACTCAGACAGTGATAATAGATATATAACTGTAATCAAGACGGTAAAGATATGCACATGCAGTAACCAATGAAGTGTCCAATAGATCAGTTGAACGGTAAAGCAGTAAAATAGTATGCCAGGTATGTCAACGCAGTAAGTAATGTATATCAATGCCATTATCCTTATCAGTCTCTAAGTCTCACTGTACAGGTCATTGAGCCTATCGTCAGTCCAAGTGTAAGAGTCAACCACTCGCGAGTGTCATCCACCCAAGGGTAGGACCCAAAGGCAAGGGACCACGGGCCCAAAATATAACTTACGGTAATAATCATGTACCCTGTAAATCTCCATATATCTCCATATATATAAGCCGGCCTGGGACTCCCGAGATTCTGTTGAACTCACACTCAAACCACCCCACACCCCGTGGTCTACATCAAACGCCAACCATAACCTCAATACCGGTCGGTCCATGACAAGTCTGCGCGAGAACTGGAGACAGGATCTCCATCAAGCACGTCCCGACTAATATCCAAGATAAATGGCAGTGTCTGGTGCCTTATCTGTGACACCTATGCAAGAGCTTCCATAAGTGTCCCATACCACTTATAGTCACGCTTTCACGCGTCCCACAGACGTCGACAATGCAATAGAATAACAGGGTTCACTGATTGTGTACAAGTACGTGTCACTTTCACTTATTAACTCATGCACGAACACTGACGTACTTGCCACAATCATCACTAATACCTAACACTGGGTAATGCACATGATCACTAGGTTATCAATGCAGTGACATATGTATGATATGATGAGGAAACTGTATGTAAAGCATGATTAAGATGTCATAAATCAGTATTCTACCACTTGCATAATTTATCATAAATCACATGTGTACAGTTTAGCGAAACGATGAACGGGGAATAAATACTATGTTTGATTATCTATCCAGAGAATTTGGTTTCACGTCAATCGGGTTTCAGGATCACTAGTTATGGCCATTTCATTTTAAGCGTTCACGGCTGGAAATCCAGTTTCAGAATCGGAAGTCCGTTTCGTAACGCATTTTAACCCCAGTAGAGATCAGAATTTAGCGACACTAAAGTGGAATGAAATATAGGGTTTCCAATAAGGTTTTCAAAGCAATAGACGGATCTTTAATCGCGTCTGTACGTCAGGAGTTATACACTGTTCAATACTAGTATGTCAATTCTGATTATGTTGGGACTGTTATACGTCCCCATCTTTTAAATTACAGATTAAATAGAAAACGACGATGAAACAGAATGAAATCACTTGTGTTATCTAGCTAACAGTTTCACCTTTAATAAAATGCAAAGTTCCATAACATACGGGTTCAGGAAAACAGATGGCACACATTATGGAACAGTAAACAGTAACCAGAGTCGCTCTGGACTGCAGTCCAGAGTCGCACTCCGATCCAAATATTGTCATAATTTAAGTACAGAAACCATTATAAACTTGCATAGGGTTATATTTCGTCGAGTCGGATTCGATTTAAGCCCTCGAACGCATCATTCCAGTATGTACATAATTTATGGTGATTTTAACGGTTTTCAGATACGGGGAAAGTTCCAGTTTTACAGATATATTTGGGGTAATCGTTTTAGTCATTAACAGTCGTATTTTCCAGTGAAATTTGTACAAGATATTCGTCACTACATGGGCCAACATAAACAATCTAACTCCATCAAATTAGGTGAGTATTTTCATTGGGATCATTCATCGAACAGGTATATCATACAGTTATCATGAATTGTAAAATTGCAATTTATACGATTTGAGTTTATAACATGAATAGGTTAACATGTAGCAAGTAAGAATACTTGCCTAGAGACGTTTTGGGGCACACGGCAGTGGCAACGACACACGCGCGGCACGGCAACGACGACGGCAGCGGCTCAGGGTGAGCTCGGGTCTGTTCTGGGGGCAGCGAAGAGCGGCGTTGGTTGGCCGGAGCAGGGGAGAGGCGCTGAGAGGGGGAGAGAGAGAGATTTAGAGAGAGAGAGAGAGAGAGAGAGAGAGAGAATTAGACAGAGAGAGAGGGGGGAGACAGAGCGAGAGAGAGAGAGAAGCAGAGGTTGAGAGAGAGGGAGACATAGAGAGAGAAAAGTTGCAGGGGGTTCGAGTTGTGGTGATGGTGATGATGCTGGTGATGTAGGGTGTCGACGAGGCGGTTCCGGTGAGAGGAGGCTCGTCGGCGAGAGGGTGCAGGGCTCGAGCTCGGGTGCAGTGAGCTTGGCGAGGGGTCGGTGGTCGGTGGTGTGGGGAGTGGCGAGTGGGGTTAGAGCTCCGGAGAGAAGAGTGAGGGAGGGAGGACGAGACAGTGGGGGAGCTCGTCGGCGGTGAGGAGGCGCACACGGTTCGAAGCTCGATGGAGGTGATCGGCTGTCGATGGGTTTTCTGGAGAAGTGGGGAGATAGGTGGAGGAAAAGAGAAGGAGAAGGGGAGGAGGGTGAGGAGCTGTAGTCGTCGCCGTCAGTGGTGGGGTTGAGCGAGGTGAGGGAGCTGGAGGTTGGGTTTTGCAGGGAGATAGAGATGAGGAGGAGTTGGAGCGTGAGGGTGTGAGGGAGCGAAAAGGAGAGATGAGGGGAGGACGTCGAGTGGACCACGAGGGGGTGCGCGTCATAGGGTAACGGCAAGGCGTGGGCGCGAGGTGCGGCGGAGAAAACGGATCGAGGGAACAGGAGCGGGAAAACTGGAGAGAGCTGTTGGGAGAAGATGAAAGACGAAGCGGGTCGGGTCGGAAGCGGGTCGGGTAAGGGCAGGTAGGGTGAAGGCTGAAGGGAGTGGGCTTGGAATGTGGGCTGAGGAGAAAAGTTTTAGAAAATATATAAAAGGATTATGGAGTCTGGGCTGAGGAGTGAACGGGCTGGGCTGGAAAATAAAAAGGAAAAGAAAACGAAAGGGGCCGGGCTGGGAAATTGAGAAGAAATAAAGGAGTGGGTTGGGTTTTAAGAAAAAGAATTAAGGGGTTTTGGGTTTAATGGGATTTAAATAAATAAATAATTATAAATAAATTTTATAGGTGAAAAAGAAATACAAATATTGGTATAAAAAGGGGCTGGGTATTACATCATACCACCATTACAAAAATTTCGTCCTCGAAATTTAAAATAAACGATAAGTTATAAAATCATAAGTGAAAGCTACTATATCGCAAACTAACACATAATGATTTACTTGAAATAGGCAGATGAAGAAATTTGAAGGTTTATATATGCAAGAACAACCTACAAAAAGGATAGGTCTAAATAAGTATAAGGCAGGAACAACTATAAGGGCAAACTACATGTATACGGGAATATAAATAACAATAACGAACAATAATATTCGAGGCGTGCTCGATAAAATCGAAACCCAAATATATGCACATATAAGTATAACGAAAGTAGCACAGCAGAAATAATAAGTATAAGGCATAATCATAATGAAGCAGTGAAGGACTTGTCGGTGGTTTAAAACATTTTTAGAATAACGTATCAATCAAACCATTTTAACATAACTTAGAAAACTACATGGTGAAATAAGAAGCATAGCACCAAAATAATATATGTAATACATATGGTCGCGCTACCGAAAAATGAGAAGAAAGTAGTGTACTTAAAATACATAAAACGGAGTAGTCAATAACACGCACTTTTCAATAAATACAAAATAATGGAAACTAAATTTGAATAACGATGTCCCTGAATATAGTTAGGGTAATTGGAAAAAGCACAAAAATGTATAGGGCTAGCTAGGGTAGGGATTACAAGGGAGTGTGGCTCATTCAAAAGGTCGGAGTGTGACGGCTTTAGACTGAAGGTCAAAGAGATTGGGGTCGGGTCAGCACATGAAGTAAGGGTGAGTAGCAAAGGACTACAAGGGGGAAAATGTATGGGGAGGATAACGGTCGATACATCATGTGAATCAAAAATCCGAAGGATCGGCTAACTCAGAAATCTTACTATCAATTCCCCCCCCCCAGAAGGATCTCAAACGAGGCACATACGAAGGATGAAGGGTGGCCCACTCAAAAGATCGGGTGCGGTACTTTTTAATCGAAGCGAAGGTTAAAACAATACAAGGAGTAGGGGTGGACAGTCAGGGATCTCAGCAGGAAAATAAATGTATATGAGAAATAATCAAGCATCAAGTTAACCAAGAAGATCGAAAGATTTGCGAACTCAGAAAATTTATTTCATTCTAGAAAATTCGAAACAAAACACTCTCGAAAAGTAACAGATGGCCCTAAACTATACACAGATTTATTTGGCCAGAGAAGACAACATCTAAAAATTCCGTCAGTCGCGGTTGTGGAGGTTCGGCAGGTTGCGGTAGGCTCGCGCGCTCAGGTAGGGACGTCCATTCCCATATCTCCTCGCAGGGATCGCCATTGGGAGTTCTTCCACCGCAGGGTCTTGTTCTTCTGGTCCTTCTTTCTCGGCTGGAGCTTCTTCATCGAGATCTGCTTCCATGTGATTCTCTTCTTCTGGATTCTCTTCCATGGGGTTTTCCTCCACTGGATTTTCTTCTATCGAGTCTTCCTCGGGATCTTCCTCTATCAGGTTCTCTTCAGGGTCTCCTTCCTCTTCGTCGGAATCGCCTATCATGTCAACCTCTGGGGCGGCGGCTCCTTCATCCTCGGAATCGCTGTTTCCGAAAATGACCTGGGGTCCGTTGACCTCATCGTCAGAACTCACCAGCATGCGGTCTAAGGAAATGCATGACCGTGCATCCTCATCTAGATGCGGCGCTGCTCCAGGGTGGGCCATGACCTGAAAAGAAGGAGTCAGGATTAGATAGTGGAACATATTAAGAAAATAACCCAGGATACAGAGTACAAGAAAATATGCGGTAGGCAAGGACGGAAAAATCAAAATAAGAAAGTGTTGCTGTAATGAATAGTATAAATAAGGGGAAGGCAAGAGAATGATACATACATCACGACTCAAAGTTTTATTGCATTCAACTAAAAGTTCGACGGATACAAGATTTCAAACGAAAGAAAAATTTTACAAAAAAAGGTAACAGCATTATTATTGAAAGCAGAAAACATAATAACTCTTCTTTGATTTCTGGATCGCTGCGATCTCGTCACACGAATTGAATCATAAGCTGGGTCCGCACTATCCTTGGAGCTCGAATTACGAAATATCCATCAATTAGTAGGAGTGGGGAGTGCGGGCGAACTGCCTTCTTGTAGTTCCTTCCTATTAGGGCAACCGTTGATAAGATGTTCGTTGGATCCGCAAATCAGGCATTTCTCTTGGGCGCGACGACAATCCCTCTGAAGAAGTCCTGGCCTCCTGCAGTACCCACAACATTGGGTCTTCTGCTGCTTCCGTCGCAGGGAAACAAATGGGCGCTTCATCTTCTTCTCTTTTCCTCGTCTATCAGGGATCCCTTTACGATTGGAGACTCCCGCTGGTGCCGGATTCACCTGCCTTCTCAGTCCTTCAGCTAATAGGTCGTTTGTTCGCTCCTGGGCTTCTTTCAGACTTTGCAGTGCAGTCAGGATCTCTACGGCCTGATTCTGGGGAGTGGAGATAGAGAAAGAGTCGTTGGAAGACATGATCCTGAAACAAAAATTTTGAGGACGATATAAGACACAAGCTATAAGATAAAAATATAATATGGATTGGGCAAGGAATCAAGAATATCGGGTGTGATGAAATTCATTACAGGTGGAAATCAACTGTAGGACTCTAAGTCACTTAAATAGAGTACGGTAGTGTAACCATGATGTAGTTCACAATTACAACCACGTAACTTTGCCAAGTCACCCGAAACCATAGCGAATGGATAGCAAAACACTCAAGGTGAATACGAATCAAGGATAACAAGTTTACAACCTAGACCGAGGGATGCCTTAGATTGTCAAGCTCTACACGGAAAACTGCAATCCCAATCGAAGCAAAACCTGGGCTCTGATACCAACAAAACCATAACACGCCCCGCTTCCCAAAATACGGAATATGAGGGGTTAACAAGGCCAGCCATGCTCCTGCGGTCAAGGAAATGTCCTGCCGTTGTCACACTTCGGCTTCTAGCTTTACGTGGTAATCAGTAAACAATGCGCAGGTAATGAGAAATGCAGTAACTGAAACAAATCAAATACAAAGAACTGACCTGATGGAGGTAAAAAGAGTATAACTCTGGATAGCTGATCATGATGTCCGTGATGTACGTCTAGCCCTGGTCCAGGCTAGATCCACTCCTCACTCTGAGCATGCATACTCAGGTCGTCAGAGCGACACAATAGCAATATATATATATAAAGATGCAAGTGGCAACTCGGACAGTGATAATAGATATATAACAGTAATCAAGACGGTAAAGATATGCACATGCAGTAACCAATGAAGTGTCCAATAGATCAGGTGAACAGTAAAGCAGTAAAATAGTATGCCAGGTATGTCAACGCAGTAAGTAATGTATATCAATACCATTATCCTTATCAGTCTCTAAGTATCATTGTACAGGTCACTGAGCCTATCGTCAGTCCAAGTGTGAGAGTCAACCACTCGCGAGTGTCCTCCACCCAAGGGTAGGACCCAAGGGCAAGGGACCACGGGCCCAAAATATAACTCACGGTAATAATCATGTACCCTGTAAATCTCCATATATCTCCATATATATAAGTCGGCCTGGGACTCCCGAGATTCTGTTGAACTCACACTCAAACTACCCCACACCCCGTGGTCTACATCAAACGCCAACCATAACCTCAAATACCGGTCGGTCCATGACAAGTCTGCGTGAGAACTGGAGACAGGATCTCCATCAAGCACGTCCCGACTAATACCCAAGATAAATGGCAGTGTATGGTGCCTTATCTGTGACACCCATGCAAGAGCTTCCATAAGTGTCTCATACCACTTATAGTCACACTTACACACGTCTCACAGACGTCGACAATGCAATAGAATAATAGGGTTCACTGATTGTGTACAAGTACGTGTGAACTTATTCACTCATCCACGAACACTAACGTACTTACCATAATCATCACTAATACCTAACACTGGGTAATGCACATGATCACTAGGTTATCAATGCAGTGACATATGTATGATATGATGAGGAAACAGTATGTAAAGCATGATTAAGATGTCATAAATCAGTATTCTACCACTTGCATAATTTATCATAAATCACACGTGTATAGTTTAGCGAAACGATGAACGGAGAATAAATAGTATGTTTGATTTTCTATCCAGCGAATTTGGTTTCACGTCAATCGGGTTTCAGGATCACTAGTTATGGCCATTTCATTTTAAGCGTTCACGGCTGGAAATCCGGTTTCAGAATCGGAAGTCCGTTTCGCAACGCATTTTAACCCAAGTAGAGATCAGAATTTAGCAATGCTAAAGTTGAATGAAATCTAGGGTTTCCAATAAGGTTTTCAACGCAATAGACGGATCTTTAATCGCGTCTGTACGTCAGGAGTTATATACTGTTCAATACTAGTATGTCAATTCTAATTCTGTTGGGACTGTTATACGTCCCCATCTTTTAAATTACAGATTAAATAGCAAACGACAATGAAACAGAATGAAACCACTTGTGTTATCTATCTAACAGTTTCACCTTTAATAAACTGCAAAGTTCCGCAACATACGAGTTCAGGAAAACATATGGCACACATTATGGAACAGTAAACAGTAACCAGAGTCGCTCTGGACTGCAGTCCAGAGTCGCACTCCGATCCAAATATTGTCATAATTTAAGTATAGAAACCATTAGAAACTTGCATAGGGTTATAGTTCGTCGATTCGGATTCAATTTAATCCCTCGAACGCATCATTCCAGTATGTACATAATTTATGGTGATTTTAACGGTTTTCAGATACGGGGAAAGTTCCAGTTTTACAGATATATTTGGGGTAATCGTTTTAGTCATTAACAGTCGTATTTTCCAGTGAAATTTGTACAAAATATTCGTCACTACATGGGCCAACATAAACAATCTAACTCCGTCAAATTAAGTGAGTATTTTCATTGGGATCATGCATCGAACAGGTATATCATACAGTTATCATGAATTGTAAAATTGCAATTTATACGATTTGAGTTTATAACATGAATAGGTTAACATGTAGCAAGTAAGAATACTTGCCTGGAGACGTTTTGGGGCACACGGCAGCGGAAACGACAAACGCGCGGCACGGCAACGACGACGGCAGCGGCTCAGGGTGAGCTCGGGTCTGTTCTGGGGGCAGCAAGAGCGGCGTTGGTTGGCCGGAGCAGGGGAGAGGCGCTGAGAGGGAGAGAGAGAGTGTGTGTAACAGAGAGAGGGGGGGAGACAGAGAGAGAGAGATGGAAAGAGAGAGAGAAGCAGAGGTTGAGAGAGAGGGAGACACAGAGAGAGAAAAGTTGCAGGGGGTTCGAGTTGTGGTGATGGTGATGATGCTGGTGACGTAGGGGTGTCGACGAGGCGGTTCCGGTGAGAGGAGGCTCGCCGGCGAGAGGGTGCAGGGCTCGAGCTCGGGTGCAGTGAGCTTGGCAAGGGGTCGGTGGTCTGTGGTGTGGGGAGTGGCGAGTGGGGTTAGAGCTCCGGAGAGAAGAGTGAGGGAGGGAGGACGGGACAGTGGGGGAGCTCGTCGGCGGCGAGGAGGCACACACGGTTCGGAGATCGGTGGAGGTGATCGGCTGTCGATGGGTTTTCTGGAGAAGTGGGGAACTAGGTGGAGGAAAAGAGAAGGAGAAGGGGAGGAGGGTGAGGAGCTGTAGTCGTCGCCGTCGGTGGTGGGGTTGAGCGAGGTGAGGGAGCTGGAGGTTGGGTTTTGCGGGGAGATAGAGATGAGGAGGAGTTGGAGCGTGAGGGTGTGAGGGAGAGAAAAGGAGAGACGAGGGGAGGACGTCGAGTGGACCACGAGAGGGTGCGCGTCGTGGGGTAACGGCAAGGCGTGGGCGCGAGGTGCGGCGGAGAAAACGGATCGAGGGAACAGGAGCGGGAAAACTGGAGAGAGCCATTGGGAGAAGATGAAGGGCGAAGCAGGTCGGGTCGGAAGCGGGTCGGGTAAGGGCGGGTAGGGTGAAGGCTGAAGGGAGTGGGCTTGGAATATGGGCTGAGGAGAAAAGTTTTAGAAAATATATAAAGGATTATGGTGTCTGGGCTGAGGAGTGAACGGGTTGGGCTGGAAAATAAAAAGGAAAAGAAAACGAAAGGGGCCGGGCTGGGAAATTGAGAAGAAATAAAGGAGTGAGTTGGGTTTTAAGAAAAATAATTAAGGGGTTTTGGGTTTAATGGGATTTAAATAAATAAATAATTATAAATAAATTTTATAGGTGAAAAAGAAATACAAATATTGGTATAAAAAGGGGCTGGGTATTACAGTAAAAACAGCAGGACTACCGGCGAGTTTGTGAAAACCCGAAAGGACGCAAGCTCGTTAAAAGACACTTGCAAGGTCCTCTCGATCCTGTAAGGAGAAACCACCTGCGTGAGATCCTTACGACTCACAAAGGAGCAACACACTTAGGGATCCCCACGACTCCTAAGGAGAAATTGCACTTGCGAGATCCTCACGACTCGTGAGGAGAACCCTCTTATGAAACCCTCACGGCTCATAAGATTCAAAAGCCTTAAGCTACAGGGATCTGAACCTGTTCTTAAGCAGCCATACCCTCCGATTTTGCCCTGCAAGCGGTTCAATATCGACCCTTGTATACAATCCACGGGCACGAATGAACATTTCCCTAACAGAGTCCCACCAGCGACTAGGGACACACGATGAACAAACACTTGTAGGTCCTCTCGACTTGCAAAGAGAAAACACTCTTGTAAGATCCTTTCGACTTATAAGAGAATGCACACTTAGGAATCCTCACGATTCCTAAGGAGAAAATGCACCTATGAGATCCTCACGACTCGTAGGGAGAAACACCTTTTTGGGACCCTTACGGCTCATGAAGTCAAAAGCCTTAGCCGACGGGATCCTAACCCTGTTTGTTAAGCCACCTTTATTCGACATCGACAGAGGCAAATGATGATTCGCTCCTGGCAATATCCCAGTTGTAGCGATGCTGATGTCTAAATCGGTATCAAAATTCCAAGTCCTTTCATGGCAAATAATGATTCGCTCCTGCCTATTCCAGTCGCAGCGATGCTGATGCTGAGATCGGCATCAAATCCCAAATCCTATACTCGCGAGAAAAAATCAGCGAGCCAAAAAAAATTGCATATGAAATAGCCGAAATGATGGGGCAACATGCAACAAAATCACCAAGTAAAAATATATGCATACAAAAATAGCCGAAATGATTGGGCAATCGCGACCTTCGCGATATTAAAAGCTGAAATGATAGAGTATCGCGGAAAGAAAGAAATAAAAATGAAATGAAATGAAATTTATGCCCTACAAGTGAGATCACATCGATCCCTGTATACAATCCAGGGGCGCAAACAAAGAGGGAACCATACTTTCCCACCAGGCTCCATCAGAAGAAGAGCCAAGTCTCGACGGCCACATCTACAGCCTGAAGACCCACAACGGCGTTCCTTCGCAGTCCAGCAGGATGCAGATGCAACGTCAACGAAAGACCTCACGGTCGAAATAAAGCGGAGTGATGGAAAAATCCCAGCTCCACCTCAGCATTCGTCTCGATACAGTAGACGCAATGTCAACAACGGCGTTCCTTCGCAGTCCAGCAGGATGCATATGCAACGTCAACAAAAGACCTCACGGTCGAAACAAAGCGGAGCGACGGCAAGATCCCAGGTCCACCTTAGCATTCGTCTCAATACAGTAGACAAAATGTCAACAACGGCGTTCCTTCACAGTCCAGCAGGTTGCATATGTGACGTCAACAAAAGACCCTATGGTCAAAACAAAGCGGAGTGATGGCAAAATCCTAGCTCCACCTCAGCATTCGTCTCGATACAGCAGACGCAATGTCAATAACGGCGTTCCTTCGCAGTCCAGCAGGATGCAGATGCAACGTCAACAAAAGACCTCACGGTCGAAACAAAGCGGAGCGACAGCAAGATTCCAGCTCCACCTCAGCATTCGTCTCGATACAGTAGACGAAATGTTAACAACGGCGTTCCTTCACAGTCCAGTAGGATGCAGATGCGACGTCAACAAAAGACCCCATGGTCGAAACAAAGCGGAGTGATGGAAAAATCCCAGCCCCACCTCAGCAGTCGTCTCGATACAGCAGACGCAATGTCAACAACGGTATTCCTTCATAGTCCAGCAGGATGCAGATGCAACGTCAACAAAAGACCTCACGGTCGAAACAAAGCGGAGCAACGGCAAGATCCCAGCTCCACCTCAGCATTCATCTCGATACAGTAGACGAAATGTCAACAACGGCGTTCCTTCACAGTCCAGCAGGATGCAGATGCAACGTCAACAAAAGACCTCATGGTCAAAACAAAGCGGAGTGATGGCAAAATCCCGCCACCTCGACATTCGACTCGGTACAGCAGACGAGATGTCACTACAGCGTCCTTCCTCTGACAGGATTCGGACACGCCAAAGAAAACGAAGCGAAGGCCAAATTCCTAGCTTCAAAGTCTTGACGGCAACTCATATAAAGCCTGAAAGACAGTCAGATATCATCCCACGCCAGCGCGGAGTGATCACCATCTCGACGTTCGCCTTGATACAGCAGACGAGATGTCACCACAGTTTCTTTCCTCCAACAGGATCCGGATAAGCCAAAGCAAACGAAGCGAAGGACAAATTCCTAGCTTCAGGGTCTTGACGGCAACTCATATAAAACCTGAAAGACTACCGAAGATCACCCCACATGGATTGGTCACCACCCCGACGTTCGTCTCGATACAGCAGACGAGATGTCACCATAGCGTTCCTCCTCTAACAGGATTCAGACGCTACAATCAAACAACGGAGCCACGGCAAAATCCCTAGTTCCAAACCTCGACGGTTCACCAACAACCTAAAGACAACCGTGACATTCGTCTCGATACAGCAGACGCAATGCCAGCAAACGAAGCAAAGGCCAAATTCCTAGCTTCAGGGTCTTGATGGCAACTCATATAAAACCTGAAAGACAATCGGAGATCATCCCACACCAGCGCGGAGTGGTTATGACTCATCGGGGCTCTCCAAAATGAGCCTAACCTCAAGTAAAAAAGCGGCATGGAAAAATTCCTAACGCTTGCTCTTCCGACGGTCAAACTGCCTAGGAAGATTGCTTGAAGACGTCTTGTCCAGCCCCCGAAGGGATCAGAGACACGACAGTCGCAAGGCTACTCGAACAGCAAGATTGCGTATCGAGGGATACATCAGCCAACGCGACGGTACGACGGGCAAAACCCTAGTACCACAGATCCTAACGGACCTCTGTCGTAAAGAGCAAAGGTTAACTGTGACGTTAGGACATCCTTGCGAGAACTTCTCGATTCGTTTTGACTCGTAAGGCAAAGCCTTAAGCAATGGGGATTAAAAAAAACCTGTTTCCTAAGCACTGGGGCCCTGCATGTCGGTCCCAAAATGGACTCTTGCATACTATTCACGGGCCATACTCTCCAAAGTCGAATCTCGAAAAGGAGGGAAACAACCACTTACGAGTCCTCTTGACTTGTAAGCGGGAAAAATTCTCTTGTGAGATCCTTACGACTCTCAAGAGAAAACGCACTTAGGAGTCCTCACGACTTCTAAGGAGAAAAGACACCCACGGGATCCTCTCGACCGGTAGGGAGAAAATTCTTTATGAGACCCTCATGGCCCATAAAGTTGAAAAGTCTTAGGTAGCAGATCTGAACCTGCTTCCTAAGCCATCACTACCTCACAAAGAGTTCAAGACGGAATGCTCTCTATCATTCGCAGGCTACTCTTACTAAGAAAACAAGCCGGCAACAAAGAAAAGGGAAGAAAGCAGAAAGATGACACAAGACATTGCGAAGGAAATGTATCTTTTATTCATGAATTCAATTGGGTACAAAATACATCACATGAAGGAATAAAAGAATGAATATATTTTATTCAAAATTATAAATAATACAAAAATTATTGAGAGGGAAGCGCTTTCAATAATTCGATCAGCCGCTCGCGCACTTCCCTCAGCCCCTCTTTTTGATCAGCTGTCGCGGCCAGCTCTGCTTCGACCTGGGCTCGCTGCTGCAAGTAAGACGAAAGTTGTTCCTCGACGACCCGCTGAGCTGCTTCCCGATTTTTTCCATCCCGCTCGACGACGTCGAACTTCTGCCTTAGTGTTAACCCGTCAGAAATGCATCGTAGAAGGCCTTCGAAGATAACTTTCAACTGGGCAGCATTCGCATCAACCTGAGCGTGCAGTCGAGCAGATTTGCTTGCGGTTTCTTTACATTCCCTCCGCTTCAAAGCCACTTCCTGTTCAAGATGGCGGAAGTAAGAGGTACTCTGCTCGATCCATGCAGCCCGTTGAGTGCTCACAGCCAGAACCTCAGGAACAGGACGCCTAAGCTTAAGCTCGTGCAGGCAAGCCTCAATTGCCCTGCAGCGATTAACCCAAGACTCGACGACGCCCTCACCATGAAAGTTCACAAGCGTCGCTAGCATAGGGTTAACCTCCGCGGCAAAATCCGCAGAAGATATGGGAGTCTCCATGTTGAGCTCCTCAATGTAGTCGCTCAGCATGCACAGACTATTCGCGGCGCCTTTCGAGGACGGACGTCTGGAAAAGGGCCCTGCCGGCATAATAATGTGAGACTCGAACGGGGCTGGAGTCGATGTGATCGCTGCAAAACAAATCATAATCAGATGTTGGTTCAGGAAATAAAGAAGATACACGAAAACAGAGTCTACTATACCAGCCGCAACAGAGGGCAGAGCTGGGAGTTCCGGTGGCGCAACGATAGCCTCGTCTCTGCCTTCGATTTGTAAGGCTACAAGCAATACAAAGAGGGATTAGAAATAATGTGATTGCCCGTTAAAGAAAAGATGTCATTTAGAAAAGATACTCACCGACACCACCAGGCGGACTAATCTCTGACAGGAAGGAGAAGTGAGGGTACAGCACCTGATACAAGTGGTCAAAAAGGACTCCTGCAAAGACGCAGTAATGCAATGTCAATACATAAACTATACAGCCTAGAGATAAGACTGATGGGTCATAAATCCATACCTTCCAGCATCTGAGACGGTGCGAAAGAAGGTAGAGAGGTGGTCACCGTCAGAGCGGTAACTGACGGCGCTGCCTCGGGAAGCGCGACATCAGCACTAGCCGCACCTGCATCAGAAACAAGATAAACCATGTCAGGAAAGATTGAAAAAGATTACAGAATAAAAAGAAGGGCGGTGACCTAAAATCTACCTGATGAGTCGCCAGCCGGAACCGTGACGAGGGCGTCACTTGATACAACAACGGCGTCTCCCTCCTCCATCGGGGTGGTCTCACCTCCTGTCGCCTCATCCCCTGACTCCACGAGAGCCGTCGTCATGCTTGCAACGCCAGGAGACGGCAAAGAACTGTAGGTGGGAAGAGCGATGATCGGGGTGGTGCCCGACTCTTGAGAAAAAGCGGCCACCTCGGATCCAGCAATTGTACCCGTTTCGCTCGCCACCATCTCGGGCTCGGTATTTGCAGCCATCTCATCCACCGCTGCCTTAGGCTCGGCCGTGGTAGCCGTCTCACCCGCCGCCACCTCGGGCTCGGCAATGGTAGCTGTCTCGGGTATAGTAATCGTCATTGTCTCATCAGCCCCTACCTTAAGCCCGGCAATTGCCACCACCTCGCCTACCTCAAGCTCAGCGGTCGCCGCCACTTCTTTGGGAAGACTCGACTCTGCAAAGATAAGATATATAAGAATTGATAATTTAAAACTTTGACAACAGAACCTCACGGCACATTACCTGGAGTTGATTTACCGTTTGCTTCCCGAGCCGCACGTGTCGCCCGTCTGTGAGCAGTATACAAGGCAACTGGAGACTCCTCTGAAGGATTAGCAGCAGGGGTAGCGGCGCTCGAACCAGCTCCCGCAGCTAAAGCAGCACTACGCTCCCTTGCTGCGCACCTCTGGCGCTTCCTTTCCTCCCGGGCCGTCAAAGCAGACCTTCTAGAAGCCTCCTTCAACAGAGCGTTATCATCCGCACCCAGGGTTACCTCTGGAGCCGTCAAGGCTTCCGTCATCGGTCATTTGAGTAAGGCCTCTTTCGGCAATACCGAAGAGGCCGGGACTTCGGTGGCTGGCCCGGGAAGGGTCTTCGCGTCACCTTGCGGGACCGGCGCTGTGGTCCCTGCGATGAGATAAAGAAAGGGTTAGATCGTCCATAAAAAGGAGATTGAAGACTCAATGAGCCGAGACATACCAATGCCCAATAAAGCGTGATTCCTCTCCTCCTCCTCGAAGGTCCTGAGGGAAGCCGCCAGAGCCTCTTCAGTAGTAAAGCCTGTTACAAAAGGAAGAATGTCAGTCAAGACATGATAATAAAAATAAAAATATAACGCAAAAACAAAGTGCGACTAATATTTACTTGATTGCACGAGAGCGGCTATTTCTGCTTGGTGGCTCGCGAGTCGCGCAGAAGCAGCAATAGAGGCATCGAGATCAGTGTCTTCTGGCGCTATGAAGAGACCCTCATTGGTCCCATATTCACTTAGGCCTTCGGTATGAGGAGTCTGAGGTTCTAGGCCGAGTACGGCATCAAGGGAGAGGACCGACTTCTTCTTCTTCTTCTGTGTGCGAGCTACGGTCGCAGCCAGAACCAGCTTGCGCTTCGTGGGCACCTTGGGACGGCGAGTCCCGATATCCGAGCCCATGCCAGATTCGGGTGAAGCTACGTTTACCGCCTCCACGAGAGCACGGGCCACCGATGGCACATCCACCGTCTCTATAGGAGCATAAGGCAATCCACGCGTGGGGCTTAGCGCACGTGGAAGCTCAACTGCAGCAACCTCTCTTAGCGGAGGGGGTACAGCGATCCGTCGCCTCAAAGGGACTTTACGATCACTGGCAGGAGGTGCACTTTTGCGATCAAGCAACGACCGCCTTTCTTCCTTAATAACGGTGCCCGTCGAATGCCGGTACCATGCCGTATATGCATTAAGGATCCGTGGGACACAACTCGGCTCGCTGATCAAGAAGTGAGAGCCCGTATTCAGACGCATGAAGTGATGCAGCGTGCTCCGCATCCCCTCTTCAGTGGTAGTGGGTTCCAGCAAGAAAGCCTCCAGTGGCACTCCCTGATTATAGCTCAATTGTTGGGCAAAACGATGCGGATTATACCTCATGAAAAGTGCCGCATCATTTTGCCTAAACACCAGGAAGCCCGGTCTGATAGAATATAAATGGAGGGTCTCCCGAGCTATCAGAACTGAGGCTCCATCTTTGAAACTATCCTGCAATGACCGCACTATTGTGGTAGACTCTTTTCCGATGGTTAACACCTTGTCGGTGAAGGTCATCCCGTCTCCAACCATGCGGGGACGAAGGAGCAAACCTCTAGCATCCCGCGATGACGAATTTACAATTGAGGCGCCGACCAATCGCATAATCCGAGGGAAGCTGCACCTGTCATAGAATGAAGGCCTTCTATGGATACCAAAAACGCCAAGTGCATGTAGCTCGAGCCATGACATGAAGTAATGCATCGAGAAGTTCACATGCTGTACTCCAGGTTCAGTAGTATCCGCCACTTGACTAAGGCCGTAATACAGATGGGCTAAGCCGGCGACCTCGACGGACACTTTCGCCCCAATAGTCATTCGGTGAGCCGGATAAAAGACAGATGGCCTCATGCGACGAAGGTGCATCGGGAGCGCGACCAGCTCAACCATAGCCCAAGAAATCCCAAAAAGAATGCTTCTTCATCCATCCCGGGGACTGCAATCTCCGCAAAAGGAACAACTGGAGAGTTGGGAAGGAAGAAAATCTTCTGATTTACCTTCATCGCTGGCAGGTTGTCCAAACCTAAGCCAAAAGGGTCGTCAAGCATGGCGAATTTAACGGCCTCCTTCGAGAAGACTTTTGGATGAAGGAAGCGAGCGATGAAATCCTCGAAACTAACCCCGCGGCTCCCAGATTTGAGGAAAAGGCCCTCGTAGATATCCAACACTTTGATCAAACTGGGAAACTGGTGTTGAACAGCATTCACCGGAGTAAGGCCCATTATCACTGGCTTAGCACGGAAGACATATTCGTCTGTGGGAAGCAGCTCCTCATAATGCCCCCCTATGACCGGTAAGCCAGAAACCTCTGCAAACTCCTCTAAGGAGATTGACACTTCCCGGACCAGTGAAAGGAAGGTGTGAGTAGGGATATTCCACTGCTCCAAAAAGGCCTTAACCCACCAGGTGGGAAGCGTAGGATACTGGAAAAGAGAAGCATAAACGGCGGTATACAACCCAAGCCTCATCAACTGCGACTTCTTCGCTGACAGAATGTAGCGGGCCCATTGCAGATAAACGGTCGGATGAGGAGGAATCAAACCTATGTTATATGGTTGCCCCTACGGCCGCGTCTCGCCTTGACAAATACGGCGTCCCAAGGTATTTAAAACCATGGGAGGCTGAACGGGAATCGAAGCTATAGCGGGCTGAAGAAGGCCTTCTGAAGTCCAATTGACCATCTCCACGGCGTATTTCATCGGGGGGGAGTTGGCGTAATGGATCGCCGTGATGGGCTCCGAGGGTACCGCGCACGAAAAGTTTTGTCGACCCCTGATAATCTGATTGTACCATGACCCCCAAAGGTGAAGATTCTTATGTTCCGGATCATGGTCTCTTATCAAAGCTAGGACCTCCCGGTCTACGGGTGCACCAGGAAATCCTCCCTCTGAACGAACGAACGAGAACGAAGCATCAAAAGACATGTTGCCTGCAAAAGGGGGGACAGAAATCAACTGTCAGTGTTGTAATTTAATTTTTAATTTCTGACACTCGGTACTTTAAAAGTTGTACTACACTGCAATGCAGTGGAAAGGGGACCAAAGGAGGACCCACAAAATCCAGATGACAATGCATCAATTAATAAAACAGCCTCATCATTGGATGAGACTGTCAATTAATGAGGAAATACTCAAGGAATTTTCTCATTGAATGAGAAATCCCTCGGGAGAAGGAGAAAATCTCCCTTTCAGAGCAAAGCTCTGTAACAGAGTGACACTTATCAAACTCTGGTCATGAAGGACTAAAAATCCTTAGAAGAGCCTAGTTCTGCAATCATGATAGAAAATCCATCAAGATCAAAATTAATGTTTGAGAATTAAAATTCTAGGATCTTAAAGATCCATGAAGAAACTCTCAAGAGTTCTTCATCAAAAGATCTACGGATTATCAAAAGAGCAGAGCTCTGATTCATGGGATAAGAAACCCCAAGAAAAGATCTGTTCAGATCTATGGGCTCAAGAGAGTAAGGCTCTATTAATAAAACCCTAAAAGGTTTTTCTTTAGATCAAAGATCTATGAAGAGCAAGGCTCTGTTAATAGGTAAGAACCCTAATTTGTTAAAATTAAAATTTCTAGATTTTACCTAAGAGTTTTGACTCTTGAAAGTTCTTAACGAAGGAGCTGCGCTCTGAATGAAAATTCTCAAAGAAGATGATAATCATCTAAAGGACTAGAGCTCCTATTTATAGGCGCTGAGCTGCCTCTTCAACTTCTGAGTTGATCCAAGGGCTCAGATGTTGCCACCGCTGCACTCACGTGTGCGCCACGTGAGCGCAACGGTAGGGGGGGTATTTGTTTCCCCCAATCAAAGCAAAGCTTTGTTTTGAATTTTAAAATTCAAAAACTGAAGCAACGCTTTAGATCCTGCACGTCACGTGTCAAAAGCAGACACGCCAGCGCCAGGAGCGCTGAGCCCTAGGCAGCGCACCCCAATCAGAGCAAAGCTCTGTTTTCAAAATTCAAAAATTAAAAAGTTGAAGCAACGCTTTAGATCCAGCGCTCTGCGCTGCGTGCCACATGTCTAACACAGGTGCGCTAGCGCAGTTGTGCTGCACTCTGCGCTGCGCGCCACGTGTCAAGCACGAATGCGCTAGCGCGGTTGCGCTGCGCTCCGCACTGCGCGCCACATATCGAACGTAGGTGCGCCAGTGCTGGAATTAAAAATTCCCCACCGTCAGATCAAAATATCTACTAATAATAAATTATTGATTAATCAGAACTAAAATTCTGTTATGGAAAGATTTTTCAATCTTATTGAAACAAGAAGATTATCTTCTATAAAACAGAAACCTTAGGATCAAAGATCCAACGGTGGGGAATATTCCCAAATCAATCAGAGAAAGATCTCTTAAACTGATACAACAAATCATTTGACCATATATAAAGGCCCCTAGACTTCAAGTCACAGAAGACACAAAAAAAATAGAGAGAGAGAAAAACCCTCTACAAAACTTTGAGAAAAAGAAAAGCAAGATTTTGGAAAAAAGAAGATCGTTTCTTCATATTCAAGGTAAAGAACTATGTTCTTGAACAACAGAGATGAATCCATCTCGTGAAAAGAAGAATCATCTTCTAAAAAGACCATAGATCTAAAAAAGACCAAGGTCTTTAATAAAAAAGAAAAGATCAAAAAGATCTAATCATAAAAAAAAACTAAAAGAAGTATTTTACTTCATTCACAGATCTTTTGATCTATAAAGACAGAGCCTTTTATAAAAACAAGAACTTCTGTTCTCGGATCTTGAGGCAAAGCCTTCTTTGAAGAACATAAATTTGTTCTTTGATCTTAAAATTGATCAGATGTGCTTTGCGCTACTGAAAAGTGCCTTGCACTCATGAACTGCGCCTTTGCGCTCCTTGGATCGGCGCTCAGCGCCAAAACGTACCACGTGTCAACCATAGACACCACTTGCGCTTTGCGCTTTTAAAATAGAGCGCTGCGTTCATAGACTGGCGCTCAGCGCAAAGCGCGCCACGTGTCGCTCGCTGGCGCACCAATAGACTAGCATAAAGCGCTCATAAATTAAAAGCGCAATGCGCTAATGAACTAGCGCTTAGCGCTTAGCGCTTAGCGCTTAGCGCTAAGCGTGAAACGTGTCCTCTTCGTGTGCGCTACCTGACAGAAGCGCAATACACTCTTTAACTGGCGCAAAGCGCCTGGCGCGCCACGTGGCGCATTGTCAGAACACAACTTATTCTGATCAAGACAAAAATGTCAGAGCCCAATGACTAGCATTATTAAAAGGGCTAAGCCTAAATAAAGGCTTAATAGCCAAAACAAAATAAAAATGTTAAACATTTTTAATTGGACTTAGCCCAATTCTGGCCATAAGTTCTCAACTTATATTGAACTGAGCATATCTGCTCATAAATATTCAACAGATCTTAGTCCCAAACTGGGCTACAGATCTCTCAAACAATTCACACTGGTTCGAGGGTACATCTCGTTACTCCTTTGATATCTGTCGTTGTAATCCTTCAACGTCGTCAGAGAGGTGACGGGTCCCAACAACCACACATTACTACGGACTGTGGGGTCCTTAAACTCATGGACTATGATGTCCTTAACCTCGACCGTGATGTCTTTAAACTAACATTGGACCACCATGTCCTTAAACTGGTAATGGACCACTATGTCCTTAAACTGGTAATCGACCGCAATGTCACTAAACTAAACATTAGAGTACAAATGCTCTTTTGTTGGATCTAAGCGATCCCGTTAAGTTGATCTTAGTCTAGAAATTAGACTAACGTATCCTTAACAAACGTTTAAGTTGATCTTAGTCCCAAATGAGGCTAATGTATCCTTAAACTCAACCCCTAAAAACCCAAATCTAAGAAAATACGGATTTGGACTAATCCACGTTCTACGGACGACAACATAAATTAGTCTCCGTATACAATCCACGGGCAACCAAAAACAAAACAAACACCCACGACACGAAGTGACCATCTGGAGAAGGAGAAAGTTATTACCGCGATGCGGTAGCGTAATTAACTGCAGGGGCTTGCGCCTGCAGGGAAGAGCGTCCCCATAATCAAAAACCCCTCAAACGAGGGGGAATCTGACGAAGTCTGCTACATCGGCCGCATTCGTTTAAACCTTCGATACATGGTGCCATAAATCAACTTGCATCTTCGGAGAGGTGGACGGATAGCACCAATTAGCATCTTCCTCGATATTCAGGCAAGACGTTCGTCTTCCCGGCTTCCAGCGGTAAACACCATGCAAGCAATATAATATACAACACCGAAGGGCGAGGATCAAAACTCAGAATGAAAACCATCATCATCAAGAAAACAAAAGGAAAACCATAATAATACAGCGCGCGGCTCTAAGGTCAAAAGAATATACACTGGTCTTCTATGTCTATCAAATAATACAGGTTTGGTTGATGGAGTTTACTAGATACAACTGAATGTAAATAAAGTACAATTGTGGTCACGATGCAAGTGAACCCACCTACCAAAGCAATCACCCGAAATGGAAGCAGTGTGCCAGCAAAGCCGTCAAGAAACCTGTACGGCAAAACCTGCAAGAAACAGTGGCACAACCGGGGTGAGTTGCCAACTCGTGAGTAGAAAACATCACAGAGCAGAAATCGAATGTATGACTCAATCCTAGGTCATACGATCAGTAATATCCTCAAATAAAAAAATATAGTATGAAGTATCTAATAATGGCATGGGTAAACATCTATACATAAGTGTAATACCAAGTGCTCGTGTCAGTACCTCAGGTAACAACATATCAGATATAGGATGTATGAATGCATTACAAATGAAAACCGAATACATCATGAATGAGAAAACTGTTTCCGTAATTTAATGAGATTTCTGTATATATATATAAATCGAGTATCATCAATGAAATCAACAAAGAATCCGTGTCAAGCATCGACACAAAACATAAATCTCAGTATCTCAATATCTCAGGCTCCGGCTATCCGGACTGGCCTGTATCATCAAATCTCAATATCTCAGTGTCTCAATATCTCGGGCTCCGGCAATCCGGACTAACCCCCAAATCCATCTCTCTCATAACTCCGAACGGTATCCTCCGGATATCCGTCGAGTTTCCATACGATCACTGGTAGATAGTGCTCCCCTGACGGGCTCATCGTCTACAACTCGAGCTTCTTGCCCCGGGGTACCATACCGGGTCCACCATGTACCCGCAAACGGTTCATCCAACTCCTTAAATCGGGTCTCGAAAACCATCTCAGAACCGAGAAAATATCATGGTGGACAATACTCATCATATCAAGGAAAACCGCATCTTTCTCTTTTAAATGAATCATCAATTTATAAAATTTCACATGCGGTTTCCAAATCCAGAAAATCTCAAGAAGAATCCGAAATCATCAAAATCACCATATCAGTAAACAGTGAATGCCGGCACAAATCTCCATAATACTGCATGACCAATGAATATATAAATGCATCTGATATCATGCACTGAATGCAATAGTTAAACTAGCATATGAAAGCGATAACATATTACAACTATCAGCTAGCAAGCTATGTCGATGAAATGGTATTCTCTGAAGTGTACGTGACATGGCAATTACCGATGATAATGTGTGTGAGCCGGCAAGCAGGTGTACGTGGAACATACGCATCATCGGTAATGGTGCTGGTTTCCTGACAGCAGGGTTTCATAATAATTACAGACGACACATGTATAAGCATGCAATGCGATGAAACATCATGAATATAGAGGAAGTGATGTAGTAACAGCAACACTGAAGAATATACATATCCAATATACGAGTCATACAGTTCAGGGTATTTAAATTACTCGCGATTCGTTAGTTTTTTTGAAATAGGTATGACTCGAGTCTAGTCTAACATCTACAAGTAAACTACAGAATTAAACTAACAGGCTAAATGAAAGGGTAAGGAATTCCACCTAAGTCGGAGTCGATCTAAATATATCTAGTAGTCGGTGATCTCGCCTCAAAAGTATTACAGACGATACAATATATATAATATGACATCCTCGAGTCAAGAGTGCGGATCTATCATCAAAATTATATCTCGTACGGTAAATCCATCGTACAGAAGCCTAAATTTAGGTGCGGGTCAAATATCATATTTATCTCATTACTTATCTGGTATCCTTATTATCATATATCATGAACTGGGGTACTGATCTAAGTCTAGTACATACTGATACCAACAACAAATATATGTGCGTGTGTCTGAAACACATCGCCTACAGATCCGCTATACTATCATGTCGTATCTCCTAATACGAACCAAATCGCATCGCCGATCTCACGGCATCATGCCCAATCACAACGACTCATCTCATAGTATCATATACTATCCTCATCATCCGTGTATACGTATATGTATATAAATATAAACACACGCATCCACATCTATCCATATACATATAACATATACGCCCAAAACCATATCCCGTGCGTGTATGTGTATGTGTAACAACCTTACTCTAGGGTTCGCGACTAAGAAACTAACTAAATCACCTTCCTCAAATCTCGCTAACACTAACCCATGATCTTCTAAAGCTTTCTTGCTAAGTGCTCAATCTCTCAATAACATAGGAATGTATATCTATATCACATCACATCATTTCTTACGACTTTGCGGGGGTGCTATGCGCCATCCATCCGACTTCCCCCGTAGATATATATCTACTCACCTTAATCTTCGCTTGCCGATGCCGATGTCGCCACACGCTTGCTTGTCGTCTCGAAGTCCTCGTGAGGGTACCTACACATCATAACACATCGTATTGCATTAAAATCCAATTCGCAATCGAAACGACGCACGAATCTCCCATAGGTCAAAACCTATGATCTACTCTCGCAAATCAACCAAACAGCACTCGATATAGACGTACAAATGTCAAGTGACCGATACAAAACACAATTTTCAAAACTTAAATCCATAAACATCGAATAAAACATGGTAGCAACTCATGAAACTTGCTCCAGATTTTGTTTCAGATAAACATTAGTTAAACAAACAGTACTGGGGTGATGTACATGGGACATATGATCTACAGAAGCAACCTAGGCACCAATTTCTACAGAATGGCCGGCCACACCCATGAAAAATCCGGCCACCTCTATTGGTCTCGTATTGATAGGGTGGCCTTGTAGTGTCTTAATTTGGTCTCTGGAGTTGTTTGCTTATCAAGAAAAAGTCCCAGGTCAACCCAGATTCCCCTGCACCCTCAATTTACACACAAAACCGACATGACAAGTTTCCGTTTTGGGTTTTCAGGTTTTAGTTATAGTTTGTTCTGGGTTCTAGACACTATGGAGGTCTTAAGGTCACCACTAAAGTTCAATAGCAATCACAACTCAAGAATCCATCAAAACCTCTTCTAGAATTTTCTAAGTTCACTAAATCAAACTTAAACACTTCTAAACTTGCATGAAAGCTAAAACAAATGTAATACTACTCTAATGGTGCAAGGATTACCTCATTTGGCAACTCAAGAAAATTCTTGAGTTGCCCCAAGTGCTCAAAATCCACCCTTTCTCGGTCCAAAGTGCTTGTAGTGTGCTTGTGTATGTTTTTAATGAAATGGAGATGGAGTTTTGAGTTGATTTTGGTGGTGTTTTGAGGTGTGAAGTGGAGGTGGAGGAGGGGTGCTTCCATGGTGAGATGAAGGAAGAAGAAATGATAAGGATGATGAATGAAACAAAGGCCATGACCAAGGTTGACCCCGCACCCTCTCTCTCTCTTGCTCATGTCTCCCATACTCTTTTGTTTATATATTTTTCTTTTTCTTTTCTTTTCTTTTGTTTTCCTTTTCTTTTCTTCTCTCTTAAATTCAAAACAACACCACCCAAAATAAAATATCATGTAAGAAAATGTAACAAGTGTGAAAATGACTTGGTGCATGTAATGTGCACAAAACTAGTTTAAGGCACGATTAGCGATATTTGATCGCGATTAGTATTAAAAGTGAATATAATTAATTATAAAAATTTGCAATTTGCATAAATCACATAAAACACCCTCATTTCAGTAATTCTAATAATTTTCCAAATTTTTCCCAATTTATCGGTATTTAATTTTTACCGCATTATTAAATATTCATAATATTTATTATTAAATTATAAAAATTCCTAAAAATAATATTTTATTTTTCTGAAATGTTACAATTCATGAACCTGATGAACCAAGTTTTCTGAAAGTATTTAGACAGGTTTGTTGTCATTTTCATCGACGACATCCTGGTGTATTCTAAGAGTCGGAAAGAGCACGCTGAACACTTGAGAATTGTCCTGGAAACTCTACGACAAAATCAACTTTACGCCAAGTACAGCAAGTGCGAGTTTTGGCTAGATCAAGTCGGTTTTCTCGGACATATTGTATCATGTGAAGAAATCTCTGTGGATCCAGCAAAAGTTTCAGCAGTAAGCGAATGGCCGACACCAAAGTCAGTGAAGGACATTCAAAGTTTCTTGGGTCTAGCTGGATATTATCGAAGGTTCATTGAAGGCTTTTCGAAGATGGCAACACTCCTGACCAAACTCATACGTAAAGATAAAGAATTTGTGTGGTCAGAATCATGCGAACAAGCTTTTGTAGAACTCAAGTTAAGATTGACATCGGCACCTATTCTCGTTATACCGGACCAATCTAGAGGTTTCAGAGTGCATTGTGATGCATCCGGTAAGGGATTAAGATGTGTTCTACATCAGCACGGAAAAGTTGTGGCTTATGCTTCAAAATAACTGAAGACTCATGAGCGCAATTATCCGACGCATGATTTGGAATTGGCAGCCGTCATTTTTGCTCTTAAGATTTGGTGCCATTATCTTCTTGGTGAACGAGTGAACATATACACAGATCACAAGAGTCTGAAATATGTGTTTACTCAGAAGGAGCTTAATATGCGGCAGAGACGATGGTTAGAACTCATGGCGGACTTTGACATCAACCTGCAATATCACCCAGGGAAGGTGAATGTGGAACCTGATGCCCTTAGTTGCCAACCATTATCAATGCATCTCACCGCCAAGTGGAAGCTTCAACATGACTTATATCAGATGGAGATTGAAGTAGTCATGCCAGGTAACGCTTCAAGTTTGATGAATTTACAAGTTCAATCTACCATTGTCAATCAGATCAAAGCAGCTCAAGAAAGTGATGCTAAGTTGCAAAAGATCAGAGAACAAGTGGAGAATGGACTCAGAACAGACTTCATCATCCATGAAAATGGATCTTTGAGATATGGCAGCAGATTATGTGTACCAAAAGGTTCTGTTCGGGAAGAGTTAATGAAAGAAACTCACAGCTCTCCCTATTCAGTACACCCTGGAGGTACAAAGATATACAAAGATCTACGTCAGAATTACTGGTGGCATGGAATGAAGCGTGAAGTAGCCAGAAGTGTCGCTAAATGTTTGGTGTGTCAGCAAGTAAAGGCTGAACATCACAGAACTGCTGGATTACTTCAACCATTACCGATCCCAGAATGGAAGTGGCAACACATCACAATAGATTTTGTGACTGCACTTCCTCGTAGCATAAAGGGTAACGATGCGGTATGGATTATTGTGTATCGACTCACAAAGTCGGCTCACTTCATCCCATTTCGGGGTGTCCAATCCACTGAGACATTAGCAAAGAAGTACGTGGAGGTAAGAATCTAAGTAAGATTTAAACTCTTCAAATATGTGCTATATCTGATACCCATGAACTCATACAGGAAATTGTGCGACTTCATGGAGTACCGGTCTGCATTGTCTCCGATCGTGACACCAGGTTCCGATCGCAATTTTGGTAGAGTATGCAAGCGAGCTTGGGAACAAGTCTGAACTTCAGCACAGCCTATCATCCACAAATAGATGGTCAGTATGAGCGAACTATTCAGATCTTGGAGGATATGCTCAGAGAGTGTATGTTAGACTTCGGAGGATCATGGGAAGATCACCTACAGCTTGTGGAGTTTTCATACAACAACAGCTACCAAGCAAGCATTGGAATGACACATTTTGTAGCATTTTGAAAATTTAGAAATAAATAAAATAAATTAATTTAATAATAATATGATAAATCGCAAAGTTGTTAAAAACAAATAAGTCAATTTCATAAGTTCTATGTAAAACAATTTAAATAAAAAATTTAGTATGCAACATAAATAAGTTATAAGGGTTTTAGTGACAATTTTAGATTCATTTTAATAAAATGTGTGTTTTATAATAAACCAATTTGTGAGGGGGTTTTAGGTAAAGTTTAGGATTTTTGTGCAAATGGAAAATTGTTAAGGGTGTAAATGAAAATGGGATGGAAAATCATTTAGCTCAGAATTTAAATTCAAATTAAAACAAAATTAAAGATTAAGGCTAGCACACCTCATACTTGCATGCACAACACTCACCTCACACCTCCTACTTGCATGAAACCCTTACCTCTAGCTTGATCCCACCTCCTCCTTCACCTTATCCATTTCATTTGCCATATATAAACCTTGTTCAGATCATAGTTAATTAAGAATTCTGATTTTTTCTGAAATCAAAACTAAAATAAAGAGAAAAAGAAAGAACAAGAGGAAGAAGAAGAAGAAAGAAGCTAAGTTCTAGTTTTCATCACTCTCAAGCTAGGGCAAGGGGCTTAGCATCTTGGAGGGATTATTCCAACAACTTTTTGGAGGATAAAATTCTTAAACACGGTAGGAGATTTAAGTTCTATAACTTAATTAAATTGAAATAAACAATGTCCTATAAATTCGTATTTTTGTCCAAACTAGGCTCTGTGTAAATCTGCTTTTGTTTGGAAGATAATAAACTCAACTAAACAGTGCTAAAATGATGTATGTAACACCTAGAGAAGACCATAGGATCACGAACCAGAGGGCTCAAAATTGGGCCGGCGACCAAAAGGGGAATTCCGGCGTCGCCGGTTTTGTAGGTAGCTAGGGTGTTTTGTCTTGTTGGGTAGGCTTCGGTGTATAATTTTGGCTAAATTGGTGTTATTTAAATAAATTAGTTTCACTGCAGATAGAATCTGGAAGCGTATGTCGGAAAGGATATCTTAAAACACCAAATACGACACGATTAAAACGCATCGCGATTTAAATTCTGTAGCGATGCAGGCTAGGGTTAAAATCCAGTAAGGTTAAGTGTTTAATAGCTCGATATAGTCGTATACAATATAACTAGTACGTGGGAACGGGTGTTTTTTATTTCCGTCATATCGGAGTAGCCGTTTACTTATATAAATTAAATTATGATATTAGATTCGAATACGGGATTTACGGAGGCAGGAAGGAAGGGGAAAGGATTGGCAATTCCTGAATAGATTCGTCGTTTTCCGGTGAGTAGATTAAACATCTACCGGGGAATTTTGTAAACATGGCGTTTTACGCCCGTAGTTGTATTTAAATAAATGAATTATTTGATATGCTAAATTAACAATATGTATTCATAAGTTACCCATATCTTGCTTAGTTGCTAGAACACTACACAAGTATCGACGAGTCATGCCACGTGCACATCTTATATGTTACATACACCTCGTCGATATTAACATGTCACTTTTACACTTAGCAAAATTCTTGTTAAAATGATTCATATCGTATCATAAACACTAATAAATAGTAGTAAATTGCATCATTAATATCATGTTTTAGAATCTGAGTATTTCTTGTTGACATAAGAAGTAAACGTATTATTGAGGATTTATGGTTTTGAGTTTTGAATACTATTACATAAATCCAGTGATTTTCATGATTGATGTGTCATGTCCACCATGAGAGGTTTTATGATTTGTTTTTGTTCCGGACCGAGTGGAGAGATATACGGTCGCGGATTTTACATTATCCATACTGAGTGGGGGAGATATACAGTTGGATACGTGGTGGACCCGGTCGAGACCGAGGGGCAGGATAGCCGCATTGAGGCGGGTGAGCCTAGCGAGGTTACTCGATACCGGATATAGTGGTAAAAATACGGCGTATATCTAGAAGATAACGACCGGTATTGTTGATTTCAGGATCATTCGAGGAAGGATGCCTGTGAAAATGGAAATTCTGTGTCGATGATGGACACGGGGAAATGAATTTTATTGGAAATAAATGATGAGATTTCAGTTTGGACTATGAGATTCATGTTATAGATTCTTGATTTTTTTATATAATCATACATTATACTTGTTCACATCTCAGTTAGTATGATCGTCATATTTACATAATTAACCGTTATATGTTAGTTATATTCACTGAGTTGGCAACTCACCCCCGTTGTGCCACAGTTCCTTACAGGAGTAAAGTGGACGGTTAGCTGCAGTGCAAATCTACTTTTGCAGCTTTATCACAGCTTTTGATAGGTGGGTTACATATGTAGTAACCTTCTCTTTTGGTATTGTATTTTGTATCTAGAAAATCTCCATCAGACATGTATATGACTTAGAGTGAGAGATGATATGTATATTATTGACAGTTGAGATCGTTTAGTTCTATAAATTGTGGTTTCATTTCTTTATGTCTGAGATTCGTATTGATGCCTATATACTGAGGTTTTATTTTCCGTTGTTGATATTGTTGATCCCAACTAGGGATGCAACCAAACTTAACACCTTATACTTATTTAATATTTTAACTTCATAACAGGTAATTTTTACTAAAAATTAAATTTTCTATATAAAGAATTCCGCAAAAAGGATTTTGATCTTGGTTTTCGGCTTACTTGGAATGTGTACATATCTTTAGATATGATACAATCTAAGTGCCGGTCACATCCAAACTTGGGTCGTGACACCTTTTGCAGTGCTATATGGAAAGAAGTGTCGATCGCCATTAAGTTGGGACGACATTGGTGATAGGGAACTCCTTGGACCTGAGATGATAGTAGCAACTGTTGATGTGGTTCGTACTATCAGGGAAAGAATGCGCATAGCCCAAGAACGACAGAAGCGCTGGGCTGATGCAAAGCGACGTCACTTGGAGTTCCAGCCAGGAGATCACGTATTCTTAAAGATATCTCCAAACCGCGGAGTGATTCGTTTTGGAAGACGAAGTAAGCTAAGTCCAAGATACATTGGACCGTTCGACATACTCGAACGAGTCGGTAAAGGGGCATACCGCTTGGCACTTCCACCTTCATTGGAAGGAGTGCACAATGTGTTTCACATATCCTAACTCATAAGGTATGTGAGTGGCCCCAGCCATATTCTCGATCATTCCGAGCTCACTGTACAGCCCGACTTATTTTGTGAGCAACAACCTGTTGAGATCCTGGACAGGAAAGTGAAGTCACTTCGGAAAATGGAAGTCAACTTGGTTCGAGTGATGTGGAGAAAAGACGCGCCAGGAGAATCGACATGGGAAAGAGAAGACGAAATGCGTGCAAGATATCCTCACTTATTTGTAAACTAGTCCTTAAAATAAAATTATAAATTTCAAGGAGGAAATTTTTGTAAGGAGGATAGACTATAACAACTCCAATTCTTGTGTACATAAAATTGATTAAAAGTTATTGTATACTTTGGGTATTTACATTTCCTGTGAGTACTATAAGTATTTGAATTACTTTTGAACAGTAAGAAAAAGCTTGTAGCTCACTGGTCAAGCCTTGCGCTGCTATTACAAAGCACCAGAGTTCAAATCCCATCAGTCACATTATTTTTTAATTAGTTTTCTTTTAAATTTTTAGAAGCCCAAGAGTCTACACGTGCATAACTCGTAAAAACCAAAAGTCACATATAAAACAAACTGGCCCAGGAGATAGATCAAACGTCGAGGGACGCGTGGCCCCAAGACCCGGCCTGACTAGGCCGGATCGGGCCGGCGGCGCGGCTAACTCGGCCGGTGCCGCCGGGTCAACTCAGCCAAATCCGATTCCCTCCTTCTTGACTCCTGTGTCTTTTGGCCTCCTTATAACCCCTGTATGGTTTAAATCCCCTGCACAATTACAGAGACCAAAAAATCCCTTTAATCTCCATTTTAATGCAATTTAAATGCAATTTTTTTATGTAACCATAACCCTAAAATTCTCCTATAAATACCCACACTCTTTTCCACCTCCTCACTCCAAATCTATGTCCAAAACTCTCAAGAAAATTCTAAGTTCAATAGTGTACAAGTGGAGTTAGCGAAGGGCGAAGTTCCGACGAAGCTCCGACGACGACCCTAGGAGCTTCCGACGACGAAACGACGCACCAGCGCCTCCTGCTTCTTCCTTTTCCTTTCCTCTATCCTACAATCCAGTAAGTCCCTCCTCTCTCTTCTATTTTATAATCTAAAAACTTGTATTTCTAAAACCCGACGGAAACGGAGTTAATCCGACTTCCGATTCGGTTTTCTTTAAAAAGTTCCAATTTTCTTAAATACAACAATACCAAACTTGCACATCATGACCATTAAACATTAACAAAATATATTGAACAAGTTTCATAGCAAAAGAATTCATATTGTGATTTTTATAGCACTTTTACAGAAAAATACCATTTAGTTTAGTTTCGACATAAATCTTATATTTCCTTGCTATACCTTTAGATAATTCACGAGATAATGACATATCTCTTCACAACGCTCATATGTAATATAGCAGGATGATATTTGAAAACATAGATTTGGGAAAATACGGTTTTACAATAAACTACCTCCGACTTATATAAGAACATTTTTCTACAAGATTATGTATTTTAAAAAAATCTTTGCAAAGTGTCGCTACAACCCATTTGGGGAACCCGTTCGGGATGGTGCGGATTATCGCACATCCTCAGGCTTAGGAGTGCGAGATGCAAACCTCCGCAAGGAGCATACGGTCTCGAAAGATTTTAAAATACAAACATCTTAAGAAAATGAGATTTCTAGAAAATAATAAATTAAAATTATTTTATATATATATATATATATACATAAATGTATGTATGTATCATCAAAATATCTAATTTTTGATATAATATAAATATTTTAACTTTTCTAAATCAAAAGAATCATTTACATGAAAACACCATGTGATTCCATACAAGTTCAATACTTTACAATTAAATACCATATATTATGAAATTAGGTTTTACTCACTAGAAATGTCACATATATAAAATCTACATCTATGAAAACTCTAAAGACGATAATTAAATATTTGAGGTGTATTTTGAAAATTATACAAAATTATTTTTACATAAAACCCCCCTCAGGTTCTATAAATTACAATAAGGACCCCAGTAAATATTAGTTTAAGCGGGACCAGTCTCTTGAGCCTCAGGGAGCCGGAGATATGGGTGCTTGCCTATTTAAAGTATACAACTTAACAAACGGAGTTATCAACACGGTAATCGTCTTTGAAAAAAACACAAATCCTGCAGTCCATGTGCAGCGGTTACCGATAACATCAAAACTTAATTCAGGATTACAATTTCTTTTCTAATTTTCTGACTCAGACTGAGTCTCATTATTCAAGTACAAATTACAATACAACATAAATCCATATATTCAATTTGTTCAATATATTCAATCTATGTTGACTGGACCGAACCATGGATATACCTCCATCTACATGATTCTCCAGTTATATTCATTTACTGATATCATGGTTTCGGCAAGTCATCCATCTGTACAATCTATAATACAAGACAATACAATTTACAATACAATACAAACAATACAATCAAGATATCGCGGGGTTTAAGGGGTAGATTGGTACGGAAGGTGTTAGAAGTGGCACGAGACTGCAGCCATTAAGACACCTAACCTATATTTCATTGCTGATGTACCATGGTATAAACGGTTCCTTGTACATTCCGTTCACCATAGTCTCCGGTCTACTGAGACTCCTCTCGTATACACTGGACCCTTCTATACCAAGCTACAAACAACGGCATTAACACTAAATACAACATTATAACAATAAAATACAACTTTAAAAGTTACACACTCTCTCTCTGTGTGTGTCTATTCTACGTCTCTTATCTTTGGGACTTACCGAGCGATTGTTCGTTGACGGCATTCCCTTTCTTTCTTCTTTGGAATGTTGTCAGGTGATTTGGATCTTCAGGAGATCGGGCCCACCAGTGAGGATTTGGACCAGCTAGCTTACGACCCAGAGCTTTAGATTCTTGTACACATTTACATTCTGTACTTTCCATTTCTGTTATGCCACTGTTTAGGCATTGCCCATGTATTTACTTTTCAGATGCATTATACAAAAGAATGTTAATAAATAAAGTTGTTGTTCATTATATTTATCTCTTGTGTATATTTCTTTTATATTGCTTAGTTATGCTTAGCGTATTTACTTCTGAGTAAAAACGTAGCGGCATCGTCGCGTCCCCTTTGCCGTACACCGAGAAGCGGGGCGTGACATTGAGAAATCATCCGTAAAAGTAATGAAGTAGGAATAACCATTTCTTGCATGTGTATACATTGGACCACATACGTCGCTGCGCATGAGTCTCAAGAGCTCGCTCGCTCTTACCCCGTATCCAATGAACGGGGTCTTTGTCATCTTTCCTTTGAGACATGATTGACAAGTTGCATAAGACTGATATTCGAACAGATCCAAATATCCTTCTTTTTGTAACTTTGTAAACCGTGTTTCATTGACGCGGCCCAGTCTACAATGCCATAAGAAAACCTGATTTAATTATGGAGACTTTCTTTTAAGTGTGTTCTGGGCATTGAAGACTTGGTGTTGGTTTAATACATATATACCGTTGTCTAGTGTACCTGACCCAATCAAACCATGATTAAGGTGGATGTTTACGACATCGCTTACAAATGTAAAATCATAACCTTCTTTAGATAATAAAGATACATAAATGATATTACAAGTCAAACTAGGTACAAAAAACAGCGCAAAACCAAAATATGTCCACTTGTCAATCCTAAGTGATATTCCCCTACGGACACAGCATCCACACTCGCTCCGTTACCAACCCTGAGGGTCATATCACCGACCTTCAAAACTCTACGACTTCTCAGTGCCTACAAAGAATTACAGATAAGAGGTCCTGATCCGGTATCCAATACCCAGGAAGTAGAGTTGATTGACAGACAGTTTTTAATCATAAACACACCTGAAACCGAAACCACAACTTACTTCGAATCCTGGTTCTGGGCTTCCAGTCTCTGCAGTCCTTCATCCAATGGCCCTTTTTGTGACAATAGAAGTATTCTTCCTTCCCTACTATCGGCCCCCCAACTTTTTCCTTGCCCTTCCCCTGTACCTTATTGACACCTTCTCTCGGCTTTGTAGAGACCTTCTTCTTCTTCCCCTTAGCTTTCACCTTGGATCTAGAAAAGGAAGGTTCCCCAATAAGCAGAGCGGGTGTCTCCCTAGTTTTCTTTTGGGTGCCCTCTGCGCTCCTCAACATGTTGAGGAGTTCTGGAAGTGTAACTTCCTTCCCTTGAATATTGAAATTCAAAATGAACTGGGCATAGATAGAAGGGAGGGACTGTAAAATCAAGTCCGTGTACAAATCGTTCTCCAACGTGGTCCCTAGATCCGCGAGCTCTTCAATATAACTGATCATCTTAAGGACGTGGTCCCCTACAGATGACTCGATAGCCAACCTCGCCTGAAATAATTTCTTTTAGGTCCCGTATCTTGCGATACGAGATTGCTCTCCATATAAATCTTTGGTATGGAGGAAGATGGAAGCTAAGTCTATCTTCTCGTGCCGCCTCTGGTGTTCATTATCCATTGAGGCCAGCACGAGACACTTGGCTTTCACACTGTCAATTTCCCATGTCTTACGGATCTTAATATCCGTGATGCTGGAATCTGGACTTGGGACGGTGGGGGCTTTGGTAGTAAGGAGGTAGCCCAGATTGTTATAGGTTATGGCCATCTGGACATTTCTGAGCCAATCTTTATAGTTCGACCCCGTCAATATGTTTTTATCTAATAGTAATTTAAGCCCGGTCATCTTGGTCGCTGCAATTAGGAGAGAGAGAAGAAACACTCGGTATGATGCTCTTGCAAGTTTAGATTTATTATTAGTTTATCTAAACAGGATGGCTCCCACTGTTCCTCGAATCCTTTCTCAAACCATAAAAGAAGAATTAGTCAGGATTAATCTCATCCTACAATTCTTGCTTAATCTTTCAGCCAGGCTAGTGTTGGTACTTCGAGGGAGGTTTTCCAACGCTTTTGCGAAGTTCATTAATTACATAAGCTCTTTTCCATGGAGGCGTAGCCCCGCTAACACCGTTTTAGGCACCTACTTGGTTTATAACATTGATTGTTTAGTGAAAAATCTCCCGAAGAGTAGCGGATACTCACAGTAGGATCGGGATCCAAATATCATCGTGTGACAACCTTGAAGAAATCCTACCAAAATTATCACACTCCAAATGGTATGCAGCACTAGCAAATTTCATTTTCCTTAGAAATTCCAGATGTGAATTTTTGCCCCAAGCTCTAATGACTTTGACGAAGGCCAACATATCATAAGTCGCAAGTCAAGTTCTACCCGTCATTATCCAGGTTAATTTAAACTCACCCGTACATACCCTTAACGAAGGCCAAAATAGTAGTATGACTGTCCCAAAACAACACATCTATCTATGCTACAGATGAATACCCAGCAGCTACCAATCATTATGCCTTGGCGAAGGTCAAAATACATAGCTTGAATACTACTGAATACCCATCTGAAATAACGGAGGGCTACGAATGGTTTTGGCAAAACCGTGAACGTAATGAACTTGATATAGTCGAAGGAACCATGATAGCTTTTAAAAGGAGTGGTTTAGGCTCCGCATTTAAAAATTGCTTTTTGAAGAAAACCGAGTAGTTTTGAAACTGTTTCAACGATTTAAGTCTTGGTTTATTTTCCTTGCATTAATCAATATTAATGCAGTCCCATCATTTAACCTTATCATTGCAGAAAAGAAACAAAAATACAACGTACGCTTATGCCATCCGCATTCGCCACGGGGACCTGTCGTGCACCGTTAGGTTACTTAACTAACAGTATAGCGGGAGTTGGACTAGCGCGGGTGCAAAACATAAGCAACGTTTATATATATATATATATATATATATATATATATATATATATATATATATATATATATCCATTCATCTCACGCAATAATAGGCATTCCAAATCACAAATGAATATATTGGATATACTAAAAATTCCGTGTTTTGTTTTAGCCCAGAACGAAAGACGGATTCCACGGTCATGATGAATAGCCAAACCCTACCCTAGACCCTTACGGGTGCGGCAAACTCTCCGCCAAATTCCCAATGTGAAGCAACATCCCTCAATAAAATGAGTAGGCCACTCGGCACTTCAAGAACCCGGTAGTTTGTGCACCCCACCTTGGGTCTATCCTAGATGCAAGAAAAAGTAAATGAAATAATACAACGGTGGCTACAATCTCAACCCGAATGTGCCCCGCAAAATAATATTACATCACATTTATAAATTACATGAATGAAAGAAAAGAAAACATTCTTTTCGCATCCCCCGGCTATTCATCCACGACGATCCAATATTCCATATACACAAACAATCATAAAGATACTTATATGTGCAACCCTGACTAATCGACGTATAGCAACTAGTCGACGTTTCGCAACACATACCCAAACTGAAACTTGTAAATGATGTTAAAACTGCGACTTCGAAATACTCTGTACTGCCCCAACACAAAGATAACGGTATATGCAATCTGGGCAAAAACAAACATCACCTGAAACCCTAAAACCAAGATTCAAGAATACCACATAAAACCCAGGACCCAAATCCCTAAAGTGACCGGCCAGGCCGGGAAAAATGGTGTTTTGGCTAGCCATACTTTGGAATCTTGGGCTCATTTTTCTAGGGTATTCATGCTACAACAAGAAGAGTACTCTGCAATTATTTTTTAAAAAAATTAGAGCCTCTGAAAAAATCGACAGAAATTTGGACTTTGGTTTCGATGTTTCGGAGTTATTTCGGTTTCGTAACTTTATACATCGTCTAAACTGCTAGTTAAGGTTTAGTAGACTCTGATACCACTGTAAGTCGATGTCGCGCACCCCGCAGGTTCACGAGGAGGTGGAATACACAAAAAGCAGTTTTTGCAAAGCTCGCGACACCGACTTAAACTCCAGGATCAATACGGAACCTTAACTAGCTAACTAGTTGGAGGTTTAGTTACTCGGTAAGAGTTTTATACCTCTGTGTACAAGTCCTTCGGGTCTTCTTATCATTTTCTTGACTTCCTCAAGTGTACGGATCTTGCAACATCGGCCTCCTCGTGTCAAAGACGATCCACCTGAGAGTTTGTACTTCAAGCTCTAACCTCTAAACCGAGATAACTAGGGTACCTAGTTTGCTAAGATAAGTAGCCTAGAAGATGTAGAGAATGATTATGGATTAATTTATCTCAAGAACCCTAGATTTCTCAACACATGAGAGCTTTTAGGGTTTGAGAAAGAAGAAGAGAGCCTTGAAGGTGAGAGAGTGTTGCGATAAGAATGGGTGTAGAATGGCTAAGGGTTTGTGATAATGAAGCATATAATAAATGTCACGCCCCGCTTCCCAAAATATGGAAAACGAGAGATGACTAGGCCAGCCATGCTCCTACGGTCAAGGAATCATCCCGCCGTAGTCACACTTCGGATTCTAGCATTACATGGTAATCAGTAAATAAAGCACAGCAGTAAAGGAATCACATCACTAATTTATTACATTAAAATCCATCGTTCACAAATTATAAATAACAAGAACAGTTACTAACCAAGTTCAATCTAACGATCACTTTTATGGAAAGCAATAAAGAAAGAAAGTACACCAGACTATATCTCCGTGAACACGAAAGGTAGATCCGTCTCCTGCGCTGGTCCTTCCGCGGGATCTGAGCATGCATACTCAGGTCGTCAGAGCGACACAATAGTAATATTATAATAATAAGGTGAAACAGGTAAATGAAATAATAAAGGTGAAAGTACAATGCATGCAATCGCTATGTCACTATATGATGCAAAATATGATCTGTGTCCCTATCGGTCTCTAAGTCATATTTGAAATCATATAGTGGAAGGAGGATCATGTTTAACAGGAGTCTCGTACATACCCGAGACAACGGCCCACACGCCCGGGACATAACCCTATCAGCCGGATCGCTAGATCCTACCTAATATATATATATCGCTGTTCGAATGATCATCCTCTAAAACACGGTCCCGCTAAATACGATTCTCTTTCCACTTCGATTTCCCCTTTATCTCCAGGTTTACACTATATATGATCTTGATTTAGTCGTGTACAAGTATACCAATGGCACGGTTTTAACACTGTTCACTGTATCAATCACTGTCACGAATATTTACTTCTCATTGGTGTACTTGTCACTCCTAAACCAATATCAATCACGCACGATAATACAATGTCCACTGACTCTAACATGCACTAACACTAAGTATATGGCAATGGGGTATGATATATGTATGTATGCCATCAATAAGCTAAGTATGTTATGAATCAATGTGCACGTCATTAACTTTCAAAAATTGCATAAATTCATATGTTTAGAATTCAACAAAATGATACAGATACGATAAATAGAACACTCATTCGGCAATTCATCAAAATTAGTTTCAGTTCAATCGGGTTTCCGGTTTTCAAGATACAGCTGTTTCATTTTAAGTGCTCGCGGCTGGAAATTCAGTTTTTAAACTAAACGTCCGTTTCGCGACACAAATTACACCCAGTTGGGTTCAGAATTTAGCGATGCTACAGTTGAATAGAATCTAGGGTTTTCGATAGGGTATTCAACGCAACAGACGGATCCTCAATCGCGTCTGTACGTCGAAAGTTATACACTATTTAACATTGATATGTCACTTCTGAATCTGTTCTGGACAGTTATACGTTCTGCCCTTTTTATTACAATTTAAATAGCAAACGGAAATGAAACGGAATGAAACTACTTGTTTTATTTAGCTAACAGATCTATATTTAATCCACTGCAGAGTTACGTAACAACCGAATTCAGGAAACAAAGTGACACACATTTTGGGACAGTACACAGTAATCAGGGTCGCTCTAGACTGCAGTCCAGAGTCGCACTCCGATCTAAATATCATCACAGTTACAGTACAGAAAACATTAGAAGTTTACATAGAGTTAAATTTTGTCGAGTCGGCTTCGATTTAAGCCCTCGAACGCAACATTCCAGTATGTACATAATTTACAGTGATTTTAATTATTTTCAGATACGGGAAATTTCTAGTTTTATCTGTATATTTGGGGGTATTCATTTTAGTCACTAACATTCGTATTTTCCAGTGAGATTTATACACGATATTCGTCATTATATAGGCCAACAGAAAACATCCATTTTCGTCAATTTAAGCAAGTATTTTCATTGGGGTCTAGCATCGAGCACATATGTCACTAAGTTTTATCGGGAAAAATGATTTCATAACTTATCCGTTTGAATTTGAAATAGGTGTGGATTAGCATGTAGCAAGTAAATTACTTGCCTGGAAACGTCTAGGGGTTGCACGGCAGTTGCAGCGTCACGAACGCGCGATGTACGTCGTGAAACGATTTGCGCGAGCTTGGCTCGCGATGCGGAATTGGTGTCGGAGTTGCCCGGAGCCGTTGTACGGTCACTGGAGGTTGAGGGGTGCTCAGTGGTCCTCTACGAGTGCACTGGGGTCGACGACGGTCGGCGGCGGCGCTCCGGCGACGAGCCGCAGTGGGTGTCGGGTTGTTTGGGTTTTATATATTTTTCCCGAAGAAAGAGAGAGAGAGGGGCTCGGGGGTGTAAACTTTTGGGTGTTGGTGATGATGCTGATGACGAGGGAGTTCAGGGGCGCCGACGATGAGGCGAGAAGCTCGCCGGCGTCGAGGGCAGGTGGTGGTCGAGTTCGGGTGTAATGGGTCGGGTGTGCAAGGGTTGGTGTGCAAGGCTGGAGGAGAAGGGGTAGTGTAGGTAGCTCAGTTGGTGGAGAGAAGTGAGCGAGGGAGAATGGTGGGGTCGACGAAGAGATGGGGTGATCGCCGGCGTCGAGGGTGCAGTGGGTTCGAGGGAAGCTGGGTGCTCGGTGGGTTTTTGGTGGATGGAGAGAGTTGAAGAATTTCGAAAATGAAAGAGAAGAGAGAGGTGAGGGTGTGAGGGGGATAGGAAGCGACGGGGCAACGGCACTGCGAGGGCATGGGCGTGAGCTGCGGCGGAGGAGGCGGGTCGCGGATTGAAGGGGGTGAGCGGGAAAGAGGGAGAGTCGTTGGGGAAGAGGAAGGGTTTGAAGTGGGTCGGGTCGGCGCGGGTCACGGGCCGAAGGAGTTGGGCTGGGCTGATGTTTTTAAAAGAATTCCTTTTTAAAATTCGTGGGCTGAGGATTGAAACGGGCCGTTTAATTTTAAATGGAAAAAACTTAAATGGGCTGAGGGTTTTAAATAGGGATTCATTTTATTCTTTAAATTTGGTGTGGGCTGAGAATAGAAAGCTGGGGCCGGGCTTAGGAATTAATTTGTTAATTAAAATTTGATTTTTAGGTTGTTGGGCTTATGCAATGTTAGGGTTTAAAGTAAAAATATTTTATTTGTTTTAGTTTTGGTTTTCCAAATTGGTTTTAATTCTGGGTTTTGACTTTTAGGGTTTGGGAAAATTTAAATATTGGAATTCAAGCAACCACCTTCCTACCAAAAATATACGAGGGAAAAGAAAGGAAATCTCCGGGCTTTAGAAAAATGGAAAACTTTTATTAAGATGGGAACGGGGATTTACATCATATCCTCCTAACAAAAAATTTCGTCCTCGAAATTTAACAAGGATACAAGGAAACAATATACTAAACAAAGAGATGTGGATAACGATCACGGATATCTTCCTCCCGCTCCCAGGTGGATTCTCCTGGGGAACGACCGCCCCAAAACACTCGGACTAACGGAATGACCTTATTCTTCAGCACTTTCTCTCTGCGGTCGAGGATGGTAGTGGGCTGCTCCTCGTACGATAGGTCGGTACCCAAAACCAGCTCCGAATGGTCCAGGACATGGCTCTCATCCCGAACATAACGCCGCAACTGAGACACGTGGAAGGTATTGTGCACACCAGCTAGCGATGGAGGCAAGGCAAGTCGACAGGCCACCTCTCCAACTCGCTCTAGCACCTTAAAAGTCCGATAAAATGGGGACTGAGCTTTCCCCGACCTCCGAACCTGATAACTCCACGAGTAGGGGAAATTTTTAAGAACACATGATCTCCGACTTCGAATTCTAGTGCCCTCCTGCTGGTATCTGCCCAACTCTTCTGTCGATCCTGAGACGTCTTAATACGCTGCCTGATCATTTGGACCTTGTCGACTGTCTGAACAATGAGTTCGGGGCCGAGTAATCTTCGTTCTCCCACATCATCCCAATATACTGGGGATCGACATTTCCGTCCGTAAAGTGCTTCAAAAGGAGCCATCTAAATACTAGCCTAATAACTATTGTTATAAGAGAACTCGACTAGATGCAGATGGTCCTCCCAGGAACCCTGAAAGTCCAACATACAGGCTCTCAACATATCCTCGAGCGTCTGAATCGTACGCTCGGATTGTCCATCCGTCTGCGGGTGATACGCTGTGCTGAATTTGAGGCGGGTACCCAAGCTCTCCTGTAAGCTCTTCCAAAAGTGCGACAAGAATCTGGTGTCCCGGTCTGACACAATGCTGACTGGAACACCGTGAAGTCGTACAATCTCTTGCATATATCTTTCTGCCAGTGATTCTGTCGACTGTCCCACTCAGAAAGGTAGGAAGTGTGCAGCTTTTGTGAGGCGATCGACGATAACCCAAATGGTGTTATTGCCCCTAGGGCTTCGTGGTAAGGCCGTCACAAAATCCATGGTAATGTGCTCCCACTTCCATTCTGGTATCGGCAGTGGTTGTAAGAATCCTGCTGTCCTCTGATGCTCCGCCTTCACCTGCTGGCATACCAAACACCTGGATACGAACCTCGCAATTTCCCGCTTCATCCCGTTCCACCAAAAGTGCTGCTTTAGGTCCTGATACATTTTTGTACCTCCTAGATGCACAGAATAAGCTGAACTGTGTGCTTCAGCCAATACTTCTTCTCGAACATCTCCCTTGGGTACGCAGAGTCTGCTACCGAATCTCAGAAAGCCATCTTCATGTATAATCAAATCCGTTCTCAGTCCAGCTTCCACTTGCTCTCTGAACTTTTGCAATCGGGGATCATCCGCTTGTGCAATCTTGATGCGATCCACCAGGGAGGACTGCACTTGTAGTTGCCAAAGTTGACTGAGTGCGTTCGGCGTAACGACTTCAAGCTCGAGTCTCTGGAAGTCCTCTATAATGTTCCTCTGACCGGTCAACATCATGACCGCTGGCTTGCGACTGAGTGCATCTGGTACAACATTCACCTTCCCCGGGTGATACTGAAGGTCCAAGTCATAATCTGCCATCAGTTCTAGCCATCGGCGCTGCCTCATGTTTAGTTCCTTCTGAGTGAAAACGTACTTCAAACTTTTATGATCTGTGTACACCTCCACTTTCTCACCCAATAGATAGTGCCTCCAAATCTTCAACGCAAAGACTATCGCAGCTAACTCCAAGTCATGCGTAGGGTAGTTCTTCTCGTGGTTTCTCAGTTGTCGAGAGGCGTAAGCAACCACTCGGCCGTGCTGCATTAGAACACAGCCTAATCCCTTCCATGAGGCATCACTGTGTATCACCAAACCACCAGAATCATCCGGTACTGTAAGAATAGGCGATGTGGTTAACTTCTGCTTCAGTGTGTCAAATGCCTGAGTGCACTCCTCTGTCCACGTAAACGGTACGTCCTTCCGTGTCAGCCTCGTCAATGGTTCAGCGATTCTTGAGAAATCTTGGACGAATCTCCGATAATAACCTGGAAATCCTAGAAAACTCCTGATCTCGGCCACTGACTTCGGCGTTGGCCAATCTCTGACAGATTCTATCTTTGCCGGGTCCACCGAGATGCCTTCGCCCGAAATGATATGTCCCAAAAACTGAACCTTGTCGAGCCAAAATTCACACTTGCTTAGCTTCGCATACAGCTTCTCTTTCCGAAGAATTTGTAGGACCGTGCGCAAATGTTCAGCGTGCTCTTCCCGGGTCTTCGAGTAGACAAGTATGTCGTCGATAAACACAACGACAAACGTGTCCAAGTACTTTGAGAACACTCTGTTCATCAAGTCCATGAATATTGCTGGGGCATTGGTAACACCGAATGGCATTACAAGGAACTCGTAATGTCCGTATCGGGTCCTGAAAGCCGTCTTGCATACATCCTCGGCTGCTACTCTGATTTGATGATATCCAGAACGGAGGTCCAACTTCGAGAATACCTTGGCTCCACTTAGCTGATCGAATAGGTCGTCAATGCGCGGGATTGGGTACTTGTTCTTTATTGTGACCTTGTTCAGCTCCCGATAATCTATACACATTCGCAGAGATCCATCCTTCTTCTTTACTAACAGAACTGGTGCACCCCACGGTGAAGCGCTTGGCCGAATAAATCCCTTCTCCAATAGTTCTTCAACCTGCTTCTTCAATTCCGCCAACTCAACTGGTGCCATTCTGTATGGGGCTTTGGATACCGGGGCTGTACCTGGAGTCAAATTGATTGAGAACTCCAAGATTCGAGGAGGTGGTAGACCTGGTAGATCTTCAGGAAATACGTCCAGAAAGTCCCGAACAATTTCTGGGACTGGGCTCTTATCAATCTCCATAGCTGTCAGCTCCTTGGGCTTGGCTCTGTACTTGGCTGGCTCTAAAGATTTGCTTCCGCCCTCGAAAATAAACTCCGGGTGATTGGGAATGCGGAAGATCACCTTCCTTGCACGACAATCGATAACTGCATGGAAAGTGCTCATCCAATCCATCCCGAGAATTGCATCGTAACTGCCTGTCCCAATCAGAAGGAAATTTGCATAGAATTCCCTGCCACACACTACAACCGGACATGATCTACATTCTCGACTAGATATTATAATGCCATTACCCGTATGTATTTCCCATTCCTTGGTTAGTGGTTCATTTGGTATGGAGTGTGTATCAGTGAAATGCTCAGACAAGAAACAATGCGATACTCCAGAATTAAATAGTACTCTAGCTGGCAAGGAATGTATGAGTAGAGTACCTATAACCACGTCTCCTGACGCCTCTGCCTGCTCGGCGGTCAAGGTGAAAGCCCGTCCCTGACCGCGACCTGTAAAGGGTTGCCTCTGTTCCTGTGGCCTCTGCTGTGGCGGTCCAGAACCTCCCTGTATTTCTGCTCGCTCAGGGCAACCGCTAATCCTGTGCTGACTGGAACCGCAAATCAAGCACTGACCCTTGGCACGGCGACAGTCCTTCTGGGTATGCCCACCTCTACCGCAATAGCCGCAAACTACGCCCTGTCTCTGGGGGCGATGCTGTGGTACGAACGGGAGCTTCATTTGTGTCGTTCCAGGCCTGTGGACCGATATGGCTCCTCGAGAAGGTGCGTAGGTACGTGCTGGAACGACTAGGGGTCTCCTGAACTTGTTAATCAATTGCTCCTGAACTCTTGCCACGTTGAGTACCTGTGCGAAAGTCTGCAAATCCAGCGATGCAATCAACTGCTGCAACTCGAAATCTAGCCCCTGAAGGAAGCATCTGGCCCTGGTGGCCTCTGAGACGACCATGTATGGAGCAAAACGGCTCAGACGGTTGAACTCTGCCGCATAAACGTCCACTGGGTGTCCATTCTGCTTCAAAAGAAAAAATCTTTCCTTCATTTCTGCCTTGGCTGTGGAAGGAAAATAATGATCTAGGAAACATTCCTTAAATTTGCCCCATTCAATCGGCCCGTCTAGCCTGCTTTCTTCCACCGACCACCATGTACGGGCTTCATCCTCCAATTGGATCTTTATCACGTCCACCCTATCTTCCTCTGGAACCATGGCGGCTGTCAGTAAGTTCTCCATGTTCACCAGCCATTGCTCGGCCTCAAGGGGTTCAGCTAGCCCTGTGAATGCAGCTGGATGTAACCGTCGAAAGTCTGATACGGTACCAGCCTTAGCATGATAAGCTGGTGGGGTAGCGCCCTCGGAAGTGGTAATGAGTGCGGAGGGTCCTCCTGCGGCGGTAATCGCCCTGAGTCCCTCAGCGAGTAAATCTGTCTTCCTCTCCTGAGCTTCCGCGAGAGTGGTCAGTGCACTAAGTATTCTTTCCGTGCGGTCCTGAGAGCTGGAGTCCGAGGAGGGGTCGTTCGGGAACGTCATATCACTGGAAGATTCAAAAGGATAAGATCAGATTCAATGATGAAAATCAAGAGTAGTGAAACGAGAATAACGTAATACAGTATAGTTAATGTTATCCCTTGATACTAAACACGGCTCTGATACCAACTAAACCATGTCACGCCCCGCTTTCCAAAATACGAAAAACGAGAGATGACTAGGCCAGCCATACTCCTACGGTCAAGGAATCATCCCGTCGTAGTCACACTTCGGCTTCTAGCATTACATGGTAATCAGTAAATAAAGCACGGTAGTAAAGGAATCACATCACTAATTTATTACATTAAAATCCATCGTTCACAAATTACAAATAACAAGAACAGTTACTAACCAAGTTTAATCTCACGATCACTTTTATGGAAAGCAATAAAGAAAGAAAGTACACCAGACTATATCTCCGTGAACACGAAAGGTAGATCCGTCTCCTGCGCTGGTCCTTCCGCGGGATCTGAGCATGCATACTCAGGTCGCCAGAGCGACACAATAGCAATATTATAATAATAAGGTGAAACAGGTAAATGAAATAATAAAGGTGAAAGTACAATGCATGCATTCGCTATGTCACTATATGATGCAAAATATGATCTGTGTCCCTATCGGTCTCTAAGTCATGTTTGAAATCGTATGGTGGAAGGAGGATCATGTTTAACAGGAGTCTCGTACATACCCGAGACAACGGCCCACACGCCCGGGACATAACCCTGTCAGCCGGATCGCTAGATCCTACCTAATGTATATATATCGTTGTTCGAATGATCATCCTCTAAAACACGGTCCCGCTAAATACGATTCTCTTTCCACTTCGATTTCCCCTTTATCCCCAGGTTTACACTATTTATGATCTTGATTTAGTCGTGTACAAGTATACCAATGGCACGGTTTTATCACTGTTCACTGTATCAATCACTGTCACGAATATTCACTTCCCATTAGTGTACTTGTCACTCCTAAACCAATATCAATCACGCACGATAATGTAATGTCCACTGACTCTAACACGCACTAACACTAAGTATATGGCAATGGGGTATGATATATGTATGTATGCCATCAATAAGCTAAGTATGTTATGAATCAATGTGCACGTCATTAACTTACAAAAATTGCATAAATTCATATGTTTAGAATTCAACGAAATAATACAAATACGATAAATATAACACTCAGTCAGAAATTCATCAAAATTAGTTTCAGTTCAATCGGGTTTTTGGTTTTCAAGATACAGTTGTTTCATTTTAAGTGCTCGCGGCTGAAAATTCAGTTTCTGAATTGAACGTCCGTTTCGCGACACGAATTGTACCCAGTTGGGTTCAGAATTTAGCAATACTACAGTTGAATAGAATCTAGGGTTTTTGATAGAGTATTCAACGCAACAGACGGATCCTCAATCGCGTCAGTACAGAAAATATTAGATGTTTACATAGAGTTAAAGTTCGTCGAGTCGGCTTCGATTTAAGCCCTCGAACGCATCATTCCAGTATGTACATAATTTACCGTGATTTTAATCATTTTCAGATACGGGAAATTTCTAGTTTTATCGGTATATTTGGGGGTATTCATTTTAGTCACTAACATTCGTATTTTCCAGTGAGATTTATACACGATATTCGTCATTATATAGGCCAACAGAAAACATCCATTTCCGTCAATTTAAGCAAGTATTTTCATTGGGGTCTAGCATCGAGCACATATGTCACTAAGTTTTATCGGGAAAAATGATTTCATAACTTATCCGTTTGAATTTGAAATAGGTGTAGATTAGCATGTAGCAAGTAAATTACTTGCCTGGAAACGTCTCGGGGTTGCACGGCGGTAGCAGCGTCACGAACGCGCGATGTACGTCGTGAAACGATTTGCGCGAACTTGGCTCGCGATGCGGAATTGGTGTCGGAGTTGCCCGGAGCCGTTGTACGGTCACTGGAGGTTGAGGGATGCTCAGTGGTCCTCTACGAGTGCACTGGGGTCGACGACGGTCGGCAGCGGCGCTCCGGCGACGAGCCGCAGTGGGTGTCGGGTTGTTTGGGTTTTGTATATTTTTCCCGAAGAGAGAGAGAGAGAGAGAGGGCTCGGGGGTGTAAACTTTTGGGTGTTGGTGATGATGCTGATGACAAGGGAGTTCAGGGGCGCCGACGATGAGGCAAGAAGCTCGCCGGCGTCGAGGGCAGGTGGTGGTCGAGTTCGGGTGTAATGGGTCGGGTGTGCAGGGGTTGGTGTGCAAGGCTGGAGGAGAAGGGGTAGTGTAGGTAGCTCAGTTGGTGGAGAGAAGTGAGCGAGAGAGAATGGTGGGGTCGACGAAGAGATGGGGTGATCGCCGGCGTCGAGGGTGCAGTGGGTTCGAGGGAAGCTGGGTGCTCGGTGGGTTTTTGGTGGATGGAGAGAGTTGAGGAATTTCGAAAATGAAAGAGAAGAGAGAGGTAAGGGTGTGAGGGGGATAGGAAGCGGCGGGGCAACGACACTGCGAGGGCGTGGGCGTGAGCTGCGGCGGAGGAGGCGGGTCGCGAATTGAAGGGGGTGAGCGGGAAAGAGGGAGAGCCGTTGGGGAAGAGGAAGGGTTTGAAGTGGGTCGGGTCGGCGCGGGTCACGGGCCCAAGGAGTTGGGCTGGGCTGGGCTGATGTTTTTAAAAGAATTCCTTTTTAAAATTCGTGGGCTGAGGATTGAAACGGGCCGTTTAATTTTAAATGGAAAAAACTTAAATGGGCTGAGGGTTTTAAATAGGGATTCATTTTATTCTTTAAATTTGGTGTGGGCTGAGAATAGAAAGCTGGGGCCGGGCTTAGGAATTAATTTGTTAATTAAAATTTGATTTTTAGGTTGTTGGGCTTATGCAATGTTAGGGTTTAAAGTAAAAATATTTTATTTGTTTTAGTTTTGGTTTTCTAAATTGGTTTTAATTCTGGGTTTTGACTTTTAGGGTTTGGGAAAATTTAAATATTGGAATTCAAGCAACCACCTTCCTACCAAAAATATACGAGGGAAAAGAAAGGAAATCTCCGGGCTTTAGAAAAATGGAAAACTTTTATTAAGATGGGAACGGGGATTTACAATAAATCAAAGAATGAATCAACCATGCTTCAATAGTCACAAAAACAATGAGTCGCCAAGTAGCCATGCTTCAATCATGTCCAAGATTACACCTCATAGCTCCACCTCATTATCCATTTAACAAAATGGATTAAACCACAAATGAGGTGTCTTCTTCTAGAAGCACTCTTGTAAAATTATAAGAATACTCCTCACCGTATATCCATACACATATTCGTATTCCGAAAAATACGAATACCAAGAGACGAAAAAAATCCAATAATATAATACTAGGATCCGGCTTAAACCAAAGCCCACAGGTATTATCCGCCCGAACATCATCCGTGTAGCTAGTACACATATGGGATCGAAACCCTGCCATAAAACCATGCAGCCTCTACATCGTTTCACCCGAAATAGGAAAATCCTCTGTATGGGACTCTAAAGACTCTACAGTACGCTGGCAGTGGATTTAACCATAAGCACGTCAGCGGTACTAGCTACACGTAATGGCTACCCAGGTATCTGTCGATAAGAAGGCCGATGAGCAAACTCATCCGAACTCCTACTAAGCCTATCTATGGCAATCTCCATACAGTCCGATCTGTTCGTCTAAGATACTCGCATATCGGGCCTAGGGGTGGTAACCGTCCGACCCTTAATAGCGCAATAAGTCATGCCGGAGTAGAGCCCAAAACACACTGAGAAACTACTAGATTACCTACCAGTAAATCCCGCTTGCCCTGGCCAGGGACTTTGTGTAATTGCTTTCCGAGCACAGCGCGATATCAACCCCCAATACCGGGAGAGACGAATCCTATCTAACAACTACTGCCTCCTAGTACTTCGGGACTGCACCCAACCACTACCTGTTTGCACGACTCATTTGAGCCGTGGTAAGGTAGTGATCTAAGTATACTAGGAACACACTCGAGACGAATAGTGATGTCAAATCAATGGACTAACATGTACTTATGTCACCTGGGAACTGCTACCTGACGATAGGTATAATACCAACCAGCAGTTCCCAACGAGTCCATCCAGTGTAACCCATAACCCAATGAGCACCTGTATACTATCTCCAGTACGACGTACTGATGGCTGTGGGACAGACAATCTCCCCTGCTGGGATCAGAAGCGTATGCACTAGTCTACTCTGGAGTATCGATACCCCGTCTCGATAATCCTACGACTAGGAACCTGTATAAGGATGTGCTTATAGACTACCCAGCCCCCACTAGTGTGACTGCCATCACAACGTTGGTAGTCAAGCAAAAATCCTAAGGGCTCTATCAATATGTATAAGCGATATGCTAAAAGAAACATATACAGATATTGAGATAGAATCAAACCAAGTAGCATACTACCATATTGAGCAAGACTATTATTATATCTGTGTATATCCCAAGCTTCCAAAATGTAATATACAATCCAGTATTATACAATAATGGCCTCCAGTGCATATATCACTAACATTAATAATATTATATATATATATATGTTCACTCTATATTTATCTCTCATTTGGTATTCGTATGCGATACAAATACACGTATATGTAAACGATACACATACTTTGTGTATATGATACACATATTTGCTTCTAGAAGGGACACCACATTGTCTCTTATCATTTATAAAGAAATGACTCGTTTCTTTTTAATGATAAAGAGAAATAAGAAAAGTGTAGAGAGGTGTGTGTAACGACTCTGAAATTCTTGTATAGAAATTTCTTATTATTTCTCAGTAAAAGGTATTATAGTCTGTGTAAGAGTTAAAAGTTATTTTTGTTAAATAAAATCAAGAAGCAACTTGTAGCTCACTAGTAAAGCCTCTGCACTGCTGTGACATAGCCTGTGCGTTCGAATCCCATCAGACCCAATTATTTTTATGATTTTTCTTTTTAATTTTTCGGAAGCCCAAGAGTTGCACGTGCAATATACAGAGAAACGAAAAGTTTCAGTAAAATCAAACAGGCGCAATGAGATGTACACACCCAATTTGACACATGGCACAAATCTCAAGACAACCCGATCAAATCTGACCGTCCATTCCCTCAATTTTGCCACTACCGACGATCCAAGATGCCCCAAATTCCTCCGTGCTTTGCACACATACTCCTTCGACACCCCTTAACTCCCTTGCACCATTTGATTTTCCTGCAATCAAATAGAGACTCTTCAATTCATCATTTAAATTCTTTGAATTCACATTTTTAATTTCCAAACCCTAATTCTTCACTATAAATACCACCCCTAGCTCTTTCCCATTCTGAAAATTCTAACAAAAATTCTCTCAAACTCTCTAAGTAACAAGTGGAGTTAAGCACCCCAAGTGGAGTAGCAAGCCAAACTCGACAAGCAGAGCATTTTCAACGACGCCACGACAGCCGAAATCTTCCTTTCCCTCTTGCTAACCACCTAAAATTGTAAGTCCCTTCATCTCTATCCTTTTCACCTCAGAACAAATTTCTAAAACAAATCGATAAAAATGGAGTTATCTTCGATGTAATTTTCTTTTTAATTTTTGTATTCCACTTGATAAGCCAATTAGATCAAACTAACATTCTATATTAATCTTAACCTTATTTTCCAATCATTTAGTTTTTAATTTAACAAAATTTTCACGTGAAACAAATATATAACGAACATTTTCATTAAAATACCATGAACTTTAGTATAACTCTTTTTTCGATAATTGTTAAAAAGATACCTTTAGGAAAACTTCACGGGGTAATGTCCTACCCCACATGCACACTATGGCTACATAGCATGATGTTCTAAATATATGACAAATTTAAAGAATAACTTTTTCATTAAAATACCACACCTTTTCAAAAATGGATTTCTTTTAATCGGTATTTTGTAGTCCTTGGCAATTACGCCTCTACAACCCTCGTCAGGGGACCCGCTAATGGATGGTGTGGATTGTCGTACATTCTTGGGACAGTAGAGCGAGATACAGAACTCCTCACGGAGCATTCGGTCTTGAAAGGAAATAAAAAATACGGTTTTTAAGAAACGCGACTTTTCTAAACAAAACTAATTTTTGAAAAATTATATAAAAATTATGAATCTGTATTTTCAATAAAAACAAATTAAGAAACTATATTTTTAAAATGAAAGATTATAATTTTTTAATAAAATACTATCAAGTTTTCAAAAGTAGTAGTTTTCATAAAAATATCATTAACTTTCAAAAAGCTAAATTATATCACCAAAATACCATAACAATTAAAATACATGTTCATGAAAACCCTAAATATTACAAATCACCTTCGAGATTTATTTTTAAATTATATTAAAGTATTTTCATAAACCCCCCTCGAGATATGCAAACGTATTTTAAGGACTCTATAATTAACATAGGTTTAAGCGGTATCATTTCTCTTGAGCTCCAGAGAGCCGGAAAAAGTGAGTGCTTACTTATTAAGGTTAAACAACTTAACGGAGTTATTAAATGACAATTGTCTTGGAAAAAGACATAAATTCTGTCGTCCATGTGCAGCAGTTGCCGATTTCTCCCGAACATAAGATTTTTAAAAGTTTAAATCAATTCCTATGAAAAAGACATGAACTCGAATCCAAACTCGAATCTAAACTTGAACTCGAACTCGAACACAAACTCGAACTCTAACCTAACTCGAATCTAAACCCGGACTAGAAATCGAACCCAAACTACTCGAACCAACTTAACTAAAACCAAGATTGCAATTGTCATGGCTCGCATATAACTCGACTTGCTCGACTACATTCTACACCTTTTGCAATTTATAGTTTCGATCAAGATGTGTTAATCAATCAATTAAATCAATTAAGTATATTAACCAGTTATATATATTATACTCGGGATATTTAGGATAGTTTCTTGTGTGAATCCAACGGACCTTCAGGAGTCCCGTATTAAACTCTTTTTTATTTTATTCGAATATCAGTCGGGTTGACTCATCCACAGCTTAGAGTCCCGATGCTAACACATGAAATGGGCCCGTGTTTTCTTACTCCTGAGGCCTCACTCTTGAGCTCGCGAATACTTCTACAGCTGCGTTGACATTCACACTTGAAACTTAACGTTAACATAGTGACCATATAGAAACCTATAAAATATATTTACCCATGATCATATACTCTTACTCATCATATATATTCTACACTTGTCATTTTCTTTACTCTTACCTATCTTTGGGACTTACCGAGCGCTAGTTCGCTGACGGACATTCCACCCACTTTTCTTCTCTTGGAATGTTTGTCAGATACGGTCGAGACGGAAGAAGTTGAAGACACAGAGAAAGACTACAATCAGATCGCTACTCAGGGCTAGCCCAGCTTCATTTTTTCTTCAGTTTATATGTGCCACTTGTTTAGGCATTTTCCTTATTGTATTTACTTTCCAGTATAAACTCATGTATTTATAAATATTAGAAGTTGAATGTAAAAAAAGATGTTTATTGGAAACTTTTACAGTCTCCATTTATTTTTGTATTGTGTATTATTGTTTCAATATACTCAGTATATTTATTTAGGAAATGACCTTCTCTGGATAAATATGCTGCGGGCTTGCCACGTTACCGCTTTCGTCTAGTGGGAAGCTGGGCGTGACAGTATGAATTCAATTGCTTAATGATTTTAACACGATTAAACTATGAACCATTCTCTCTCTTCTCCACACTTCTTTATACAAATTCTCTCTCGTCTCTTTCTTTACTTGAGAAAGAGATTTCTAGAGAGCAAATAAGAGAAAAATATGAGAGTGCACTCACTGCATCACTTCATATCATATTCGAGCAGTGTATGATATCAAGTTACTTCACAAGACTTTCTTTTGTTGAAGTTGGAGCTTGAGTTGGGGTTTTCTCGATGTGGAGGATTTTCGACGAGAAGATTGACTTGTAAGTCCATTCCTACGACGACGATATCTAGCTCGGGTCTTTCATGATTGGATGGACGCGCAACAAGGGTTGTAGAATCCTAAACTTGACTCCTTTACTTGCTAGTTTTTTTTATAACTACTGGAATTTAAATGATTTTGGTATTGGTATTTGGTGCTATGTGCTTGGATATCACAGGCAACTGCTTATATATTATAGGCAAATGCAACTGCTTAGATATTAAAGAAAAATGTTTAGATGTTACAAGCAGCTGCTTAGATATTGCATGCAACTGGTATACATGAGGTTTTGATCGGTCGAGGTTTTTTTTAATAAAGCCCAGGGGTTTTTACACAAGAATGAAGCGGGCCGGGGGCTTTTTGACAATTTACCCAAAAAGAAAGAAGACGGCTTATCTTATACTTTCTTTATGGGCCAAACTGAGGCCTGCACCAGTAGTATTCATTCGTGTAGAGCCTGTGACCCTTTTCACTTTGGTGAGCTCCTCTTGTGCAGGCCGCTGAGGATCCTGATGGGGACGCGGTGGAGCGAGAAGAGCCCCGGCCTCAAGATCCTCTGGTTTTGGACCCTTGGCACCGCCGGAAGTAAGCCCCCTGCTTTTTCCCACTTATCTCCCCCCTCTCTCTCTCTTCCATAAAACCCTAATCAAAACCCCTCTCTCTCTTGCTAGTTCTGATCGCTAGTGTTATGAGGACGAGGATACATGACATGCAGAAGATTCTCAAGGATGGCGATGCCTCCTCTACCGCAGCCGCAGCAACAATCGATTCCGGCGGAATCGACTCTCGCAGAGAGGACGAGATTCTCAAGGAATGATGATGCATTTTGGGTAACAATCTGTCCTTTTCAATTTTGTTTTTCTTTCGTGAAATATGAAGCACAGATTGACTATGAAGCTGCATTAACACTGTGTTGTGCGAAAGTCGCTAGCACTAGTATCAGTTCCTGTCATGGATTTTTACTGTGTGATGATGACTTTGGTTAATCCTCGATCGCGAATGTTTCGCTTCCATTATGAATAACTCATGACTAGCTATTTTAAGATAAGATGGTTTTTTGGAATTCGTATAACTTGTGGTTTTATTAATAGTTTATAACGGAGTGTGTTATTTGTGCACTGCTTTATGATTTAGAGATCAAAGTATATAACATGTAACGATTAGTGATTTGTCTGAAATTAATTTTGTATCCTATCAATAAGGATATAGGCTCAAATCCTTTATAAAGGATACAACTATTTCTATACATTTATCCTTTTCCTCGCAAAACCTATATATGTAATAGGGTGTCCATTTCATACTTCTTTCCCATCTCATGTCTTCCGTTTCTTCTCCTTATGTTCGATTTATGCTCTTTAACCACTAGTTGATGGATGGGGATATTTTGAAATAAATACAAATATATGGCCTCATGAATGAAGATCTAAAACTAAAGGTGAAATATGCATTTTCCTTCACAAATATAACCTATATAAGGTAGAATCCCTTGACATCTAGAAGTTCGAAGGTTTGAAACTTATAAGTAGACAAAGTTTGAAAAATGGAACGAATATCTGTCTTCCTTGAAAATTATCTCTGATTCATTCAAGATTACTGGTAAGAGTTGATCAAATTAAATCAACATGAGTCAATTTGTTCATTAAGTGGATCATGGACATTTTCGAATAGTTTTGTATTTGTACTAAAATGCTAAGCAGTATTTGATAGCTTTATAATGTACTTCTCCACTGTATTACCAAAATTGAAGAATATCAGTCTACCACGTGCTACTAAATTTTGAAAGACAACTTTTATGCATTAGCGTAGTGTCTTGTAGCTACACCATAAGGCTTGTCATAAAACTATCATGGTTTAATGCACAAATTGCATTCCTGACTCATACAATTTAAATGTATTTATGACAAAAGTTTGTCATGCATAAATTAAGAGTGACGACACATCAAAGCTAAGAACAAACTTAACCAAACTTGTAAACAAATAGCTTAATAGTAAAGAATAAATAAAGGGAGGTGCGGGGGGATGATTGATTTAGGCATGAGAATTGTGACAAGCAGTTCGCAAATTTAAGGCATGCAACCAATATAACCTTTAAAAAAAATTGGATATTATTCATATATTAATAATAATATGTCGATTTTGAAACAAGTAACTGCTATAAAAAATTTATTGTGACATGTTGGAGAAAATCAAAGGTAAATGGTTTTGAGCGCATTCAACTAATTTCATCTTACTTTTGTTTTCGCTTATTAACCCTTTAAAACAAAACATAAAATAATCTTTTTTGGTCCAGTATTTTAAAAAAATATTTCAGTATGTTCTTAATGATGTGCAGCTGCTACCACAGTAACATATCACCAGAAAATTTATTGACGTGTTATTTGGAACTTCCGACACCACCAAAGTGAGGACATCGTTCGAGTCAAGCTTTATTCTCACCTCATATAAATGCGGATCACATATTCGAATTATTCTTATTTCTTTTGAATTTGATGTATATGAGCTTCAATCTTAAATGAATGAAATTAATTGGTAGACCATTTGGGCTTAAGCTCGGGTGGTACCAATTTTTTCTCCAATGTGGAAGGTCTCAAGTTCGAAACCGAAGTGATCGATTTCAACCCCACAAAAAAGACATTGATTCACAACTTAATAATAGTGAATGAATACACCTATTTATCTTAGTTGATTTCTCTGTATAATCTGTATCCAAAATCTATTATTTTAACATCATGATGTAATGAATTTTTCATGTTTCAAATTCATTTTTTAAAAGATAAATTCAAAAAGGTGTGAAGGTTATTGATCAATTTATAATTAATATGAAAGTTGATATGAGACAAAGATTATAATTCTATATAGGCATAATTCAAGGTTATGTAATGTTGGAATGTAATTTAATTTGTCATTGCAATACCTATAAATTGTTACAAGTTGAAGCTTAACCCATTAAAATTTTCTGACAGGTAAGGAGCAATCTTGCAAGCATAATTAGCTTTGAAGCATTTTAGGAACCAAACTGAATCCATCTTAATCAAATTTTATGACGTTGGAACTGAGTAACCTAAATCTTGATTGATTTTCTTTTAGATTCGGTCTTCAAGAAAAGAATTTTGACGTCGTCTATCCTAACTGCTATCATATTATTAAGGGTTGGATATAACCTTTTGTGTGTTAAAAATGATCTGGAGAAAGCTGTACCTTTTCATGTTGTGTTATTGTGACCTAATTGTGTTTGCAATTTGTTCTTACCATATTAAATGTTTTCTAGTATCATACACTATTGCTGATAATTGTTCATCTTGGCTTAAGATATATATTTATATAGGTGGTTTGCCCCTATGCCAGATTTCTTTTTCCCATTTAACTTTAATTAAACCTTTATAAATTTGAGATGAGATACAATTTGAGAGCGGCTTTAGCCATGGCTAAGGCTAAATCATAAGTTTGATTGCCACCAATGAATCCGCTCATATGGACAGAGACGCAACCAGGGATATTCTTGTGAAAGATTTCGTTGATCAAGCCCCTCCAAAGCAATGGCGATATAGGAGAGGTCTACGGCTCTCAAATGGATATAGAGAGGTCACAATTTCTTGACCTCGTCTATATATATTTGCTCCTGTCATCATGTAATTATATGATCAAACATGTATAAGAAAATTTTGTTCTGAGCCTTTTGCATTGGCATTGCATTGATATTGCACGTGTCTGATTCTATACAATGGTGATGATACCCGTAAGAAGGAATTCTCCAGATCATGATACGTGGCATGTGACGTGCCATTTGCGCAAACCCATTAGATTCCTGGGGGCAGCAGAGCTGAAATAAATATGACGCATCGGGGACATTCCTCGGCATCTCGTCTCCGAGATTGCACAAGACCTTTTAGAAGACCTTTCCGGAGTACGTTCCCAATTCGTCAAGCAACCAGCCAACGACTCATGTCCGAGCTATCCTACAGCCGGGCTTCTTCAGCCTTCTTGCTCGTCTCCGAGCTCTTACAGAGTTGAGCTTCCTCAGCCTCCTCCCTCGCCACTGAGCTGTCACAGAATTGAGCTTCCTCCGCTTCCTTATCTGGCCAGGAGCACAGAGCCCTAGCGTTCCCGTAATGGCTCCGTGTATCTTGCTACGACGAGATCAACACCGCTTCACGTCTCGTATCCCACGCTAGCGTATTTCGCCATTAATAGGCGTATCCTTCTAATAATGGGCGTATCCCGCCATCAGCGCAAACGTGACGCGGGGGCGTAACAGACGACGAGAATCTCGTATCGGCTCGCTCTAATGCGACCCCTATATAAACCCCTCCTCCAGACGACTCAGGTACGTTGAACTGATTTCCAATACACCGCTACTCTGTCTAATTACTCTTCGGTACTTACTTGATCGTCGGAGGGTCATACGGTGGTTTCCCATCCTGGGGCTTCCCTTGCAAATTGCTCGGTGTCAACGGCAGCCCACAACCCATTGAGACCCACACACTCAGCCCGTACCTCAAATCTCAACGGTTCAACTTCGCTGGCAGCAAGATCGACGGAGGACAACATCTGAGGGAGATTCCGACCTCCATCAGTTGGCGTCGTCTTTGGGAACCTACTTCTTTTCCCACCCAAGAAAGTTGATCTTCTACCCTAGATATAATGGCCAGCGATCCTTATCATGAAGATCTCAGCACGAGCCATCCCGCCCTCCACAACGGAGGTAGGAATCGGTCCTCCTCCACCCCCAACCATAGTCACAAATTCGCCGTTCGAGAATTATTCGGCGAGATCGAAAATTCGGATTCAAGGAACTATTCGGAAAAAATCGGCAGGTATTCGGGAAAGATTCGGCAGGTATTGGGGAAATGTTCAGGAAGGATTTTGAGCAAGAAATTAGTATGAGGCGTTGGGTTTTGATATTGTGAATTATTCACTGTTTTTGTGAATTATTTGCTGTTTATTTGAATTATTCGAAACGTTCGCCAGTGGCGATTAAATCGGAGAATTAATCGGCCAATCAAAAATTCGCGAATAATTCGCCGAATTATTCGCGAATTATGTGACTATGCCCCCAACGTTATTGACACCTTATCATCGCGGATTGACAAACTCACGGCGATACTGGACGCGCTCGCTCGTGTTCAAACGGTCGGCCCGCCCGCCAAACCGCTGTCCCTACCCTCCGGAACGACGGCGTGCATGGGACTACGGAGGGGCGCGTTCGGGCCCTCGACCTCGCTCACTCCTATCTCAATGTCACTAAATACCGGCATGTCGATTCCGGCAGTCACGACCCACATATGAGAAATGATTCTATGACTCGTTGGGCGCCGGATAGTTCGACACCAAGATCTCAGGAGAGACCGGGCTATCGCTTCAACGCTCGTCGCGCTCTCTCGCCCCCTGAAGAGACGCCGGTCAGGTCGCCTGATTTCAGGCAAGATCGACGTCACCACACTCATCGAGACCGCGCACATGACGAACGTCGGGGCCAGCCACAAAGGGTCCACCCCGAGGATCTGAGTAACGTGATAAAGCGAAGCCGAAATCGCTCCATCGCGCAAGCCCGGAGCAGAAATAGCAGGCACTCCGACTGTAGAGAATCCTCGGGGTACCAACAGCGAATCGAGGTCCTCGAGAAGAAGATTGAGAACATGCGGCTTGCCGCCCGTTTGACCAGAGGAGTGGCAAAGTGCTCCGCAGATTCGCTCACGAGGCCCTTCACGAAGCAGTTACTATGTGAGCGGGTCTCGTCTTGGAACAAACTGCCCAAGGTGGCCCTCTTCGATGGGAAATATGACCCAAATGACCACTTGGATACGTTTACAACGAGCATGAGCTTCCAAGACAACTCAGATGCAGCTCAGTGTCGGGATTGGTTCTGTGGACCTGCGCCACGCTCGATCTCGACCTTTGACGAGCTGGCGACTCAATTTCTCGGTCATTTCGTCGGTAACCGACGACAGAAAAGGACGGTCGACTACCTGTTTACCATCAAGAGTGAAGACAGGGAATCCTTCAAGGGTTACGTCACCCGCTTCTATAATGTTCTCCTGGAAGTCCCCGAGCACCGCGACAAAACGGTTATCACCGCCTTGAGGTCGGGTCTTAGGCACAAAGAGTGGCTCCGCACTTTTGCATTGGCGCAACTTAGGACCATGGCCGAAGTAAAAGGTTGGACTGAGCGAGAAATCCAACTCGAGTCGGAGGTAAACGCCAATTACCCCGCGGCGACCAATCGGACCGAAAAAAAGGGGACAGAGAAGAGAAAAAGAAGGTCGGTCGTCCAAAACCTTATCCTCCGAGGTTTCACAGGCACACTCCGCTGAACGTCTCCCAAACCGGACTACTAGAAGAGGCTAAGGGCGAGAGGTTTTTCAAACTCCCGCCAGCTACTCAGAGGCCGGGCAAACGACTTCGCGGCCCGTACTGTGTCTACCATCGGTCGTAGGGGCACCCGACCGAGAGCTGCAAACAACTCCGTGACTATATTGAGGAATTGATTCGCTCCGGTCGCCTGGCGAAGTGCCTGCGAGAAAAACGGCAGGCGGATCGGGAGCAAACGAACCAACCCCCTCCCGGAGAATTGACGGTCGGGCAGACCATGATCGTCTCCGTAGGTTCGACTCCGGGCAATGGGACACCTGCCGCTTCCGGCCGGTCATGACTTTAAGTGACCCGCCCCACAAGAAGTGCAAGAAGGGCGATCCAATCACCTTCACCGACGAGGATCTTCACGGCATATCACTCCCGCACAATGATCCCCTTGTGATAGAAGCACGGGTAAATCGATACGAGGTCCGGAGAATGTTGATCGACTTGGGGAGCTTGGCGAATATCCTGTTCTACGACTGTTTACAGCGTATGTGATTAAATCCGTCTGACCTCCAACCGACTTCCCACGTCCTCTCCGGGTTCACCAACCATTCCGTCTTGGCCGAGGGATCGATCACCCTCCCTCTCAACATCGGGGAAGCAGGAGAACGCGAACCATACCGGTGAACTTCCTCGTTTCCAAGATCTCGTCATCCTATAACATCCTTTTGGGACGCTCCACCCTAAATGCCCTCCGGGTTCAGTTCTCAACCTATCACCTCGCGCTCAAATTCCTTTTGGAAAACGGGGGGTAGGTCAGGCCTACGGAGACTAGCAAACCGCCAGGGTCTGTGTCGCCTCAACGTCTCTCGGAGAGAAAGAGATTGACGATTTCAAAGACGTGTACGATCCTTAGGGGTCTCTGGATACACGCGACGACCAAAAAGAAATTCGAGACATCCCGGTGGAAGCTTTGGTAGAAGTTCCTCTCAAAGAGGGAGACGACGGCCGAACTGTCCAGATTGGCTCTCTCTTAACTGTTAGGGTCAAAATTTGCACCCCGGTTGACCAAGTCAAAGTCAAGGTCAACCCCAAGCCGGATGGGCCCAAGCCCAGGTCAAACGGGCCCATGCCCAAGTCGAGCCCGCGGCCAGCCTCCCCCATGCCAAAATGAAATCATGTAATAAATAATTTTTATGTAATTTTTTATGCATGAATATAAGCAAAGTGGGCATAAAGCCAAATTTTTGTAAAGCTCATGGCTTATGTGCAAAATGAAATGGCACATGAGCCATGAGATGGGCCAAATACCATTTTGTAAAGCCCAAGAGGCTATATGTAAATGTGTAAGCCTATAAAAGGCAACATGATAATGAATAAAGGGAACACTTTTTTCATTCTAAAAAATTAAGGCCTGTGCCTCTTTCTCCTTCCTCAAGGTTCTAAAACCTTCTTCTTTCTTTTGAATTAAATCAAGAGTTTTACTCTTCCTTTTCAAAAAATAAATAGTTTTTCACCATAAAAACCACAAAGGGGAGCTTGGATCTTCCATTAGATCTCAAAAAGGGGAGATTTTTAGATCTCACCCCCTTTCTCCAAGATCCGGCCAAACGACAGGAAGAAGAAGGAGACCCATCTCCAGAAACCCCACTTTGGGGAAGATCCAGGGCTCAAGGGGAGAAGCCCCCCTTCATCAGCTTCAAAATATCCTAGGAGTTTAACTTCTCACACACACACACACAAAATAATAAGTGTTCCTTTATGGGAGTACAACTCCCATTGCAGCGACCAAGTTCCTTTTGCCTCCCGAGCGCCATTGCGCTTAGAGCACTAGCGCCCACGTACCTGGCACATGAGGCGCTGGCGCCCAAAGCGCGAGCGCCTGAGCGCCCACGTGCCTGGCACATGAGGCTCTAGCACCCAGAACGCTAGCGCCCTTGCGCTCAGAGCGCTAGCGCCCAAAGCGCTAGCGCCCACGTGCCTGGAACGTGAGGCACTAGCGCCCTAGCGCCTAAAGCGTTAGCGCCCGAGCGCCCACGTGCCTGGCACGTAAGGTGCTAGCGCCCGAGCGCTTTCTTCCACGCATCCTTTGGATACCATTTTCCCTTACACACACACACATACTCCATGACACTGTCCCTGTTAGAAAAAAAATTCTAACGGGGCGCTGCCCCGCACCCCGTAAGGGGGCTACTAGCCCCCTTGACCCCCAGCCCGCTATCCGGGTAGCGGGACCCCCGTAAAAACTCTGCGGGGCCCCTGATATATCCAAAACCTCTTCAAAACACAACACTGCACGTTGAGTTCGCATGACCAGTTTAACCCGTCAATCGGAGGTTTCCTCGCTCCAAAGGCGAGGGGTAATTAACGACAGCTTAGTCCACGGCTGCCGGAGATTCGGATTCCCACAATCAATAAACCCCAGCTTACCCTAGGCAGGGGGAATCTGTAATGCGCCTGACAAGCACGCGCGTATTTCCATCTCAATGGGGTGACGAAAAACACCCTACAGATTTTAGCACGTCCGGTGGGACCTATCTCTCCTCCCATATTTTGGGTTAAACGTTCATCCGAACTCAATCAATATATCATGCAAGTTTTCAAGCAATCACCTTTCAACAATGTCTTCAAAGATGAACTCAGCTCCCATCTTCTACACGATGAAGATGGACGCCAGGACAGTCCTTCCGGCCAGTCTTGGGCGACAATAGGAAGAGTCGCCGCTTCCATTTGGCTATATTCTGTTCGTGTCAGCTAACGCCATCCCAGCTCCTCAAGCCCCGGTGACAGACAAACCGGTCTTGAAAGGCAAGAGGCCAAATGTGGTGGTCTCGATGGCGCCCCAACTCAAACGCAAGTCGGTGTTTGAACGAATTTCCTTGGCCCCAGCTGGGGGCAAGACCATCAACACGAACAAAGCAACGAGGCGTCTCGAGCAAGCTCCAGCGGTGCCCTCGATAACTGCTCGATCGGGTATCTTCTCTAAGCTCCCCACCAAAGATAAAGAGACGACCGGATATAATTTCCACACTGTCTACATGGTGGGTACGCACAGCAAGAGCAAGGACGGGGCCACCACATCCCAAATCCAATCTGGTGTGAATATGGCTGCCACATTCCAAGACCAGCCTCCTCTGGAAGGTAATGAAGACCCTCCCAGTGAGGCTGATAAGCAGAGAGAGCCCTCAGTTCATGAGGAGTCAGGCTCGGAGAGCGAAGATGAGCCAATTTTCTATCCTAAGTCCGCAGAGCAACAACTTCTCCAGGAGCTCCAAAAGCAGCTCAGAAACAAAGACAAGGAGATGGCCAAGCTCTACTAAAAAATTGACAACTTGACAAACATCGTCTTACAGCTCATGGCCCAACTTGCCTCCCAGCTGCCCAATCAAGCATAGGGTTCTGCCCATGAACCGAGAAACGGTGTCGTGAGACAGCCGACGCCTATTCCCTCAAATCCAAAGGTGGGCGGACCGCATGAAAATCAGTCGCATCCTATCTCGGGAAATGTCTTAGCTACCGATGACAGTAGCCCGCTAACTCAAAATCAAATCATGGATTTGGTTGCCAACAAAGTCAAAACATTGGTGGCTGAAGCTGAAGCGCAAAAAGATGTTAGCAGTAGCGGGAGACCATATCCTGCTCAGTATGATCTGGTAGAATTTCCTAGTGGCTATGTCATCCCTAAATTCGGAAGATTCGATGGGACGGGAAATGCAAATTAGCACATCGTCCACTTTAAAGCCTCATGCCGGAATACTAGGGGCAATGATGCGCTTCTCTTCCGCCAGTTCGTTAATAGCTTGGTCGATGTTGCTTTCGACTGGTACGCTAGCATACCGGATGGCTCCGTCACAACTTTCGTCCAAATGGAGTCTCTGTTTCGGCAGAGGTTCATGAGCGTCAGCGATAAGATCACCATCGCCGACCTCGTAACGACCAAGCCAAAGAACAATGAAAGCAGCACGGATTTTATAACCCGATGGCGCAATCTCTCCGTCAAATGTGAACCGCCGATAGAGCAGGACCAATCTTTCAGTCTCCTCGTCGGAAATCTCAACAATTAGATGGCCCCGTTTCTATGCACCGCGGGTCTTAAAACATTCCAAGAGCTGACCAGAAAAGTCCAGATGTTGGAGCGCTCAAAGCAGGAGTCCTCCTCGGATTTCCAAAACAACAATAGGTCCTGGAGAAACCGAAAGGACGATAATCGCAAAGGCGGAAATTCCGACGATTCTGAATCTTTTAACACTTCGGCTAACCGAAATAAGCAAGGGATGAGCGGGCCTAATACCAACCAGCCTCGGAAGCCAATGTTCGGAGAGGGAGGAGAATCTCCACTGAAAGAGAAGCGAGATAAGGTTTATTCCTTCAGAATGGACAAAATCCGTAAAATATTCAAAGACGCCCTGAGGAACGGTCTACAACTGCCAGAGTCAAAAAGACCGCAGTAAGCGAATATGACCGATGACCCCAAATACTGCCCCTATCACAGAGTGATAGGTCGTGCCATTGAGGACTGCTTCATCTTCAAAGATTGGGTCGAAAAGCAATACAAGGCAGAAGAGATAGAACTGTCTAAAGGCGTGTTAACAAATGGTCCAGCTGCGATCGCCAATTTCATACAAACGGAGACCGAAGTTCTTCGTGAAACTGATTCTCTCAGACATCTGCCTTTCTCTGAAAACAATCGACCACCACGTCATTAAACTGGGAACAGTCGACTTCTAAGTCGTTAAACTGGGAATGTAAAAAAAATGTGTGTAAATAAAAAAATGTGTAAATAAAAAGAAAAGAAAAGCCGAAATGATGGAGCAACTCGCAATAAAAATCAGCGAGTAAAAATAAACATGATAAATAAAGCCGAAATGATGGGGCAACCGCGAATAAATAGCCGAAATGATAGGGCAATCGCGACCTTCGCGATAAGAAAAGCTGAAATGATAGAGCAATAGCGGTAAAACAAAAAAATGCAAAAAAAAGGCAAATGATGAGTCGCTCCTGGTACCATATTCCAGTGCAGCGATGCAGACGCCGGCCAAAATCCAAATCCCCAAGTGGCGAATGATGAGTCGCTCCTGGTACCATATTCCAGTGCAGCGATGCAGACGCCAACCAAATTCCAAATCCCGTACTCCAACGGCGAATGATGAGTCGTTCCTGCTACCATATCCCAGTGCAGCGATGCAGACGCTAACAAAGTCCCGAAATTAATCCGGCCCTACAGTCTGGATCATACATCCTGCAAAACCGTATACAATCCACGGGCATAAAACGATCCCAATCTCTCCCAAGTCCTACCGGTGAGACCACATTCAAAGTCCCACAAAAAAAAAATAAAAAAAAAATATTATGTCCACAAGCAAAATGGGCACGGATGAAAACCTGAAAGGGCTCCGTGAGTAAAAACAGCAGGACTGCCGGCGAGTTTGTGAAAACCCGAAAGGGCGAAAACTCGTAAAAAAGAGATGAAATGCACTCGCAAAGTCCTCTCGACTTTGTAAGGAGAAAATTCCCGCGTGAGATTTTTTTGACTCACAAAGGAGCAACACACTTAGGAGTCCCCACGACTCCTAAGGAGAAAATACACATAAGAGATCCTTTCGACTCGTAGGGAGAAAATGCTTTTATGGGACCCTTACGGCCCATAAAATTGAAAAGCCTTAGGTGATAGAGATCTAAACCTGTCTCCTAAGCTACCAATTCCCAAATCCTCTCATGGAAAATGATGATTCGCTCCCGGTACCACATTCCAGTGTAGCGATGCTGATGCCAAACAAAAACCAAAATCCCCAAATCCGCTCATGGCAAATGATGATTCGCTCCTGGTACCATATTCTAACGTAGCGATGCTGATGTCAACCCAAATCAAATCAAACCAACAACCTCTACGGCGGAATCATACTTCGTCCCAGAATTTACCCCGTGTCGAAATCATCCTTCGTCTCGGGATATCGACCTCCCCGTCGGAATTATGCTCCGTCCTGGAATCAAGTCAACAAGCGACCTCCTCGTCGGAATTATGCTCCGTCCTGGAATCAAGTCAACTAACGACCTCCCTGTCGAAATTATGCTTCGACTCGGAATCAAGTCGATCAGTGGCCTCCAGTCGGAATTATGCTCCGTCTCGGAATCAAGTCACCCAACAAGCTCTGCGTCGGAATCATGCTTCGTCTCAGAGTGTACCCCCGCGTCGAAATCAAGATTCGCCATGGCGTATCTGCCTTCCCTGTTGAAATTATGCTTCGCCTCGGAATCAAGTCGACTAACAAGCTCTGCGTCGGAATCATACTTCGTCTCAGAGTGTACCCCCGCGTCGAAATCAAGCTTCGCCTCGGCGTATCTGCCTTCCCTGTCGAAATTATGCTTCGCCTCAGAATCAAGTCGACTAACAAGCTCTGCGTCGGAATCATGTTTCGTCTCAGAGTGTACCCCCGCGTCGAAATCAAGCTTCGCCTCGGCGTATCTGTCTTCCCTGTCGAAATTATGCTTCGCCTCGGAATCAAGTCAACCAGCAAGCTCTGCGTCGGAATCATGCTTCATCTCAGAATGTGCATCCCGTGTCGAAATCATGCTTTGCCTCGGAGTATTTGCCTTTCCTGTCAGAATTATGCTTTGCCTGGGAATCAACCTCTGCATCGAAATTATGCTTCGGTCAGAATGTCTGCCGCTCATCAGAATTATGCTCTGTTCCCTGGAATTATACTCCGATCCTCGGAATTATGCTCCGACTCTTCGGAATGATGCTCCGACTCTTCGAAATGATGCTCCGATCCGCGGAATGATGCTCCAACCCTCGGAATTATACTCCGACTCTTCGGAATGATGCTCCGATCCGCGGAATTATGCTCCGACTCTTCGGAATGATGCTCCGATCCCTGGAATCATGCTCCGCTCTTCGGAATGATGCTCCGATCCCTGGAATGATGCTTCGACTCTTCAGAATGATGCTCTGATCCTCGGAATTATGTTCCGACTCTTCAGAATGATGCTCCGATCCGCGGAATTATGCTCCGACTCTTCGGAATGATGCTCTGATCCCTGGAATTATGCTCCGCTCTTCGGAATGATGCTCCGATCCCCGGAATTATGCTCCAACCCTCGGAATTATGCTCCGACTCTTCGGACTGATACTCCGACTCTGGAATTATGCTCCGCTCTTCGGAATGATGCTCCGATCCCCGGGAATCATGCTCTCCGAGGGATGCTCCGCCCCCGGAATGATGTTCAACCTCGAAGTCCAGCTTCAAGATCCATCAATTTCATGCACACAACTCAAATGTGCGGTGTGCATTTATTGATGGGGGGCATTTTGTTGGAGTCAAAATTTGCACCCCGATTGACCAACTCAAAGTCAAGGTCAACCCCAAGCCAGGGAGACCCAAGCCCAGGTCAAGCGGGCCCATGCCCAAGTCGAGCCCGCGGCCAGCCTCCCCCATGCCAAAATGAAATCATGTAATAAATATTTTTTATGTAATTTTTTATGCATGAATGTAAGCAAAATGGGCATAAAGCCAAATTTTTGTAAAACCCATGGCTTATGTGCAAAAAGAAATGGCATATGAGCCATGAGATGGGCAAAATGTCATTTTGTAAAGCCCAAGGGGCTATATGTAAATATGTAAGCCTATAAAAGGCAACATGATGATGAATAAAGGGGACACTTTTTTCGTTCTCAAAAATTAGGGCATGTGCCTCTTTCTCCTTCCTCAAGGTTTCAAAACCTTCTTCTTTCTTTTGAATTAAATCAAGAGTTTTACTCTTCCTTTTCAAAAACTAAATAGTTTTTCACCACAAAACCCACAAAGGGGAGCTTGGATCTTCTATTAGATCTCAAAAAGGGGAGATTTTTAAATCTCGCCCCCTTTCTCCAAGATCCGGCCAAACGATAGGAAGAAGAAGGAGACCCATCTCCAGAAACCCCATTTTGGGGAAGATCCAGGGCTCAAGGGGAGAAGCCCCCCTTCATCAGCTTCAAAATATCTTAGGAGTTTAACTCCTCATACACACACACACACACACTCACACACACAAAATAATAAGTGTTCCTTTCTGCGAGTACAACTTAGGGACCAAGTCCCTTTTGCCTCCCGAGCGCCCACGTGCTTGGCACGTGAGGCGCTAGTGCCCGAGCGCCCACGAGCCTGGCATGTGAGGCGCTAGCGCCCTTGCGCTCAGAGCGCCGGCGCCCACGTGCCTGGCACGTGAAGCGCTAGCACCCAAAGCAATAGCGCCCGAGCGCCCACCTGCCTGGCACGTGAGGCGCTAGCGCCCGAGCGCTTTCTTCCAAGCATCCTTTGGATGCCCTTTTCCCTTATATATATACATACATACATACATACATACATACATACACACACACACTCCGCGACACTGTCCCTGTTAGAAAAAAATTCTAACGGGGCGCTGCCCCACACCCCGCAAGGGGGCTGCTGGCCCCCTTGACCCCCAGCCCGCTCTCCGGGTAGCGGGACCCCCGTAAAAAACTCTGCGGGGCCCCCGATATATCCAAAACTCCTTTAAAACACAACACTGCACGTTGAGTTCGCATTACCAGTTTAACCCGTCTATCGGAGGTTCTTTCGCTCCAAAGGCGAGGGGTAATTAACGGCAGCTTAGTCTGCGGCTGCCGGAGATTTGGATCCCCACAATCAATAAACCCCAGCCTACCCTAGGCAGGGGGAATCTGTAATGCCCCTGACAAGTGCGCGCGTATTCCCGTCTCAATAGGGTGACGAAAAACACCCTACATTAACAGAAGGCGCTCTGGACGACCTGATCCAGTTCCTCCGGAACAACTCCGATGTGTTCTCTTGGACCCTAGTGGACATGTCCGGGATCGACCCCAAAGTGATCTCCCACAAGCTCGGGGTCGACTCGAAAGCCCAGCCAATCCGACAAAAGAAAAGAAGCTTCACGCCAATGAAGCGAAAAGCGATCGATTGTTCGCGGCCGATTTCATCAGGAACCTGGACTACTCGGATTGGCTGGTGAACATGATCATGGTCAAGAAGGCAAACGGGAAATGACGCACGTGCGTCGATTTCACCAATCTAAACAAGGCCTGCCCCAAACACAACTACACACTCTCTCGGATAGATCAGTTAGTGGACAGCTCGGCCGGTCACGAGCTACTAAGCATCATGGACGCCTTCTCCAGTTATAATCAGATCCGGATGAATCCGGCCGACGAAGAGCTAACCGCCTTCACCACCGATCAGGGAGTCTTCTGCTATAAGGTAACGCCCTTCGGCCTCAAAAACGTCGGGCCACATACCAGCAGCTGGTCAACAAGTTTTCCAAGCCACAAATTGGGAGAAATATGGAAGTCTACGTCGACGACATGCTCGTGAAGTCCACCCTATCAGCCAGGCTCACTGCAAACCTCGGCGATACAGTCGACGTCCTGCGGAAGTACAAGATGAAACTGAATCCAGCCAAATGTGCGTTCGACGTCACAAGCGGGAAATTGCTTGGATTCATGGCCACTACCGAGGAATCAAAGCAAATCCGGAGAAAATCAGGGCCATCATCAACATGGCGACACCCAAGAGCAATGTTGATATCATGCAAATCACAGGTAGGATGGCTGCTTTAAGTCGTTTCATGTCCAGATTCGGAGAAAAGTGTCTGCCTTTCTTCAAGGCCTTAAGGAAGATCCCCAAGTTCAAATGGTCCGAGAAGTGCCAAATCGCTTTCGAACAACTCAAGGCACACCTAACGACCCCCCCTCCCGCCCGCTTCTCACCCGACCAGTTGAAGAGGACGAGCCGTTACTATATCTAGCCGTCTCCGACCAGGCTACCGGCACCGTACTCATCAGAGAATTCGAATGAATACAAAGACCGGTCTACTACATCAGCCACGTTTTCAAGGACGCGGAGACCAGATATCTGGCCATAGAAAAAATAGTCCTTGCACTCGTCGTCACCTCCAGAAAGCCGCGGCACTATTTCCAGGTGCATACGATCATCGTCCTTTCCAAATGACACTTGGGGAATATCCTCAGTTCCCCCGAATCGTCGGGACGCTAAGAGAATGGAGGTGGGAGTTGTCCCAATTCGACATCAAATACCGACCAAGACAGCTATCAAAGCACAGGCCCTAGCCGATTTCGTGGCCGAATGCACTATTCCCAATAAGGAAGGATCACCAGAGCAGAGCCCTATCCCACGACCCTCAGTCGAGGAGACGCTCGGCCCGATCCCGGACTGGGTACTCTATATGGACGGATCCTCCACTAAGAAAGGGAGTGGGGCCGGTTTGATCATCCATGGTCCGAATGAGGCGAAGATGGAGTACTCTCTAAGACTTGACTTTAAGACGTCGAACAATGCAGTAGAATATGAGGCCTTATTAGCCGGGCTACGAATCACCCCCGACGTAAGGCTAAAGACGATCAGGATACGCAGCGACTCCGCGCTAGTCGTCGGCCAGGTGACTGAACGTTTCGAAGCCCGGGGACCGCTAATGATGAAATACGTGGCGGAAGGAAAAAGACTTCGGAAAAATTTCGACGAGGTCCAAGTGGAACAGATTCCCAGAAACATGAACGCCGAAGCCAACGCGCTAAAGCAAACTCGCCTCTTCCTATTCGTCCAATCGCAAAAGAAACATCATCTTCGAAATCCTGTCACGACCCAGCGTGGAAGATGGAGAAGTAATACACCAGATCTATACAACTCAAGGGGATATCCCGGATCGGAGAAAACCCATTGTGGAATTCCTAAAGGACGGGGCACTCCTTGAGGACTGGGTCGAGGCTCGCCGACTCCATATAAGCTCGCCACTTTGTGTGGAGCAAAGGAAACCTATACAAAAAGTCGCACACCCAACCTCTACTTCGATGCGTCGATCCCGACGAAGCAGACTACATCCTCCGAGAGATACATGAAGGAGTCGAAGGAGCACATCAGGGGGCCCGGAGTCTAGTTCAAAAGGAACTATTGCAAGGGTATTACTGGTCGAAAATACACCAAGACGCAGGAAAGCGGGTCAAAAAGTGCAAGAACTGCCAACTCTTTGACAACATCCCTCGGCTATCCACTACGAATTAACACCACTAAGTTCCCTTTGGCCGTTTGCATAGTGGGGGATAGATATGGTTGGCCAGCTCTCAACCGGCATGGGTGGACATAAATACATCTTTGTCGCCGTAGACTACTTTACAAAATGGATAGGAACCGTGCCGATCATAAAACCGGATGCCACCTCTACGATAAAATTCCTGCAAAATAATATAATCTCCCGATTCGGAATCCTGAGGTGCATCATCACCGACCACGGAACCAACTTCGAAAATGACAAAGCCAGAGAATTTTGCAACGACTATCACATATTGATGAAGTTCTCCGTGGTTGCGCATCCCCAATGCAACGGGCAAGCCGAAATAGCAAACCGAGACATCATCCATGGGCTCAGAGCCCGCTTGGAGGGAAGACAGGGCAGCTGGATCGAGGAACTGCCTCGGGTACTGTGGGTGTTGCGAACGTGGAGAAAAACACCTACAAGGGAAACCCCGTTTAGTCTCTGTTAAGACACCGAGGCAATGGTCACCGTGGAAATCGGCTTGCCCAGTTATCGAGTCGAGCACTTCGACGACAAGGCTAACATCTTAGCACTTTGAAGCAACCTAGATATCTTATTGGAGAAAAGAGATTGGGCGCAAATCAGGATGACCGCATATCAACAGCAGACCGTCCGCAACTACAACGCCCGGGTTAAATATCGAGCTTTCAAGGCAGGAGACTTAGTCCTACGTCGAAACGAATTCGTGAACCAAGGGAAGCTACACAAGTTCTCTCCGAAGTGGGACGGGCCATTCCTCGTGACAGAGATATTGCCCGGCGGAACATACCGTCTCCAGGATTCCTGGGGGCGTGATTTTCCTCGTCCATATAACGCCGAAAAGCTTAAGTTGTACAAATAAACTTGTATCCTTTCGACTAATAAAATTCCCTTTTGTGTCGACTGAAGTTTCTAAGCTAAGCTCTCACGCGAGTAGATTCCTGCTCTGCTCTAAGGCCGGCGGATACTCCCCTATCCACCGCCCTCACTCAAAACGGGCACTCTCCCGCCCGACAAAATACGGACCCTATAGCATCCGGCCACGGGCTTTCTCCAGCCTTGCTCAGAAGCAGTGAAGGTGTCCCAGGACAAGTACCCAGACGCGCTCAAAGAGCAACCGACCTAAGTCTAGCTCTGGCCTCCTTACCTCGGCTCCTAAGTAAGGGGTAGAGGAAAAGCACTGGTCCACCTACGCTTCAAAAAATAAACAAAGAGGTTCAATGTTCTGTAATCACCGGCAAAAATAGGTCTTTAAGCCAAAGAAAATTTATTAAGAATTTATTATGAGGTATTCTCGGCTCCTCGGCCTTACAGAGCAAAGGAAAAAGCACATAATCCCTAACTATTACAACAAAGGGGGAAGTGAATTAAGAAAACATTGACGATGATACTCGGGGGAGAGTTCCTCCAGCCGAGCCGAAGCGGCCTCCACCCGCTCCCTCCGTCGGTATCCATAGACCCTAAAAGCTACGGATTCGCCGTGGGCTCCCGCCGCCGAACACGACGCCACAACCAACCTCTGCTAGAAACATTCGAGAAGAATATCCGTTGAGCGATCCTGCCCGATCTTCGAGATCATACCCAGCTCGTAGGCCGTGTGCATCTTGTCAAATACCTCCTCTATTGCCTGCGGGGACGAGGCCTTATAAAGACTCGGGGAAGACCTCCATATCGCATAGATAAGCACCTGCAGGAGAGGGGATCGACGGGGTAGTAGACGCCCACAGTGACCCTCCAGACGACCTATCACAGCCTCATACACCACCTCGGAACGATCAAGTCCATAGAAATACATGTCTCGAGATACGATGTCTCGAATGGTGTACGCGTAGCCCGTCATCAGGAAGAGACAAAACGGCTAGACGAAAATCAATGTGGATGCCTGAAGGGGGGCCATGCCTTCGCCATTTATAGTTGTTTCCCCCAATCAGAGCAAAGCTCTGTTTTGAAATTCAAAATTCAAAAATTGAAACAACGCTTCAGATCCAGCGCTAGGCGCGTTGCGCGCCACGTGTCAAACACGGATGCGCTAGCGCCAGGTGCGCTGCGCCCTAGGCAGGGCACCATGTGTGCGCTAGCGCTAGGCGCGCTGCGCGCCATGTGCCAGACACGGGTGCGCTAGCGCAGGCTGCGCTGCGCTCTGGGCAGCGCACCACGTGTCAAACGTAGGTGCGCTAGCGCAAAGTGTGCTGCGCTCTGAGCAGCGCACTATATGCAAAGCACGGGTGCGCTAGCGCTGGAATTATAAAATTCCCCACCGTTAGATCAAAAGATCTAATAATAATGATAAATCATTAATTAATCAGAATTAAAATTCTGTTTTGGAAAGATTTTCCAATCTTGTTAAAAACAAGAATATCGCCTTCTGTAAAACAGAATCCCTAGGATCAAAGATCCAACGGTGGGAAATATCCCCAAATCAATCAGAAAAAGATCCCTTTAACTGATTCAACAAATCAGCTTGCCCTATATAAAGGCCCCAAGACTTCAAGTCTGATATAGAGGAACCCCCCTATAAATTTTGAGAAATTCAAAAAGAAAGAGAGCAAGCTCTTGAAAGAAGATTTTTCTTCAAGGTAAAGATCATGAACGATAAACACAGAGATGAAATCATCTCATAAAAAGAAGAATTATCTTCTTAAAAGATCATAGATCTACAAAAGCTAAAGTCTTTCATAAAAGAGATCAAAAGATCTCATCACATAATAAAGAAGTGCTTACTTCATTCACAGATCATTGATCTATAAAGGAAAAGCCTTTCAAAAATAAGAACTGTTGTTCTTGAATCTTGAGACAAAGTCTCTTTTAAAAGAACATAAATTTGTTCCAAGATCATAAAATTGATCAAATGCGCTTTGCGCTATTGAAATGTGCCTTGCGCTCTTAAACTGCGGTTCTGCGTTTCTTGGATCGGCGCTCAGCGCCAAAATGCGCCACGTGTCAACCACGTATGCAACTTGCGCTTTGCGCTTCTGAAATAGCTCACTGCGCTCATGGGCTGGCGCTCAGCTCCAAGCGTGTCACGTGTCACTCATGGGTGCACCATTAAATTAAAAGCGCAATGCGCTCATGGACCAGCGCAATGCGCTCACAAACAGGCATCTGCGCTCATCATCTGGCGCCTAGCGCAGAGCGCAACACTTGTCCCTTACATGTGCGCCACGTGGCAGAAACGCACTGCATTGGCGCAAAGCGCCTAGCGCACCATAGGTTGCGCTGACAGAACACAAATTGTTCTTTAATGAGCCAGAGCTCTGTTGAATGCTTTGCATTCAATATAAGACAAAAGAAAAGATTTTTTTTTGTTGCCAAGATCTAATGCTCAGCATTATTAAAAGGGCCAAGCCCAAATAAAGGCTCAATAGCCAGAATAAAATGTTAAACATTTTAACCCGATTGGACTTAGCCCAATATTGGCTATAAGTCCTCAACTTATATTTAATTGAGCTCGTCTGCTCATAAATATTTAACAGATCTTAGTTCCAAATCGGACTACAGATCTTTCGACCAACTCACACCGGTTCGAAGGTACATCTCTTTACTCCTCTGATGTCTGTCGTTGTAATCCTTCAACGTCTTCAGAGAGGTGACGGGTCCCGACAATCACATATTTCTACGGACTGTGGGGTCCTTAAACTCATGGACTACGATGTCCTTAACCTGGACTGTGGGGTCCTTCAACTCACAGACTGCGATGTCCTTAACCTCGACCGCGATGTCTTTAAACTAACATTGGACCGAGATGTTCTTAAACTAACAATGGACCGTAATGTCCTTAAACTAATCGACCACAATGTCCCTAAACTAAACAATAGAGTCCAAATACTCTTTTGTTGGATCTAAACGATCCCGTTAAGTTGATCTTAGTCTAAAATTAGACTAACGTATCATTAACATACGTTTAAGTTGATCTTAGTCTCGAATGAGGCTAACGTATCCTTAAACCCAACCCCCAAACCTAAATCTAAGAAGATACGGATTTGGACTAACCCACACCCTACGGACGACAACATAAATTAGTCTCCATATACAATCTACGGGCAACCAAAAACAAAACATACACACACGACACGAAGTGGCCATCTGGAGAAGGAGAAAGTTGTTACCGCGATGCGGTAGCGTAATTAACTGCAGGGGCTTGCGACTGCAGGGGCTTGCGACTGCAGGGAAGAGCGTCCCCACAATCAAAAACCCCTCAAACGAGGGGGAATCTGACAAAGTCTGCTACATCGGCCGCATCCGTTTAAACCTTCGATACATGGTGTCATAAATCAACTTGGCATCTTCGGAGAGGTGGACGGATAACACCAATTAGCATATGCCCCAAAATACAGGCGAGACGTTCGCCGCGTCTTCGTCGCGTCTTTCGGTGGGGAACAGATTCGGGCACGCCCGGTGGGACCTTTTTCTCTTTCCACTCCACATTTCGTGTGTCGTGTTCGCGAGCGAATCGCGGTTTGATATGGTTGCCCTTGGGTTCGAGGTACTAAGATTTGGTGTCTTGCTCCGTGCAGAAAACAAAAGATTAATGGCGTCTACTTGCATGAAGTGTTCCAGCTGCAACTGCAACTCACGTTCCGCCTCATCTGGAGGTATAGCTTACGGGCCCCATGCGGCCTCCCTATTCACAATGCCGATAGAGCAGGTGACGCTGGCTACCACCGGTTTGTTCTTCGGGACCATGCTCCCACCAGTGAACATTAATATCCTGCTGCCTCAAGAAGTGCAAAAGAAGTCGGTCTTTGATCGGCTCACTACTACCACGGCCCCTCTCAACGGGTCGTCCGATGTCAAGCCAACGGCGTCAGTCTTCGACAGGCTGAGCCTGAACTCCAATAGGACTGTCAAGAAGCCCACGATACCTGAAGCGGCCATCCCAAAACGGATAGCCATTCCTGCTCTTGAGGTCACTAAAGAAGCTTCTCCCGTCAAGGGATCGGTCTTTACGAGGTTGGCCACCCCGGCTCCCGTTCCTGCTCAAAGGTCTGTCTTTGACAGATTGCATACTGCTGCTCGACGGACGTCGGTCTTCAAGAGGCTGGTACCAACAACGCCTCACCAGAACAGGGGGCATGACGAAGTCACCCCTAAAGCTGAAACAATCCCAACGGCTCGACATGCTCGACGTCGCCACTGGCGCCGAGTAAGGAAGGCTGGGAGCAACCCTCCCCCCTCTGGGCTAACTCCACCAGCTCCAACGGTGGAGATCGATGTTGCTGTTCCAACCGGGAACAACTTCGAGCTGCTTAATAGGGTGCGCAGGAATTCACCCACCGTCGTACTGAAAAGATCTCCTCCGCCCATGGAGAATGTTACAGAAACGAAGCCGGAGCAGCCCCCTCAGCAGCTGTCCTCCAAAATTTACAAAGTCTGGTGACGGGTTCAGGACTCAGTAATTGATCAAGATTACCCTCGCCGACAGAAGAAGGTGAAAGTTCAGCAAGAAGAGAACCGTCCTGTCAAACCACAAAGGATGACAACTACCTGGGTGCCCGCAGCAACGGCCCCCTCAACGTCAACTGTTCAGAAGAGAAGGAGGCCAGAGAAAGCCCCTATGACTACGGCAGACCACAAAGACGCTGGGCTCAAACGCCCCAAGTCTGGGGGCATAATGGTGCATACTATTTATATGGCTTCCGGAAAAGAGGAAAGCCGCGCTTCTACGGGTCACCGACCGCTCACCCGATCCGTGACAAAAGCCCAGAAGCAGCAACAGAAGCTTCAGGAAATGCTAACGCAAATGGCCGCACTCACTGGGCCAAAAGAAAGCCCTGAGGCGTCATCGGAGCAGCGTCATGAACAAGAAACCGATGTTGACTTCCTCCGCAGAGTCCTCGAAAAGAAGGATAGAGAAGCAGCAGAACAAGTGGCTAATATAAAACGAATGGCGCTCCTCTTCCAAGACATGGTCGGGATGATGTTGCAACCAGAACCTCCAGCTGAAGACCCTCCTATCATCATTAAAGACGACAGAGGGGAGACATCGAACCCTCCTTCGGCTCTTTCAGCAGCCAAAGAGGAAACCATTTCCAAGGCCGCTCTAGATGACTTTATTGCTCAGCAAATACGAGCTCACCAGGCGAATGAAGTGGCCGGCCAAGTCGTTAAAACTGGGCGACCATATCCAGGCTGGTATGATCAAATAAAGTATCCGCCGGGATATACGATCCCTAAATTTCATGTATACAAAGGGACAAGCAATCCCCACCAGCATGTTGCCCAGTTCAGGGCTCTATATGGTAACACCGGAAGTGATGATAAATTGCTACTTCGCCAATTCGTCGGCAGCTTGTCGGAGACGGCGTTCGAGTGGTATTCTGAACTTCCAAACGACTCCGTCAAGACTTTCGCAGAAATGGAGCTATTATTCACCCAGCGATTCGCGAGTGCTGGTGAACGTACCCCGATTACAGCATTGATTAACGCTAGGGTGAAACCTAGAGAGACATGGGTTCAATATGTAATACGATGGCGGAATCTCTGGTCAAAATGCGAACAGCGCATCGAAGAAGCGCCGGCGGTGGGCATGTTCGTGGGCATTCTTGATTCGCAGGCGACCATCTCCCAATTCATGATGTTTTTCAAGCCGACTACTTTCGAGGCCTTGATTGACAAGCTGGCCCAAATGGACCAGATAGGTTATAGACCGTCTCCTCCAAAGCCAGAGCCGCGGAACGAGAAGGGAAAGGGGAAAGCGACCGTCGTCGCTAACGCTCAACAGCAGCCCAGTAGTCTAAGACCAGTTGATCGCCAAAATGATAGAACTCGATCTCTTGGAGATAAAATGAGACGCCCTTACTCATTCCCTCGAGACAAGACGAAGAGGTTATTCGAGCTAGCACTGCGCAACAGGCTCATCACTCTGCCGGAGCCAAGACGCCCAGCGCAACCAGGCGACATTAGCAATCCTAACTATTGCCCTTATCACCGAATGTTGGGCCATCCGATCAAGGATTGTTACATCTTCAAAAGCTGGATAGAAGATCAGTACCAGTAGGACAAATTCGTATTATCTGAGAATTGGAAGGTGAACCCGTCTCGGCCACACTCTCAAGAAGACGGATACACCGGGGGCATCATGCTCTTTCGTAGAAGAAGCTCCATGGGAGGTTTCTCTTTCAGCCAAGACGAAAATAATGCTGAAAGATCTCCAAACATGCCCGGCGATCAGGTGGAAAAATCCACTCGAACCCGAGATCATCGAAGGAATGTTAAAACCGCGTCCAACTCCAAAGATCGGTGGTGATAGCCAAAGCACTCACACTCAGCCGTCAAAATCTTCGAAGAAGAAGAAGAAATCCAAGAAGCTCGTGACGCCTGGTGACAGGCGCACGGACCTGCAAAAGCAGATTGACGCGCTGGAAGAGTATAACCAGAAGGCGCGGACTCCAGTCACACTCCAAGAATTTCTCAGCCACGTCCTTGAGGACGGAGATGATGACAATGGAGAAGATTCGTCGGATGAATCTGAAGGTTATGTAGCAAGCTGCCATGTGATATCTCACTCGTCGATAGACGATGAAGAAGCTCCTTGCACAAAGAAACTGGGGGCAAATCCTGAACCGGAACTCCTAGGGCCATCGGACGAAACGATTGATGCATTTTTGAACGAACCTCTTCTTAAAAGCAAAGCTGCTCAAGAGCGTGAAATGGCCATATTTGAAAAAGCCAAACGTCGGCGACTGGACGAAAGAGTTGAAACACTCCCGCCAGATCAAAGCACATCCGTCACAAATAAAAACAGGTTCAAGACGAGGAAAAGGTTCGCTAAAGCCATATCAATGGGAATGAAGCTGCCACCCTCCGAAGGAAATATTCTTGGTGAAGCGGAAACACATCCTAACTACTGCTTATATCATCGAAAGATTGCGCACCCCACCGAAGAGTGCAACGCTTTTAAAAGATGGTGGCAGGGATATGTTGCTCACCGACAACATTTCAAGCGGATGAAACGCAAAACCCGTCGGGAGCAAAGAAGTACGACCGAGGAGCGTAAAAGAACTACCGACAACTGTCGCATGGTCAACGCCGGGGGATCGCATGTTTTCACCTTCGGGAGCGACTCTGACGAAGAAATGACTCTTGGCCCTCACTTTAAAGAGTCCATCTTGGGAAAAGAGGAAGAACCGAAAACCTGTGAAAATATTCAGCTGCGCAATCGTACGCTGCCCCGAAAAGAATTTTGGGCCCTCGAACAGTGGGTCAAATAGAAAAGATAAGGGGAAAGAAAAGGTCTCTGAGGATTTCATCCTTGATGACCAAGCCGTCGAAAAGCTGACAGCCAAGAACCCGCCAAAGATAAGTAAGGTAGATTACAACGTTCTGGCACACTTGAGAAAGCTACCTTCGCAGCTCAGCATTCTCGACGCCCTTCTGCTATCAAAAGAGACAAGAGATTCTTTAATCAAGGCACTACAAGAGCCTGAACAATTCCAAGCTTTCCTCGCCGAAGAAAAAATGAAGGACGGGCTGGAAGAAGTGCACACCGCCGATATCACCTTCGGCGACGAAGATCTCCTCCTTGGGACATGCGAGCACAACCGTCCCCTATATGTCTCCGGATACTGTCATGACATCAAGATAGGTAAAATCGTGGTCGACAATGGGTCCTCCGTCAACCTCCTTAACGTAAGGGTGATAAAGGAGATATGCATGAGCGTTCAGCACCTCGCTCGTGATAAAATCACCATCTCCGGGTTTGACTCCCAGTCATCACGGACGTTTGGGTCTTTAATATTGACACTACGCTTTGGGCTGCTTATCACAGACATCAAGTTCCACGTCATTGACGCTAAGACCTGCTATAACGCTTTGCTCGGTCGTCCTTGGTTACACGAGTACAACATCATCCCTTCTACACAACATCAGTGTATGAAGTGTTTCAAAGATGGTCTCGAGTATACCGTAACAGGAGAGTTGAACCCATTCTCCGTGAACGAAGTCCGAAAGTACGAAGATGCAAAATACTTCTTACCGGATTTCGAGGACATGGAAAGATGTCACAAACCGAAGAACAAAGCTATCACTACTATTCCGGTCTTCGGGGGTGATACCGAGGAGGAAGAAGAGATAGTTTACTCAGGTCCGCCACAGTGCCACAAGCCGGGACCGTCCGCTCCTATGTTGATCTTCGGCAGTGACTCGGAAGATGAGGTCACTGCCGTATTCTCTGCTCGGCCATCAATACAAGCCTTCGCTAATGAAGATCAAAGTTTGCAAGTTGCCATGGTTCCGTCAAAGTATCATAAAGAGTTAGACGCGCTTGATACCTACAGTGTGGAAGAACTGCAGACATTCTACGTCCCTCCCACGCGAAAAGGTGAAAAGGCGATCCTATTCTACCGATCCGGGGAAACCAAAGTGGAGAAAGAAATCTGGCATGGTGCGGATTCTACACTTGAAAAGATCCAGCCTATCCGTTTGTCCAGATATTACACAGATGGACTAAAGAGACTCTTGAGACGCCAATGTGTACTCCTAAAGCAAACTGCGCGACATGCACGGTTCTATAACAGGATCTGGAACGTTCCCGAAACTCAACGAAAGTTGCCTAACGGAAGAATGGAAACGACCGGGCTTGGGTATGTTCAATCCAAGAAACGGGAACTGTTCCGCGACTGCTACGTCATACATGACTTTGATGAAGAAGGAGATGCTCTGTGGGAAGATGCTAACCCTGAACCAGAAAGAGCTCCCGCCGTGAAAATGCCCAGTCCGTCGTTCGAAGAACAAATGGACAAGGTTATAAGGGAAGCAGGTCAAAAGGTTCGAGACGACCATAATCGCGAAATGGCCATCTACGAGAAAGCCAGGACGCAACGCCTCCTTCAACAGGCTGTGAAAAATGAAAATGCTCCTCCTTGTCAACCCGTTGTACAAAAGGCCCGACGCAGAGGCAGAAACAAACCAAAGAACGGGAAAGGCGTTCGACAGCGAAAAAGCGGGTCCAAAAAGCCATGCGATCAGGAATCAAGCACCTCATAGAGTTCAACTCCCGTTCTCAACTCATGAGTCCGAAGCTTCCTTCGTAACTCCCAGAACTTCTTCAGGTCGAGCATATTCTTTTCCCCAAGACAAGACAAGGAAGATATTCGATCTTGTCATAAAACATCAGATGATGACGCTCCCGGAGTCCAAGCACCCCGAGCAAGCAAGCGAAGTCTCTCACCCGGACTATTGCTCCTATCACGGGGCAATAGGATATCCTCTCGAAAACTGCTTCACATTTAAAAACTGGGTAGAAGACCAGTATCAGCAAGGCATGTTCGCTCTATCCAGTAGCTGGAGGGTAGCCCCACCGCAGAACCATGAACCCAAATCCACGAGAGTGGAGCCGGATCAACATCGGTCTTGGAAGCGATCTCGTACCTGTCACGTGATAACGCTATCGGAAGAGGAACCCGAGAATATGGATGACCTCACCTGGTGCTTCGAAAACGATGATGACGAGGTAATCGCAGAGTTTCCACCGGCGCCAAAAGAGCTGGAAGATGGAATACATACTACTGCAGATAACCTCAAGAAAATTGATTTGGGGACGGCAAGTGACCCGCGGCCGACATTCGTCAGTGAGCTGTTGTCTGAAGAAAGGGTGGCAACGCTAAAAGACATGCTCATGCAGCATAAAGATTGCTTTGCATGGAACTATTCAGAGATGCTGGGACTCGATCCAGAGATTGCTGTCCACAGATTGGCGATTTCTCCAAACGTCAAACCGATCAAACAAGCGCCGAGAAGAATGCGGCTCGAGCTTGAAATGAGCATCAACGCCGAAGTCAAGAAACTAATCGACTCCGGCATCATCCAAGAGGTTCAATATCCTGATTGGATCACCAACATCGTCCCGGTGATGAAGAAAAATGGGACGATGCGCATATGTGTGGACTTTCGGGATCTCAACAAAGCTTTCCCAAAGGACGACTTTCCAGTACCAGTCACTGAGCTGATGATAGATAATACGTCCACTCATGAAGTTTTCTCCTTCATGGACGGCTCATCAGGTTACAATCAGATAAAGATGCATCCCGAGGACCAGAAGCACACCGCTTTCCGGACCCCTTTGGGTATATTCTGCTACAAGGTGATGCATTTCGGTTTAAAGAAGCCGGTGCCACCTATCAGAGGGCCATGACGAAGATTTTCGATAACCTCATACAAGAAATCGTCGAATGCTATATCGACGACCTCGTAGTAAAAAGCAAATCATACGAGGAACATTTAGAACATCTGAAGATCGTGTTTCAGCGCCTTCGGCAATACAACTTGAAAATGAACTCTCTCAAATGCGCGTTCGGAGTTTCCTCGGGAAAATTCCTAGGATTCATCGTCCGACACCGAGGCATCGAGATAGATCCGTCGAAGATCAAGGCGATTATGGAAATGTCTCCGCCAAGGACCCTCAAACAATTGCGGTCTCTCTAAGGGAAGCTCGCGTATATCCGGCGATTTATAGCCAATCTCTCAGGCAAGTGCCGCCCTTACAGTCACCTGATGAAGAAGGGAACCCCGTTCGTCTGGGATCACAAATGCCAAAGCGCGCTGGACGAAATCAAACAATACCTACAGAATCCTCCAGTGCTAGCCGCTCCGGTCAAAAGAAAGCCTCTTATTCTGTATACAACCGCCCTTGAAGGTTCCTTAGGCACATTATGGGCACAAGAGAACGACCAAGGGAAAGAAAGAGCTCTTTACTATCTCAGTCGAGCTCTCCTGGGGGCAGAAAGCAATTACTCTCCCATTGAGAAACACTGCATGGTGTTGATCTTCGCAATAACGAAGCTCAGACACTATGCATTGGCATATGAGGTGCATCTCATATCAAAAGTGGATCCTGATCGCATGCTTTTGGCGTGTCGGATGTTCAAAGTTCTAAAGTTATAACCGCGATCAGGACGGTGTCGCTTCGCAGCTAGCCGGTTGAGCACGGGTCAATCCACAGGGAGATGGTTGTATGTCCGTTCGAGTTTTAGACGAGTCAATAAAGAATGTGTATATGTATGTTCAAGTCTATCCTAAGTGTTCGTATTTATGTTCAAGTAAGCTTGTTAAGATTAAGGTCGGTTAGTAAAGTTAGGATTAGTCTTGTGCGTGTCTTTTGCCATCCTTAAGACGATGTTGGAATAATCGAAAGTAGCGGGGATTAGGAGGACATAGGAATGGGATTTGCGAGTTTAAGCAAGCTTTCCAACACTAAATCCATTCCTAGTGCCCCTTGTCCGTCCGCTAAATACGCTTATTTCCAACCCTCGGCCAAACACCCGCAACCATATATCCAAATAAGTCACAACTACATGTCACGTTGTAGCGCGCTTAAAGGACTTCTCAACTTAGGTCACGGCTACATGTCGCGTATAGCGCGCCTAAGTGAGGGGGGTGCGTTTGTTTCGTCGGGGTTCGTTTCAAGATGTTTGGCGAAGAGAAGCACAAGGGATTTCTCCGTCCCTCATACCACCTTCCTTAGCCTTAACAAGAGGGAAATTATTCACACATTATAAAAAAAAAAACAAGAAGGAAGAAAAGAAAGGAAAATACGGTTTTACAAGTGAAGTAAGCTAACTCTTGGGTCCTCACCTTAGCAAGGAACTCCGTCAAGTATCATCGCTTGAAAATACGGATAAAAGAAGAAGAGAAAAGAGAACAAGAAAAGAAATAACAACAACTAGTTAACAACAAATAATAAAGTTACACTAGAAATTAAATTACAATGCAATGAAATAAAAATACAAGATAAGAAAAATAACCCTCATCTTCATTTCATCATCCACTCAATGATCTCACTACATTTTAATGGAGGAAGACATGAAGAAGAAGAAGCTAAACTAAATCCTAACAAAAGAGATAGGAAAAGAACACATGAAGAAGACCCTTGGCTTGGCACAAAACTGGGCTATTTATAGGCTGCATGCTGAAACCCTAGGGCAACATTCTGGCCCTAAATGCAAAGACCAAACTACCCCCAAAATTTGGTCAGATGATGACACTAAACCGCGGCGGATCCGCCGCGAAAACCCATATTTGGCGGCGGTTCCGCCGCGGTTTTGTGGAATTGGGGTCTCGTATTTTCTGGGTTTCCTTGTGTTGCTATCTTATGTTGTTCTACATGTCCCAAATTGCAAAATGCCTTCACAATTTCTTCAGATCTGCACAGTCCAAACATAGCTTCACTTTTGATTGATTTGACCTTTTTCCCTCGAGCTCCGCGCACCCATTGATTCTTGTGTTGCCTCTCTCGTGCTTTGTGCTTGTCCCTCTCGTACTTTGTACTTTTCCGAGACACGAATGACCACCGTCATTTGTCTTGTCTCTGGAACTGGTACGCGGCACTGGACGGATACGGATGATCGGAACCTGGCTTTTATCTGCTGGCAACAGATGTTCTGGATTTTGGCGTAACAGTGGAGATTTTGTATCATTTGCGTTATTTTGGACTAGGAACCTGTAGCCTGTAAATATGTAGCAAACACGGATTAAAAGCACCTACCTATAAACAAACGAGCATAAGAATGGGCGATATAAAATGCAGTTTTCTGTGATGAACAAATACCCCCAAACTTAACTTTTGCTCGTCCCGAGCAAAACCAATTATTCACAAAAAAAATTCCTAACCGCACTTTCGCAGAGAACGCGATTGCACTGAGCGTGTGCAACAAGCCGTTAAACCTCAAGATGTCCCTAGTGGGAGGAGTGTTGTCTCCTGAGGGTTTTCAGCGGATTACACCCACAAAATCCCGTCAAGCTAGTGTCATAAGTTAACATCGATTCTACTCCTACAGTTCAGTATTTACGTTAGAAATTCTATCATCCTAAATTAGAAACATCCAACCCTTATGTTTCACGCCTCCTATCTACTTAACTTCCGATCCTATACGTTCCAAAAAAGTTTAGAAAGATGTTGGTATCTCCTGAATTTTCCTTCTAAAGTGCGGTCTTAAATCAGGGATTTTTATCAACTTTACAGAAAATATAAGTCTTATTCTTAATTTTTATCTTCTATCCAAACATCGATTGTATACCCCTACGTGTGTGTAAATTTGCACCCCTACACTTGAGAATTCAATTCAAGCTATAGTACCCTTGCCCTAATACCTAATACTACTTCTTTTCATTTAATGATGGACGGTGTTGCTCACACACCTTTCATGCGACTATTAATGCTTCTTGAGGCACTAATGGTCGATTACTGAATGTGTGAACTTAAAGCGTAATTAGCAGTTTTCAGGTCTTAACTTTATTTATTTTTATTTTTCTTCTTCTTTTTCAAGACCGAATATATTTTTCAATATGCTCTTTTGGTGTTTAGCTTTAAATACTGTTTTTTTCTTTCATACTAGGCTTTCAGGCAAGAGTATTTCTAGGTATCCTCTACTATCCCAAGTTTCAAGGTGCGTGTAAGTGCAGTTGTAGGGTATATACTTTCTGAATTTGAACTCAAGAATAGAAACTATTTTTCAGACTTATCCTCCAGTAAAGCTTCAATACCTTCCCTTCATCTTGACTTAACTCAAGAACTGAACTCAAGATTACCTATTTCTCAAAAAAAAACTGTAAGGACATATACTTACCAAAGTTAGACAGAATGAGGGTTATTTTTAGGGTTTTCAATTCTTAAGCCTAGGATTTAGTTATTTCTAACATATCAACTAAGCTTTCAGAATAAAAATCTAAGTTACCCTATTAGCTAACTTGACGACAAAGTATTTATATTTTTGGAAAAAATTTCGATTTTATGGGTTTTTAATAAGGTATGCAAATGCAAAATATACAAATGAATGCGAAGGAAGAAAGCTTACCGAGCACATCCCCAAACTTAAACTTGACAGTGCCCTCACTGTCAGGCTACACCAAGAGTGTCAAAATTGCCGGCGCTCTCCAAAAGAAAATTTTATACAAAACAAAAAGGAAAACCAAAAATATATACAAAAAAGGTCCCCCTAAACTTAAGTAAAACTGTTAAGCGTTGAAGTTCAGGAGCAAGGGGGAAAGAACAGTATCAAGCTATACAAGGCCTTACACAGGCCAAAAGTTGGTACCAACCATTCAAAGATTTTATCTCTATAATGTGCTGGTTGGTGAAAGAATGCAGAAAGGTAAGAAATGGAGAATACGCGAGACCGTATAGAAACGGGATACGGTCTCGGTATATGAGAAGAAGAATGGCGGAAGGGAGAAAGAAGTGGAATATGAACTTGAGGGTGGAAATGGATTGAATAAATTGGTACAATCTGTAATGATCGATGTGAAAAGATGGATTGTACTAATCTATCAATATGGCGAGAAATTGGGTCAAATCCTTCAAGATTCGTGAGAAACCATGGGCACGCCGAACTTGGTAAACCAGACAATGGAAATGGAAGTGATACGGTTACTTGCAAGGTCGGAACGATGGAAAGGATGGAGGTAGGTGATTGAGGAAGGTTATCGGTTAAAGGTTCAGGAGGGTGTACACAGTCAATGAAAGGAACAGGATGAATTGGAAAATCCGACTCATCAATTAAAATTGGTTCATCCTCAGTACTATCCTCAATAGTCTCCTCAAAATTCAGCTTATTCATGCAAATTTCATCAAAATCAAGACACATATGAAGTTCGGGAAAAACAGTTAAAGACTCGGAATGATGAATTGGAGAGAAAAACTCATCCAAAACTGCGGGTTCATCATCCGAAATATTCCCAGCGTCAATATCCTCAATCAAGTGAAAATCAATTTTCTCAGACACCTCATCAAGAGCATGGATTTCAATCAATTCTGGTTCTAAGATGGAGGTGTAGAGATCAAAAGGTTTGGGATAGGTTTCACTAGAAAGGGACCCTTCACAATCGGGTAAATCAAACACTACAAAGTCACACAACTCAATAATACTTCTATCTTTAATTGGTGAATCGTTTGGAACACTTGATAGCCTTTCAGAACAGGAGTTGTGGGATTCAATTTGGAATGGGTAGGTTTGATTTGGAAGGGTGTACGGCTCACTCTCTCCACTCAAATTCACAGCCTGTCCTACCGCCTCATCATACATTGGAAAATGTGGAGCTAGTTAGAAACCAGCTACCGGGTAAGTAGGTTGCATGAGGGCGGCCATGGACGCATTCAAATCCATTATCTGTTGGTACGACGCTACCCTAAAATCTTCCAATGACTCTTCCAGACTAGACATAGGTTGTGAAGGGGTTTCAGTAAAAGATTCAAAGTTGTTTTGGTACTGGAAACTCCCACATGACGGTTCAGAAGCAATGTCTAGGGAAGGTGTAAAAGTCGGGTAGGACTGGTAGGAATTGAATGGCTGGACAGGGGTAGGATCAACATTTGGATACGAAGGTGAATGGAATTGTTGATCCCAAGAATTTGAAGTGGTGAAAAGAGTGAAAGATCGGTTACGAGATTGTTCAATATGTTCAGCGATGGACAAAGGACGACTTACAAAAGGGGTATCAACATAAGCGGGTGCGGGAGGTTGAAAAGGTTGATACAAAGTGGAATGCAGAGTGCAAGTGTTTGTCCTAGACGCTTCTATGCGATCTTTCAGTGAAATTTTGGGCATGGAGGGGTCGTTCGGAATTCGACCAAAGCAAGAACCGTAGGAAGTTATGTCTGGTTATGGGTACCAAAGTTCGGCAAGAGTTTTTCTAGGTGGAGTACCCATGATATGAAGAGAAAAAGAAGGAAAGGAAGGGACAAAGAATGTGGATTTTTTTTATTTTTTTATTAAAAGAAAAAAAGTTTGTTTTTGGAGTTTTGAAATTGTTTGTTTGAAAGAATACGAAATTATGGGACTAAAATTTATACAAGCACAATCACAATCACAATATGCACAAACACACCTAGAGCTAGGGTCTTCAAAGTCCAACTAGACCGCTCCTAGACTTCCAGGCGACAAGTTGCAGGATAACCCTCGAATCGCCTCTTCACTGCCAATTGTGGCCAAGTAAGCACAAGTGAGGTAAGGAGGGTTTCGCTCACGAATCACCGTGAGACGGGCCTTTTAAAATTACCTCCTCACTTGTCTAGCCTAGGCACCACAAATTCAAGTTTAGATAAACGACTGATTCATCGCAACCTTCACTTGTCCTAATTGAGCGCGACAAGTCCTTATAGGTTTGGTCTAGATATTTTTTTATTAGCTCAAGGTAATGCATATGCAATTAGTGATTTGTGGGGTCTTAGGAAGGGTGATGAAATCCCCACCCAATCTGAATTGGTGTTATAGCCCCTTAATGTCCGTATTAATATATGCAAAGCGGTAAACAAACAAAATCTAAAACAACAAAAATTTATTTGGCGGCTGTGCAATTCTATGCAAAGATACCTGCAGAAAATACAATATAGTGGAATTCAGAGAGGGGACTAGAGGAAAGAGAAGAGGTGTAGAAAAAATTAGGCTCAGAAACCACAATATGACCGCGGAACCGCCGCCGAATCCCCTCTTTGACCGTGGTTCCGCGGTCAAATTGATGAGCTGGCGCCTGAAACTTAGTTCAATACACGTGTCCTTCTCTGTACACCCTAATAAAAACCTCTGTTTCTTGATTGGATTACTGTACTTGCTCCAGATTAGCCTGCACACTTGCACACAAAAAATTATCAAAAATAACAAAAAGATTTTTTTTATATTTATAAATATATACAAAAAGAATATTAACCCGAATAACAAGAAAGAAAATACGCTACCGTCTCCCCGGCAGCGGCGCCATTTGATCGCATGCTTTTGGCGTGTCGGATGTTCAAAATTCTAAAGTTATAACCGCGATCAGGACGGTGTCGCTTCGCAGCTAGCCGGTTAAGCACGGGTCGATCCACAGGGAGATGGTTGTATGTTCGTTCGAGTTTTAGACGAGTCAATAAAGAATGTGTATATGTATGTTCAAGTCTATCCTAAGTGTTCGTATTTATGTTCAAGTAAGCTTGTTAAGGTTAAGGTCGGTTAGTAGAGTTAGGATTAGTATTGTGCATGTCTTTTGCCATCCTTAAGACGATGTTTGGATAATCGAAAGTAGCGGGGATTAGGAGGACATAGGAATGGGATTTGCGGGTTTAAGCAAGCTTTCCAACGCTAAATCCATTCCTAGTGCCCCTTGTCCGTCCGCTAAATACGCTTATTTCCAACCCTCGGCCAAACACCCGCAACCATGTATCCAAATAAGTCACAACTAAATGTCACGTTGTAGCGCGCTTAAAGGACTTCTCAACTTAGGTCGCGGCTACATGTCACGTATAGCACGCCTAAGTGAGGGGATTGCGTTTGTTTGGTCGGGGTTCGTTTCAAGATATTTGGCGAAGAGAAGCACAAGGGATTTCTCCGTCCCTCATACCACCTTCCTTAGCCTTAACAAAAGGGAAACTATTCACACATTATAAAAGAAAACAAAACAAAACAAGAAGGAAGAAAAGAAAGGAAAATACGGTTTTACAAGTGAAGCAAGCTAACTCTTGGGTCCTCACCTTAGCAAGGAACTCCGTCAAGTATCATCGCTTGAAAATACGGATAAAAGAAGAAAAGAAAAGAGAACAAGAAAGAAATAACAACAACTAGTTAACAACAAATAATAAAGTTACACTAGAAATTAAATTACAATGCAATGAAATAAAAATACAAGATAAGAAAAATAACCCTCATCTTCATTTCATCATCCACTCAATACTCTTACTACATTTTAATGGAGGAAGACATGAAGAAGAAGAAGAAGAAGCTAAAGTAAATCCTAACAAAAGAGATGGGAAAAGAACACATGAAGAAGACTCTTGGCTTGGCACAAAACTGGGCTATTTATAGGCTGCGTTCTGAAACCCTATGGCAACATTCTGGCCCTAAATGCAAAGACCAAACTACCCCCAAAATTTGGTCAGATGATGACACTAAACCGCGGCGGATCCGCCGCGAAAACCCACATTTGGCGGTGGTTCCGTCGCGGTTTTGTGGAATTGGGGTCTCGTATTTTCTGGGTTTCCTTGTGTTGCTATCTTATGTTGTTCTACATGTCCCAAATTGCAAAATGCCTTCACAATTTCTTCAGATCTGCACAGTCCAAACATAGCTTCACTTTTGATTGATTTGACATTTCTCCCTCGAGCTCCGTGCACCCATTGATTCTTATGCTGCCTCTCTCGTGCTTTGTGCTTGTCCCTCTCGTGCTTTGTACTTGTCCGAGACACGAATGACCACCGTCATTTGTCTTGTCTCTGGAACTGGTACGCGGCACTGGACGGATACGGATGATCGGAACCCGGCTTTTATCTGCTGGCAACAGATGTTCTGGATTTTGGCGTAACAGTGGAGATTTTGTATCATTTGCGTTATTTTGGACTAGAAACCTGTAGCCTGTAAATATATAGCAAACACGGATTAAAAGCACCTACCTATAAACAAACGAGCATAAGAATGGGCGGTATAAAATGCAGTTTTCTGTGATGAACAGATCCCCTCAAATATTTGATGTCAAAGGCCATATTGACAGGACGACTCGCTAAATGGGCCCTGCTCTTGATGGAGTTCTCGATAACTTATCGGCCTCTTAAGGCAGTGAAAGGCCAGGCCATCGCCGACTTCATCGCTGAGCATCCAATACCTGCCGATTCTCCGTTGAATTGCGAATTGCCCGACGAGCACGCGTTTGACACGATCGACGGTGAGAAAAGAGATAATGATACCCGCTGGGAACTTTACTTTGATGGAGCATCTTCCATGAAGAAGCGCAAACAAAGCACCCCTATAATCAAATCAGGGGTAGGCCTCATCTTCGTGACTCCACAAGGAGGGATAATGTGCTTCGCCTTCTTCTTGACAGAGCCGATGACGAACAATGAAGCTGAATACGAAGCTTTGATAGCAGGTCTCGAGATCGCCATCGACATGGGAATTGAAAACCTGCTCATATACGGAGACTCCCAACTGGTCGTTAGTCAAATAAACGGCGACTACCAAACGTGCAAGCCAGAGTTGGTGAAGTACGGCGAGTGGGTGCAGCAACTGCTGACCCAAATTCCTTCCTACACCTTGGAAAGCATACCGCGTGCGGAAAATAGCAAGGCGGATGCATTAGCCAAGCTCGCTAAAGAACTGGCCGACGAGAACCTCGATGACGTGAGGATAGTTGTGCAAAGCCGTCGGGTTCTTGCTCCGGCAGAAGTATCTCCGGAGTCGTCCGAAGAAAAGGGAGCGACCGAGCGAATGACTCTGCAAATAAAAGACCAGGAAAAGGTTCCGGATTGGAGAGAAGTCTTTATAGATTCTTTCAAATCCCGTCGAACACCTGAAGATGCGTCCTCAAGACATCAGCTTATGAAACGAGCTCTGTCTTTTGCTTTCGTCAATGATACCCTGTATAAGAGATCATTTGACTCTCTGTGGCTAAGATGCCTGGAACCTGAAGAGGCAAGAAGAGTCGTCCAAGAAACTCACGACGGACTCTGCGGTTCTCATCAAGCCGGGCCAAAGATGAAGCTGAAGATCAAATGGATGGGTTATTATTGGCCCACGATGGTCCAAGACTGCCTCAAATACGCGAAGCAGTGCCATTCGTGCCAGATTCACGGGGACTTTATCCATCAGCATCCAAATCCACTACACCCAACAGTGGCTAGCTGGACGTTCGAAATGTGGGGAACTGACATAATCGGCCCCATCGAACCAGCATCGTCCAGAGGACACCGATTCATTTTGGCGACAACTGATTACTTCTCCAAATGAGCAGAAGCAGTACCGCTAAGGGAAGTGAAAACGGAGAATATCCTCCATTTCTTTAAAACGCACGTCATTTATCGGTTTGGAACTCCACGACGGATTATCTCCGACAACGGGCCAGCCTACAGAAGCCACAAGATCAGCCGCTTCGCACAACAACATAGCATAGACTGGAGATACTCTTCAGTCTATAATCCCCGAGATAACGGTCTAGCTGAGGCTTTTAACAAGACCTTGATGAAGATCGTAAAAAAGACGGTGTCGCGAAATAAGAAGGACTGGCATAAACGACTGCATGAAGCTCTCTGGGCGTATAGAACTACGTTCAAAATGGCCACGAACACAACGCCGTACACATTGGTATTCGGTACAGAGACAGTACTCCCCCTCGAGATAGGGTTACCCTCTCTACGAGTGGCAGTTCATTACGAGCTAACAGACGAAGAGAATGCTCACCTTCGGCTTGAGGAGCTCGATGCCCTTGATGAAACCCGGCCATAGCGCAACAAAATCTGGAGGCTTACAAAGCAAAGATGACGCGTTCATACGAGAGATTGACTAGGCCGAGAACATTCTGCCAAGGCGAACTCGTGCTAGTGGTCAAAAGACCTATGATCCCCAATCGTGCCAAACGGGGGAAATTCGAGCCGAACTATGAAGGCCCGTATATCATAGACAAGGTCTACCAGGGTGGGGCCTACCTACTCATGGACATGCATGGCGGAAGGCCCTTCAGGCCAATAAATGGTCGCTTCCTGAAAAAGTACTACGCCTGACGAGTCACGGCCTAGGTCAATGATAGATGACGACGACTATGTCCACTCGCTATCTTCCTAAGCCCAAACTCTATAAGTAGTAGCCGGCTAACGGACCGAAACGTCCTTAAACTAACAACGGACTGAAACGTCCTTAAACTAACGATGGACCACTATGTCCTAAAACTAGCTGTTGACCGAGACGTCGATAAACTACTGTAGACTGCAGCATCCCAAGGATGACACAAAAAAAAGATCAAAGAATAAAAAAAAAGAAAAAAATGGTATGTCCATAAGCGAAAAGGGCACGGATGAAAACCCGAGAGGGCTCGTGAGTAAAAACAGCAGGGCTACCGGCGAGTTTTGTGAAAACCCGAAAGGGCGCAATCTCGTTAAAAGACACTTGCAGGGTCCTCTCGACCTTGTGAGGAGAAACCACCTGCGTGAGATACTTACGACTCATAAGGGAGCAACACACTTAGGGGTCCCCACGACTCTTAAGGAGAAATTACATTTGCGAGATCCTCACGACTCGTAAGGAGAACCCTTTTATGGGACCCTCATGGCTCATAAGATTCAAAAGTCTTAAGCTACAGGGATCTGAACCTGTTCTTAAGCGGCCACCACAACCTCCAATACTGCCCTACAAGCGGTTCAGTATTGACCATTGTATACAATCCACGGACGCAAATAAACATTTCCCTAACAAAGTCCCATCCGTGACTAGGGATATGTTTATACGATGAATAGCCCTTTTAAGTCCTCTCGGCTTATAAAGAGAAAACACTCTTATAAGATCCTTACGACTTATAAGAGAACACACACTTAGGAATCCTCACGATTCCTAAGGAGAAAACGCACCTACGAGATCCTCACGACTCGCAGGGAGAAATACCTTTATGAGACCCTTACGGCTCATAAAGTCAAAAGCCTTAGTCGACGGGATCATAACCATGTTCGCTAAGCCACTTTTGTTCTACATCGACAGAGGCAAATGATGATTCGCTCCTGTCAATATTCCAGTTGCAGCGGTGCTGATGCCGAAATCGGTGTCTAATTCCAAGCTTGCAGCAAAGAAGCTAGCAAGCCACATATGCATACGAAATAGCCGAAATGATAGGGCAACTTGCAACAAAATCAGAAAGTAAAAATGTATGCATGATATCCGAAATGATTGGGTGCCGCGAAAAATAGCCGAAATGATTAGGCAATCGCGACCTTCGCGATATAAAAGCTGAAATGATAGAGCATCGCGGAAAGAAAAAAAATGATGAAATTTATGCCCTACAGGTGATATCACATCAATCCCTGTATACAATCCAGGGGCGCAAACAAAGAAGAAATCATACCTTCCCTCCCCAGGCTCCATCAGAAAACGAAGCCAAATCTCAACGGTTCAGGGATAGCCTAGAGATCATCAACAGCGTTCCTCCCCGTTCCAGCAAGATCCAGACACTGCAATCAACCCTGGAGCTACGGCAAAGCCCCTACTCCAAATCTCGATGGTTCCCAGACAACCTGGAGACCACTTCGATATTCGTCTCATTACAACAGACGCTACGTCATCCGCATGACCCCGTCTCGGAAATACGTCATACACATGACCCCGTCGCGGAAATACGTCATCCACATGACCCCGTCTCGGAAATACGTCATCCACATGACCCCGTCGCGGAAATACGTCATCCATATGACCCCGTCTCGGAAATACGTCATCCACATGACCCCGTCGCGGAAATACGTCATCCACATGACCCCGTCACGGAAATACGTCATCCACATGACCCCGTCTCGGAAATACGTCATCTACATGACCCCGTCTCGGAAATACGTCATCCACATGACCCCGTCTCGGAAATACGTCATCCAAATGACCCCGTCACGGAAATACGTCATCCACATGACCCCGTCGCGGAAATACGTATCCACATGACCCCGTCGCGGAAATACGTCATCCACATGACCCCGTCTCGGAAATACGTCATCCACATGACCCCGTCTCGGAAATACGTCATCCACATGACCCCGTCTCGGAAATACGTCATCCAAATGACCCCGTCATGGAAATACGTCATCCAAATGACCCCGTCACGGAAATACGTCATCCATAAGACCCCCTCTCGGAAATACGTCATCCATAAGACCCCGTCTCGGAAATACGTCATCCACATGACCCCGTCTCGGAAATACGTCATCCAAATGACCCCGTCTCGGAAATACGTCATCCGCATGACCCCGTCTCGGAAATACGTCATCCGCATGACCCCGTCTCGGAAATACGCCATCCACATGACCCCGCCTCGGAAATACGCCATCCACATGACCCCGTCACGGAAATACGCCATCTACATGACCCCGCCTCGGAAATACGTCATCCAATGACGCCGTGAAATGCGGATAACGTCAATCTCATTAAACACTTACGGGTCCTCTCGATTCGTAAGGAAGAAAACTCTCTTATAAGATCCTTACGACTTATAAGGTAAAATACACTTAGGAATCCTCACGACTCCTAAGGAGAAAAGACACCTACGAGATCCTCACGACTCGTAGGAAGAAAAGTCTTTATGAGACCCTCACGGCTCATAAAGTTGAAAAGTCTTAGGTAGCAGATCTGAACCTGCTTCCTAAGCCATCACTACTCCTTGAAGAAGCCAAAACGAGATGCTCACTCTATCATCTGCCGGCTATGCTTGCTAAGGTGACATGCTGATAACAAAAGAAAGAAGAAAGCAGAGAGATGACACAAGACATTGCGAAAGAAATGTATCTTTTATTCATGAATTCAATTGGATACAAAATACATCGTATGAAAGAATAAAAAAAATGAATACATTTTTTATTCAAAATTACAAATGGTACAAAAAACAATTATTGAGAGGGAAGTGCTTTCAATAGTCCGATCAGCCGCTCGCGCACTTCCCTCAGCCCCTTCTCTTGATTAGCTGCCGCGGCCAACTCTGCTTCGACTTGGGCTCGTTGCTGCAAGTAAGACGAAAGTTGTTCTTCGACGGCCCACTGAGCTACCTCACAATTTTGTGTATCCCGCTCGACGACGTCGAGCTTCTGCCTCAGTGTTAACCCGTCGGAGATGCACCACAGAAGGCCTTCAAAGATAACTTTCAACTGTGCAGCATTCGCATCAACCTGAGCATGCAGTTGAGCAGATTCGCTTGAAGTTTATTCACATTCCTTATGCTTTAAGGCCACTTCTTGTTCAAGATGGCGGAAGTAAGAAGTAATCTGCTCGACCTACGCAGCCCGTTGAGTGTTCACAGCCAGAATCTCAGGAGCAGGATGCCTAAGCTCAAGCTCATGCAGGCAAGCTTCAATTTCCCTGCAGTGATTAACCCAAGACTCAACGACGCCCTCACTAAGAAAATTCACGAGCGTCGCTAGCATAGGGTTAACCTCCGCGGAAAAATCCGCAGCAGATGCGGGAGTCTCCATGTCAAGCTCCTCAATATAGTCGCTCAACATGCGCAGACTATTTGCGGCGCCCTTCGAGGATGCACGTCGAGAAAAAGGGCCGGCTGGCATTATGGTGCGAGACTCGAACGGGGCTGGAGTCGATGTGACCGCTACAAAACAAATCACAATCAGATGTCGGCTCAAGAAATAAAGAAAATACACGAACAATAGAGTCTACTATACCTGCTGCAACAGGGGGCAGAGTTGGGAGTACTGGTGGCGCAACGATAGCCTCGTCCCCTCCTTCAATTTGTAAGGCTACAAGCAATACAAAGAAGAATTAGCAATAATGTGACTGCCCGTTAAAGAAAAGACATCGTTTAGAAAAGATACCCACCGACACCAGCAGGCGGACTAATCTCTGACTGGAAAGAGAAGTGTGGGTGCAACATCTGATACAGGTGATCAAAAAGTACTCCTGCAAGGACGCAGTAATGCAATGTCAGTATATAAATTATATAGCCTAGAAATAAAACTGATGGGTCACGAATCTGCACCTTCCAACATCTGAGATGGTACGAGAGAAGGTAGAGGAGTGGTCACCGTCAAAGCGGTAATTGACGGCGCTGCCTCGGGTAGCGCAACCTCAATGCTCGCCACACCTACATTAGAAACGAGATAAATACTGTCAGGAAAGATTGAAAAGGATTGCATAATAAAAAGAAAAGCAATGACCCAAAATCTACCTGATGAGTCGCCGGTCGGAACCGCGACGAGGGCGTCACTTGATACAGCAGCTGCTTCACCCTCTTCCATCGGAATGGTTTCACCGCCCGTGGCTTCATCCCCCGACTCCACGAGAATCGTCGTGATACTCGCAGAGCCCGGCAGCGGCAGGGAGCCGCAAGGGGAAAGAGCGGCGATCGGGGCGGTCCCCGACTCTTGCGAAAGAGTGACTACCTCGGGCTCGACGGCTGTAGCCATCTCACCCGTTGCCACCTCGGGCTCGACAGTTGTAGCCATCTCACCCGCCGCTACCTCGAGCTCGACAATCGTAATCATCTCACCTACCGCCATCTCGGGCTTGGCGATCGTGACTGTCTCACCCACCGCTACCTCGAGCTCGGCAATTGTAACCATCTCTCCTACCGCTGCCTCGGGTTCGGCGATCATGGCTACCTCTTCTACCGCTACCCCAGGCTCAGTGGTCGCTGACACTTCTTCGGTAAGACTCGGCCCTGCAGGATAGGATATATGAGAACTGAAAGTTAAAATTTTGACAACAGAACCCAATGCCACATTACCTTGAGTTGGTCTTCCGATTGCTTCCCGAGCCGCACGTGCTGCCCGTCTGTGGGTAGTAAACAAGGCAGCCAGAGCATCCTCTGAAGGAGTAGGGGCAGGGGTAGCGGTGCTCGAACCCGCACCCGCGGCCAAGGCAGCACTACGCTCCCTTGCCGCGCGCATTCTGCGCTTCCTTTCCGCTCGGGCCGTTAGAGCGAATCTTCTAGAAGCCTCCATCAACAGGACGTCATCGTCCGCGCCAAGGGTTACCTCTGGAGCCGTCAAGGCATCCGTCATCGGTCGTTTGAGTAAGGCCTCTTTCGGCAGTGCCGAGGAGGCCGGAACTTTGATGGCTGGCCTGGGAAGAATCTCTGCATCACCTTGCGGGATTGCCATTGTAGTCCCTGCGATAAGATAAAGAAGGGGTCAGATTGTCCATAAGAAAGGAGAATGAATATGCAATGAGCCGAGACATACCAATGCCCAACAAAACGCGATTCCTCTCCTCCTCCTCAAAGGTCCAGAGGGAAGCCACCAGAGCCTCTTCAGTGGTAAAGCCTGTTACAGAAGGAAAAATGTCAGTCAAGACATTATAATAAAAATAAAAATATAATGCAATAACAGAAGTTACGACTTATTCTCACTTGATTGCGCAAGGATGGCCATTTCCGCTTTGTGGCTTGCGGATTGCACAGAAGCTGCAATGGCGGCCTCGAGGTCAGTATCGTCCGGCGCTATGAAGAGACCCTCATTGGTCCCGTATTCGCTCAGGCCCTCGTTATAAGAAGCATGAGGCTCCATCCCGAGTACAGCGTCTAGAGAGAGGACCGACTTCTTCTTCCTCTTCTGCGAGCGAGTTCCAGTCGCAGCCAGCACAAGCTTATGCTTGGTGGGCTCTTTGGGGCGACGAGTCCCGATGTCTGAGCCCACGCCAGACTCAGGGGAAGCTACGGGAGCACGGCGCACCGGTGGTACATCCCCCGTCTCCACGGGAGCACTGGGGATCGGCAGCTCGGGTCTGTCATGTGGGACTTCGGTCATGACAGCTTCTCTTAAAGGAGGTGGAACAATAGTCCTTCTCTTCAGAGGGACGCCTGGTTTACCATCCGGAACGGTGCCCTTGCGATCGAGCAGCAATCGTTTCTCCTCCCTGATAACAGCGCCCATTGAATGCCGGTACCACGCCACATATACATTCAGGGCTTTCGGGACACAGCTCGGCTTACTAATAAAGAAATTGGAGCCGGTATTCAATCGCATAAAATGGTGCATTGCACTCCGAATACCCTCTTCAGTCGCAGATGGCTCTGACAGGAAGGCCTCGAGCGGAACACCCTGATTGTAGCTCAGCTGCTGAGCGAAACGATGCGGATTGTATCTCATGAATAGCGCCGCATCATTCTGCCTAAATACAAGAAAGCCCGGCCTAATGGAGTAGAAATGAAGAATCTCCCGGGCTTTCAACACGGAGGCCCCGTCTTTAAAAATGTCTCGTAATAACAGCACCGCCTTTGAAGTTTCTTGGCCGATGGTCAAGATTTTGTCTGTAAAAGACATACCATCTCCAACCGTGCGCGGACGGAGGAGCAAGCCCCTAGCTTCCCGTGGTGACGGACTCACGATGGAGGCGTCAACCAGCCGTATTATTTGTGGGAACTTGCATCTGTCATAAAAAGAAGGTCTTTTGTGGATGCCAAAGACCCCAAGCACGTGCAGCTCCATCCATGAAGTGAAGTAATGCATCGGGAAGTTGGCAGGATGCACCCCTGGTTCAGTGGTGTCCGCTGCTATGCTAAGACCGTGATATAGGTGGGCTAACCCGGCGATCCCGATGGCCACTTGTATTCCGGCAACCATGCGATGCGCGGGGTAGAAGATGGAAGGCCTCATGTAACGAGGATGCATAGGAAGCGCAAACCAGCTCAACCATAGCCCAAGAAACCCAAGAAAAAACGCTTCCCCGTCAATGCCCGGAGCGGCAATTCTGATAGGGGGACGATCGCGACGTCAAGAAGGAAGAAACGCTTCTGATCATCTTCCAGTCTCGGCCGACGGTCCAAGCCAAAGCCGAAGGGATCGTCAAGTTTAGCAAACTTTTCGCCTTGTCGCGACAGAATCTCCGAGCGAAGAAAACGGGCAATGAAGTCCGCAAAGCTGACCCTTCGGCCTCCGGATTCAAGGAAGAGGCTCTCGTACATGTTCAACACCTTTATCAGACTGGGGAACTGGTGCTAAATGGCGTTCTCTGGCGTGAGGCCCATCACCACTGGCTTGGTGGCAAAAACATATTCGTCCGGAGGAAGCAGCTCCTCGTAGTGCTCCCCCCTAACTGGTAGACCGGAAACCTTGGCGAATTCTTCCAAGGAAATGGAGACCTCTCTATCCAATAGAAGGAAGGTATGGGTCGGGATGTTCCACTACTCCAAAAACGCCTTGATCCACCATGTGGGAGGTGCAGAATATTGGAACAACGAAGCGTAGACCGCAGGGTATAAGCCGAGCTTTAGCAGCTGCGATTTCTTCGCCGACAAGATGTACCGGGCCCACTGCAAGTACCCGGCCGGATGACGGGGAGTTAGCCCGATGTTGTAGGGTTGTCCCCGAGGGAGCGACTCGCCCTGGCATATGCACCGTCCTAGGGTGTCCAAAGCCGCCGGCGGCTGCACGGGTACGGCGGCGATCGAAGGCTGAAGGAGACCCTCCGAAGTCCAATTAACCACCTCCACGGCATAGTTCACCGAGGGTGCATCTGCATACGGGATCGCCGAGATAGGCTCCGAAGGCGTCGCACAAAAGAAGCTTCGACGGCCTCTGATAATCCGGTCGTACCATCTACCCCACAAGTGAAGATTTTTGTGTTCCGGGTCATGGTCTTTGATGAGCGCGAGAACCTCCCGGTCCACAGGCGCCTCAGGAAACCCGCCTTCTGAACAAAAAAACGGGAAAGAGAGATCGAAAGACATGTCGTCTGCAAAAAAAGGGACAGAAGTCAACTGTCAGTGATATAATTTAATTCTAAAATTCTGATACTTGGTACTTTAAAATTTGTACCGCACTGCAATGCAGTGGAGAGGGACCAATGGGGGCCCACAAAATCTGGATGACAATGCATCAATTAATAAAACAGCCTCATCATTGGATGAAACTGTTAATTAAATGAGGAAATCCTCAAGAAAATTCTCATTAAATGAGAAGATCTCTCAGGAAAAGGAGAAAATCTCCCTTTGAGAGCAATGCTCTATGACAGAGTGACACTTGTCAAACTCTGATCACGAAGGAATAAAATTCCTCAAGAGCCTGGCTCTGTAATGATGATGGAAAAATCCATTAGAAAAGAATTAATCAAAATTAATTTTTATGAATTAAAAAATTCTGGGATCTTCAAGATCCATGAACAAACTCTTAAGAGTTCTTCACAAGAGATTAAAAATCTACATGTTATCAAAAGAGCAGAGCTCTGACTCATGGGCTAAAAAACCCCAAGAAAAGATCTCTTTAGATCTATGGGTTCAGGAGAGCAAAGCTCTGTTAATGAAACCCTAAATGGGTTTTCTTTAGATCAAAGATCTATGAAGAGCAAGGCTCTGTTAATGGGTAAAACCCTAATTTATTAAAAAGTTTTAAACTTTACCTAAGTTTTGACAGAGTTTTAACTCTTAAAAAGTTCTTAAACAAGAGAGCTATGCTCTGTGGGAGAATGAAATTCTCAGAAGAGATAATTCTCAATAAGAAGATGAAAATCATCTAAGGGACCATAGGTTGCGCTGACAGAACACAAATTGTTCTTTAATGAGCCAGAGCTCTGCTGAATGCTTTGCATTCAATATAAGACAAAAGAAAAGATTTTTTTTTTGCCAAGATCTAATGCTCAGCATTATTAAAAGGGTCAAGCCCAAATAAAGGCTCAATAGCCAGAATAAAATGTTGAACATTTTAACCTGATTGGACTTAGCCCAATATTGGCCATAAGTCCTCAACTTATATTTAATTGTGCCCGTCTGCTCATAAATATTTAACAGATCTTAGTTCCAAATCGGACTACAGATCTTTCGACCAACTCACACCGGTTCGAGGGTACATCTCTTTACTCCTCTGATATCTGTCGTTGTAATCCTTCAACGTCTTCAGAGAGGTGACGGGTCCCGACAATCACACATATTTCTACGGACTGTGGGGTCCTTAAACTCATGGACTACGATGTCCTTAACCTGGACTGTGGGGTCCTTAAACTCACGGACTACGATGTCCTTAACCTCGACCGCGATGTCTTTAAACTAATATTGGACCGAGATGTCCTTAAACTAACAATGGACCGTAATGTCCTTAAACTAATCGACCGCAATGTCCCTAAACTAAACAATAGAGTCCAAATACTCTTTTGTTGGATCTAAACGATCCCGTTAAGTTGATCTTAGTCTAAAATTAGACTAACGTATCCTTAACATATGTTTAAGTTGATCTTAGTCTCGAATGAGGCTAACGTATCCTTAAACCCAACCCCAAAATCCAAATCTAAGAAGATACGGATTTGGACTAACCCACGCCCTACGGGCGACAACATAAATTAGTCTCCGTATACAATCCACGGGCAACCAAAAACAAAACATACACACACGACACGAAGTGACTATCTGGAGAAGGAGAAAGTTGTTACCGCGATGCGGTAGCGTAATTAACTGCAGGGGCTTGCGCCTGCAGGGAAGAGCGTCCCCACAATCAAAAACCCCTCAAACGAGGGGGAATCTGACGAAGTCTGCTATATCGGCCGCATCCGTTTAAACCTTCGATACATGGTGTCATAAATCAACTTGGCATCTTCGGAGAGGTGGACGGATAGCACCAATTAGCATCTGCCTCGAAATACAGGCGAGACGTTCGCCGCGTCTTCGTCGCGTCTTTCGGCGGGGAACAATAGCCTCAACAAAAATCTCCCACGACTGAGATCTTCCCACACCACAGCGCAAATCACGGAGTATCGCATCTTCCCGATAAGGCGCAGCCATGTGGCGTCCGGTTACTGGCCCGCTTCCTCCCATGCGGATCAAAGAAGGTTGAACAACATCTCCAAGAAATCCCAAGAATCAAGGGGGCCAAGATATGGAAGCTCTCGTCACGAGACGGCCGAGTAGTTTCCTGCTTGGCTCATCCGCGGGGAGCATCTTCCTGCCCGGCTACGCTGCGGATCCAAAGCCCTTGTCACGAAGCGACCGAGTAGTTTCCCGCTCGGTTCATCCAAGGCTGGCAGCTTCCTGCCCGGCTACGCTGCGGATCCAAAGCCCTCACCACGAGACGGCTGAGTAGTTTCCCGCTCGGCTAATCCGTGGGGGTAGCTTCCTGCCCGGCTACGCTGCGGATCCAAAGCCCTCATTATGAGGCGGCCGAGTATTTTCCTGCTCGGCTTATCCACGAGGAGCGGCTTCCTGCCTTGCTATGCTGCGGATCCAAAGCTCTCATCACGAGGCGGCCAAGTAGTTTCCTGCTCGGCTCATCTAAGGCCGAGTCCAGGAGACGCCGATCTACTTATACTTGGCGTTCGTTCGTATATCGTGCTCGCTCGTCACCTCAACTCCGGGGTGAGGAGAGACGCTGATCTACTTATACTTGGCGTTCGTTCGTATATCGCGCTCATTCATCATCTTGACTCCGGGGTGAGGAGGGATGCCGATCTACTTATACTTGGCGTTCATTCGTATATCGCACTCGCTCGTCACCTCAACTCCGAGGTGATGATGGACGCCGATCTACTTATACTCGGTGTTCGTTTGTTCGTATGTCGCGCTCGCTCGTCACTCGACTCTATATATACTTGGCGTTCACAGGACACCGGCCTATCTACTCTTACAAAAGTAAAAACATTGCATAAACGAGCTAAAAATACTTTATTGATATTCCGAGTTATGTACGAGGTATTATGGGCTCCCCAGCCTTACAAGATGCTCGGAGGCTTACAAAAATTTAATAACAAAAAGGGGGTTGCTCAAGCTGTCTTCTCGGCCGCCACTTCCCCCTGTTCGGCGCTTCCGCCAGGAGCTTCGGTTATGGCCTCCGGCTCGACGCTTCCGCCCGTCGCCTTGCCTCCTCCTGCCGGCTCGGCGCTGCCTCCCTGGGGCACTTTCTCGGCAAGGGGATACCTTATACGAAGCTCCTGGCCGTCGAACCCAGGCAAAGCTTCCTTGACGGCGTCGAAGGCGTTGTGCCACCCAACGGCCACGGAGTCGGTAAGGTCGACGTAAAATTGGTCGGAAGCCTTGTACTCCTCTACGGCTTTCTCCGCCCTGCCCTCGGCATGCTTCACTGCCTCGTGGGACGCCTGGACATCCATTTTTAACGAGCCCCTCTACCTCTTCATGGCGTTATGGAGCCCATTGACCTTCTCCATCTTGGCCTAAATAGCCCGGTTGGATTTGGTCAGGAATCGATGAGACTCTTTCAACTTGGAGACCGTCAGGCCCGCCGCGACCAACCTCGAGTCTAGGGAGGTCGCCTTATCCTCCGCCTGTTTCAGCTGGGCGAGGTGCTCTTGCTCACGCGAGGAAGATTCACTGGCCTTCTATAAGTGCACGGCGGCGCCCCGGCCGTCAATCCGAGGCCAAAATGCGGAAACGATAATTTACTTTAACTTTTGAAACCGGCACCACCGCGCACTATAAACCCGGATCGGGCCATTAACATAATCCTAGCTAACTAGAGAAGGGGTAGAGAGATATACCGAGCGATCCGAGTCCTTCGGTCTTCTCGTCGTCGTCCCGATCTCCCGCGGAATCTCCGGTCTCCACCTCGTCGCTGGCTTCTTTTACGGGCTCCCACCTCTGGACCGAGGCAACTCGGGCACGAAGTTGGCGAGCCGACGTGCCCAAGGATGCTGTAGGTTAACTGTAGAACTCTATGTCTCTTTGGGGTTGTGGAAGTTGCCATTAGTGGAGGATTGAGATAATAGCATTTTTGGAGGTAAGGTTGGGGATTTTTGCAAACACAAGAGAACCAAAAATACCCCACAAAAATAATGGGCAGCCCCCAATACTTGGCCGGCCATACTCATGTAGGAATGAGAGGAGAGAGTGGAGTGCAAGAGAATGAATCAATAATTCAAGATGATGCAAGGTTGAGTGAAAAGGAAAAAGGCAAGTCTCACATCCATCATCATAACCCTCCATCATCATCAATCATCATGACTCCAAAAGTCAAGCCATCATGAACATAGAAGTCAAGGTCAAACAAGAGCTATCATGAAGCAACAATATGCAAAGACCACCCTCCACAATGCTTATTTGCACATTTGCAAATAAGCCCTCCTCCACCAAATTTCAGCCAAGAAAAGATACAAAGGAAAATGGCCGTAACAGAAAGCAAACTGGCAACTTCGGAAAACTGATCCCGTAATAAATTACAGGAAAACCCCGCTACTGTATATACATACCCATATTTGTATTCCGACCGAATACAAATGCAATGAGACAAATCTATACTGTACAATACTAGGATCCGGCTTAAACCAAAGCCCGCTAGTATTATCCGTCCGATCATGATCTGTGCAATACCGCACGTATCTGATCGAACCCTGCCATATCTCCATACGGCCTCTACAGCGTTTCGCCCGAAACTTGAGAAACTGGTCTGTGGGGGACTCTAAAGACTCGTCAATACTTTGGTTGTGGATTTAACCACTAGCATGTCAGAGGTATTAGCCTATACGTAACGGGCTACCAGGTATTGACCAAAAGGGACGTCGATGAGCGAACTCATCCTGACACCCTACTGAGCCTATCAGTGACAATATCCGTACAGTCCGGTCTGTTCGTCTATGAGTATCGCATGGAGGGCCTAGGGAGTTGGTAAATGTCAGACCCCCAAAAGCGGTACAAGTCGTGTCAGAGTGTAGCCCAGAACACCCTGAGATACTACTGGAATACCTACCAATAAATCTCCTGCCTCGGCCGAGGACTTTGTGTAATGGCTCTCCTAGACACAGCGCGACCTCACCCTCAATACCGGGAGAGACGAACCCCTGCAGATCCGCTCACTGCCTCCATGTGGCTCGGGACAGTACCCAACTAAAACCTGTTTGCACGACTCCTTTGAGCCGTGGTAGGGTAGTAATCAAAGCACAGTGGGAACTCACACGAGACAAATGACGATCTCAGGTCGATGAACTAACCTGTACACATGTCACCAGGGAACTGCTATCTGACGTCTGGTATAATCCCAACTAGCAGGTTCCCGGCGAGTCTTGTCGGTGTACTCATAACCCAATGAGCACCTGTATACATCTTAGGTGAACCAACTGACACCAGTGGCTTGTGAGACCGGCCACCGCCCCTCGTCGGGGTCTCGACTGTATACACTAGTCTACTCTGGAGTATCGATGCCCTGTCTCGAAACTCCTACGACTAGGGACCATTTAAGGATATGCTTATAGACTACCAGCTCCAACGTATATGATCGCCCTCATACTGCTGGCAGTAAAACAAGAATCCTAGGGGCTCTATCAACGCGCAATAGTGACCTGTAAGGTCACCTAAAACAATACACGATGATAAAGATAAACCAGATAGCATACTATCATCTTAAGTAAGACTGTCCTAACGGAATAGGTCCTCCCTCAATCATTGCAATCACGTGCCTGCGATACAATAATTGACTCTGAGGGCACTATCTCCAACAATCTCCCACTTGCACTCAAGGCTAATTATTGCGATGTCGCCTACTCACAGCCCGTGTGATACCGAACACCCAACTCCTCTACTAGTCAGTCTCACAAAACCCGTTTGCGAAACAATTGCGTTTGAGGAATAGCCTCAGTGAGTGGATCCGCCTGGATGTTTCTTTCTATGTCTCTCTATATCTCAAGTTCGTGGAGAAAACTATCTCCCGAAATGAGCAATACCTGTCTTAGAATATGTCTGATGTCTGATGGGACCTAGCTCATAAAAGAACTCCAAATCCAAACTTCTTAGACTGTATCGTCAACTGAACTTAATCAGTATCCTGCGCCATCCTTCCCTCAGTATCCACTTGGACCACCTGTCCAAATACAGCCCCTCGTCAGAAGGAAACTATAACTCTGACAACCTCTCTGTCATCCATGTCACCTTGGAAGCCTGGAATGATAACTGTCTCCCGAATGAGGCTGTCGTTATCATATCCCTAGAACATCCACTTATGTTCTAAAACTGCTTCCGACTGTTTCTCCAGGATTGGATCAATGTCAACTTATTGCATTTATTGCAAAAACAACATCTGGTGCGGTACTTGACATCTCATGATTGACTCAATTGCCTAAGCAAGTGATCTGTCAATCATGCACATCCCTCTCCTCTTTAGTCTGTAAGACACCTTTAGAGAGGGTGACTCCATCACCTGCAGGTACACCACCATGCCAGGAGTCGTCCATTCTAAAGCACCTCTAGAATGCCGTCTAAGTACCCTGATTGGGAAACTACCCAAATTTAGATCTAAAACCATAGATCCAGTAACCAGAATGTCTGATATAATATCCAAGTCCCATGTGGAGAAACCACTGTGTGACAACCAAAGTATAACCGATCGTAGTATAGGAATATCACTTCTTATTCTGTGTATGTCATCCAAATACCAGGACATCACACCATACTACCTTCTTAACAGATCCATCTCTTATTCTGATGAAGTCAAACATATGACTGTCACATCAGAAATAGATGATCTTTCTCCGCTACATCTGCTTTAGTCTATAAATAGACATAAGCCACTTGTCCACCAATGCTTCCGCTGCTCCCACTGACTACGACAACCCTCTGGCAGAGTCATATACATGTACACTAATAAAGCTAGTCTAGAGCGACGCTATACTCATCCTCCTGCCGGGTCTCGCAGCCTGGAACAACAGCAATAGCATGTCTGGGTAAACAAGAACCTCCCCGTCACCGTCCTTAAGGCTACCGGAGTACCCCTCGGATGCCTGAGGTTACCCACCGTATCTGCGGAGTGGCCAATGGAATGTCAAACCAGATTGAATCTTTAGGTTCTTATCAAATCTTCAGTAATCGTTTGCGGTTCTGGAATCACTTCCAGTTCTACCATACTCCCACTACTGTTTTCTGAAAAAATCCATTTTTATTAAAACTGTGGCGAGTCTAGAACAATATCACTATTGATCTTCCAGATGGTAGAAAGTCAACCCTCGTCATAGCCTGGGTCAACCCACAAACAGCCATTACAGAAACGCGCCTTGAGTTATCCAGAGTCTGGTTTTAAGCATAAGCCAAACAACTCCCCGTACCTTAACATCGTTAAGATATGAACTGTTCTATATCCAATACAGAAACAGAGACACTGATTTAATTGAACCAGATTCAAATCATGCAGCTGTCTCCAGTGCATGTCAACTAAATGGAAAGAGGCCGATCAGCGTTACTCAACTTAGGAATGCTTCCAATTATGAGTAACCTGAAAGAGAAGCAAGTTTTCTTAATCATTACTATCAACTGAATACCATACACAAGTATCTACATCTTCGATCAACTTGAAGAATCCCGATACATGCAACACCCGGTTCTCTACTTTATCCATATACCTATAACTTCTCAAAACTTGGACCCTTTGTTTCTACGAAACACCTGTCTAAAAACTAGAGAAGTCATAAGTAAACCGAATATAGTACGAGAACCAACCCCTCTGTCCTCATGGACGCTGGACAACATACAATACTCTGTATAAGTCCCTTGAGTCTGATAACTCAATCCCTGTGTGTCGTAGGTTGAAAACTGTACTTATGGTTAAGAAGAATTACACCGCTGTTTAATGCTCCTTACCTAACCATCCACTGATATAGGTAAATGTCATGGACATAATTTCAAAAGGGTATATCTCACCCTATAAAAATAGACGTACAGATATATCAATTTGAAATTGGTGCATGACAGCGGATATTCAAAACCAAATATTTGCCGACCGGCAAACAGCCCAGGTGATTTCCTCAAATATCACCAATTACAACGAATTCCGATATATTGAGTACAATCACCTAATTCCCAATAACTTACTCCCACTCATCATCTGTAAAACCATACAGATGTGAGAATCATACCTGGTAAATACATACCCTGGAGCAAGATCTGATTGGGAAATCAGTTTTCCTTTAACAGTACACAGTGAAACTGAAACATTGAAATGTTTCGATGGGGTATCCTGGTATTCCTAGTAATGCATCTTCCATTATCCAGATTCACAACTGTAACCGTGTAATTCTTTGTCATCTTTCCAAGTCCCTTTATATGTCTTTAGTAATTACCTTCTGCACACCCTCTTAGGCTAAATGGTTTTCTTCCTTCCCTACCGTTCGGCACCAGCCTATGGTTTGGAAGAAGACTATCCAATAAGCATAATGGGTGTACTGTCCTAATCCTAGGAGCACTCGCAATGAGAGAAGGTGAAGATAAAAGACAACCGAATAAATCTTATTCCTATTTCTCCTGAACCAGAATCCATCTCCGAACTGGAACAAGTTCCTTTCGAGTTCGTATATAACCATACGATGGAGTATCCAATAAACTGTGGATCTTCGTAGTGATACGGAGTTTCCTGGAGAAATACAAAGGTGATTTAGGATTGGCGAATAAATACTTGGTTTGGTCGTGAATAGCAGTCGCAATTTACTTTGCCCTCTTACTAATCCCTTGATATGTCTTTACTTGATACCTTCTGTACACCATCGTTATGCTAATTGGTTTTCTTCATTCCCCACCGTTTGGCACCAGCCTAAGGTTTGGAAGAAGACTCTCCAATTTGCGTAATAGGTGTACTATCTCCTAAACCAAGGAGTACTCGCAACCTGAGAGAAGGTAAAAGGAAAAGACAACTGAATAGTCCTATCCGTTTTCTCCAGAACCAGAAACCATCCTCGAATAAATTCCTTCGAGTTCGTATATAACCATACGATGGTTTTGTCCAATGGAAGTGGACGTTCGTAGTAATACGGGGTGTCCTGGAGAAAAGGGTAAAAGTAGGAGTGGCAATGAGGTTTGCAACTCTGACAATCCAAAAGCCAGTGTTTAAGAAGGTTCGGTTAATTTTGGTCACTGAGTCATAGTCTAGGGTCGGGTCAATGGTCGCTGTCATAGAGAGAGAGAAAAGAAACACTCAGCGTGCATTCTAACCTAGATCAGAATGGTTACCAATTTATCTAATCAGGATACCTCCCACTGTACCGTCAAATTCTCCTTCAAACCTGAAAGAAGAATTAGTCGGGATCACCCGAGGAGTAAACCAACTCATCGGTAGGAATCGGGATCCAACTATCATCACATGATAACGTGACGGAATCCGCTCATGTTATCACACTCCAGAAGGTATGCGCATATCTGGCAAGTTTCAGTTTCTTTAGAAACTCCCGATGTGATTTTTACCCCATGCTCTTATGACCTTGACTTTGGCCAACATATCATAAGTCACATGTCAAGTTCTACCCGTCATTCTCCAGGTTAATTTGAACCCACCCGTACATACCCTTGACTTTGGCCAAAATAGTAGTACGACTGTCCCAAACCAACGCATCTATCTATGCTGCATATGAATACCCAATAGCTACCAATCACTGTGCCTTGACTTTGGCCAACATACACAGCTTGAATACTTATTGACTATCCATATGAAACGACGGAGGGCTACGAATGGTTTCTGGCGAAAACCTTTAACGTAATGAACTTGGTATCGTTGAAGGAACCGGACAGCTTTTAAAAATATAGTGACGAAAACCTTTGCTAAAGAGATCACTCCCGGTGAAGGGATCTCGGCTCTTTCCCCGTAGAATGAGGTGCAGGATATTCCAACTGAATACCACGATTCAAAGCAAAAGTAATCGGCTATAGTGAAGTTATTGCCCTGACGGAAACTTCTGTCCAAGGGTCACTCCCGGTGAAAGGATCTCGGCCCTTGCCTCGTCGACTGAGGAGCAGGATATTCCAACTGAATACCACTGTGCAAAACAAAAGTGAACGTCCTTGCAATAACAGCTTTTTGAAAAGTGTTCCAACAACATCAGAAAAGGTTTGTTTAACTTGCATTGATCCGAATCAACGCAGCCCCATCAATTGATCACACCAATAAAGAACGAAAATAATGATGTACGTATATGCCATCCGAATTCGCCACTGGGTCCCGTCATTACCCGTTAGGTTACTTAACTAACGACAGAGCGGGGACTGGTCTAGCGCGGATGAAAAACATATACAACATCTACTAGTATATATATCAATATATAATATTCGCTCAAGGCGTGATAATATGCAACATCACAGAAATGTAATAAGCATCACAAAACAATACAGATATCTGGGATCCCCGGGTTTCACAGAGCCGCTACTGAAACCCGACGTTCCCCTGGTCGTGTGGATAGCCTGTGTAATGAAATCCTAGACCCCTACGGGCGCGGCAAGTTACCCGCCAAAACCTAAAGCGAGGCAGCCCCCTTCAGCAACGTGAATGGACCACCCAGCACTTCACGGAATCCGGTAACTTGTGCACCCCTCCTGGGTCAACCTGTACCCCCTACGAGTGCGGCGAATAGCCCGCCAATTCTAGAGTAAAGCCCCCTCCGTCTCAATGCCATGAGATGCGGGCTCGTTGCCCTCTAGAACCCGGCTATCCGTGCATCCCACCTTGGGGTAATCCTAGTACAGAAAGTAAAATATACATACAACGGGTACATCGACCTCACCCCGGTCGTGCCCCAAAAGAATAATATACAAACAGGCAGTGACGGCAGTCCACATGTCGGACGCTCGTCCCGCAATATCAAATGTACATATAAAACAAAACTGTACTAACATTGCATCCAGGCTATCCCCCACGACCAATCCGCAACATCACAGCACAACACAGAACATCAACGTGAATGTCACGTTCGCAAATCCGTCTAACCGGGCTATAGCAGTTAGACAGGATTTACCGATCAAGTGACATTCACGGTCGCAGATATAATGTAAATACTGTGAACTAATGTGTTTAAAATTTTCGATCGATCAAATTTTCCTAAGTGGGCCCCCAAGCACTACTGTAGCACTTAAAGAAAATCTAGGCCCAAACAGAACATTCCAAAACCCCCATTTTCAAGTCCAAGAGCCTCTGTAAAATTTTGGTGGGGTGATCACACATTACGGCGGTGGAACCGCGGCCAGAACAGGGGTTTGGCCGCGGTTCCGCGGTCTATCTACAGTATCACAACACCAAATTTTTACAGAAGTCTTAAAACCCCTTGCATGTCATTCTGCAACGTACTGAAAAATTTTCTGAGCACAACTGAAAATCGACAGAAACTGTCAAAATGAAAACGGGGTTTTTGGAAATTTGTTCGACCGAAGTTTTAAACACGCTAGATCAAGCTAGACTAGGTTAATGGCCTCTCTCTGATACCAATGTAAGTGCACGGCGGCGCCCCGGCCGTCAATCCGAGGCCAAAATGCGGAAACGATAATTTACTTTAACTTTTGAAACCGGCACCACCGCGCACTATAAACCCGGATCGGGCCATTAACATAATCCTAGCTAACTAGAGAAGGAGTAGAGAGATATACCGAGCGATCCGAGTCCTTCGGTCTTCTCGTCGTCATCCCGATCTCCCGCGGAATCTCCGGTCTCCACCTCGTCGCCGGAAGGGCACCACGTCGCCGGCTTCTTTTACGGGCTCCCACCTCTGGACCGAGAAAACTCGGGCACGAAGTTGGCGAGCCGACGTGCCCAAGGATGCTGTAGGTTAACTGTAGAACTCTATGTCTCTTTGAGGTTGTGGAAGTTGCCATTAGTGGAGGATTGAGATGATAGCATTTTTGGAGGTGAGGTTGGGGATTTTTGCAAACACAAGAGAACCAAAAACACCCCACAAAAATAATGGGCAGCCCCCAATACTTGGCCGGCCATACTCATATAGAAATGAGAGGAGAGAGTGGAGTGCAAGAGAATGAATCAATAATTCAAGATGATGCAAGGTTGAGTGAAAAGGAAAAAGGCAAGTCTCACATCCATCATCATAACCCTCCATCATCATCAATCATCATGACTCCAAAAATCAAGCCATCATGAACATAGAAGTCAAGGTCAAACAAGAGCTATCATGAAGCAACAATATGCAAAGACCACCATCCACAATGCTTATTTGCACATTTGCAAATAAGCCCCCCTCCACCAAATTTCAGCCAAGAAAAGATACAAAGGAAAATGGCCGAAACAGAAAGCAAACTGGCAACTTCGGAAAACTGATCCCGTAATAAATTACAGGAAAACCCCGCTACTGTATATACATACCCGCATTTGTATTCCGACCGAATACAAATGCAATGAGACAAATCTACACTGTACAATACTAGGATCCGGCTTAAACCAAAGCCCGCTAGTATTATCCGTCCGATCATGATCTGTGCAATACCGCACGTATCTGATCGAACCCTGCCATATCTCCATACGGCCTCTACAGCGTTTCGCCCGAAACTTGAGAAACTGGTCTGTGAGGGACTCTAAAGACTCGTCAATACTTTGGTTGTGGATTTAACCACTAGCACGTCAGAGGTATTAGCCTATACGTAACGGGCTACCAGGTATTGACCAAAAGAGACGTCGACGAGCGAACTCATCCTGACACCCTACTGAGCCTGTCAGTGACAATATCCGTACAGTCCGGTCCGTTCGTCTATGAGTATCGCATGACGGGCCTAGGGAGTTGGTAAAAGTCAGACCCCCAAAAGCGGTACAAGTCGTGTCAGAGTGTAGCCCAGAACACCCTGAGATACTACTGGAATACCTACCAGTAAATCTCCTGCCTCGGCCGAGGGCTTTGTGTAATGGCTCTCCTAGACACAGCGCGACCTCACCCTCAATACCGGGAGAGACGAACCCCTGCAGATCCGCGCACTGCCTCCATGTGGCTCGGGACTGTACCCGACTAAAACATGTTTGCACGACTCCTTTGAGCCGTGGTAGGGTAGTAATCAAAGCACAGTGGGAACTCACACGAGACAAATGACGATCTCAGGTCGATGAACTAACCTGTACACATGTCACCAGGGAACTGCTATCTGACGTCTGGTATAATCCCAACTAGCAGGTTCCCGGCGAGTCCTGTCCGGTGTACTCATAACCCAATGAGCACCTGTATACATCTTAGGTGAACCAACTGACACCAGTGGCTTGTGAGACCGGCCACCGCCCCTCGTCGGGGTCTCGACTGTATACACTAGTCTACTCTGGAGTATCGATGCCCTGTCTCGAAACTCCTACGACTAGGGACCATTTAAGGATGTGCTTATAGACTACCAGCTCCCACGTATATGATCGCCCTCATACCGCTGGCAGTCAAGCAAAAATCCTAGGGGCTCTATCAACGCGCAATAGTGACCTGTAAGGTCACCTAAAGCAATACACGATGATAAAGATAAACCAGATAGCATATTATCATCTTGAGTAAGACTGTCCTAACGGAATAGGTCCTCCCTCAATCATTGCAATCACGTGCCTGTGATCCAATAAATGACACTGAGAGCACTATCTCCAACAATCTCCCACTTGCACTCAAGGCTAATTATTGCGATGTCGCCTACTCACAGCCCGTGTGATACCGAACACCCAACTCCTCTACTAGTCAGTCTCACAAAACCCGTTTGCGAAACTATTGCGTTTGAGGAATAGCCTCAGTGAGTGGATCCGCCTGGATGTTTCTTTCTATGTCTCTCTATATCTCAAGTTCGTGGAGAAAACTATCTCCCGAAATGAGCAATACCTGTCTTAGAATATGTCTGGATGTCTGATGGGACCTAGCTCATAAAAGAACTCCAAATCCAAACTTCTTAGACTGTATCATCAACTGAACTTAATCAGTATCCTGTGCCATCCTTCCCTCAGTATCCACTTGGACCACATGTCCAAATACAGCCCCTCGTCAGAAGGAAACTATAACTCTGACAACCTCTCTGTCATCCATGTCACCTTGGAAGCCTGGAATGATAACTGTCTCCCGAATGAGGCTGTCGTTATCATATCCCTAGAACATCCACTTATGTTCTAAAACTGCTTCCGACTGTTTCTCCAGGATTGGATCAATGTCAACTTATTGCATCTATTGCAAAAACAACATCTGGTGCGGTACTTGACATCTCATGATTGACTCAATTGCCTAAGCAAGTGATCTGTCAATCATGCGCATCCCTCTCCCCTTTAGTCTGTAAGACACCTTTAGAGAGGGTGACTCCATCACCTGCAGGTACACCACCATGCCAGTTGTCATCCATTCTAAAGCACCTCTAGAATGCCGTCTAAGTACCCTGATTGGGAAACTACCCAAATTTAGATCTAAAACCATAGATCCAGTAACCAGAATGTCTGATATAATATCCAAGTCCCATGTGGAGAAACCACTGTGTGACAACCAAAGTATAACCGATCGTAGTATAGGAATATCACTTCTTATTCTGTGTATGTCATCCAAATACCAGGACATCACACCATACTACCTTCTTTACAGATCCATCCCTTATTCTGATGAAGTCAAACCTATGACTGTCACATCAGAAATAGATGATCTATCTCCGCTACATCTGCTTTAGTCTATAAATAGACATAAGCCACTTGTCCACCAATGCTTCCGCTGCTCCCACTGACTACGACAACCCTCTGGCAGAGTCATATACACGTACACTTCTAAAGCTAGTCTAGAGCGACGCTATACTCATCCTCCTGCCGGGTCTCGCAGCCTGGAACAACAGCAATGTCATGTCTGGGTAAACAAGAACCTCCATGTCACCGTCCTTGAGGCTACCGGAGTACCCCTCGGGTGCCTGAGGTTACCCACCGTATCTGCGGAGTGGCCAATGGAATGTCAAACCAGATTGAATCTTTAGGTTCTTATCAAATCTTCAGTAATCGTTTGCGGTTCTGGAATCACTTCCAGTTCTACCATACTCCCACTACTGTTTTCTGAAAAATCCATTTTTATTAAAACTGTGGCGAGTCTAGAACAATATCACTATTGATCTTCCAGATGGTAAAAAGTCAACCCTCGTCATAGCCTGGGTCAACCCACAAACAGCCATTACAGAAACGCGCCTTGAGTTATCCGGAGTCTGGTTTTAAGCGTAAGCCAGACAACTCCCCGTACCTTAACATCGTTAAGATATGAACTGTTCTATATCCAATACAGAAACAGAGACACAGATTTAATTGAACCAGATTCAAATCATGCAGCTGTCTCCAGTGCATGTCAACTAAATGGAAAGAGGCCGATCAGCGTTACTCAACTTAGGAATGCTTCCAATTATGAGTAACCTGAAAGAGAAGCAAGTTCTCTTAATCATTACTATCAACTGAATACCATACACAAGTATCTACATCTTCGATCAACTTGAAGAATCCCGATACATGCAACACCCGGTTCTCTACTTTATCCATATACCTATAACTTCTCAAAACTTGGACCCTTTGTTTCTACGAAACACCTGTCTAAAAACTAGAGAAGTCATAAGTAAACCGAATATAGTACGAGAACCAACCCCTCTGTCCTCATGGACGCTGGACAACATACAATACTCTGTATAAGTCCCTTGAGTCTGATAACTCAATCCCTGTGTGTCGTAGGTTGAAAACTGTACTTATGGTTAAGAAGAATTACACCGCTGTTTAATGCTCCTTACCTAACCATCCACTGATATAGGTAAATGTCATGGACATAATTTCAAAAGGGTATATCTCACCCTATAAAAATAGACGTACAGATATATCAATTTGAAATTGGTGCATGACAGCGGATATTCAAAACCAAATATTTGCCGACCGGCAAACAGCCCAGGTGATTTCCTCAAATATCACCAATTACAACGAATTCCGATATATTGAGGACAATCACCTAATTCCCAATAACTTACTCCCACTCATCATCTGTAAAACCATACAGATGTGAGAATCATACCTGGTAAATACATACCCTGGAGCAAGATCTGATTGGGAAATCAGTTTTCCTTTAACAGTACACAGTGAAACTGAAACATTGAAATGTTTCGATGGGGTATCCCGGTATTCCTAGTAATGCATCTTCCATTATCCAGATTCACAACTGTAACCGTGTAATTCTTTGTCATCTTTCCAAATCCCTTTATATGTCTTTAGTCATTACCTTCTGCACACCCTCTTAGGCTAAATGGTTTTCTTCCTTCCCTACCGTTTGGCATCAGCCTATGGTTTGGAAGAAGACTATCCAATAAGTATAATGGGTGTACTGTCCTAATCCTAGGAGCACTCACAATGAGAGAAGGTGAAGATAAAAGACAACCGAATAAACCTTATTCCTATTTCTCCTGAACCAGAATCCATCCCCGAACTGGAACAAGTTCTTTTCGAGTTCGTATATAACCATACGATGGAGTATCCAATAAACTGTGGATCTTCATAGTGATACGGAGTGTCCTGGAGAAATACAAAGGTGATTTAGGATTGGCGAATAAATACTTGGTTTGGTCGTGAATAGCAGTCGCAATTTACTTTGCCCTCTTACTAATCCCTTGATATGTCTTTACTTGATACCTTTTGTACACCATCGTTATGCTAATTGGTTTTCTTCATTCCCCACCGTTCGGCACCAGCCTAAGGTTTGGAAGAAGACTATCCAATTTGCGTAATAGGTGTACTATCTTCTAAACCAAGGAGTACTCGCAACCTGAGAGAAGGTAAAAGGAAAAGACAACTGAATAGTCCTATTCGTTTTCTCCAGAACCAGAAACCATCCTCGAATAAATTCCTTCGAGTTCGTATATAACCATACGATAGTTTTGTCCAATGGAAGTGGACGTTCGTAGTAATACGGGGTGTCCTGGAGAAAAGGGTAAAAGTAGGAGTGGCAATGAGGTTTGCAACTCTGACAATCCAAAATCCAGTGTTTAAGAAGGTTCGGTTAATTTTGGTCACTGAGTCATAGTCTAGGGTCGGGTCAATGGTCGCTGTCAAAGAGAGAGAGAAAAGAAACACTCAGCGTGCACTCTAACCTAGATCAGAATGGTTACCAATTTATCTAATCAGGATACCTCCCACTGTACCGTCAAATTCTCCTCCAAACCTGAAAGAAGAATTAGTCGGGATTACCCGAGGAGTAAACCAACTCATCAGTGGGAATCGGGATCCAACTATCATCGCATGATAACGTGACGGAATCCGCTCACGTTATCACACTCCAGAAGATATGCGCATATCTGGCAAGTTTCAGTTTCTTTAGAAACTCCCGATGTGATTTTTACCCCATGCTCTTATGACCTTGACTTTGGCCAACATATCATAAGTCACATGTCAAGTTCTACCCGTCATTCTCCAGGTTAATTTGAACCCACCCGTACATACCCTTGACTTTGGCCAAAATAGTAGTACGACTGTCCCAAACCAACGCATCTATCTATGCTGCATATGAATACCCAATAGCTACCAATCACTGTGCCTTGACTTTGGCCAGCATACACAGCTTGAATACTTATTGACTATCCATATGAAACGACGGAGGGCTACGAATGGTTTCTGGCGAAAACCTTTAACGTAATGAACTTGATATCGTTGAAGGAATATACATAAAAAAAAAGAGGTGGTCAGCAACTAAAACAGTAAAATTATGCTAGAATTATACTAAGTCTAAATTGATCAGCAAAACCCTAACTTACACCCAAAACGCGCGGGACTGAGTCCCGCCCAGCTCAAAGCCTGCTCGGAAAGCAGGACATCGGCCCACTGGATCGGTTCCCACCGTGACACCACCCTCGTCTCTGGGGCACTCGACTGTTTGACCCTAGGGCAATCGGTCCTATGCCACTTGGTGGGCACGGGCCAATCCTTACCCTCCGGAGGCTTGACGAAGACAAACTTCTCCTTCTATTCATGTATGGAAGAAGGGACGACTACTATCCCAGACCCGTCTGTCTTACCCTTATGTTCTTGAAAGAAAGGTACACCCAGCTCGGTTCGTCCTTGCTAGTATCGGGGTGATTTTTATAACAAAGAAAGGAGAGGAGAAGACTCAAGTCGAAAGGGATCCGATCAATTTTCAACCGAACCAGAAACCAGAGGAGGATTCTCCACGAGTTCGGCGCTAACTGGCCCGGAGTGAGACGGAAGCAATGGAGTACGGCGCAAACTTCGGGCGAGAAGGCCAGACGCATCCCTGCCCGAAACGCTTCCAGGTATAGAGCAATCTCATTGCCCTGCACCTGGTCTGCCCGCTCACCCTCCCTGGCCAGACGAAGCAAATAGCCAAGGGGAATATGGAAACGAGCCCGGATATCGGAAAGTTCGTCCAAGCGATTCAACATCGAGGGCGCATCGCGAGTATTTTCGATGCGTACCTTGGGGTCCCTCTTCGCCTCCCGACAACGAAGTACAAGGGCGTTGCCCCCCCTAAGGGGCGAGTTCGACGCAGAAGACGAAGAGGAAAAAGAAGAACTTTCTCGGCTATCGGAAGTCAAGGAGGAAGAAGACCCACTGGACTCGGCTTCAGAAGCTGAAGCCTTATCGTCCAACTCAACCCCAACTACATCAATGGATATTTCGGAAGAAGACATCTAATCTGATTCAAAAAAGGATTGGCCGAAGAAGGGTTTTTAGCTGAAGGTCCGACCTAAGCAAAGGTGTGCCGGGCAATCTTCAAATTGCAGGAAACGACTAGGGCAAAATGTTTGCCAAAGGATGGCCTCCCCTATTTATACACTCGGCAAAAAACCATCCAACGGCCCAAATCTGTTTCCGCCGAAATGAAGCATCGCACCCAACGGCCACGAGGACTCCACGTGGCGATCGACCATTGGACACCTCCCCCTCACTTGGATTCAACTGACGACCCCTCGCGTCCCGCCCCCCCGCGGCGGACACGTGGCACGAAGGCCAACAGACCGAGCGAGCGAAGCGGCGTCCTTTTTAAAACGCAATAATTTTGCCAATCCACTGACGTCACCAATGATATGCGCGGGAATCAAGACGCTTCGTGAGTCGCCACGTGGATCCAGAAATCCGAGAGTCGCATCCGCCAAACGTCGCATCATCCTCAGACAACCCATTACGAAGAATACTCGGCGCCGAGCTGAATTATTGAAGTCCGGGATGATAGCCACTCTCGGCCCGGCCAATAAATTGGTCGGAACGAGAGTGGGGGGCTAGTGATGATACCCGTAAGAAGGAATTCTCTAGACCACGACACGTGGCAAGCGGCGTGCCATTTGCGCAAACCCACTAGATTTCTGGGGACAACAGAGCTGGGATAAATATGACGCATCGGGGATGTTCCTCGGTGCCTCGTCTCCTAGGTTGCACCGGACCTTTTAGAAGACCTTTCCGGAGTACGTTCCCTATTCGTCTAGCAACCAGCCAACAGCTCGCCTTCGAGCTATCCTACAGCCGGGCTTCTTTAGCTTTCTCGCTCGTCTCCGAGTTATTACAGAACCGAGCTTCCTCGGCTTTCTCGCTCGCCACCGAGCTATCACCAAGCTGAGCTTCCTCAGCTTCCCTATCTGTCCAGAAGCATGAGCCTCAGCGTCTCCGTAACGGTTCCGTGTATCTCGCCACGACGAGATCTCCGCCGCTCCACGTCCCGCATCCCACAATAGCGTATCTCGCCACTAATGGACGCATCCCGCCATCAATACGAACGTGACGTATGGGCCTAACAGACGGCGATAATCTCGTATCGACTCGCTCCAATACGCCCCCTATAAACCCCTCCTCCAGACGACTAAGATACGTCGAACTGATTTCCAATAAATGGGGATAACAATGATATGTGCATGGAATAGGATATCAACAAGTCTCATTTTTGTATTTCAGGCACTAAATATTGATTAAATGATTTAAGTGTTTCAATATCCAAAAACTATGGTAATATTAGAGGCTCTAATCTATACTTTGCCTACCCACTGATTGTAAAGTGGAAATACTTTGCATGCCACTGGGAGGAGACAGGAGGTGGGCTTACATCATCAAGAAAATTAATTGTATACATAAGATTAACAGTGTTTATCTCTTGGATACATGTGCGGATGTGAATTAAAATGGATAGGATAAGTATTTCTTTCTCTCTAAATTATTGGTACCAAAAAATCATAACCTATGCTCACCTAATGAGACTGTTCTAAGTAGGGGTTAATTTTATTATTTATTTTTCTTGTATAAACAACCTTGTTCAACAAAAATACCAAATTCTTTGTATTTCCTTTTTCTAAAATTAATTGCACAAAAAAACTATACCTATTATCTCATATAACACTTATGACTCAAGTTCATCTATTCTGTGCATCGGTCAAAAGCCTTATTAAATACTCGAATGTAACTCTAAACAACTTAGTTGATTGTGTAATTTAACTGTGGAACTTGTTTGTAATGTTTAAGTCAGATTCAAGTGCGTCATGTATTTTAGTTTTCTATGCTAATAAATTATTTCGGAGATACAAGTACTAGGACAAACTATGGTTTGTGCAATCAACCCTTCTTTTATATATATATATATATATATATCAAAATCAATATTAACTAGGTCCATTGGTCGTTGAAAGGCTAAAGTTTACTAAACCCCCAATGAGTTTGGTCTCAGAAAACCCCCAAAAAGTTTGATTGACGCAGAAAACTCTCATAAATAACGGTGACGAATCATCACGGCTAATGCCACATCACCGCCGCGTCATCCAACTGCCACATCAACAAAAAAATACAAAATTTCCCAAACAACCCCCGTCTTCTTTCTCCGCTCCAACCCTAACTAGTTTAGCAAAAACACTAACCCTAGCCCACCACCAGCAGCACCGCCGCCGCCGCCGCCGCCCCTCCCCTCTAGCTCTGGACCGCCTCTCCCCCTCCTCCAAATCCCATCGACTCGTCCTCGTCCACCTCAAGCATGTTGCCGCCTCCTCTAAACCCCACCACCAAACCCACCTCGCCACCTCCTCCAAACCCATCTCCAAACACCACCTTGCCACCGCCAATTAAAAAATCTCCACCTCCTCCAAACACCACCACCAAACCCATCTCGTCCACCTCCTCTGACTATCGTCCTGCCCCTCCTCGTCTCCTCCTCCAGCCCTCCTCGCATCCTTCGACCATCCCTGTCCTCTGCCCGAAGCCCGAGCACAAATTTGGCCTTTATCAAATAATTTAATGATAAACTTAATATTATTATTTAATGATTTAATTAACTATGTTTATTTAAAAGGGCAAAATAGCCATTTTATATGCCTACTTATCATCGTTAGCCAGTGACTGTTATCTATAAGGGTTTTCTGTGCCAATCAAACTTTTTTGAGGTTTTCTGGAATATGGCTAAACTCATTGGAGAATTTAGTGAACTTTAGTCTAATGATACAAATATAATTGATGGTTTTTTTATAGGACTCCTAAAAGTTCCGTATTCTTTTATATAAAAAAAAAACAGCCTCTGAAACATCATATTTTCAAAACAAATTCTAAAACTATTAATTAAACTATATTGGACCCTAGCTGATGACATTCTTCATACCTTTATTATAAAACTGGTAAGTGATATAAAATAACATTTTTGCCCCTGCAAAATCCATAGACTTCTTTTTCTCCACCATTTTGCTTTCCTTCATAAAACCCAACAAAAATCACACTATATGCATCCAATTCCTTCTCTCAGCCATGCAAATCCTTCTCTCACCCATGCATTGCATCACAACAAATCGAGAAGTTAAACAAGTTCATGACGATCCACATTGATTCAATTATGCAAGTAGGTCCAAAATGATTTTGATCTCAGTAGACTCCATGGATAGCATATGGCAAGCCCTATGATGAAATCTGTGGCATTAAAGTTGCTGATAATGCTGAGGTGATGATTGAACCAGGTCAAAAAAATTATAATTAGTTTGATAAGATTTAGTAGAGAAAAGATGGCAGATTTTATTTTAAAACGGAGAGAAGAAAAAGAAAAGAGAAGAATATGAAGATGATGATGATGATGAAGACCACGCAGATGAAGAAGCCATGGAGAGCTAAAACCGCAGACAGAAAAATGATAGCATCTGAGTTTTGAAATCGGGAGAAGAAGAGTAAGGTTGAAGATGAGGATATAATTGTAGCTTATTGTAACAATCCTAAACTTTCTGTACAGAATTGTTTTCAAAATACAGAAAGGAGCACTTAAGCCTGAGCACAAGTTATAAATTTAATTTGCTTTTGAACAACAAAAAAACACTTGTAGCTCATTAGTAAAGCCTTGCGCTGCTGTGACGTGGCCTCTGTGATCGAATCTTTCCAGCCACATATATTTTTTATTGACTTTTCTTTTAAACTTTTAAAAGCTCAAAGATTTGCACGTGCAAAACACGTAAAATGAAAAGTCACAAAGTAAACAAACATGTGAGAAATGATATATGAACAGACATGGACACGTGGCAAAGATCCAAGCCCAACCCACCGGATTTGGACCGGCGAGATTCTCTTGGGAGCCGGCGCCGCCGGTCCCACCCGTAGCAAAATGCTACAAAATTCTAACCCTAACACCCCTTGGCCTATCCCACTTTTCCCATATTGTTTGATTTTTCTGCACATTAACATAGATTGATAATACATCCTTCTAATCCATTTTAATGCACATTTTTAATTCTCAACTCATTATTCTAAACCATAATTTTTTCTATAAATACAACCCTACATTTTGGGCCTCCTCATTCAAAAATTCCATGCCAAAACTATCTAAAAATTCTAAGTCCAAAAAGTTGTACAAGTGAAGTTAGCCAAGATCGAAGTTCCGGCAACGTTTCGGGAAGAATCCAGCGACGAAACGACTTCCCGACGATCCCAAAATCTCCCCCAATCTTTTCTCTCTAATTCCAACCTATAAGTCCCCTCTCTCCTTCTCAATCTCCAGTCTAAAACTTCCACTTTTCAAAACTCGTCGGAAGCGGAGTTATTCTGACTTCCAATTCTCTTTTCTTTTAAAAAAACTCAAATTTTTCTTAAACAATAAATTACTATCTCTTTTTATATTGTTTAACAAACATAAAGTAACATTCATAACAAGTTTCAATTCAAAATAATATGTATTGCAACTTTTATTTCAGTTTTACGGTAAAATACCATCGTATTTACATACGACATTGCGTATTCATTTTGACTATATTATCTTTAGAAAACTCACGAGGTAATGACCTATCTCATCACAACACACGTTTTTTACATAGCATGATGGCTTCTGGAACATTAGTTTGTGGGAAAATATAAGTTCGCATTTAAATACCATAAACATTCAAAAACCGTTTTCTTTAAAAGTGTATTATTTAATTCCTTGCAAATACGCCTCTACAACCCATTTTGGGGAACCCCGATCGGGATAGTGCGGGTTATCGCACATCCTCGGGCCTAGTGGAGCGAGATGCAGACCTCCTCACGGAGCATCCGATCTCGATGGAATTTTTAATGCAATTTTTAAGAAAAATGTGATTTCTATTTAATAAATAAATTCCATTATATATATATATATATATAATCAAAATATCTATTTTAAGTATACAATATATATATATATATATATATATATATATATATATATATAATGTTTTCTAAATCAAAGGAATCACAAATTTCATGAAAGTACAATTATAAATTACTACAATTCCAATACTACACTAAAATACCATATACAATGAAATCTAGGTTATATCCACTAGAATATTTCACTTTATAAAAATTACAACCATGAAACCCTAAAGGCGATAATTAAATACTTGAGGTTTATTTTGAAAATATATCGAAACTATTTTTCATAAATCCTCCTCAAGTTATATTAATTTACAATAAGAATCCTAGTAAACATATATTAAAGCGGGACCAGCTCTCTTGAGCTTCAGGAAACCGGAGAATATGGGTCCTTGCCTATCTAAAGTAGACAAACTAAAACGGTGTTATCAATACGGTAATTGTCTTGGAAAAAGACACAAATCCTGCCGTCCATGTGCAGCAGTTACCGATAACTCCAAAACATATAACTCCAAAACATAAATTATGACTTCAATTCCTTTTAAAAGTTTAGCTCGGTTCGACTGACGGTCAAATCTGAAAATAATCTGACTTGAATTCGATTCAAGTATAACTACCATACAATATGAATCCATTTATACCAGAATTCAATCTATATCATTTTGACTCGACCGAACCGAACCATGGATATACTCTGATTACATGGCTATCCATTTATATCCATTCTGTTTACATAATATCATGATTTCGGCAAGTCGTACATCCGTTAAACAAAACAATAAAAATCAATACAAAATACATTATGTGGTTTTAAAGGGGTGAGCTGGCACAGAATGTGTTAAAAGTGGCACGAGACGGTCATTAAAAAACGTAACTATACATCCATTGCCGTTTGTTCCGTGGTTTTATCGACGGAGCCTTGTACTACGGGTTACCAAAGTCCACGGTGTAAGTTGGACTCCTCTCATATATACCGGCATATTCTGTACCAACCTACAAATAACTGCGTTAACATTATAATCAAACACTACTAGTTATACTCTTATCTGTCTACTCTATTTCTATCTCTCTTTGGGACTTACCGAACGATTGTTCGCTGACGATATTGCTTCTCTCTTCTTTCTTTGGAATGTTGTCAGGAGAACACGACTCTGAGGATTTCGAGACCGGCCAGCGGACCACCGAGCAGCACGACCTTTAGGCTTTACTTGTACTTACTTTACTTTTCTTTCATGCCATTGTTTAGGCATTGCTTTCCGTTCCTGTATTTACATTTTCAGTTGTGCCTGTATAGAAATGTTAAATAAATAAAAGTTGCTGTTCAGTTACATCTTTTGTTTTTTCTTGTGTACATTTATTACATTGCTTAGTTTCGCTTAGCGTGTTTATTTCGGAGTAAATACGTAGCGGGTCTCATCGCGTCTCCTTATCCGTATACTAAGAAACGGGACGTGACACTTACTGGCCATGATTAGCTATTACCGAATCAGGAATCAATGTAAATCGATTGAAATGGTGTATCCAGTCAGTTATGGAGAGATTTTAAGGGGTGTTTTTAAAATACAAGGTTTTCGATGGGTTGTTTAAGAATAAAAAGAAACCCACAATTAGTTTCCACACGCATTTGATTATCTTAACACGTGGGAATCTTTACTATACTTAACTACCTCAGATCGCCCCTCGCTTCCAATTTTTCTCATTTCTCAGGAAAAAAAAAGAAAAGTAAATTAATTCGCATCTTCGCCTCGAGAAAATACCGTCTTTCTTTTTTCACCTCTTTCTCTCTCCCTCTCTCTTCGAAACCCTAAAAAAGGAGCCCCTTTCTCTCTCCTTCGTCGTCTCGCCGCCCCGATCCATTTCGGTCTTGTTTATGAGGTACGGATTTTGTAATTTCAAGCGGAATCCCTTTCGTTTCCTTCTATCCGATAGAAAAAATTCCTTTTTTGCACCGCTTTTTTCTTAGTTTGATTTGATCTAAAATTATTATCTTTTGTCTGAAGATGATAGATCTGATGGTTAGGGTCTGTTCTTAAACAGAAAGATCTGTTTTTTAAAGGAAATTGTTACTTTTTGGCAAAACAATCAAGATCTGCTGTGATTTATCATCTATATTTTATTAATTTATTATTTTCGATGCTGATGTTGATGGATTTGTTTGGTTTTTGTATGGATTTTGCAGCTCGAAGGAGAAACCCACTCTCGGGTAAGAGCGAAAATCATTTTGTTCATTTGATCTGGTTTTAGATGCGATTTTATTCAATTTATGAACAGTAGCCGTCATGAATTTTGATGGGATTACATCCATAGAAGTTTACTATTTCATCTGTAGCTTATCTTACTTTGGAAAAGTTGAATCATGCATCATTAAGATCTAAAAGGAAAATTTTATATTTTGTCTCATGAGTCAGTTAAAACCATTTGCAATGTCTCGGTACCCTCTTTATGGTGTCCTGCTTGTTAGGAGAGAAAATATCAATCAGTATTGTTGGTTTTGGTCCATTTTGACAGGTCTTCTTTCGGTGGTAAAAAGCTTGAAGCAAAAAAAAAAAATACAAATAAAGAGGAAACTAGGATTAATTTGTGTTTTTTTAATTTGAAGCTAATCTACTATGTTCCATATATTTTAAAAATTTTCACCTTTAGCGTTTTCTTCTTCGTGACCCTATAGTACTTTCCTCGCCATGCGATCTTGTAGGACGAGCTGTAAGGGTTGTTACTTGACTAAAATATGTATGTATGGTTAGGTTCCTGTTCGGCCATGTATATTAAGTTCTATCATCGAGTTACTTTGTTGACTAGAATCTTATCGGCTTTGCGCTGTCAGAATCTCAAGCCTGCCCTTGCATGAAAGAGGGAAGAAAGCAAGCAACACAAGAAACACGATAGATATGCTTCAGGACTGTTTATTCGAAAATCTGTTTAACGTTTTCATTAGATAATAGGTTGATATGCATTGTTTCCCGACACTAAACAATTTATTTTATATCGGTGCATCTGACACGAACCATTCCAAGCTGTGTCCACTTTCTCTACATGATACTACATACCATGGATTTTCATGTGACAATCAAAATTTTAAGCATAAATACTACCGGTTTTGGTCCATTTTGGCTGGTCTTCTTTCGGGAGTAAAAAAAACTTGGCAAAAAACACAAATAGAATGGAAACTAGGATTAATTTTTGATTTGTTATTTGAATCTAATTTACTCTGTTCTGTATATTCCTAAGATTGTCGCCTTTAGCCTTTTCAGCCTCTTCTTGTCCCTTTACTACTTTCCACAGGACATAATCTTGTAGGATGAGCTATGAGAGGTGGTAACCTAGCAACCTTTGTGTGCTGATTAAATAGCATATGCATGTATAGTTAGGTTCCTGTTTGCTCATGTACAAGTTCCATCTTTGAGTGACTTTGTTGACTATAATCTTAACTTTTTCTAAATCATACCGGCTTAGGATCAGTGTATTTCTCACTCTTGCAAGAGGAAAGCAAGCACAAACAGAGACACGATAGCTATGATTGATGCTTTTATTAGCTACTAATTTTTGTCAGCTACTAGTTACTATATTTGCTTTATGTCATTTGTTTCTAGTGAAACCGACGGTAAACAAGTTATTTATATTGGTTTATCTAAGACAAACCATTCTAATTTGCCTTCACTTTTTGTATGTGATGCTATAAACCATAAATTTCATGTTACAATCAAATTTTTTAGTATACATATTATTGCTGTATGCTTGAATGGAAAATAACTTCTCTCGCACACATTTTAACCTCAGCTGTATACTGTTGTTCCTTTATGGGATTATACATAAATTTTAGTATCTGTGAGATGCCCTCCTAAAAGTATACAACTTTACGACTGAAATCTCTCGAATCTCCCATATCATAAATTATGTAGTTAATTGTTTACTTGTTCTTTTCTGCACGATTGGTTTGCATTTATGGAGAGGTTGTTTCACTAGCTATTTATGCATATGTATGCATTAAGCTGCTCTCCTTTCAGCTTATATACTCTATCATCTGCCATACCTTTGCAGAAGGTTGTTTTGATTGTTGAATTTTAACGCCTTGATAGTTCCTATTGGTTATTCTGCCCTTTAGCGACAGGATGCATGAAATCATACAAGGAGGCCTGCTTTCTGAGTGAACAATTATTTGCTGTTTATCATGTAATTATAGTGCAATTATTTAATAAAATATTACTATATTATGGTTTCGTGATGACGAGAACCTGACACAATCTATTTGCTGCTCCATTTTGCTCTACTAAGAATTTTACCTTTTAATGCTTTAAGTATAGAGCATTTCACAGGCCAGAAACTATCATTTTTAAATAAAAAAAATCTTTAAATGGGAAGTTGAAATTAAGAAAGCGACAACTCGTAGTCCTTTTATACAACGTAAATACATGTGACATTTTGTCTACTGCGAGTTTGTTTTTTCGGGAATATAATGTTGGACATCTCACATTTTAATTTGATATCACTTTTTAGGAATAACTCCTGGTCCTTTTATATACTTGCATAACTCAAATTTCTTCCTGGTGAAGAGAAAATTGCAAATTAGCAATATTACTTAAATGGTGTTGATTTGGATTTCTTAAGTTCTTCCAGTTGAAGAATCTTTGATTTAATAGGGAGACATACCATCACACTGAACAATCCCCAGTGTTTAAATTTATACCTTTTCATCGAGTGTAGCCTGTAACTACCCTATCAAATTCATATAACATAAGAAACAATAACATATGTGATAAATAATTATGGCAGTGATATGTGATTTAATGATTTCATTTTTAGTGAACTAACTTGTAATATATATTTTTTTGTTTTTGGAGCGATTGATATTTGATGCTGCTTACTTTTTCCTAATAATTTTTATGAATGCAAGATGATAAATATTTTGGGATGCGGGTATGAAACAATAGCAATAGTTATTAGAGGAACAGAGTATACAAGGACACTGTAGGAATCTGGCGGGACACATGATGAAACACTATTTCTTGATCCATGTCTAACTTTTTTCATTTGAATCTAAAAGTTTCTTGCTTTTGCAAATAATCCTGCACATGTATCAAGAATAGTGCTTTCCATGTGTCCTGCCACTGAAATTCCTTTAGTGGCACAGTATTCAGTGTTTCCTCAAGTTATAATAATCTTGATGTTGACAGGGAATTAACTAACTGTGACTATATGATTCACAATAATCCCTTGTAATATATGTATAGTTTTTCTTTTTGTGAAATATATTTACTTCTTGAGTTCTAGAGTCAAAGTAATTTCAGTTATTTGCAGCAGTGCATCTAATTAAATACATATAATGGTGCTGGTGGATATATGTATTTTAGTTTGAATAATATGAAATTCTTTGCATGTTTGATTCAAGATCCTTGCACGCATGCTAGAATCTTTGCTAATCTAACTAATTAGTATGACCTGCTATGGAACATCATGATTGATATTTTTGGTCGTTGGTATGGATACTATAAAAAGTTTCCCCATTTTCTTATAATGCAGTGGCACGCGGATCAAGACCCGCAAACGGAATATAGCAGCTCCTTTGGACCCTGCAGCTTTTGCGGATGCAGTGGTCCAGATATATCTGGATAATGCTGGTGATTTGGTAATGCTTTCTCTCAAAATGTGTTTTTTATGGAATAAGGTTCCTACACAACAAACCACACAACACTCACAAAATCAGGGGTCCTGCACGTGGGACCCACACCAAGCGTTTGAGTGTGCCGTGTAGTTTATGTGTAGCTACTCTTTCCTCTTTTTTAATTTGGTTTTGTGCACTTTGTTTTAGAATTGGTATATAGATGCAGAATGCAAGCACTTCTATCAAAAGCAAGTTAAATATGCAAAACCATGTAGTCGTAGGTCATGTGTAGCTGTTTTCACCATAAGAATTAGGGGTTTTGAAGTTTTTCGATGCGCTACCTGGGATATTTTTATGAATGAGATTATTTATTTATAAAAGGAATAGTTTTAACAATTCCTTTAATGACTACAACGTCAAAATCATCATTCATTGTTATTTCCTTCAATGTCTCCTTGATATGTATTGTGGGGTCTTGAGATGTTCAGGGGAACATGCTCCAGATTTTTGTTAGGAAAAGTTGGACGCTGGATTTGTTGATGTCTGATTACTATCTTTGCATTCTGTATGTTCTGTATGAAGCCTATGCCATATAAATGATTTTGTCAACCTGTGGGCTGTTTCCTATTTGTTTCTGACTCAACTGGACCCTTTTAACAGGAACTTGTAGCCAAAAGCCTCGAATCTTCAGATCTGAACTTTTCCCGCTACGGCGACAGCTTTTTTGAGGTTTAGTTCTTTCTGACCATACAATCACATATCAAGTATGTCAGCTGTGTGCACTTCCACATACACACACACGCTGGCATATGCTGATATTACTGACTTCATTTGTTGCTCTACTTTACTTTATTTCGTTCTTTCTAGTTAACTACATTAACAATTGTTTACTTCGAAAAAGCATTCTAATTTATTCCATTAATTTAGTTTACTTCATTCGTTTCATACCGGAGACTACCTCATGACCATTTCCTTTAGTTAAACTCTTCACGTCGAGACTTTGATGCTATAATTTTTGTGATATATTATGCAGTTTAATTTTAAAGAATTGTACTGTGAAAGACTATTATTTCTTGTTCTCTTCAGTGGCAAAAGCCAAAATCCTGCTATACAAATATTACAATGCAAACACCAGAAAGTACAAAGGAGTCTTTGAAATTATTAGAGCAGACCCACATAAATTCTTATTCACACAAAAACATGTCAATGAGGTTTTGATAGGGGTGAAACCGGGTTAGGTTGTGTGGGTTTTTGGCAGTTCACACTAATATTTCTTCATTCATTTCTAAACATACCAAGTATGTCAATTGTTTTGGCATATAATTTTAACATAATTATAATCTGCAGGTTGTGTTCACCGGAGGCCGTACTCAACCAGGTACAACAAAGCCTGATGAAGGGGAAAGACACCCTTATTCTGTTATAGACTGTGAACCCAAGCGCGAAGCAATTTTGCCATCTGTTCTATATATACAGAAAATATTGCGCCGTAGGCCATTCTTGATTAAAAATCTAGAAAATGTCATGCAAAAATTCTTGCAGTCCTTGGAGCTCTTCGAGGAAAATGAAAGAAAGAAGCTTGCTATTTTTACAGCACTTGCATTTTCCCAGAAGCTATCTGGACTACCACCAGAAACAGTCATGCAGCCACTTCTCAAGGATAATCTTGTTGCCAAGGGGCTAGTCCTTTCATTCATCACTGATTTCTTCAGGGAATATTTGATAGATAACAGTGTGGATGATCTTATATCACTTCTTAAGCGAGGGAAAATGGAGGATAATCTCCTTGACTTCTTCCCAAGCGCAAAGCGCTCTGCTGAAGGTTTCTCTGAGCATTTCACGTGAGAGTTCTTCCCTTCGTGTCATGCCTTCTCATAGTTGATATAATAAAAATTAGTTGGAGTGAAAAAGAACCCAATGCCTACATGGATCCTTTTCGTCTTCAATCGACGAAATTCATACACTTGGATGTTTTGTAATGCTAAAGTATTCACTTACACTGTTTCACCTTTAGTCAAATCTGCAGCCAACTTCAATTTGATCATAGGGCCATAGGCACAAGATCCCCCAAACAAAGAAACACACGCGCGCACACACCTTTTCTTCTTCTTAATTTATAAGTAGCAGATGTAGGGCTTACGCTTTCCGAAAGGAATATTGATAGGTTGCTCTTGTTATTGTTGCCCAAGTCTTGAACTTCTGACCGTGTCAAAATTCCCATGACTTGTCGACTTTCACATCCTTCTGGAGTAATGTCAATGCGAATACTTATCAGCTTTACTCAAGACCAATTATTTACCTTCCTATTGTTCTAGTGTATATAATATGGCTGCTGTAGCGGGCAGTATGTGCTTGATTGTGACGGCTTTTGCCAGTTGGCACTGCGCTTCATGTGACTCTTGGAAAACTTCTACGTTTCCTACGCTTCAATATTTAATATATCTAGACTGTTCTGAAGGAACTCATTGGTTCGTATAATTTAACTTGGTCTCTTTTGCATAATGCTGCTGCCATTCATGGGCTTTAACAGCTTGATATTTGCAATGCATTCTAAAACCAGAGCAGCATACTTTTTATCCCATGTCTTTTGCGTCAGCATAACTAAAACTACTTTAACGTTTACCTAAGTATTTCTTTATGTACACAAAAAGAATCGTGTAGGGATAATTGTTTTTTTATTAGTATATGAATTGTTCTTTAAATCCGAGGTTTTATTATATGCATGTTGGAAATAGTAAATCGTAGTATGTTTCTGGAATGTTTGTCCTGGATACCCACTACTAGATTTCAGGGTGGTATTAGATGATTTTGGAAGAAAGCTCCGATTACCATGAGTTTATTTCTCTTACAATTGTTACTCGAATCTATTGCTCGCTGATTATTTATTGATTGGATTTTCAGCAAAGAAGGATTGGTAGCTCTTGTTGAGTATAATGAGAAGAAAATGTTCGAGTCCAAGTTGAAGGAGATGAAATCAGCGTTGACAACCCAAATTACTGAAGAGGCTGATATATCTGAAGTCATAGAGACTGTCAAGCAACGGGTCAAAGATGCAAAAATTCCTGATATTGAGGTGGTACGCATTTTATGGGATGTATTGATGGACGCTGTTCAGTGGTCTGGAAAGAATCAGCAGCAAAATGCGAATGCTGCACTTCGCCAGGTACCCTCACGATTACTTTCAATTACCTCCATAAAATTAAGTAGATTCTTTGTAAAGAATCTTTGAAAAACATTTAGCATCCAGAGGTTTCTGATGGCAGTACAGTCTTGGAATAATAGTTTAGAGTGATAGCTACATGCATGACCACACCATCACCTCTGTTACATTGTGAAGTATGGAATGTGATATCTCATGCTAGATTTAAATGCCATTCTGGGTCAACACCCCCCTCCCCCTCTCAACACACACACACACACACACTGTGAGCTTATGAATAGCAAAATTTTACCTTGGCCAGCGTTGTCAGGTTCAACTGCACAAATGGAGGGTTACAACTTATAAGTTTCGTGTAAGGTATAGATTGGTTAATGTTTCTGAGCGGTGTTACATGGTAATTAAACCTAACGTATGGTAGTAACCACCACCTGGTTATTTTTGATGCTTCCGTATGGGGAAATCTCTTCAGTATGAATAATTCATGGTCGATCCTATACTTATTTTTGCTATTCTTCCTTCTTCTCTCTGTAAGATAGAACAAAGAATCATTGAATAAAAACATTAATCAATTTATTCGTTGGAAAAAACGATTCTTTGTACAGAGATGAAGTTGATGTAAACAAAAGGTATTTATAGAGAAAAATTATAGATGTTTATTTGTATTTGCAGTAGGATAAAATCAAACCTTTAGCATGTTTTATCCCAAGAGAAAAGAATCTTCTGCATAAATTAAAATTTGAAGGCTCCAAAAGCAATCAATTTTAATAACCAAATTATTTGAAGTTAGTTTCAACACTTAAAAGTGAATGCATTTAATATGGGAATATATATTAAAATTGATGGATTAATATAATTAGCGTATATATAGTTAGCTAGGAAGCAGAGGATAACTAGGTTTCAAAAGGATGGGGAGATCGATAGCGATGTCAACCAGAAGATTCAGGCTGGTTGGTTGAAATGGAGATCAACGGGGATTTTGTGCGATCTCAACTTTTCGTTAAGGTTGAAAGGAAAGTTTTATCGAAGCACTATTCGGCCTGTCTTATTATTTGGTACAAAATGCCGGGCTCCTAAGAAACATCATGCACAAAAGATACATGTAGCGTAGATGCGCATGCTTCGGTGGATGGGTGGTAACACTAGAAAAGATAAAATACGAAATGAGTACATTCATGCAAATGTTGGTGTAGCACCGATGGAGAAAATGCAAGAAAACCGTCTAAGATTGTTTGGTCATGTATGACAGATCTACGGAAGCACCAATTCGATGAATGGATATTCTTGATTTAGGCCAAGTCAAAAAGGCGAAAGAGAGACCGAAGAAAACGTGGATGGAGGTGATACGAAAATATATGGATGCCAAAGGCCTTAATGGAAGTTTATTGTTCGATAGGAGTGAGTAGAGATGGAGATTCAGGTGCTCGCCCCGGCATGATTCTCATGTTGGTTTATGTAGCCTACCCCATATGCTTGGGATAAAAGGCGCAGTTGTATGGTTAGCTAGGAAGCACAAACATTTCTATTCGCTCGTGTTCATACCCAACAAGTGTTACACAGTGTGGAACAAACGCGTCAGACATTTCTATATAGTGTAGGAGGTTGAGAAATAAGATAATGAAATATATGTATGAACAACTTCGATACCTTCGGGAATATAAAATCTTTCTCATTACTGACTATACTTACGACTAGGAGTTAACATCCAAATTGATGCAACTGATGAGTCGAGCCTATGAAAGTCGTCTCCAATTAGAAAAGGGTTATTATTTTGTTTGTCTCAACTTTTTTATTGATAGTATTCTTGTGTGTTTTACTATTAGTTTTATTTTTGTATTTAGTTGTACTAAAAAAGCTTATGGTTTTAAATAAGCTTAGAAGCCTGAGTTATTTTTATTATGTTTTTAAAATTATACTAGTGCATTGTTACTTCAAAAAGTTTATTTTTGTCTTGTGTCCATGTCCATAAATCATACATAGTTGTCGTACATTATTATATAAAATGGATGAAAATTATAAATTAGTTTTAACATGAGAAAAGCACAATTCTCTTTTAGAAGTTACAGATTGTAGAATATTTTTTACTTAAATTATTTATTTAAAAAACTTGAATTGAATTGGAGAAAATATCCTTAGATAATGTTGTAGCTAAATAGTAGATAAAGAAATAGAGTGAGACTAACAAAATAAGGGGTAAATCGGGGGAGGGGTCCTTGGGTTTTTAATGTAGGTGTAAGCCGTCCCAAAGGACGGATGTTTTGACCATAGCCTCATTAAAATCAATTTTTAAACAGGCTAAAGGTTATATATATATATATATATATATATATATATATGAGAATAATGGAGGAAAATGGCCCCATGAGGCTTTTTCGTCTGGTGGCGTCAAAAAACTACACCCTCCGTTTTATTCGACGATCAGCACCCATCATCTTCATCTTTATTATCTAAGATGTGGATACACCGAATTTTATGTGATGCCATTTTTTCACCGTTGAATTAATGGGTGCAAAATTAACGGTTTACCGACAATAGAACTTTTTACATTGCTAATTCAATGGTGAAAAAATGGTAACATCACATGAAATTCGGTGTATCCACATCTTAGATGATAAAGATGAAGATGAGCGCCGATCGTCGAATAAAAAGGCGGTAACATCACATGAAATTCGGTGTATCCACATCTTAGATGATAAAGATAAAGATGAGGATGAGAAGATTTTTGACGCCACCTAACGAAAAAGCCTCCTAGGTCCTCTATTCTCCATCACTCTCTCTCTCTCTCTCTCTCTCTCTCTCTATATATATATATATATATATATATATCCTAAACAACATAGCCTTGTCATGCTCCGCATGACACCATGACCGGCTATAGACTATATAATATAGTTAAGAGCGAGTTGGCAGTCGTTCTTTCGATCTAAAGTTTCTATACCAGTTTTGTTTAAAATTTAGGGTTTTGTTCTTTTCAATTGAATTATCAATATTGAACCATTTCTTAATTTATTTTCTTTTTTATTTGTATTTAGCCTAATATTGCAATTGCTTGCTGTTGATTTCAAAGTGCAGCAAGGAATCTATCATTAGACGATATATGTCTACATTTAGCTCCGATAATCCTTTTTCTTATTTAAAAAAAAGAAAGGATATTTCGGTGACAAGGTAGGTATATTTATTTCATTATTTTTGAAATTTTAATACGTTTTTACGTTGATATAAGTGGTGTTATGGCATTATGACGGATGAAGAAAATCAATCGGATTCCCATTGATTTATGGAAAAATGATATTTTTAACCAGCTACTTCTGACTCATTGCGCCCTTTTTTATTAATTTGTTTTCTTTCAATTAGATGATATAAATTGGGTTTTGTTTTAGTGTTAAAATACTTAGTAGGGTCCTATTGACTAATTTTTGGCCTGTGATGTGACATAATATTTGCTACTCTTGATGGGCAAAATTACCCATTTGATGATATTTCCACCAAGATCTCGGAGGCCTTATTTTCACTTATAATCATGGGAGTATCCTAATTTTTAAACTAATTTGAAATTACTAATTTTGTATTTTTAGGCGTGTAAGATTCTTGTCGCATGGATTTCATGGTATTTTTGGCAAGTGCAAAGAATTACATAAATGAAAAGGGTGCTGAAATCTTTATAATTAGGCTTTGTTTTTTGTATATAAAAATATGCTAGTTAAATTGAAATTGGAATTGGAATTGGAATTTTTGCTTGTGACAACAATTCCTTGCAATTTCAAGCAATGATCATAATTTTAAGCAAAAATACCATTTAAAAATAATTGTTTAGAGTTTATTCAATTTCTAGAAATCTCAACTGTAGATTCTTATAGAGTACTGATTCAGAGCAGCATCCAAAAGAATGCTAATTCAGAGGAGGAAAAAAACCAACACATGGACAAGAATATATGTCTGCGCGCGTGCCCGCATATACATATCTCTCTCTCTATATATATGTGTGTGTGTGTGTGTGTGTGAGCGTGCGCGCATGTTTTATGTGTGTATACACGTGTATATATGTATGTCTGTGTGTGGGAAAAAATGGTTCTAAGGTGACTCCTTAGATTGCAGCCTATGGAGTCGGTCTAATTTTTCTTGTTTTACAATCAGATTTGATGATATCAACACCGTCCATCATGATCTGCATACTATAAAAACATGTGTACAAAGAATTATGTGATTTGAACATTTCTACATTATCCATCTAGTGGTGTTAACTGTTTAAATTGTCTACCATCGGTCCATTCGTTTTAATTGTCAATTCATTTTATTGTCACTTGACGCAATTGCATGGATTTTTTTTAACATAACCATTTTAGCATGTAGATAATGATGGACGGTTTTGGATCTTCTATTTTGATTGTGCATTATAGGATTTTACGACAGCTCCTTATGTGCGACATAAGGAGTCCCCTTCCCCCCCCCCCCCCCCCCCCCCCTTCCCCAGAAAAAAGAAGACAGAACAGACAAAAACACACACACTCACATGTCAAAGATACCAGTTAGAAAACCTTCACCCCAGCAGGCACACAATTAGTTTCTCAAATTAACCATGATTAAGCAACAAAGATAAATGGTCCACTCTGGTTACCTGTCCGTCATTTTTGATTATAGCGTTGTTTGCTATCATGTATAATGATTGATGTCAAAGAGTTGTGCTATCATGTAAGAGATAAATCGACTTGATTTTGGAGTTCACCGATAGATTACATAGAGGCATTGGATTATCAGCATTAAACATTAACAATATATATATTGATCAGTAGAAAGTTGAGTTTAGCTTAAGTTTTCAATAAATTTATTGTTTTAAGAAAAAATTAGTCACACAGGAAATTTTCTTTGATTATATCTTTTTTTCTTCTAATTAATTAAATTATCATAGAAGAGTAGAAATGTTGCGGGTTAAATTAAACTAGGTTACATACAACATTATAGTCAAAGATAATCATGTAACAGTTCTATATGGGAAAATTTACAGAGGAAGTTTTGATTACAGAATGATATATGAAAAAAGTCGGTCACTCATGGATATGAACAACTCAAAGGGTAGTGTTAGTGGAAAACGTGAATAAAATCATGGTGGCTTAGTAAAAGTATAACAAAAAAATATAAGAACTCGATTATTGATATACGCTTATTTTTAATCCCTTTACAAAAGTCCATGGCAATTCCATTAGTAAAAACAAATCCCTAGTTTCATGCATTACATTTGACCATCTTTGGATAGATCTCCATGACAAAGACTGAAGAAACCATGGAACAAAAGTATTAATTTCATATATGTGGATACACCTGACCATCCTTGGATACAAAAAAGAAACTATTGAATATAAATATTGATTTTATATATGTGGACACATTCAGGTGTAATCTGAGAACCTTTACTCTGTCACCTACAGGTCAAAGCATGGGCTGAACTTTTGAATGCATTTTGCACAAGTGGAAAGCTCGAACTTGAGCTCATGTACAAAGTCCAGGTTCAGTGCTATGAGGATGCAAAACTAATGAAGCTATTCCCAGAGATCATCAGATCTCTATATGATCAAGATGTGCTTGCTGAGGACACTGTTCTTCTTTGGTTCCGTAAGGGTGCAAACCCGAAGGGCAGGTATGTAGTTATTTTCTTGCTGTTTCATATTGTTCTTTTTGATTTATTTAGGGAGAAAATGCATTTCACTATAATTAGCAACCTATTTATTTTTAAACCCATTTAATTTCGAAAGTGCTAAAAAATTGTTGTTGGTTTTGCAATGTTATGAATCTTGTTGTGTAAAAATAAATCAATTTTCGGGCCATAAGTAATTTCTAGTTGGTGAGTGTTAAAGTGGAATTTTAAAGAAAAATTCATCCAATTTTAAAGTAAAATTCATCCAATATTTTTTAAGCGGCCTTTTTGGTAACTGAACGAGCGACCTCTCATTTTGGGAAAGTTTTGGTTTTACCACAAGAGCTATGCTCCTTAGTTCCTTGCGTATTATAGGGTTTGATGTGAGTTGGATTTGTTAACATGTAGAATAACGAAATTAATTATTAAAAGGGTTTTTTACTTGTAGGCCCCCAAAACATAGCAAATTTCTTTCTAACCCCTCAAAACTTGGTATTTACTTTTTACCCCCCAAAAAAACTAATAAGATACATCATTTTACCCCCTCTTTACGATCTCCGTCGGAAAAAAAACCCAGGGGACTTTAATTTTTCTCCATAGATTTTAGATTTACCGTTTAGCTGAAGACAATAAGACTGCAGAAGCTTTCAACTTTTTCATAGCTAGAAAAAAATGTTGAAGATGCTCCTGATTTGATGACCGATTTTGAGAAAGGTGAGAAACCTAAACCTTAATTTCAATTTGGGTGAGAAATTGCGTATTTCTAAATAAGAAGAGAGGTTGGTATATTTTAAAGAAAAACTTATGCCGTTAAAAGTTGATGGAAATCGTAAAGGTATAAAATGATGTATCTTATTAGGTTTATTTGGGGTAAAATGTAAATATTAAGTTTTTGGGGAAGAAAGGAATTTGCTTTGTTTTAGGGGGGTTACAAGTAAAAAAACCCTTATTAAAATCGAGTTTTTGGGAGCGTGTGTGCATGTGATGTGTTCTTACATTTTGCAAGACAATTTGACGATTTCTTCTCTTTTTTTGCAATTTGCTCCCAAACCTTCGGTTGACCCGAGATCAACAGAGGTCTATAGCTTATATTTTCTATTGAGTTAATTGTTTATCCTGATCTTGGATCAATTCATCTGATGTGGCAGGCAAACTTTTGTGAAAGCCCTGGAGCCATTTGTTAACTGGCTTGAGGAAGCAGAAGAGGAAGAGTAAACAATGAACGAGGAAATCGCATAGTTTATTGATGTGAGGTGATATGATGTCATGTCATCTAATTCTATTATCTCGTGCCTGTGTGTGCGCGCTCGCGCTTCGATTTGTGACAAGCTAAATAAATGCTGTAACACCATAAAGTTTATTACTCAGCTGTTCCTTTTCTTCATTCTAGTATTATGTGTCTGAATATGACTGATGCACCGGGATTGTATTATAATAATATTCTTATGTGAAGCTTAAATTATAAATGCTGTTTATTATTATTTTTTTGGGTACAATTTTTTTTCTGTTTGGCTTTTTTGGGCGTTTAGCTGGTGGACAAAAGCATACCTCGAGTGCTTTGCCAAGGCAAGCACATTAAGTTATCCTAATTGGGGACAACGGGTGATCAATAAAGAGCGACTTCTGGTTTACTGTTTGATTTGAATGTGTCCTGCCTTTAAGTTGGTTGTGAACTTTACTCATAGTTTACTGTCCCGCATTTTAGTTGGGACGAACCCAAGTGTTTAACTTTGAGTGAAGTTTACCTTCATGGCCAACTTTTTGTTTTTAACCGATGGGTTCGAGTATAAAGCTCAAAACATATCTATCGCTAGTAACGAACGTGTTGGGTTAAGCTTGAGCTTGACTCGTTAACTAAATGGTCTATCTTTAAGTCCAAGTTTAGTTTATTAGTAAACGAACCGAAGTTGAACAAGCCATTACCGAGCCAGCTTGATTCATAAGCCTCAACCACAGTGTTAAGTTGGTGCGGGAGTCGACTCTTTATCGTTTGTCCACAAGCTAATTAGCGTTTTCCTTGTTGATGATGCAGACTTTGTTTGTAAAGAAAGGAAATCTGGAATGGAATTTATAGGGAATATCCCGGCCTATTCAAACCTGATGGCTAATTGGATATTCTGATGGGAATGCCCGATCACAGATTCCCTGCATTCTCCTCGTGTCGTGGGTGAAAAAAAGATCCAAAATATCAACTGCGGCTCGGCTCCTTCGTTCGCTAGCTCGAGTCCAAGCCCCACCACACAAACCCGGTTCATCCCCCAAAAAACACTCTCCTCGTCTCAGGCCCCTTCTTCATTCACAGCCACCCAACCATAGGGGCATTCTCGTCATTCATTCCCTCACCCTGCTCTCCTCACTAACTAACTAATCTCACAGTTTTTAGCTCGATCCAACTTGCTTTCTCATCACTAGGATTGGATTGATTGCTAATCGCGCTTCAGCTCTCCGTCTCCCCATCTCCTTCGTTTTTATGCTCTTCTTCTCACCAACCGGCGCTGAACCGGTCGGGTCTGGCCGTGGCCGGATCGTTTCGTCGGACCGGGAGTACTGTTTCAAATGGGAATGCCCGATCTATTAATAGAGTGGAGGTCCGGTCGAGCTTGGAGACGACCGGTTCAGTTGCGGTGGGGCAGGTGACGGCGTTGAACAAGGACACGTTCTGGCCTCTTGTTAAATCCGCCGGATCAAGGGTCATCGTCCTTGACATGTACACTCAATGGTAATGTAGCACTCTTCTTTTGTAGACCCATTTCCTTCGGTTGATATCGTCTGTTTTCATTTTCCTGCCTAAGCAACCCTCAATTACACACACACACACCGGCCGGCATTCTTAGAACGCCACAGAAGTGTGCATGGTTTCAAATCTCATCCGATTGCAATCTGAGATGGCTGATTCCGATCCTAAAAGACGACCGTCCTAGTTTGGATACTATTATTGTTCGGTACAAGGGATATTGGATTGACCTTTTGATTGGGGTTTTACCATTAATGGGTTAGTGGCATTAAAAATGGGTTAATAGGGCTATCGGGGGTTGTTATGGTCTATTTGTTGAAAAATTAGGTTGAATTAACAAATATAATGTTATGTCCGATCAAAGCGTGTACTCACCCTGGTGTAAAGGTATGGAGGCATGCTCTCTAAGGTCCTTCGGTCTCTTCGCCGTAGATGCATAAGTGGATTCGGGAACTCACTTGTGTCTTGTGTGTTATATCTGGTATCAAAATCAAAAGAAGGATTGTCCAAGACTATAGAGAAGGAGCTTTTGAGAAGATAAGGTGAGAGGAAAAGATTCTTGTGTCTATTTTCAAAAGAGAAGACTAAAATAAATTGGATTGCCGAGTGGTGACAGCTTACCTAAGATTCTAGCAACCGTCATAAAACTGAAATGAAATCAATTTCTTCATAAATATATTAAAAGGTTTATGGATATATTTTTACCAAGTAGTGAAACAACAATATGGACATCATTAATTCCTAAATGATATGTTAGCTTATATTTTCCTTTTAGATTTATTTACAAATTTTGAATTCTTAACATTTCTCTTTGTCAAATGATATAAAATTTTGATATTTCTATCTGAGACTGTCAATTCCCATCCCAATAGTGACCTTGCAACACCGATATCGATTTGGAGAATTTAAACCTTGGACGGTAGGCGAATATATCATCTATTCCCAAAGCTTCGACATATCTACAAACTCAATAAGAAAATTTAGATAGTAGATACAGAAAAGTTAGATAGTAGATAAATATTTTCACAAACTCAACATTATTAGAAACAGATTTGGATACAGTAAAGGTTACGGAAATATATACACTGTACAAAATAACTCATGTAAAGAGTATATATGGAAGTGTATACACGGTACAAAATAACTCATGTAAAGAGTATATATGGAAGTGTCATAGTCCTTTGCATATCAAACCAAACGCTAAATACTAAACCTAAACCAATGATCTTGCTTTTAGCGGCTTGCTTCCTTCGCCTTATCCCTGTCCTACTGTTTATAGTGGCCCCTTCTTAGATTCTTTAGGTGGCTATCAAGGGCTCAAGAAACTAACGTGGTTTAGACAAGACGGAAGTTAGTTACGCGCTTCTATCTTCATAATTCGAAGACTGCAAAGGTCATGGATTGACAGCAAGGAGATGAGTAATTCGAAGACTGCAAAGGTCATGGATTGACAGCAAGGAGATGATCGCAAACCACTCATAAAGAGTTTTCACCCACTTACATGTTTGGATAACTTACCTTCTCGCCTGTCGAACCGAAATCTTACTACTTTCAGGGGGCAAAAAGAATATTTATGTGATTTATTTCCTCTTCACCCTGAAACCCTGCACAGGCCTGATGCTCCTTTAATTCAGTGCTAGTATCTTTTGACTCATTCATTACATTGAGTTCTTTCTTTTCTTTTAAAAAAAACACCCACATGCACGCACACATAAAAGAAAAAGAGGCATGTGAAGTGTGTGCTTTGTTTAAAAGATTCTGAAGTTTAGGTTGTGCTTAACAACTCTCTCGATGCTATTGCACACGAAAATCATAAGAAATGTGGGTTGCTTCCTGCTATTGTAAGTTTAGGTTGGCCATCAAACGTCCACTGTGCTAAGCTTTTTGGGACACAAACTTAATAGCCACCATTATACTGTTTTAGCCCCTTCTTCTTGTTCTTTTTAATTCAAGATGGCTCGTGCCAAATTGATGGACAATCAAAAGTAATTATAAAAAAACTAAAAAGGAGCTTCGCTTCATAGCAGATGTCAATACGATGAGGAACGGTTTAGATGATGATGACGAGTACAACGATGCTAGAAGTCACATGTATGGTAACTTAATTACCCGGTTATGCTCACAAAACTTCATCATCCTACACCGAAATGTATAATACATTGTAATGAAACAGTAATCAACTTTGAATTCAAATTGCTATATGTCAACTTATAACACTGACACAACGTGTTTCTATCATAAGGTGTGGCCCTTGCAAGGTGATGGCACCTAAATTTCAAGAATTATCAGAGAAACACCTCGACGTTGTGTTCATGAAGCTCGACTGCAATCAAGAAAACAGGGTTAGTTTTCCTTTGCTCTTGCATATAGGTATTATGTTCCGCTGATCAAGTTTTGACCTCTCATGGTGTTGTTTGCACGTTGTAGCCTTTCGCGAAAGAGTTGGTAATCAAGGTTGTTCCCACCTTCAAAATCCTCAAGGACGGCAAGGTAACGAAGGAAGCAACAGGGGCTAAATTCGACAATCTAGTTTCTGCAATCGATGCTGTAAAGTCGAGCTAGTAGTGTTTTTTTCTCCCCTTTTTGTTTTCAGTCATTTGTATAATATTACTAATTGTCAACCTTCAATGTGGTAAAGATTTATCATTTATAGATCAGTTATAGTGCCAAGTAATTAAAAAGTACATTTATTATTTGGCGTTTTGGCTATGGCTTTATCAGTGCCTTGATAGGCTATAAATGTGTGCTTTCTTTATCGGATGAAACAAACCAACGAACCTCTCATTTTGGTGATATAGTTATGCTTTGAGATAATTAATATACATTTCCATCCAACCCTGTTGTTGTTTTAGGTATCGGCAACGGATTTGAACTCCAAACTGGTCATACTATTTTCTTGTTAGTTGTAGTAAAAAAATAATAATTAAAAGAAGGGGGGAAAAAACTTTCACTGTACTGCAATGACACTTGTTGAGATATATCTTTTTTTAAAAATAAATGGTTGGAAAAGCTCCTCCAGGGTCCACTAAGGATATTCAACCAAACACTCATGGGCTTGGAATGCCCAAGAGATGGAAGCCGTCGCTTATAACTCAGTCACATCATCCTTCGTCCCAAACGGCGTCATGGGCTATTCCATTAAAACCTTTCGTGATATGGTACGAAGCGGGTGTTCTTTGTTCGAGACGCTCGATTGACCCCGCAATTTAGAGCTAGATAAGCAAATTCACGTGTGGCTCGATTGGCGGCGATCACGGTCCTTGATTTATATGCAAGGGTTAGTAGGATGAAGGATGCGTCAGATGTGTTTGAGGGCGTGCATTGTAGAAAAGACGTTATTCACACTGCTTTGCTTAATGGGTGTGTGTTGAATCAGATGTACGAAAATGCTTTTCCGATGTTGAGAAAAATGAAGGTGAATAGACTCATGCTTTCTTGTGCTTCGAGTGTGTGATTCAGGTTCGCTGGGTTTGGAGCATGGGAAACAAATGCATTGCTTGATGTTGTGACTGTGAAACGATCGTGTGCAATGCATTGTTGGATATGTATGTGAAATGTGGGGAGATAGAGATGGCGGCCAATTTGGTTGTTGCTCGCATTCATGAGAAAAATGTTGTTTTATGGACAAGCATTATTGATGCTTACGGAAGTAGTGGGCTTGGAACCAAACAGGTTAACACGTTTTTGTCCACAAAAAAAAAAGGAGAAAGAGCAGAATGTATTGCCTGATAGCGTGATAGTTAACATTCAGGTTCAGTAAAAGAGGGAAGAGAGTGTTTCTTGCATATGAAGGATAAGTATAATTTCGAACCGAGTCATGTGCATTACGCTGGTTATATATATTTATCAGGCCGTGATGAAAAGGTTGAAGAGCCATGGAATATGCTTAGCAGTCTTGATAATATGGTAAGTGGAGTTTGCATCGCTATGCTTAATGCTTGCATAGTTGGAAAGGACGTGGTGCTGGATGAGATTGTTGCTAGAAAACTTACAGAGCCGAACCAAGAGAATTCTAGTATTTATGTACTGATTTAGAATTTTTATTTTGATCTCAGGTTAGGCTATGGGTAAGTACTTTAGTGTCGCAGCAGGGCCCCGTATATTTCCATTACCTGCATGATTAGTGCATGTATGTTCGCCATTCTACTATATCATACTTCTTGGTCATCAAATGCAATAACTTAATTTGTTTAACGAAGCTAACAAGGCTCAGTGAGCTACCCTGAGAATCATATGATCCTCTAACTTTTGATGTGGATGTTACAGGGTGTGTGGAGGAAGAAAGTATCGAAGTGGCCGAAAGGGCGGGCCCGACGGAATGATTCGTGGTTGGGAAATCGCATCAGGACTAATCATGGGGATCTGTATGGATTCTTGCCTGTTACCATCTGCAGAAAGAATGAATGTGACATTGCTGGGGAAAAGGAAGAGGACAGCTTAGTGTACAGCCTTTATGTTGTACCTCCTTTTTAGCGAATTTTTTTCACTCTTGCTAGTGTTCATTTTGTGATGCTCGTATTAGTTTGTTTGACGAATCATCCTTTCAGCTTATAACATCACTGGGTGTAAATTTTATAAAGCATTATCAAACTTTTAGACCATGTTTGGGAATGCCGTTTAAGTTTTCTAAATTGTGGCTACATAAAGTCGGCAAAACAAAACTCCAAAATCCCAACTTTGTGTTGTTTGGCAATAATATTAGAGTTGATATAATTGTGGTTATCTCAAGTTCTATCTGATCAAAGTTTGTAAACTCTATTTTTGGAGTTTGAGACTTGCAAACCACAATTTGCATTTTCCTGCCTCCAATTAAAAATAAACTTCAGTTTTTCCAACTCCATATCCAAACAAAGCCTAGAGTTTTAGAGACAGTCCCATTGTACTATTAAAATGCCATGAACCATTCTTGAACTGGCTATATATCTCTAAAAATGCTATTTTTATTGACTACTTTAAGATACGAATAGATTGCATAACTCCAAAATGAACATGTACGTGGACTAAACAGCTCTAAAATGCGAAGATGGTAGTTTTAGGCGAAAATATCCGTCATTTTGTAACAAAAATTGAGGTTTATGACATTCTTAAAGTTCAGTGACTCAAAAACCTTGAAAGTTCTATTGTGCTTTATATAGTTTACCCTGTTATAGGGATGAAAGTTAGATTGAGTTTGACCCAAACCTGACCCGGCCTGATTTTTCCGGGGTTTTATAGACAACCTATACCGACAAAAACCCGAAAAGCCCACAAAACCGATATGCCCGCATAAAATCTGAAACCCGTCCAAACCTGCCCGAAAGCCAAATCTATAGACTTTGTGATTAAAGTTTCAATGCTTTCTCAAGTAAACATCATGATGAAGATAGTATTCTTCCCTAATTTTGATTGGAGAAAGAATTTATACAAGCAAGCGGAGCTGGAAACATTAGTAAAATGATCACACAAGTTGCATGCTATGGGCAGCGAGCACAGTTTGTATTCACATGCCAACATAATCTTAGTTTTGTTTCATGAATCCCACTAAAACAATGCTTGCACTTATGTTTGGTCTGGTAAATGGGAATTCTCTTAACTCGTAACAACAGCTCCTGCTCATGGACTATACAAATACTTGCCATGGCATTGGAATCTAATAAACCTATGAACATACCTACCTTTCGTCGGCAACTCTTATTCCATATTTTCAATGAATATATGGTATAGAGTGAGCAACATGAATTCTTTGCAACATAAAATTCTATGTCAATTAATCATTCATTGTGATGAGACGATCTTCAATTCGACTCTTCATTGTTTGTATATTTGTTGTGGGATGAATGCAGCTAAGTGTGACGAAGAGAAGTTAAAACGACTATCAAATCTCTATAAAGAAGACCGATTTGCCCCCCCCCCCCAAAAAAAATTCTTATAATAAATAAATACGCGAAAAACATACCTCCAGAGCCTCTAACAAACATATAAACAGAGATATAAATCCCCGCATTTTACAAACTCAATCCCTTTCACTCCCTCAAACAAAATCAAATCAAACCACGGACCCCTTCGTCGATGCCGTTTAGACGTCCTGATCGTCGTCGACGAGTTGACATTCGGGAGGGAAATCGAAGAGGGAGAGGGAGAACTGCTTGTAGATGACGCCGACGTCGAAGTAGATGAGGCCGGAGCTGGGCACGTCGACCCGGATCTCGCGGACTGGGAACCACAGGAACAGCTCCTTCGCCGACACGCCGGTGAGGGACGCGATCTGACCGTAGCTTATCACGCCGCTGATCGAGCGGTTGTAGTGCACCAACGTCTCGAACTTCGCCGTGCACGGCCGCACCAGCAGCAGCCTGAACTGCCCGGCCTCGTCGACGGCGAAATCCGACGTCAGCACGTCCTTCGGCAGGAGACCGACCGGAAGGCCGTGGGAGCGGAGAACCTCCGACGGGGTGGCGGCGTAGGCGCCGGCGGCGAGGAGAGAGAGGAGGAGGAGGAGGAGGAGCATTTTGGAATTTGGAGAGATTTCGGAGAGAGAGAGATAGAGGAAGGAGATTTGACGAGAAATAATTGATCAGGATTGTGGGGGCCAAATCAGAGGCTCTTCTGCCAGAGCCTGTTCGGTAGGATCTACGGTTCTATAATTTTATGTTTGGTTGATGCATTGAGATTTTTAGGATTCATTTATTTTTTGTGGAGGGCCCACTACAAAACACGGATTCTTGAATCCTAAATTTTTTTAAGGATTTTCAAGAATTTGGCACTATTCATTGTACTTTTAGATGGGACCCGTGTATTTTATTTATTTAATAATCTCTTTTTAAAATTCTCAAATTCAAATCCCACTTTATTTTCACCAACTAAACAAAAATTACAAAAATCTAAAAATCCAACACTAGAAATCCAAAACCAACCAAACAACAAATTACTAAATCCAGAAATTTTCAACCGTACTATTTTGGAATCCAAATTTCATAATCTTGCAACCAAACAGTCCCTTATGTGCTGCGTATCTGGCCTAATGGGTAACTCTTCGAATTTTTAAAAATTAATAATGATAAAACGGTTACAAGTTAGAGTAATTTATGAAGTAGACGGGACTGCATGACACTGCAGTGGTCTCTTACATGGGTCAACGAGGTATGCTGGCTATTTAGCAATTAGGTATCTAAACCGCACTGATCCATATGAGAGGGCGCTGCAGTTTTAGGCTTGCATGCCCGTTTTCTCTAATTTATGAGGGATAATTTGGAATTTACCGCGTTTTCGGAGAAACGGCCGAAAATAAATGAGTTGATTGGAATGAGACGGGTGAATCAACTAAATATTGGCCAGTTGACACATAGATATTGCGTTTTCCTTTCTTTCTTTTTTCTGCCGTTTTCAACATGAGAGAACACATGGATTGTTGACGGGGATCAAGGGTTAGGCTGTTTAAGTCCTGGGTTTTTTTCTTCTCTAAATATTTATTTTTTGACCGCAACGGAGCCTTCTTGGAAGCGCTAAATAGATTCTTCTCTAGATATTGTTCCAACCTTGCTCAATTGTTATATATATATATATATATATATATATATATATATAAATAAAGCCCTTCTTCAAGCTTTTGAATCAAGCTTTTGGTCTTTCCAAATTTGCCCCTCATAATTGCTTCAATGTCATTTTTGTCAACACCTTCAAATTAAACTATTCTCACAATTCTCTTTATCCCCTTGTTGGGCTTTTAACTTTATATATGGTGTCCCAACTTTCATTATTAGTTTGCAGTAATTTTCCACGCCTCTTTTTGGGTTTTAAATTTGTATTTGGTCCCTTAACTTTGGATTTGCTATAATGTTTCTTTATTTTTCATTAACGATAAAATGCAAATTGGATTTGATTAAATCTCATGGGTTATATTATGAATTTGACTTATTCTATATTTCCTTTAATGAAATCTCATAAGCACTGCAGGCAGAGAAACTTATGCATCTTATTTATATATTTTAATTTTGCATGATTATAATTGTTCAACAAGCTACTTTATATTAGGGGTGTTCACCTGGCCAGTTCGGACCCGTTACCTGTCCAAACTCGACCGCTTTTGTAAATCCCCAGTTCCATGTATATATTTTCCGTATTTTTCCAGAATTTTCCTAGTATTTTTGCACATTATATATATATATATATATATATATATATATATATATATATATATATATTTATTTATTTATTATTTTTCCTAAACTAAATCTAAACCTTAAGCCCGACCCGATCCCGACCCGTTACCCCTTTCTTCTTCTTTTCCCGCCCTTTTCCCCCAACGTCCCTCTCCTCCTCCCTCGCGACCGCCACCTCGTGACCCGCGCCCACGGCCACAACGACCTCATCCACCCGTCAACTTCTCCCCGAGATCCCCTCCCTCAAATCCTCACTTACTCCCTTCTCTCGCTCTTCGCCGACGTCTCCGCGAGACCCGCTTCCCCAACGGCCACGACGACCTCGTCCACTTGCCTACTTTCTCTAAACCCTCAACCGCTATCTCACTATCTCTCCCTCGTTCTCTTTATCTCTCTCAATCGCATTCTCTCTCTCTCCCTTTCCCTTCGAAATCGCACGGTCATCACCTCACCGCCGACAAACCACCATCGTCGGAGCCACCCCCTCTTCTCAAACAGCACCCCAAACTCGAACCCAATCCTCTCAACCCAACACCACCTTCCTTGTCGAGCTTCTCTGCAATTCACCACTGGCCAACCAGCACCGCCAGCGAAATCCTCGACGACGCCACTAGTCACTGCTTCGCCGACGAGCCCTGTGACCACCGCCATCTCGACTGAACCGAGCTCCCCCACTCCTTCTTTTTTTGCAACTCATTGATTGACGCTCGACTACCTTGCTTCCCCTATCAACTTCGACGCCACCGTCATCGTCCACGCTGCCAGCCGGCCCCATCACAACCTGCTCCTCCTCCTTGAACCCACCACAACAGCATCAATCCGAACCCTAAGCTCCAAGTCGAGCCCTACACCTTGCCATCGCCGCAGCCTCTGCTATGTGCCGTGTTGTTGCTGCTGCCACCCTTCATCGCCGCTGTCAGAGTCGTCGCCATCTAGACTATCGAGCCATCGCTAGGCAAGAGAAAACCCAACTCTTGCTAATCATGATATATATATATATATATATATATATATATATATATATATAAAAGTTAATTAATAATGTTAGATATGTGCGCGCGCGCGCGTATACACACACATGCATATATGTGTGTGTGTATCTATATTGCGTTAAGTGATGATCGAATACTTGTGCATTGATCCATCGTGATTGGTTGTATTGAATCGAACCTAACTCGGGTCCATTAATCGTATGGATATCATATTACAATTTACATTAAGAAATTGTTGTCGAACGACACTCGTATATACATACTAAGTGTTTGATGCGAAACCCTAAACCAAAACCCATTTAAAAATGGCGGAATTTGTGACCAATGAATCCCTCTATTGATGATGAATGTCGTGTAGGGATTTGAGTTAAAAATACTTAGGTTATACCCATGAAAAGTCGCCCCTAAAGGCGACACTAAATTTGGAATGCACCGCACGTCACGTCGAAAAATATATATTAAATTAGTTACATGTCGGAATGTAATGTTCTATGGCTCATATTGAAGACGACTCGATAAGCTAGAACCCTCTATAGTTTACCCTTCAATGCTGATAGGCAACTGTAACGAGAATTGACTGGGAATGCAGCTCTAGACTGCAGTCCGGGGCAGCATTCCACGAGTATACCTGAACTTAAGCGCCTGCACATCCCCACATAAAACTAAAAATGCATGGAGTCCTATATAGTCGCGTAGATAATTTAGTTAGATAACATGTGGATCTGATATCGTTCAGTTTCACTGTCGTTTGGTATTTTGTTTATATTTTAGACTGTCGACATGTTCTGCAGTTTCTGCAGTGACATTTCTTTAACCTTCACACTAAACAGGACACATCTTCTAGTAAAGAAAGGATATCATGGATCCACTTGATGCGTCGGAAACCTAACAGATAGAACTAGGTTTTATTCAACTGGGACAATGTCGGAATCTAAACACAATCCCTAATAAATTGCGCGTGAAGTTGAACTTCCAGTTCTGAAACTGGAATTCCAGCAACTGATCGCTGATTTAAAATGATGATAAGTCCCTAACCTGAATTCCTATTGACATGAAACCAATTTTACCGCTTATATAATCAAGTATACTTTGTACGCCTTTTATATTCTTTTGGTCTATTCTATACATATGATTTATGGTGAATTTTACAAGTCATATAGCGTTGGCTGTCATAATTTAGTGAATATTTGTTCAGTGCATTTCTACCTTATTTTGTTTGCTTTATACCTTCTGCATAGTGATCGTTTATATTGAGACCTAGTGACTGATTTGCATTGTCGATATATAAGTGTTAGTGATTGGGTTATGCCAAGTACGACAGTGAGCCAGTGATTGAAAGTGATATTGATAAGTGAAAGTGTGACTGAAAGTGAAAGCGATACGTATTTTTTCACAACCTATCTAATACCTGAATACATACTATAACCTGGGGAATGGGGAAATCAAGGTGGAATTGAACTTGTATTTAGCGAGGTATAGCGACTTAGAGGATGATCATTCGATATATATATATATATATATATATATATATATATATATAGAGAGAGAGAGAGAGAGAGAGAGAGAGAGAGACACACACATTAGGTCGTGGACCTAGCGGCACGGCTGCAGGGTTATGTCTCGGGAAACAGAGGACCGTAGTCTCGGGCATGCACGAGACCTTTGTTAAATACGAGCATCCTTTCCACCAACTGATTTCATTGACTTAGTGGCTGATAAGTAGTGACATACACATTGCCTGGTTTACTGACATGATACATACATCGCACTGTTCATATTCAAACGATATTCATTCTTCTCATGTATCTGTATTCTGTCGCACCTTGCAAGTTTAATAATATTGTACCCATTATTTATATTTATTGCTATATGTGTCGCCCTGACGACCCGAGTGTGCATGCTCAGAGGATGAGGTGGACCCAGTCAAGGAGCATGACCTGTCATTCGAGATTATGAAGATCTAGACCGCAACATCAGCGCCGCTCTTTTTGCTATAAGCACATTGTATTTCGTTGGTTAATTATTTTCTTATGCAAAATAAATGTAAATCCCTAGTTCTTTGTAAAAATTTTAATAAATAATTTCTGATTTTTTCTAATTGAATCCTATCCCATTTTCATTTCTATTTTCTATCTCCAAATTATTTTCCTAAATCCAAATTTCTAAACCCAAATTATATCTAACTTAACTATTAAAACCTAAACTAAACCCTCAGCCCGACCTAAACCTAAACCCAATCCCTAACCCTACCCGGCCCAAACCCACTCCCCTCGTCCTCGCCCCTCCTTCTCTTCCTCTCTTTACTTTTCTTTCTTCCTTCCTTTCCCCCCACGACTCGCTCAACCCACGACCCCTTCTCCTTCGCCAACCGCCGCGACACCGATCCCCTCGACGTCGCCCACTTCCCCGAGACCCCCTCAACGCCTCTGCGATCCCCTCGCCTGCCCCTCCTCCTTCTCAACGACCGACCCCCTCTCTCTATCTCTTTCTCTACATCTCTATCTCTTCACTCGCGAAGACCACCGAGCTCCACCTCCTCTCGCCACCGACCCAGCGCCACCGACGATCTTGCCTTCACCACCGCATCCCCATCACCTTCCTCTTCTCCTTCACCATACCCGAGCCCTCAACCCTCCACGAGTGCCCACCATCATCTTCGCCTGCCTCGACCTCACCGCCGACGAGCTCACCCCCTGCACACTCCCTCCCGATTTCAACACATCCTCCTCGTCTTCTCCGCCGACGTCGACGAAGTTCCACTAGCCGAGCCTCCAAGCACGAGAGCAACCCAAGCTCCACCCCACCATCTCCTTCCACCCTCCAGCAACTCTGCCGACGAACCCATCCATCACCATCGGCAACCTCCCGCCTCAACCCCTTCTCCATCGAAACCCATCAACCCTGACGCACCCCACCACCGCAACTCCATCGCTGGCCACCTCCTCTCGACGTTGTCTCATCTCTGCGACATCGCCAACTTCTCCAACCACTGCACCCGAACTCCTTGCAACGACTATCTCTGGCAACCTCAAGCCCCACCACTCCAGCCGCCACAGCACACGTCGAAGCCACTTCACAACCTTAGCTCCTCCTCCTTCTCAAACTCCCTTTGTCACGCCCCGCTTCCCAGAGTACGCTAAAATAGGCATGTGACATAGCCAACCATGCTACCTGTGGTTAGGAAAAATCCTTCCACAATCACATTACGGCTGTAGAGATATCAAGAACAGGAAAGTAAACTAACTATCTAATACATGTCCATAAGCCAGAGTAAAAGAGTCAAGAAATGCTATAGTATACGGAAGCAAAAGATCAAATAAACACCTGGAAAGTAAGACCGGATACCGACATGATCCCTATCGCTCGATCTAACAGCGGCAAAACTCCTGATCAGTCTGCAACAAAGGTAGAGGATCTGGGCCATGCAAAACCCAGACGTCAGCGCGTCATAACATCAAGCAATAATAAATGAACAGGATACACGAGATATGCAGGCATGAATCATAAATAGTAACAAGTCAACAGGGATGTATAACAGTGAAGTGTATCAGTGTATGTGACGTGCAGTGATCAATCTAAACTGTGCTACTGGGTTGTCTACTCTAAAGTTTGTTTGAAATCAATTAATGTAATCCTCCATGCAACTCAAAGGATATGTCCCGTTACCCCCCGAGACCACGGATCAGGAATATATGAACCAAGAGTGGTTCTGTCCCGTTACCCCCCCGGGACCACGGATCAGGAATATATGAACCAAGAGTGGTTCTGTCCCGTTACCCCCCGGGACCACGGATCAAGATGTAAGAGTCACGAATGGCTCTGTCCCGTTACCCCCGGGACCACGGATCAAGTAATACCCTTTTAAGTTACACTTTAGTTTACACTTTTGATTTCCCCATACCCCCAAGGTTATGTGTTCAAGTCAGGTATTCCGTAATCAAGAACTAATGCCAACACAGGATCAGGTAGGTGCAGGTTTGTCTGGATAGACAACAGGAACGGTCCGTAAGGACTACATGTCAGGTTTGTTGGCATTAGACACAGGATCAGGTAACGGGTCAGCTCATGGTACATCAGGTCAAGTCAAGCAGTGTACGGTACCATATCATGTCAAGTAGGAAGTGTAACAGGTCATGTCAGGAAGCACAAGATGTCATGTGGGTGCTCATAATCAAACTAACATAAGCATGTGTATAAATAAACAAGCATGAGTACTATCAGAACAATAAACTGGAACATGTAATATGATATGCAAATAGATATAATTTCAAGGATATGGATGCACAGTTATCGATTAGGGTTACATTTATAGTTCCAATATTAATTAGGATGCAATTTATTAAACATGGAGTGTTAATATCACATTATTATGTAGTAATGTGATCTATGGATGCAATTATATGTATATTAAATGCGATGGATGCAAACGGGTATCCGAAAAGTTATAAAACTATAAAATGGTAACGTGGGATGTACAACTAAGCAATATGTGATATAAATATTGATATAATAATATTAATATGGATAACATATTCAAAGCGATTAATAATTATAAAAGTGGTATTGATTAACCATGCACAAGAAGGTTCCGTTCAGAAATTCAGCGTCACCCTAATTTGTAAAATAACTTAAAAATAACAAACGTTCTCCAAAAGGGACGTGTCTTATACCAAAACAAAGATAATTCAATAAGGTTTTCATTTTTATAAGTATAAACATCTTAGGTTGTCCCTACAAAAAGTTATAAACATCCGAAGTTGAAAGTTTGCTGCTGGAATTTGCCTGGACAACAGTTTAAAGACATATTCATTTGCATTTTACGTTATTTAAACAATTTATTTTGTAAGTAAATATTTCATAGAGTTATAGTATTCTGAGTTAGCTTCGTAACGAACTAAAGAACGTATACTAATGATTTTTCTATGATTTATAATGAATTTTATAAAGTAAGGTGTACAGTAAATTTCAGATTTGTCATATCCGATTTTTCAACGACTTTTCATGTGTAAACTATAAGATTTTCAAATGTATAACATTATAAAATGAAGATTATAAACTAATTAAAGATAATAATAATAAATATTACGACGACATATATTTTAAATGATATGATTGCAGTATAATGTAATCTAGTATGTCACAAGATAAGTTTTCATGATCTAGATTTAATATGATATAAACGGATGCAAACGGAACATCGAAACGTTATAAAATTAAACATGGGGTACTAGATTTAAACTATAGGTATGGTATTTATTTAAATAGGTATAAAATGAATTATATAGCATGTAGCAAGATTAACTTGCCTCGATGGGTCGCGAATCGGGAAAACGGAACGTTAACCGTCGGCGGGGAAAACCCGCGACGGGCGCACGGTTCACGGAATGAACCCAAACGACGAACAAAGGAACCACACGGGTCGGGGTACCTCGCTGGAACGTCGAGAAGCGTCACCGGCACGACGGAATTCCGGCAACAAAAGAACAGTTAAAAAAATAAGAAACGAGACATGAAGCAAGAAGAGAAAGAATGATAAAGAGAAGTACGAGAGAATATATGAGGGGGAGAGAGAGAAAAAGTGGAGAGAGAGAGAAGAGGGAGAGAGAGAAAGTGGGGCCCACGGGGTTAAAGGGGAGGTTGCGATTGGCTGAGAGAATAAATTGAGAAGGATATAAAAAATTGTAAAAATATTATATGGTTAACTTAAAGATTTAAAAGAACAGTAAGATATCAGGTTAGTTAGAAAAATATATGCGATGGTTTTAGTAATATTAAAATTTGGGATTTTGGCGCCAAATAAAACATTTCCAAATCGCGCCCGGGTCGAGTCCAAAAATTTGAAATTGAAATAATAGAATTTTAAGCGGGATCCAAATTTTAAAATTAAGTGTTTTATGATTAAAAAGCATATCCCCAAAACGGACACACGTACGTGCACGTAGCCATCCAAACTCGTCCGTTTCACTGAACGGGACGAGAACACAATACACGGACGCTACCACGAGGCTAGGGGTGTCAAGTAGGCCAAGATGAATATTTTCAATTTTATTTTAGATGCCAAAATTTGTTATATGTAGAAATGACTTTGCCGGGTAAATTTTACAGTAAGCAACAAACAAGCAAGTTAAATGAAATGAGTACCATATTATGCTCAAACAGTAACTGAAAATAGTAGCATTGGGTTCGGGTGTTACACCCTTACTGCCTCCCCTCGATCCAAGCCGTGCCTCCGCCGATCGTAGCCTCGAGCACTTCGTCTCCTTACTGTGTCGCCATTGCGCTATCACTGGAGCCACCAACGTCATCGTCGACCTCCTTGCAGTGCCGCAACCCAGCCGCCAGTCTCTAACGCTGCATGCCCAAGCTCGAACCCCAAGCTGTGCCAAACCTTTAGCCAAGCCGAGACTTGTCGTGTGCTATCATTGCCATCGTTGTCGTGATCGTGCCGTCCGTGTCGTCATCGTTGTTACGGTCGTCTTGAGGCAAGTTTTAGAGCTTGCTTATCATGCTACATACTATATACCTATATATATATATATATGAATGTGATTGAATTGTTATAAAGTAACATAGTTATTATTTATCGAAGTTCGATAATTACCATTATAATATATAGCTTTCCTATTAAAAGGAACTCCCGAATTTGGAATAAATAGTTCATTTTGTTGATAACTGGCAACATGTGAAAATTTGGGGTGAAAATAATGAAGTTTATATTTTGTGACGACACCCAAAAAAAGATGACGTTGAATCTGGAATTCACCTCACATGCCACGTTCCAAAATCTATATTAAATTGAATACAACTCGCAACCTAATGTTTTAGGGCTCGTATCGAAACTGACAGATAAACCTGCAACACCCCATAGTCCATATCTGTATTGTAATAAGTTATGCCGATGAAAACTGAGGTGATTCTTGGCTCTAGACTGCATTCCTGAGCAGAATTACATATTGACACCTGTTTCTAATTAATTGTATAACTCCGTATTAAAATGAAAATATGTGGAACCCTATATATTCGCGAAGATAATTCTATTAGCTAACTATAGGTGGTGGTGTCATTCGATTTTACAGTCGTTTGATATTTCAGTTGCATTTTAATCCGTCGTGGTGTGCTGCAGTTTAGTGTAGAGGCAGAATGTACCCCTTAACCTTAAACAGTGCATATCTCCCAGCGTACAGCAGATATTATTGATCCGTATGATGTGTTGGAAACATGACAGATAAATCTAAATATTATCTAACTGTAGTGTTGCCTAATTATGTAAGTCCACGTTACCTCTCCCGGTTCTTTCGGGCTTGCGGAAATGGTGAGAAACGATTTTTAGGGTTTAGGTAACATGGACTACGAAAACGGATCTTGGCTAAACTACACACCAGCAACTAACAAGAGAGTTATCTACTCGGTTAGGGGTTATACCTCAACTTGAACTCCTTCTCTTTGACTCTTGATGGTGGTTGGATGATGCTTTCCTCGTTGCCTTCTCTTGTCGAAGATGGATCCACCTGAGGGTTTCTTCCTTGAGCTCCTTTCTCGAACTTTGAGAAAAACTAAAGTCTCCGGCTTGCTAGACCTTCAACCTTAGGAAGAGTAGAGAGTGGCTTAGGGTGTTTTATCTCCAAGGAGAGGTTTCTCAACTCATGAGAATGATTCTCCTTGAACTAGAGGAGGAGGAAGATGAAGAGAAGAGAGAGAATGGTTATGATAGAATGAGATGGTTTTTTACAACCATAACAAATATATGTGAATTAATCAATTAACAAAATTAATCAAAATGAAAAAGGTGATGGTATGTTGAAATGACCATTATCATTTCACATTAAATGAGTTTTGCAAAGATCAAAGAGCATCTTTGCTTGAAATGATGATGGTCAACCTTTCAACCTTGGTCAACTAGTCAACCTTGGTCAACAAGTCAACAACCCTAACCATGACACAATTTCATCTAATTAATATTATTAATTGATATTTCACATATCCATTAGGGTTTGGAAAAAGATAACTGTCAACTGTGCATACACACCCGTTCCGAAACCCTAATGAAAATCCTCTTCCTCCGCCTCAATCAACTGTGCATACACACCCGCATTCGTGTTCCGAGGAACATGAATACTATGAGATAAAACTAACCCCAAAACATATACTAGGATCTGGCTCAAACCAGAGCCCGCTAGTAATGTCTGTCCGGACGCCAAACGTGCACAAGTGCGCGGATGTGAACGAACCCTGTCGCAAAACCATGCGACCTCTACTCTGTTTTGCCCAAAGACGAATAACCCTCTGTGTGGGACTCTAAAGACTCGACACTACGAGCTGTACGTAACGGTCCCCAGGCAGATGCCGATAAGAAGACGGACGAGGTGAAACCCATCTGAACTCCTACTGAGCCTGAATATGACAATCTCCGTACAGTCCGGTCTGTTCGTCTGAGAACATCGCATGGCGGGCCTAGGGGGGCGGTAAAAGTCAGTCCCCTACTAGCGGTACAAGTCGTGTCGGAGTGTAGCCCAGAACACCTGAGATAACACTGGAAACCTACCAGTCTATCTCGCTTGCCCTGGCCAGGGACTTTGTGTAATGACTCTCCTAGACACAGCGTGATGTCAACCCCCAATACCGGGAGAGACGAATCCTGTCTAACCGTCACTGCCTCCAAGTGCTTCGGGACTGCACCCAAAAACTACCTGTTTGCACGACTCCTTTGAGCCGTGGTAGGGTAGTAATCAAAGTACAGTGGGAACACACTCGAGGCGAAGTGACAGTGTCAAGTCAACGGACTAAGCTGTACTCATGTCACCTGGGAACTAATAACTGACGATAGGTATAGTACCAACCAACAGTTCTCGACGAGTCCTGTCCAGTGTACTAGTAACCTAACGAGCACCCGCATACTATCTCAAGTACGGCATACTGACGGCTGTGGGATAGACCGTCTCCCAAGCTGGGATGAGAAGCGTATACGCTAGTCTACTCCGGAGTATCGATGCCCTGTCTCGATAGTCCTACGACTAGGGACCTGCGTAAGGATGTGATTGTGGATTGCCCAGCCCCCACGAGTGTGACTGCCATCACAACGCTGGTAATCAAGCAAAGATCCTAAGGGCTCCACTAATGTGTAAAGGCGATATGCTAAAAGAAACACATGCACACATTAAAGCAGAAACAAACCAAGTAGCATACTACTATATTGAGCAAGATTGTCTATACAAGGTGAATATCCCAAGCTTCCATCAAGTAATATACAAACTAGTATGATACAGTAATGGCCTCTAGGGCATATACACTAACAATCTCCCACTTGCACTAAGGCCATGTACTGGCGTATCGAAGACCTATCATCTCGATCAGCCGCTCGAACTGAGTCTGGGGTAAGGCCTTTGTGAATGGATCAGCAGTATTATCTTCCGTAGCAATTCTCTGAACCTCGATCTCCTGGCGACCCACGATCTTCCTGATCAGGTGATACCGCCTCAAGATGTGTCTGGACTTCTGATGGGACCTGGGTTCCTTCGCTAAAGCTATAGCTCCGTTGTTGTCGCAATACAGCGGTTGTTCCCCTCCGAATGGCGGCCGACGGCGTTAGGGACGTCTTGCCTGAGATTCGGGGCAGATGCTATTTGGTTTTATCCGTCTACCTCTCCGAAGATGCCAAGTTGATTTATGGCACCGTGTATCGGAGGTTTAGACGGATGCGGCCGATGTAGCAGACTTCGTCAGATTCCCCCTCGCTTGAGGGGTTTTTTTGATTGTGGGGACGCTCTTCCCTGCAGGCGCAAGCCCCTGCAGTTAATTACGCTACCGCATCGCGGTAACAACTTTCTCCTTCTCCAGAATTTCACTTCGTGTCGTGTGTGTTTGTTTTGTTTGTGGTTGCCCGTGGATTGTATACGGAGACTGAGTAATGTCGTCGCCCGTAGGACGTGGATTAGTCCAAATCCGTATTTACTTAGATTTGGGTTTGGTGTTTTTAGTTTAAGGATACATTTGCCGTATTGAGGCTAAGATCAACTTAAACATTCGTTGATGATACGTTAGTCTGATTTGAGACTAAGATCAACTTAACGGGATCGTTTAGATCCGACAAAAGAGCGTTTGAGGACTCTATTGTTCCAGTTTAGGGATGTGGTGGTCCATATTCCAGTTTAGGGACGTAGTGGTCCATCGCCAGTTTAGGGACGTAGTGGTCCATTTTCCAGTTTAGGGACGTGGTGGTCTATGTTCCAGTTTAAGGACGTGGTGGTCTATTGCCAGTTTAGGGACGTGGGGGTCCATATTCCAGTTTACGGACGTGGTGGTCCATCATTAGTTTAAGGACGTCTCGGTCCAACATTAGTTTAAGGACGTCTCGGTCCAATATTAGTTTAAGGACCTCTCGGTCCACGAGTTTAAGGACCCCGCAGTCCATATCGATATGTGGTCGTCGGGACCCGTCACCTCTCTGACGTCGTTGAAGGATTACAACGATAAGTGTCAGAGGAGCTCGGAGATGTACCCTTGAACCGGATATAAATTGATTTAAGAGAGCAATTGTGCTCAGTCAATTTAGTTTAAGGACTTACGGCCAAAATTGGGCTAAGTCCAGTTGAAAATGTTTACATTTTGTTTGCATTTGGCCTGTTAGGCCTTTGTTTGGGCTTTCCCCTTTTTAGAATAATGCATAGCAATACTTCAGGCCATTGACTGGGCTCTGCCCTTTTTATTATAATGCAGAGCATTTGTCTTTGGTCCATTGGACCCCTCAATTGGGCTCTGCCCTTTAAACAATGCATAGCATTATTTTTGGTCTGTTTAGACTTTTTGATTAGGCTCTGCCTTTTTAAAATAATGTGCAGTACTTCTATTTGGTCCATTTGACCTTTGATTGGGCTCTGCCCCTTAATAATGCATTGCATTTAATACTCTGACAGTGCCCCACATGGCTTGTCAGGTGCTTTGCGCAATTAAAGAGCGCAAGCGCTCATGGAGGTGACACGTGTCACGTTCTGATGAGCGCAAGCGCAACAGCGCAGTGCGCTGCGTCAGCACGTGTTGGAGATAGTGCCCTCAGAGTCAATTATTGGATCACAGGCACGTGATTGCAATGATTGAGGGAGGACCTATCCCGGTAGGACAGTCTTACTTGAGATGATAGTATGCTATCTGGTTTACCTTTATCATCGTGTACTGCTTTAGGTGACCTGACATGTCGCTATTGCACGTTGATAAAGCCCCTAGGATTCTTGCTTGACTGCCGGCAGTATGAGGGCGATCATATAAGTGAGAGCTGGAGTCTATAAACACATCCTTAAAAGGTCCCTAGTCGTGGGAGTTTCGAGACAGGGCATCGATACTCCAGAGTAGACTACTGTATACAGTCGAGACCCCGACGAGGGGCGGTGGCCGGTCTCACAAGCCACTGGTGTCAGTTGGTTCACCTAAGATGTATACAGGTGCTCATTGGGTTATGAGTACACCGGACGGGACTCGCCGGGAACATGCTAGTTGGTCTTATACCTGACGTCAGATAGCAGTTCCCTGGTGACATGTGTACAGGTTAGTTCATCGACCTGGGGATCGTCATTTGTCTCGTGTGAGTTCCCACCGTGCTTTGATTACTACCCTACCACGGCTCAAAGGAGTCGTGCAAACAGGTTTTAGTTGGGTACAGTCCCGAGCCACATGGAGGCAGTGAGCGGATCTTCAGGGGTTCGTCTCTCCCGGTATTGGGGGTGAGGTCGCGCTGTGTCTAGGAGAGCCATTACACGAAGACCTTGGCCAAGGCAGGAGATTTACTGGTAGGTATTCCAGTAGTATCTCAGGGTGTTCTGGGCTACACTCCGACACGACTTGTACCGCTTTTGGGGGTCTGACTTTTACCAACCCCTAGGCCCGACATGCGATGCTCATAGACGAACGGACCGGACTGTACGGATATTGTCACTGACAGGCTCAGTAGGGTGTCAGGATGAGCTCGCTCATCGACGTCCCTTTTAGTCAATAGTTGGTGGCCCGTCACGTATTGGCTTATACCTCTGACGTGCTAGTGGTTAAATCCACAGCCATAGTATTGACGAGTCTTTAGAGTCCACCACACTTTCAGTTACTCAAGTTTCGGGCGAAACGCTGTAGAGGCCGTATGGAGATATGGCAGGGTCCGATCAGATACGTGCGGTATTGCACGGATCAGGATCGGACGATTTTGTACTAATGGCCGTATGGTTATATGGCAACGTTCGATCAGATACGTGCGGTATTGCACGGATCAGGATCGGACGGATAATACTAGCCGGCTTTGGTTTAAGCCGGATCCTAGTATAGTACAGTGTAGATTTTGTCTCATTGCATTTGTATCCGGACGGAATACAGATGCGGGTGTGTATGCACAGTATCGGGGTTTTTCCTGTAATTTATTACGGGACCAGTTTTCTGGAGTTGCCAGTTTGCATTCCATTCCGGCCGGTTTTCTCTTTTTCCTTCCCGGCCGGACTTTTCCGATGGAGGGGGTTATTTGCAATTGTGCAAATAACTTTTGTGGAGGGGTTTCTTGCAATTGTGTTGATTATGATATCTTTCATCCATGCTTTTGCATTAATGGGATTTGATGTGAATAGAAGGATTAAGCATGGTTGATGTTTTTATGTCTAGGATGTGGTCACCTCTTTTCACTTCCTACACTCACCTCCCTCTTGCTATGATATGGTTTTTGCTCCACCATTTTATTCTCACTTGATGAGAGAGTTTTATTGATGGTTGAGAAAAAGAAAGAGAAAAAGAAAGAGAGAAAGAAAAGAGAAGAAGAGAGTTTCATCTTCATCCTTGAGAGTGTTTCATTTTCTTGATCTCATTTCATGTTAAGAAAAATGGTGAAAAATGCAAGCACCATTTTTCTTGTCTTGTTTCCTCCATCATCCACAAATGGCAACAAACCCCAAAAGAGACTATGATTCTACACTACACATCCTACAGCAAACCTTGGGCATGTCGAGTTGCCGGCTTCATGCCCGAGTTGCCTCGGTATAGAGGCGGGAGCCCGTAAAAGATGCAGGCGACGTGGTGCCTTTCCGGCGAGGAGGCGACGACCGGAGATCCTGCGAGGAGATCGGAGTGGAGATGAAGACCGGAGGACTCGGATCAGTCGGTATATCTCTAACTCATTCTCTTGTTAGCTTAGACTAGTTTAATGGCATGATCCGGGGTTTAGTGCGCGGTGGTGCCGGTTTGCTAAGTCCGCAAAAATTAAAGTTTATCATTGTTTCCGCGTTTGGCCGTCGGATTGACGGCCGGGGCGCCGCCGTGCACTTACAGTGGTGTCAGAGCCTCGCCATTAACTTCGTCTAGCTTTGTTTAATGTGTTTTTCAGTTCCGATCGACCAAAATTCCAAAACCGTATTTTTTCCTTCACATCAGTTTCTGTCGAAATTTTTTGGAGTCTAAAAATTTTTCAGGTGGTCTCAGAATGATGAGCAGGGAGTTCTAAGAATACTGCAAAAATTTGGAAATGCGATCACTTCGTACGACCGCGGAAGCGCGGCCATAACCCCCTTTTGGCCGCCCTTCCGCCGCAGTAGTGAGGGTTCGTATGATTATTTTTTTGCAGTGGGCTTATGGGCTGTAAATAGGGGTTTTGGAATATTAAAATTGGGCCCAGGTTTTCTGTGAGTGCTACAGTTTTGATTGGGGGCCCACTTGTTAATTTTTTATCAATCGGAAAATTTTAAACACATTTTTCACAGTATTTACATTATATCTGCGACCGTGAATGTCACTTGATCGGTAAATCCGATCTAACTGCTATAGCCCGGTTAGACGGATTTGCGAATGTGACTTTCACGTTGATGTTCTATGTATTTGTTGTGATGTTGCGGATCGGTCGTGGGGGATAGCCTGGATGCAATGCTAGTACAGTGTTGGTGTATTATGTACATTTGATATTGCGGGGCGAGCGTCCGACATGTGGACTGCCGTCACTGCCTGTTTGTATTATTCTTTTGGGGCACGACCTGGTTGCGGTCGATGTACCCGGTGTATGTATATTTTACTTTCTGTACTAGGATTACCCCGCGGAGGGGTGCACGGGTAGCCGGGTTCTGGAGGGCAACAAGCCCGCATCTCATGGCATTGAGACGGAGGGGGCTTCACTCTGGGATTGGCGGGCTATTCGCCGCACTCGTAGGGGGTACAGGTTGACCCAGGAGGGGTGCCCAAGTTGCCGGATTCCGTGGAGTGCTGGGTGGTCCATTCACGGAGCTGAAGGGGGCTGCCTCGCTTCAGGTTTTGGCGGGTAACTTGCCGCGCCCGTAGGGGTCTAGGATTTCATTGCACAGGCTATCCACACGACCAGGGGAACGTCGGGTTTCAGTAGTGGCTCTGTGAAACCCGGGGATCCCAGATATCTGTATTGTTCTGTGATGCTGTACATTTCTGTGATGTTGCATTTCTTATCACGCCTTGAGCGAATATAATATATTGGTATATATATTAGTAGATGTTGTATATGTTTTTCATCCGCGCTAGTCCAGTCCCCGCTCTGTCGTTAGTAAGCTAACCTAACGGGTGATGACGGGACCCAGTGGCGAATGCGGATGGCATATACGTACGTCAGTATATTTTCGTTCTTTCTGGTGTGATTAATTGATGGGACTGCGTTGATTCGGATCAATGCAAGTTAAACAAACCTATTCTGATGTTGTTGGAACACTTTTCAAAAAGCTGTTATTGCAAGGACGTTCACTTTTGTTTTGCATTGTGGTATTCATTTGGAATATCCTGCTCCTCAGTCGACGAGGCAAGGGCCGAGATCCCTTCACCGGGAGTGACCCCTTGGACAGAAGTTTGTGTCAGGGCATTAACTTCACTATAGCCGATTACTTTTGCTTTGCATCGTGGTATTCAGTTGGAATATCCTGCACCCCATTCTACGGGGAAAGAGCCGAGATCCCTTCACCGGGAGTGACCTCTTTAGTAAAGGTTTTCGTCACTATATTTTCTAAAAAGCTATACGTTCCTTCAACGAGATCAAGTTCATTACGTTAAAGGTTTTCGCCAGAAACCATTCGTAGCCCTCCGTCGTTTCATATGGGTAGTCAATAGTATTCAAGCTGTGTTTGTTGGCCTTAGTCAAGGCACAGTGTTTGGTAGCTATTGGGTATTCATATGCTGCATAGATAGATGTGTTGGTTTGGGACAGTCGTATAGCCTTGTTGGCCTTAGTCAAGGGCTTGTACGGGTGGGTTCAAATCAACCTGGACAATGACGGGTAGAACTTGACATGTGACTTATGATTTGTTGGCCTTAGTCAAGGTCATAAGAGCATGGGGCAGAAATCACATCGGGAGTTTTAAAAGAACTGAAACTTGCCAGATATGCGCATACCTTCTGGAGTGTGGTACCGTGAGCGGATTCCGTCACGTTGTCATGCGATGATAGTTGGATCCCGATTCCCACTGATGAGTTAGTTTACTCCTCGGGTGACCCCGACTAATTCTTCTTTGAGGTTTGGAGGAGAATTTGAGGTACAGTGGGAGGTTTCCAGATTAGATAAATTGGTAACCATTCTGATCTTGGTTAGAGTGCACGCTGAGTGTTTCTTTTCTCTCTCTCTTGGCAGCGACCATTGACCCAACCTTAAGACTATGACTCAGTGACCAAGTTGACCGAACCTACTTAACACTGGCTTTTGGATTGTCAGAGTTGCAGACCTCATTGCCACTCCTACTTTTACCCTTTTCTCCGGGACACCCCGTATTACTGCGAACGCCCACTTCCATTGGACAAAACCATCGTATGGTTAAATACGAACTCGAAGGAATTCGAGGATGGTTTCTGGTTCTGGAGAAAACGGATAGGATTATTCAGTTGTCTTTTCTTTTCACCCTCTCTCATGTTGCGAGTACTCCTTGGTTTAGGAGTAGTACACCTATTACGCAAATTGGATAGTCTTCTTCCAAACCATAGGCTGGTGCCGACCGGTAGGGAATGAAGAAAACCAGTTAGCCTAAACGGTGTACAGAAGGTATTAAGTTCAGACAAAGCAAGGGATTAGTAAGAGGGCAAAGTAAATTGCGACTGCTATTCACGACCAAACCAAGTTTTTCTTCGCCAATCCTAAATCACCTTTGTATTTCTCCAGGACACTCCGTATCACTACGAAGATCCCATTTTATTGGATAATCCATCGTATGGTTATATACGAACTCGAAAGGAACTTGTTCCAGTTCGGGGATGGATCCTGGTTCAGGAGAAATAGGAATAAAGTACATTCAGGTGTCTTTTATCTTCATCTTCTCTCGCGTTGCGAGTACTCCTAGGATTAGGACAGTACACCCATTATGCTTATTGGATAGTCTTCTTCCAAACCATAGGCTGGTGCCGAACGGTAGGGAAGGAAGAAAACCATTTGGCCTAAGGGGTGTGCAGAAGGTAATGACTAAAGACATATAAAGGGATTTGGAGAGGTGGCAAAGAATTATACGGTTATAGTTGTGAATCTGGATAATGGAAGAGGCATTACTAAGAATACCGGGATACCCCACCGAAACATTTCAATGTTTCAGTTTCACTGTGTACTGTTAAAAGAAAACTGATTTCCTGATTAGACACTTGCTCCAGGGTATGTATTTACCAGGTTTGATTCTCACATCTGTATGGTTTTACAGATGGTGAGTGGGAGTAAGTTATTGGGAATTGGGTGATCATCCTCATTATATCGGGATTCGTTGTAATCGGTGATATTTGAGGAGATCATCTGGGCTGTTTGCCGGTCGGCAAATATTTGGTTTTGAATATCCGTTGTTATGCACCAATTTCAAATTGATATATCTGTACGTCTATTTTCATAGAGTGAGATATACTTTTTGAAATTATGTCAGTGACATTTACCTATATCAGTGGATGGTTAGGTAAGGAGCATTAAACAACGGTGTAATTCTTCTTAACCATAAGTACAGTTTTCGACCTACGACGCACAGTGAAGGAGTTGTTAGACTCAGCGGACTCATACAGAGTATTGTATGTTGTCCAGTGTCCATTAGGACAGAGGGGTTGGTCCTCATACTATATTCTGTTTACTTTTAACTTCTCTAGTTCTTAGACATGTGTTTCGTAGAAACACAGGGTCTAAGTTTTGAGGAGTTATAGGTATTTGAATAGAGTAGAGAACCAGGTGTAGCAAGTATCGGGATTCTTCAAAGTGATCGAAGATGTAGATGCTTGTGTATGGTATTCAGTTGATAGTAATGATAAAGAGAAATTGCTTCTCTTTCAGGTTACTCATAATTGGAAGCATTCCTAAGTTGAGTAACGCTGATCGGCCTCTCTCCATTTAGTTGACATGCACTGGAGACAGTTGCATGATTTGAATCTGGTTAAATTAAATTAGTGCCTCTGGTTCTATATTGGATATAGAACAGTTCATATCTTAACGTTGTTAAGGTACGGGGAGTTGTCCGGCTTATGATTAAAACCAGACTCTGGATAACTCAAGGCACGTTTCTGTAATGGCTGTTTGTGGGTTGACCCAGGCTATGACGAGGGTTGATTTTCTACCATCTGGCAGATCAATAGAAATATTGTTCTAGACTCGCCACAGTTTTATTAAAAATGGATTTTTTTTTTCAAAAACAGTAGTGGGAGTATGGTAGAACTGGAAGTGATTCCAGAACCGCAAACGATTACTGAAGATTTGATAAGGAACCTAAAGATTCAATCTGATTTGACATTCCATTGGCCACTCCGCAGATAAGGTGGGTAACTTCAGGCACCCGAGAGGTACTCCGGCAGCCTCAAGGAAGGTGATAGGGAAGTTCTTGTTTACCCACACTTGCCATTATTGTTGTTCCAGGCTGCGAGACCCGGCAGGAGGATGAGTATAACGTCGTTCTAAACTTGCTTTAGAAGTGCACGTCTATATGACTCTGCCAGAGGGTTGTCGTAGTCAGTGGGAGCAGCGGAAGCATTGGTGGACATCAGGCTTATGTCTATTTATAGACTAAAGCAGATGTAGCGGAGATAGATCATCTATTTCTGATGTGACAGTCATAGGTTTGACGTCATCAGAATAAGGGATGGATCTGTTGAGAAGGTAGTAGGAAGTGATATTCCTATACTACGATCGGTTATACTTTGGTCGTCACACAGTGTTTTCTCCACAAAGGACTTGGACATTATATCAGACATACTGGTTACTAGATCTATGGTTTTAGATCTAGATTTGGGTGGTTTCCCAATCAGGGTACTTTGACAGCATTCTAAGAGTATTTAGAATGGACGACTCCTGGCACGGTAGTGTACCTGCAGGTAATGGAGTCACCCTCTCTAAAGGTGTCTTATAGACTAAAGTAGAGAGGGATGTGCATGATTGGCAGATCACTTGCTTAGGCAATTGAGTCAATCATGAGATGTCAAGTACCACACCAGATGTTGTTCTTGCACTAGATGCAATAAGTTGACATTGATCCAATCATGGAGAAACAGTCGGAAACAGTTTTAGAACATAAGTGGATGTTCTAGGGATATGATAACGACAGCCTCATTAGGGAGACAGTTATCATTCCAGGCTTCCAAGGTGACATGGACGACAAGGAGGTTGTCAGAGTTATAGTTTTCCTTCTGACGAGGGGCAGTATTTTGGACAGGTGGTCCAAGGCAATACTGAGGGTGGCATGGCGCAGGATACTGATTAAGTTCAGTTGACGATACTGTCACGCCCCGCTTCCCAGAGTACGCAAGATTTGGGCACGTGACATAGCCAACCATGCTACCTGTGGGTAGGAAGTATCCATCCACAGTCACATTACGGTTGTAGAGATATCAAGAACAGTAATATAAACTAAACTAGTACATGTCCAAATCCATAATAACGAGAATCAATAAACAATAAGTGCGGAAGCTAATGATCCAATACAATGAAATAACAGTATGTCCCATAATGCGGGCTCACATCTGGAAATGAAATGACATAAATAAACGAAACTCTAAAGAACTCACAGTTCAGCCGGCTGGCTGAAGTACTCCTGCTCGGTCGACGTCAAGGGCACGGAATCTGGGCCATGCAAAACCCAGACGTCAGCGCGTCATGATATCAAGTAATGTAGCATAAACATGGTAATAAACAATGCAAGCATGAACATGAATAAAGCGGTAATAAGAAGTAATAAACAGGGTAATGTGCAGTAGTGACTAACTGTCCTATCAGGTTTTCTACTCTATAGTCTTTGAAACCAATTGATGAATCGTCGATGTAACTCAATAGTATCCCGTACATACCCGGGATCACGGCCACAATATTCTCGGCGGCAGCCGAGACATGCCGTAAGGCACAGAAAGGAAAGTATCAGTATCCCGTACATACCCGGGACCACGGCCACAATATTCTCGGCTGAAACCGAGACATGCCGTAAGGCACAGAAGGAAGGTGTACACTCGGTATTACCCCGTACATACCCGGGATCACGGCCACAATATTCTCGGCTGAAACCGAGACATGCCGTAAGGCACAGAAGGAAGGTGTACACTCGGACGGTAGTGAACTGTCGAGTTACAAGTCAGGTTCATCTTTGATTTCCCCATACCCCCAAACTATGTATGTCAGTCCGGTATTCAGTAGTCAAGGTCTAATGCCAACACAAGTCAAGTAAAGGTAGGTCTGTCTGGATCGACAGCAGGAATAGTTAGGTCCGTCGGCATTAGGCACGAGATCAGGTAACAGGTCAGGTTACGTTCAACAGGTAGAGTCGATATGTACAGGGGTTGTGTCCGGTATATCAGTACATGTGACAGGTGTGTCAAGATCGGTCAATATGTAATGCAATCAGGTATATGATGATAACGGGTATAGTAACAAATAATGAACAGTAGCAGGGAACAGCAATAAGCAATTATTATTCTATGTGAACACAGTGATATTAGTATTCTCTTATTAATCCGGTTCACGCACCTTTGAGGTGCAAAAGCCACAAGACGAGCAATATCGGTAATATGCGTAATGGAGTTACAGTATTTGAACTAAGTATAATAATTGCCTCATGAGAGGCCTTAACCAATGAAGTGAGGATGATCTAGCAATTTAGGCAAGGATGTGCCAGATTGGTTAATTAGTTAAGGCGTTGATTAAAAGCATACCGATTAACTACAAGTAACTACTACAATGGTTTAACATTACGGATGATTGTAATTGTCATCAAGTCGTGTGGTTATAACAGATAACATAATTATTAAGTTTGTAGCATGTTAAAGCAAGTATTCGGATACTTGCCTCGGCGGTTCCGCAAACCGAAACACGGATGCGATGTCGGTAGAAACTGCGTTCTGGAAGCACGGGCCACGGATCGAGTCCCAACAGAAGTCACTGGAATCACACGGACCAGGGGGCTTCGCTGGAGCGTCGGGTTCGTCAAACGGCACGGTCGGGTTCCGGCAACAACCGAAAATCAAAGTTAGCAACAAGGAGGCGATACGCCAAAACGACCAGCGGGGGTTGTACCAAAACGAAAAGAGAAGGAAACTTACAGGGATACACCAAGGGTGCGACCACGGCGGGTTCGACGGCACTGGAACGCCGGCGAGGCCGCGACGGTGGCTGCAGCAAAGGGAAGTGGCCTCGGGTGAGCAGGGTAGGGTGCTGCGGCGAGTTGGAGAGGGGTGTGGTCGGCTAGGGTGGTCGAGGGGGAAAGGAGGTGGCGCGGGAGACGTCGACGAGGGTCGTCGGCGCGGTTTCCGGCGACCTGGAGATGGTGCAGACGTTGGGTGAGGGTCGGGTTCACTGTTCCGGCGAGGGGAGGAGGGGTGACGGCGAGGTCTCGACGAGGAGGGTGCAAGGGAGTCGCGGGAGGCCTCGGCGGTCGGAGTCGACGTCGACGGCGAGGTCGCGAGGGATGGAGGCGTCGGGAGAAGGTTGCAGGCGCGGGAAGGAGCGGGCGAACGGGAGGAAGAGGGTAGGCGAGTGCGGTGGAGGTCGTGGTGGTGAGGGCGGCGACGGCGAGGTCGCGAGGCGTCGGCGACGAGATCGCGAGGCTAGGGTTAGGGTTTGCGTGGGGGTTTTCTCGCGATGGGTTACTCGGGAGGAGGCGGCTGCATGCGAATTCAAATAGAGGAAGAGAGAGAGAGAGATTGGAGAGAGAGAGAGACAGAGATTCGTGAGAGAGAGAAAGAGGAGAGAGGCAGAGGGAGAGATGGATGAAGGGGGGCCCACGAGGTACATTCCTTCGCCATGATTGGCTGGGAGGAAATAAAAGGAAAAATTCGAAAAGATTTAATAGGGATTTTAACTGTTAAGGATATAAAATCGTATATATATATAGTTTTAGATATTAAATTAAATGGGCCTTTTTGGCGCCAAATGAAACATCCCCAAATCGCGCCCGGGTTGCGCCCAATTGATCCAAATTCAAATTATAGGATTTTAAGCGGGTTCCAAACTTTGAAAATAGGTGTTTAATGATTAAAATGCATGCCCCCAAGTCGGACACTTGCACGCGCGCGTAGTCGCCCAAACTTGCCCGTTTAGCCAAACGGAACGGAATCTCGACACGCGGACGCTACCACGCGACTAGTGGCGACGAGTAGGCTAACATGGACATCTTAAATTTCATTTTCGGAGTTAAAATTTGTTATGTGCCAAAATGACTTAACCGGGTAAAATTTAGCAATAAACACCAGAAAATCAGGAAAATTGGAAAGAACGATAAATAACCCTCAACTAGTAATATACATAGTATTATTGGGCTCGGGTGTTACATCATACCCAACTACAAAAGAATTTCGTCCTCGAAATTCCAAGAATACAAGATAACTAACTACTGGAAAAGGTGAGGGAATTTCTGCCGGATCTCGTCTTCTCGCTCCCAAGTAGATTCTCCATGCGATCGGTTACCCCAAGAAACTAGCACAAGAGGGATGACCTTGTTCTTAAGAACCTTTTCTCTTCGATCCTTGATCTCGACTGGTCGCTCCTCAAAAGTCAGGTCTTCCCGAACGGTCAACTCCGAGTGATCCAAAACATGGGTCTCATCACGAACATACCTCCGTAGTTGAGACACATGAAATACATCATGAACTCCTGCTAATGATGGTGGTAATGCCAACCGGTACGATACCTCTCCGACACGCTCCAATATCTCGAAGGGTCCAACGAATCGGGGACTAAGCTTTCCCCGACTTCCAAAACGAATCACCCCTCTAGTCGGTGATATCTTCAGGAATACCAAATCGCCCACGGCGAACTCTAGAGGTCTTCTTGACGTGTCGGCCCAACTCTTCTGTCTGTCTTGAGCTGCCTTCATGTGCTTTCTGATTGTATTCACCTTCTCAACTGTCTGTACCACTAAATCTGGCCCTAGCAACCTTCGTTCACCCACATCATCCCAACATACAGGTGAACGGCACTTACGACCATACAATGCTTCGAACGGGGCCATCTGAATTGTCGCTTGGAAACTATTGTTGTACAAAAACTCCACCAGGTGTAGATGATCTTCCCAAGAACCTTTGAAGTCTAACATGCAAGCCCTCAACATATCTTCAAGGGTCTGGATCGTTCTCTCTGATTGTCCATCAGTCTGGGGATGATAAGCTGTGCTGAACTTCAGTCGAGTCCCCAAACTTTCTTGTAAACTCCTCCAAAAGTGTGACAAGAACCGAGTGTCCCGGTCGGACACGATGCTTACCGGTACTCCATGCAATCTGACAATCTCCTGCATGTACCGCTCTGCCAAAGTCTCTGTCGATTGACCAACCCGAAACGGAATAAAGTGAGCTGCCTTGGTCAACCGATCGACAATCACCCATACTGCATTGTTGCCCTTTGGACTCCGCGGTAAAGCCGTCACGAAATCCATGGTTATATGTTCCCACTTCCATTGAGGAATCGGAAGTGGTTGCAACAACCAGCAACCCTTTGGTGTTCAGCCTTGACTTGCTGACACACCAAGCACTTAGCCACGAAGCGAGCGATTTCCCGTTTCATACATTCCCACCAGAAATGCTGTCGAATATCTCGGTACATCTTGGTCCCTCCTGGATGTACAGAGTAAGCTGAACTGTGTGCCTCCTTCATAAGCTCTTCACGCACATCTCCTTTTGGCACACAAAGACGGCTACCATATCTCAACGAACCATCCTCATGGATCAGCAGATCGGTTCGTAGTCCGGCTCTAACCTGCTCTCGAAACTTTTGCAGTCTAGGATCCTGCGATTGCGCCGCTTTAATCTTCTCAACTAAGGACGATTGTACCTGTAACTGCATCAACTGTCCTGTAGCACGCGGTAGCACAACCTCCAAGTCAAATCTCTGAAACTCCTCAATGACCTCCCTCTGTGCAGTCAATAATTGAATTGCTGGTAACCGACTTAGCGCATCTGGCACGACGTTAACTTTTCCCGGATGGTACTTAAGATCAAGATCGTAGTCGGCCATCAGCTCCAACCATCTGCGTTGCCTCATGTTCAACTCCTTCTGAGTGAACACATATTTCAAACTCTTGTGATCCGTAAAGACTTCAATTCTCTCGCCTAGAAGGTAGTGTCTCCAAATCTTCAAGGCGAAGATCACGGCTGCAAGCTCCAAGTCGTGAGTCGGATAGTTCTGTTCATGAGTTTTCAGCTGTCTCGATGCGTAAGCGACGACTTTCCCCTTCTGCATCAACCACACCCCAATCCTTTTTCCAGATGCGTCGCTGTGAATCACCAATCCTCCGGAATTGTCCAGTACGGTTAGGATAGGGGCGGTCATTGACCTCTGCTTCAACGTCTCGAAGGCCAACGCACATCCATCCGTCCAAACAACAACTGTACACTCTCTACCTTCCTTACTAGATATGATTTTCCCATTCCCAGTGTGTATGTCTCAGAAACTAGACAGGGTCGTGTAGGTGATCGAGTGTGTAGTTATAAATTTGGATGACATAAACAACGGAATGCTCCGAAATTAAGTAATGCCAAGCGGGGTAACCATGAACGAGTAAATTACCTGAAACCGCTTCTCCTGATGCCTTGGCTTCCTCAGCTGTCATAATGAAAGCTCGACCCTGGTTGGATCCTTGTGTCAGCTGCTTCTGCCCTTGGAACGGTCTCTGCGGAGGCTTCTGTATATCATCTCTCGTGCGAAGCTTCGACGGACAAGCACTCACTGCGTGATCGGCTGCTCCACAAACCAGACAAAGTCCCAGTCTCCTTCGACAATCCTTTTGCATGTGGCCCGGTAAATTGCAGTAATTACAACTTATGCTCTTTCTTCGATCCACGACCACAGGCTTCTTCATTGGCGCTACACCTCGACGATCCACTGGAATACCCTTGCGCCCATGATCTCGGTTAGGTACAAATGTAGGCTTCCTGGCCGCAACTGCTGTCTGGTGAAGGTTCCCTTTCGATCCTGATAAACGCTGCTGCTCTCTGGCTGCCGTAAGAACCTGTGAGAAAGTGGTCAAACCCAGGGAGACAATCTGCCTCTGGATGTCCACATCCAAACTGCGCAAGAACCTTCGCGCCCTGTCTGCCTCCTTAGCGACTAAGGGTCCAGCGAAACGGCTGAGTCTCGTCCATTCCGCTGCGTGTACATCCACCGCTGCTCCATTTTGTTTCAGTCCAATAAATCTCTCCTCCATTTCCTCCCGTGCATTCCGCGGGAAGAACTTTTCAAAGAAACCTTTGGAGAAATCCGCCCAACTGATTGGCTTGGACAAGCGGGTCTCCTCCACGAGCCACCACTCTCGGGCGTAATCTACCAGCTGAATGCGCACCACATCAACTCTTTTATCTTCTGGGATCTGTGCCGCAATCAGTAAATTCTCCGTGTCCACAAGCCACTGCTCGGCGGGCAACGGCTCCTCCAAGCCAGTGAAAGTAGTAGGACCCAACCGTCTGAAATCTGCTACGGTCCCTACTCGGTCGACTGGCTTCGCTACAGCGGTGTTTACAGACTGCTGAATAGCCTGTAAACCCTCCTGAAATGAATCTGCTTGCTGCTGGATCAGCTCGGTTTGCCTCTTCTGATTTTCTAACATCCCGCGTATCACCCCCAACATGGCGGCTTCATCCACACGCCTCTGATACGTCTTGAAATTCTTATCTGCCATGGTCCTGAAATCAAAACAAACAACATTAGCATGATGGTAGATTCAATATATAAATCAAGACTAGAACTCCAAGATACTTGAATAGAGTGCTGCATTGTAGCTATGCCGCGGTATCATAGCCGCAATTACTTAACTCCACCCAAGTCGCCTAAGTCCTAGAGATAACAAGAAGTTAGGTTTTCAAGTTTGACAATGCAAAGTAAGTTTGCATGTCGACATGATCCGGAAGAATGATTCAAGGATAGTAAAACGGTCAAAGTGGCAGGACATGTTTCCTAATCACGGGTATTCTGATTCGTGTATCGGGTGCAATACCCAGCTACAAGAATCAACCCAATTAACCTATGGCTCTGATACCATAAAACCATGTCACGCCCCGCTTCCCAGAGTACGCAAGATTTGGGCACGTGACATAGCCAACCATGCTACCTGTGGATAGGAAGTATCCATCCACAGTCACATTACGGTTGTAGAGATATCAAGAACAATAATATAAACTAAACTAGTACATGTCCAAATCCATAATAACGAGAATCAATAAACAATAAGTGCGGAAGCTAATGATCCAATACAATGAAATAACAGTATGTCCCATAATGCGGGCTCACATCTGGAAATGAAATGACATAAATAAACGAAACTCTAAAGAACTCACAGTTCAGCCGGCTGGCTGAAGTACTCCTGCTCGGTCGACGTCAAGGGCACGGAATCTGGGCCATGCAAAACCCAGACGTCAGCGCGTCATGATATCAAGTAATGTAGCATAAACATGGTAATAAACAATGCAAGCATGAACATGAATAAAGCGGTAATAAGAAGTAATAAACAGGGTAATGTGCAGTAGTGACTAACTGTCCTATCAGGTTTTCTACTCTATAGTCTTTGAAACCAATTGATGAATCGTCGATGTAACTCAATAGTATCCCGTACATACCCGGGATCACGGCCACAATATTCTCGGCGGCAGCCGAGACATGCCGTAAGGCACAGAAAGGAAAGTATCAGTATCCCGTACATACCCGGGACCACGGCCACAATATTCTCGGCTGAAACCGAGACATGCCGTAAGGCACAGAAGGAAGGTGTACACTCGGTATTACCCCGTACATACCCGGGATCACGGCCACAATATTCTCGGCTGAAACCGAGACATGCCGTAAGGCACAGAAGGAAGGTGTACACTCGGACGGTAGTGAACTGTCGAGTTACAAGTCAGGTTCATCTTTGATTTCCCCATACCCCCAAACTATGTATGTCAGTCCGGTATTCAGTAGTCAAGGTCTAATGCCAACACAAGTCAAGTAAAGGTAGGTCTGTCTGGATCGACAGCAGGAATAGTTAGGTCCGTCGGCATTAGGCACGAGATCAGGTAACAGGTCAGGTTACGTTCAACAGGTAGAGTCGATATGTACAGGGGTTGTGTCCGGTATATCAGTACATGTGACAGGTGTGTCAAGATCGGTCAATATGTAATGCAATCAGGTATATGATGATAACGGGTATAGTAACAAATAATGAACAGTAGCAGGGAACAGCAATAAGCAATTATTATTCTATGTGAACACAGTGATATTAGTATTCTCTTATTAATCCGGTTCACGCACCTTTGAGGTGCAAAAGCCACAAGACGAGCAATATCGGTAATATGCGTAATGGAGTTACAGTATTTGAACTAAGTATAATAATTGCCTCATGAGAGGCCTTAACCAATGAAGTGAGGATGATCTAGCAATTTAGGCAAGGATGTGCCAGATTGGTTAATTAGTTAAGGCGTTGATTAAAAGCATACCGATTAACTACAAGTAACTACTACAATGGTTTAACATTACGGATGATTGTAATTGTCATCAAGTCGTGTGGTTATAACAGATAACATAATTATTAAGTTTGTAGCATGTTAAAGCAAGTATTCGGATACTTGCCTCGGCGGTTCCGCAAACCGAAACACGGATGCGATGTCGGTAGAAACTGCGTTCTGGAAGCACGGGCCACGGATCGAGTCCCAACAGAAGTCACTGGAATCACACGGACCAGGGGGCTTCGCTGGAGCGTCGGGTTCGTCAAACGGCACGGTCGGGTTCCGGCAACAACCGAAAATCAAAGTTAGCAACAAGGAGGCGATACGCCAAAACGACCAGCGGGGGTTGTACCAAAACGAAAAGAGAAGGAAACTTACAGGGATACACCAAGGGTGCGACCACGGCGGGTTCGACGGCACTGGAACGCCGGCGAGGCCGCGACGGTGGCTGCAGCAAAGGGAAGTGGCCTCGGGTGAGCAGGGTAGGGTGCTGCGGCGAGTTGGAGAGGGGTGTGGTCGGCTAGGGTGGTCGAGGGGGAAAGGAGGTGGCGCGGGAGACGTCGACGAGGGTCGTCGGCGCGGTTTCCGGCGACCTGGAGATGGTGCAGACGTTGGGTGAGGGTCGGGTTCACTGTTCCGGCGAGGGGAGGAGGGGTGACGGCGAGGTCTCGACGAGGAGGGTGCAAGGGAGTCGCGGGAGGCCTCGGCGGTCGGAGTCGACGTCGACGGCGAGGTCGCGAGGGATGGAGGCGTCGGGAGAAGGTTGCAGGCGCGGGAAGGAGCGGGCGAACGGGAGGAAGAGGGTAGGCGAGTGCGGTGGAGGTCGTGGTGGTGAGGGCGGCGACGGCGAGGTCGCGAGGCGTCGGCGACGAGATCGCGAGGCTAGGGTTAGGGTTTGCGTGGGGGTTTTCTCGCGATGGGTTACTCGGGAGGAGGCGGCTGCATGCGAATTCAAATAGAGGAAGAGAGAGAGAGAGATTGGAGAGAGAGAGAGACAGAGATTCGTGAGAGAGAGAAAGAGGAGAGAGGCAGAGGGAGAGATGGATGAAGGGGGGCCCACGAGGTACATTCCTTCGCCATGATTGGCTGGGAGGAAATAAAAGGAAAAATTCGAAAAGATTTAATAGGGATTTTAACTGTTAAGGATATAAAATCGTATATATATATAGTTTTAGATATTAAATTAAATGGGCCTTTTTGGCGCCAAATGAAACATCCCCAAATCGCGCCCGGGTTGCGCCCAATTGATCCAAATTCAAATTATAGGATTTTAAGCGGGTTCCAAACTTTGAAAATAGGTGTTTAATGATTAAAATGCATGCCCCCAAGTCGGACACTTGCACGCGCGCGTAGTCGCCCAAACTTGCCCGTTTAGCCAAACGGAACGGAATCTCGACACGCGGACGCTACCACGCGACTAGTGGCGACGAGTAGGCTAACATGGACATCTTAAATTTCATTTTCGGAGTTAAAATTTGTTATGTGCCAAAATGACTTAACCGGGTAAAATTTAGCAATAAACACCAGAAAATCAGGAAAATTGGAAAGAACGATAAATAACCCTCAACTAGTAATATACATAGTATTATTGGGCTCGGGTGTTACAGATACAGTCTAAGAAGTTTGGATTTGGAGTTCTTTTATGAGCTAGGTCCCATCAGACATCCAGACATTCTAAGACATGTATTGCTCATTTCGGGAGATGGCTTTCTCCGCGAACTTGAGATATAGAGAGACATAGATAGAAACATCAAGGCGGATCCACTCACTGAGGCTATTCCTCGAACGCAATAGCTTCACAAACGGTTTTTGTGAGACTGACTAGTAGGGGAGTTGGGTGTTCGGTATCACACGGGCTGTGAGTATGCGACATCGCAATAATTAGCCTTGAGTGCAAGTGGGAGATTGTTGGAGATAGTGCCCTCAGAGTCAATTATTGGATCACAGGCACGTGATTGCAATGATTGAGGGAGGACCTATCCCGGTAGGACAGTCTTACTTGAGATGATAGTATGCTATCTGGTTTACCTTTATCATCGTGTACTGCTTTAGGTGTTGCACGTTGATAAAGCCCCTAGAATTCTTGCTTGACTGCCGGCAGTATGAGGGCGATCATATAAGTGAGAGCTGGAGTCTATAAGCACATCCTTAAAAGGTCCCTAGTCGTGGGAGTTTCGAGACAGGGCATCGATACTCCAGAGTAGACTACTGTATACAGTCGAGACCCCGACGAGGGGCGGTGGCCGGTCTCACAAGCCACTGGTGTCAGTTGGTTCACCTAAGATGTATACAGGTGCTCATTGGGTTATGAGTACACCGGACGGGACTCGCCGGGAACATGCTAGTTGGTCTTATACCTGATGTCAGATAGCAGTTCCCTGGTGACATGTGTACAGGTTAGTTCATCGACCTGGGGATCGTCATTTGTCTCGTGTGAGTTCCCACTGTGCTTTGATTACTACCCTACCACGGCTCAAAGGAGTCGTGCAAACAGGTTTTAGTTGGGTACAGTCCCGAGCCACATGGAGGCAGTGAGCGGATCTTCAGGGGTTCGTCTCTCCCGGTATTGGGGGTGAGGTCGCGCTGTGTCTAGGAGAGCCATTACACGAAGACCTTGGCCAAGGCAGGAGATTTACTGGTAGGTATTCCAGTAGTATCTCAGGGTGTTCTGGGCTACACTCCGACACGACTTGTACCGCTTTTGGGGGTCTGACTTTTACCAACCCCCTAGGCCCGACATGCGATGCTCATAGACGAACGGACCGGACTGTACGGATATTGTCACTGACAGGCTCAGTAGGGTGTCAGGATGAGCTCGCTCATCGACGTCCCTTTTAGTCAATAGTTGGTGGCCCGTCACGTATTGGCTTATACCTCTGACGTGCTAGTGGTTAAATCCACAGCCATAGTATTGACGAGTCTTTAGAGTCCACCACACTTTCAGTTACTCAAGTTTCGGGCGAAACGCTGTAGAGGCCGTATGAAGATATGGCAGGGGTCCGATCAGATACGTGCGGTATTGCACGGATCAGGATCGGACGATTTTGTACTAATGGCCGTATGGTTATATGGCAACGTTCGATCAGATACGTGCGGTATTGCACGGATCAGGATCGGACGGATAATACTAGCCGGCTTTGGTTTAAGCCGGATCCTAGTATAGTACAGTGTAGATTTTGTCTCATTGCATTTGTATCCGGACGGAATACAGATGCGGGTGTGTATGCACAGTATCGGGGTTTTTCCTGTAATTTATTACGGGATCAGTTTTCTGGAGTTGCCAGTTTGCATTCCATTCCGGCCGGTTTTCTCTTTTTCCTTCCCGGCCGGACTTTTCCGATGGAGGGGGTTATTTGCAATTGTGCAAATAACTTTTGTGGAGGGGTTTCTTGCAATTGTGTTGATTATGATATCTTTCATCCATGCTTTTGCATTAATGGGATTTGATGTGAATAGAAGGATTAAGCATGGTTGATGTTTTTATGTCTAGGATGTGGTCACCTCTTTTCACTTCCTACACTCACCTCCCTCTTGCTATGATATGGTTTTTGCTCCACCATTTTATTCTCACTTGATGAGAGAGTTTTATTGATGGTTGAGAAAAAGAAAGAGAAAAAGAAAGAGAGAAAGAAAAGAGAAGAAGAGAGTTTCATCTTCATCCTTGAGAGTGTTTCATTTTCTTGATCTCATTTCATGTTAAGAAAAATGCAAGCACCATTTTTCTTGTCTTGTTTCCTCCATCATCCACAAATGGCAACAAACCCCAAAAGAGACTATGATTCTACACTACACATCCTACAGCAAACCTTGGGCATGTCGAGTTGCCGGCTTCATGCCCGAGTTGCCTCGGTATAGAGGCGGGAGCCCGTAAAAGATGCAGGCGACGTGGTGCCTTTCCGGCGAGGAGGCGACGACCGGAGATCCCGCGAGGAGATCGGAGTGGAGATGAAGACCGGAGGACTCGGATCAGTCGGTATATCTCTAACTCATTCTCTTGTTAGCTTAGACTATTTTAATGGCATGATCCGGGGTTTAGTGCGCGGTGGTGCCGGTTTGCTAAGTCCGCAAAAATTAAAGTTTATCACCGTTTCCGCGTTTGGCCGTCGGATTGACGGCCGGGGCGCCGCCGTGCACTTACAGCTGCGCTGTTACACTGCTGACACGTGGCGCTTCCTGGCGGCTTGCACAATGGTGCGGTTTTGGCAAGTGCTGGGCACTGTTCTTATTCTTTTGGATTAATTTCAGATCACAGAAAACAAGTTTTTTCTTGTTTTTTTTAAAGAACCAGTGGTTCATATAAAGTGCAAGGCACTGTTATCTTGAGAATCTTTTAGATTCAGAACCCATGGTTCATAAAAAGAAGTGCAAGGCACTGTTTTTATTTATTATTTTCCTTTTCATTAGAGATCCTTGATCTTGTTCTCAGATCAATGATCTGTTCATAAGAGAACTTTCTCTTTTTCTAAAGGTTTTTACCTTTATTTTTGTTCTTGAAGATTTCTCTCCAGTTCTTCAGAGTCTTCTCTGTTTAATTTTTCACCAAAATGTTCCTCCTCTTTTTTGAGGTCTGGGGTCCTTTATAGTGCCCATAAATTAGTTAAATTTGTTAAAGAGATCTTTCTCTGAGTGATTTGGGGAATTTTCCCCACCGTTGGATCTTTGATCCAAAAGCCTCTGTTTTACAGAAGAAATTCTTCTTGTTTTAACAAGAACAGAAAAGATTTCTTTAAAATTTCAATTCTGTTTTGCGCAAACGCCTCAGCGTGTGACACGTGTCGCGAAGCGCAGCGCTTGCGCAACTGAAACGTTGCTTCCTTTGATTTTTGTCTTAAAAGAGCCTTGCTCTGATTGGACGCACTGTCCCGGGCGTTGTGCTGACGCATCAACTTCTGACACGTGGCGCTTTGCGCGCAGCGCAGAGGATCTGAAGCGTTACTTCATTTATTAAAACTTAGATTTTCAAGGTAGAGCTTTGCTCTGATTGGGGGAATCGGAAGCGTTGCTTCACCTGAGGTATCTTTTCATCTCCTTTTTTCAAGCCAAACTTGTATTTCCAAAATCTTGATTTCCCCGGGTCCATTGTGCACAGAATATTTTGTGCTAGGGTCTATATATAGTTCAAGGCCGAGCCTTTTCTTCTCTCATCTTCAGAGAACTTCTCCTATCATGACTTGCAACCGCCCTCACGCCCGCCTTCAACCATAGGAAGTGCCGATCCGGGACATTGTTCCCCGTTTTGCTGCGTGCCTAGTGGACCCTTCTCTTACGGACGAGCAATGCGATGCTGCAATGCATGAACTTTTGACTCGTGTGGGGTCTCCTCTCCCTCCGCATTCCGTTTGGCTTCGGATGATCCTTGCCTCGGTGCTCGCCGACATTCCCCCTCCTCCGGCGGAGATGTCCTCGGCAATGCTTGATGCGGCCGAGGATAAGATCGAGAGCTTTTTCGAAGCCCTCTTGATCACTAAAGCCTTGAGGGACTGCTCTTTCCACTTGCTGAGCCAGATACGAGCTCACTGGGTTGTCATCGCCACCTTTTCCAATGAATGTGGCGACGATCGTTGGATGTCTTCCTCTCGAGAGGATCGCCGCTTCGACGTGGTGGAGAAGATAGAAAGGGAGCTGGGGAATCTTCTTCTTATCTTTGCGAACCCTTGTCTTTCCGATTCCATATTTGGTGATCTTTTTTGAATGTAATAATAAATAAATAAATGTTTTAATTAAGTATTTTATTATCTGTCAAGTGTTCTTTTTATTTCAGCTCTCTGTTATGCTTGTGTATCGTATGATTTAATTTGCCATTATTAGGTGCATGTGATTCTTGCAAGGATAAATTGCCTTTGGTGTTCAGACTCTTTTATGAAGAAGTGCTTTACCTTTCAGTTTTAGAAATAGAGTTTTGTTCTGATTGAGGGGAAACAGCGGTATTGGATCAACAATGGTAGGAACCACCTGAAGTTCTATCAAGAACTTCCTCATCCATACGGCTTCTTTTGCGGCATCAGATGCAGCGATGTATTCCGCTTCCATCGTCGAGTCAGCAACGGTTTCCTGTTTGGAACTCTTCCAACACACCGCCCCTCCATAGAGGGTAAAGACATAGCCCGACATGGACTTGGAATCATCCTTGTCACTCTGGAAGCTGGAGTCAGCAAAGGCCTCGATCTGGAGGTCTTTTCCGCCATACACCAAGAACATCTCCTTAGTCCTTCTCAGGTACTTGAGAATGTTCTTTACCGCTATCCAGTGTTTCTCCCCAGGGTTTGACTGATACCTGCTTACCACACTCAGTGCATAAGCTACATCTGGTCTGGTGCACAACATCGCATACATTATAGAGCCTACCGCAGAAGCGTAGGGTATAATAGACATGCGATCCCTTTCCAAATCAGTCTTGGGAGACATCTCTTTAGAGAGAGTGATCCCGTGACAAGCCGGTAGATTACCGCGCTTGGAATCTTCCATACTGAATCTTTTCAGTATGGTGTCGATATACCTGGACTGTGAAAGTCCTAATATCCTCTTGGATCTATCACGATAGATCCGGATCCCCAGAATGTAAGAGGCATCACCCAGGTCTTTCATGGAGAATCTGGTGATAAGAACCCTTTGACAGATTGTAGCATAGGAATGTCATTTCCTATCAAGAGAATGTCATCCACGTATAAAACGAGGAATACGACAGTTCTTTCTACAAATCTACTATAGATGCATGGTTCATCTGGATTTTTGATAAAGCCAAAATCTTTGACCGTCTTATCAAAACAGATGTTCCAACTCCGCGATGCCTGCTTTAGTCCATAGATGGACTTAAGCAACTTGCACACCTTCCCGCTGCTCCCACTCTGAATGAAACCCTTTGGCTGGTCCATATAGACACACTCCTCTAAATTTCCATTCAGAAAAGCGGTCTTTACGTCCATCTGCCAAATCTCATAATTGTGGAAGGCAGAAATGGCAAGAAGGATCCGAATGGATTTCAGCATAGCCACTGGAGAAAAGGTTTCGTCATAGTCCAAACCAGGTCTTTGACGGAAACCCTTTGCAACAAGTCTAGCTTTATAGGTCTCAACCTGTCCATCTACACCAATCTTCCTTTTGAAGATCCACTTGCATCCTACGGGTTTTACCCCATCTGGAGCAACGTCCAACGTCCATACTTTGTTGGTGTACATGGACTCCATTTCGGTCCGCATTGCATCCAGCCATTTTACCAAGTCAACGCTCTGAATGGCCTGCTGGAAGCTAGTCGGCTCATCACTATCAATGATGCAATCCTCTTTATCCCCGTCTATGAGAAAACCGTATCTCTCGGGCGGATGAGACTGCCTACTACTCCTGCGAAGCGGCGTAGGAATGTCCTGATCTTTCGAACCCTCTGGTTCTACTAAGCTTTCAGTAATAGCTCGTGGTTCTGGAATTTCTTCCAGTTCTATTGCGCTCCCACCTATCTGATTTTCCAAAAACTCAGTTTCCAAGAAGTGGGCATGACGAGAAACAAAAACCTTTTGTTCCTCTTCGTAATAGAAGAAATATCCCTTGGAGTTCTTTGGATATCCCACAAACTTGCACTGTACTGAGCGTGCCTCGAGTTTGCCCGCATGCTGCTTTTTGACAAAAGCTGGACATCCCCATGTCTTAATGTGCTTAAGATAGGGTTTCTTCCCACACCACATCTGATATGGTGTAGTAGGCACAGTCTTAGTTGGAACTCGGTTCAAAAGGTATGCAGCTGATTCTAGTGCATATCCCCAGAATGATCGCGGTAACTCAGCGTTACTCATCATAGAACGTACCATATCCAATAGGGTCCGGTTCCGTCTCTCCGATACATCGTTATGTTGCGGAGTGTATGGAGGAGTAAGCTGAGAGAGAATTCCATTCTCTTTTAAGTAATCCAGGAACTCGGCACTTAAGTATTCACCACCTCGATCAGATCTTAGTGTCTTGATACTTTTGCCTGTTTGTTTTTCCACTTCATTCTTATATTCCTGGAATTTTCCAAAGGCTTCGGATTTATGTTTCATTAAGAAGACATAACCGTACCTTGAAAAGTCATCCGTAAAAGTAATGAAGTAAGAATAACCGCTTCGTGCATGCGTAGACATTGGACCGCACACGTCGCTGTGTATGAGTCCCAAGAGCTCGCTCGCTCTTACTCCGTGTCCAGTGAACGGAGTCTTTGTCATCTTTCCTTTGAGACAGGATTGACAAGTTGCATATGATTGATATTCGAACGGATCCAAATATCCTTCTGTATGTAACTTCGTCAACCTTCTCTCATTGATGTGACCCAGTCTACAATGCCATAAGAAAGCATGATTTGATTCCGGAGACTTTCTTTTGTGTGTATTCTGGACATTGAAAATCTGTGGTTGGTTTAATACGTATATTCCATTGTTTAATGTACCTGACCCAATCAGAACTTGATTAAGGTGAATGATTACAACATTACTTACAAACACAAATTCATAACCTTCTTTAGAAACTAAAGATACAGAAATGATATTACAAGTTGCATTGGGTACAAAATAACAATTACGCAAAACCAAAACGTGTCCATCTGACAACACCAGGTGATAGTCCCCCACGGACTCAGCATCCATGCCAGCTCCGTTTGCAACTCTGAGGGTCATATTACCTGCCTTCAAAACCCTACGGTTTCTCAACGCCTGCAAAGAATTACAGATATGAGATCCTGATCCGGTATCCAATACCCAGGAAGTAGAGTTTATTGATAGACAGTTTTCAATAACATACACACCTGAAGCTGAAGCCGCAACACGCTTCAGATCCTGTGTTCTGGCCTTCCAAGCCCTGCAATCTTTCTTCCAGTGTCCACTCTTGTGACAGTAAAAGCATTCTTCCTTTCCCACAAGTTTTCCCGCTTCCTTTGTTGCTTTTGCCTTTCCCTTCGTATCCACCTTACAAACACCGTCCCTTGGTTTGGCGGGGGTTTTCTTCTTCTTTCCCTTAGCTTTCGCCTTGGACCTAGAAGATGAAGATCCTCCTACAAACAAAGTGGATGTTTCCTTACCTTTCTGTAGGGTGCCCTCTGCACTCCTCAGCATGTTGAAGAGTTCTGAAAGTTCAACTTCCTTTTCTTGCAAGTTGAAATTCAGAATGAACTGGGCGTAAGTGGAAGGAAGGGACTGAAAAATCAAGTCCGTATAGAGCTCATTCTCCAACGTAGTCCCAAGGTCCGCGATCTCCTCAATGAAGCCAATCATCTTAAGCACGTGTTCCGCTACCGGTGATCCGATGGCCAATCTCGCCGAAAACAGCTTTTTCGAGATTTCGTATCTGGCGATACGGGATTGCTCCCCATACAGTTCTTTTGTATGAAGAAATATGGATTCAAGGTCCATATTCTCGTGCCTCCTCTGGTGTTCATTGTCCATAGAGGCAAGCACGAGGCACTTGGCCTTCGCGCAATCAATCTCCCAAGTCTTACGGATTTCCTTATCCGCGACGCTGGAGGTGGGACCTGGGGCAAGGGGAGCTTTGGTGGTAAGGAGATACCCCAACTTGTCGTAAGTGATTGCCATTTTGACATTCTTGAGCCAATCTTTGTAGTTTGGCCCTGTCAGTATGTTTTTATCTAGTAGTAACTTAAGTCCAGTCATGTTGTTTGGTCGCTGCAATTAGGAGAGAGAGAAGAAACACTTTAGCATGATACTCTTGCAAGTTTAGAGTGGTTTTTAATTTGTCTAAACAGGATGGCTCCCACTGTCTCTCGAATCCCTCCTCAAACCATAAAAGAAGAACTAGTCGGGATCAATCTCACCGTACAATACTTGCTTAACCGTTCAGCCAGGCCAGTGTCGGTACTTAGAGGGAGGTTTTCCAACGCTTTCGCGAAGTTCCTTAATTAAATAACCTCTTTTCCCTGGGGGCATAGCCCCGCTAACACCTTTCTAGACACCTACTAGGTTTATAGCATTGATCGTTAAGCGAGAATTTTCCCGAGGAGTAGCATATACTCACAGTAGGATCGGGATCCAAATATCATTGCGTGACAAAACTGAAGGAATCCTACCAGAATCATCACACTCCAAATGGTATGCAGCGCTAGCAAGTTTCAGTTCTTTTGAAACTCCCGATGTGGATTTTTGCCCCATGCTCTTATGACCTTGACTTTGGCCAACAAATCATAAGTCACATGTCAAGTTCTACCCGTCATTCTCCAGGTTAATTTGAACCCACCCGCACCTACCCTTGACTTTGGCCAACAAGGCAGTACGACTGTCCCAAACCAACACATCTATCTATGCTGCACATGAATACCCAATAGCTACCAATCACTATGCCTTGACTTTGGCCAACAAACATAGCTTGAATACTATTGACCATCCATGTGAAACGACGGAGGGCTACGAATGGTTTTGGCAAAACCGTGAACGTAGTGAACTTGATATAATCGATGGGATGAGATAGCTTTTAAAAGGAGTGGTTTAAGCTCCGCGTTTAAAAGTTATTTTGAACAGAAACCGAGTGGTTTTTGAAAGTGTTCCAACGACTTTTACTTTGGTTTATTTTTCTTGCATTAATTTTAATGCGTCCCATCAATTAATCCTACCATTGCAGAAAACAACGAAAATATGACGTACGCTTATGCCATCCGCATTCGCCACGGGGTCCCGTCATCACCCGTTAGGTTACTTAACTAACGACAGAGCGGGGGCTGGACTAACGCGGATGCAAAACATAAGCAATGCCTAAATAGATATCATATAGATATATATAAACATTCGTCACATGCAATGATAGCCATTCCAGATCACAGATGAATACATTGGATATACTAGGAATCCGCAATTCGTACGAGCCTGTAACGAAGAGCGGATTACACGGTCGCGATGAATAGCCAATACCCCACCCTAGACCCCTACGGGTGCGGCAAACTACCCGCCAAGTATCCGAAGTGAAGCAACCTCCCTCAACGACGTGAGTAGGCCACTCGGCACTTCGAGGTACCCGGTAGTTTGTGCACCCCAACTTGGGTCTATCCTAAGAGCAAAAACAGTACAAAGAAATTATATAATGACGGCTACAACCCCGACCCGGTTGTGCGGCCATACAAATAATATTACATCAAATTACATATTACAAGAATTGAAAGATAAACAAAACTCTCATCTCACAATTCCCCCCGGCTATTCATCCACGACAATCCAACGAATTCATATACACAATCCATCAACATTACAGATCACAGATATGTATAACCCCCACTAATCGACGTATAGCGATTAGCAGACGTTCAATACATATATAACATTACAGATATAACCCATTAGCCAAAGTCTATAGAAAATCGACCAAAATACGGATTTGTAACCACCCCAAAAACAAAATTGTTCTCTGGAAATTCTGGGCAGAAACAAACCATCTCAAAAATCACAAAATACCACCAGAAACAAACTGCAGGAGAAACGATCCACGGCCGAGTCAACTCGGCCGCGGAACCGCGGTGAGTTGGTCGGTTCGCTGGATCGTTTTTCTTGCTTGTTCATTAAAAAGCCTGAGCCGATTTTTAAGACATGATTTATTATTTTTGGAGCAGAAATAAAAATCGGCAGAAACTAGGATTTTCCGGGGTGTTTCGCGGTTTTTTTGTCCGGTCGAAATTCTAGATACTTAGCTAACATGCTAAGGTGTGTTTAGTTAGGCTCTGATACCACTGTAAGTCCACGTTATCTCTCCCGGTTCTTTCGGGCTTGCGGAAATGGTGAGAAACGATTTTTAGGGTTTAGGTAACATGGACTACGAAAACGGATCTTGGCTAAACTACACACTAGCAACTAACAAGAGAGTTATCTACTCGGTTAGGGGTTATACCTCAACTTGAACTCCTTCTCTTTGACTCTAGATGGTGGTCGGATGATGCTTTCCTCGTTGCCTTCTCTTGTCGAAGATGGATCCACCTGAGGGTTTCTTCCTTGAGCTCCTTTCTCGAACTTTGAGAAAAACTAAAGTCTCCGGCTTGCTAGACCTTCAACCTTAGGAAGAGTAGAGAGTGGCTTAGGGTGTTTTATCTCCAAGGAGAAGTTTCTCAACTCATGAGAATGATTCTCCTTGAACTAGAGGAGGAGGAAGATGAAGAGAGGAGAGAGAATGGTTATGATAGAATGAGATGGTTTTTTACAACCATAACAAATATATGTGAATTAATCAATTAACAAAATTAATCAAAATGAAAAAGGTGAGGGTATGTTGAAATGACCATTATCATTTCACATTAAATGAGTTTTGCAAAGATCAAAGAGCATCTTTGCTTGAAATGATGATGGTCAACCTTTCAACCTTGGTCAACTAGTCAACCTTGGTCAACAAGTCAACAACCCTAACCATGACACAATTTCATCTAATTAATATTATTAATTGATATTTCACATATCCATTAGGGTTTGGAAAAAGATAACTGTCAACTGTGCATACACACCCGTTCCGAAACCCTAATGAAAATCCTCTTCCTCCGCCTCAATCAATTGTGCATACACACCCGCATTCGTGTTCCGAGGAACATGGATACTATGAGATAAAACTAACCCCTAAACATATACTAGGATCTGGGTCAAACCAGAGCCCGCTAGTAATGTCTGTCCGGACGCCAAACGTGCACAAGTGCGCGGATGTGAACGAACCCTGTCGCAAAACCATGCGACCTCTACTCTGTTTTGCCCAAAGGCGAATAACCCTCTGTGTGGGACTCTAAAGACTCGACACTACGAGCTGTACGTAACGGTCCCCAGACAGATGCCGATAAGAAGACGGACGAGGTGAAACCCATCTGAACTCCTACTGAGCCTGAATGTGACAATCTCCGTACAGTCCGGTCTGTTCGTCTGAGAACATCGCATAGCGGGCCTACGGGGCGGTAAAAGTCAGCCCCCTACTAGCGGTACAAGTCGTGTCGGAGTTTAGCCCAGAACACCTGAGATAACACTGGAAACCTACCAGTCTATCTCGCTTGCCCTGGCCAGGGACTTTGTGTAATGGCTCTCCTAGACACAGCGCGATATCAACCCCCAATACCGAGAGAGACGAATCCTGTCTAACCGTCACTGCCTCCAAGTGCTTCGGGACTGCACCCAAAAACTACCTGTTTGCACGACTCCTTTGAGCCGTGGTAGGGTAGTAATCAAAGTATAGTGGGAACACACTCGAGGCGAAGTGACAATGTCAAGTCAACGGACTAAGCTTTACTCATGTCACCTGGGAACTGATAACTGACGATAGGTATAGTACCAACCAACAGTTCCCGACGAGTCCTGTCCAGTGTACTCGTAACTTAACGAGCACCCGCATACTTGTATCTCAAGTACAGCGTGGCTGTGGGACAGACCGTCTCCCAAGCTGGGATGAGAAGCGTATACGCTAGTCTACTCTGGAGTATCGATGCCCTGTCTCGATAGTCCTACGACTAGGGACCTGCATAAGGATGTGCTTGTGGATTACCCAGCCCCCACGAGTGTGACTGCCATCACAACGCTGGTAATCAAGCAAAGATCCTAAGGGCTCCACTAATGTGTAAAGGCGATATGCTAAAAGAAACACATGCACACATTAAAGCAGAAACAAACCAAGTAGCATACTACTATATTGAGCAAGATTGTCTATACAAGGTGAATATCCCAAGCTTCCATCAAGTAATATACAAACTAGTATGATACAGTAATGGCCTCTAGGGCATATACACTAACAAATTATGCTCCTAACAGGGAGTAAACCGTGTTACGAAACGGATTTCCAGTTCAGAAATTGGATTTTCAGACATGAACACTTAAAATAGAATGACCGTAACTCACAAACCTGAAATCCGATTGACTCAAAACCAATTTTTCTGTATAGATAATTTAATACACTATTTACACCTTTTATATTATTTCGCCAAATTATGCATGTGTGATTTTATGTGATTTTTCTAATCCAACCGACACCGTTTGCTCACATGAATTCACTTGTGCATTTACTGTACTCCCATCATGTTGCATAACTGTTATACCCTTGTAAATAGTGTTCATTTGCATCAATATCCTAGTGACCGTGTTACATTACCAAGTGATAAATATTAGTGATTGGATTGTGGCAAGTACGTTAGTGTAAAAGCGTGATTGAATCAGTGAAGTGGCACATATTTGTACACAATCAGCGGAACCAATTAATTATTGCATTGTCGACGCCTATGAGACATATATAAGTGTAACTATAATTATATGGGACGGATATGGAAGCACTTATATTAGTGTCATGGTTAAGACATCGGGCACTGTCCATTTATCTTGGATACCGGTCAAGACTTGCTTGATGGAGACTCTGTCTCCAGTTCTCGTGTAGACTTGTCATGGAGCGACTAGTATTTGGATGCATGGTCGGTGTTTGATGTAGACCGCGGGGTGTGGGGTAGTTTGACTGTGAGTTCGTTCAACGGAATCTCAGGAGTTCCATTGCTGGCATATGTAGTGATTTTGGGAGTCGTATGGATGGTGTTTCTGATTATTAGCGAGCGTGATTCGGGCCCGTGTTCTCTTGCCCTTGGGGCCTACCTTGGGTTGGGGATACTTCTGCGGTGGTTGACGCTCACACTTAGACTGACGATAGTTTTAGTGACTTGAACAGTGAGACTTAGAGACTGATTGCTTAGTGACATGGACATTGCATTGATTACTGATCTGATACACCTGCTTTATCGTTACATGTACCGATTATTTTATGCTCACGTCATTACTCTATGCTTACTGCTTTATATTTACCATCTTTGCACATTATATATGTATATATTGCTATTGTTTCGCTCTGACGACCTGAGTATGCATGCTCAGAGTGAGAAGTGGACTTAGCTCGGATCAGAATCTGTTTTACCTCGAGAATACTGTGGACATCTAGATCAGCGACGTTAGCGCCATCCCTTCCTTTGACTCTATCTGATTAGTTTTACATTTATTTTGATAGAATCAGTGACCGCATTTCTCATTACCTGTGCTATGATTACTGATTACCACGTAATGCTAGAAGCCGAAGCGTGACTACGGCAGGATACTTTCTTGACCGTAGGAGCATGGCTGGCCTTGTCACTCCTCGTATTCCGTATTTTGGAAAGCGGAGCGTGATAATAAATGTATCTCGAACTCTTTTATTGTAATGTAATAAAGTTGTGAACTGTGATTTCCTTTACTCTAATACTGTTTACTGACTACCATATAACGCCAGAAGCCGGAGTGTGACTACGGCGGGATTATTTCCTGATCGTAGGAGTATGGCTGGTCTAACCACCCATCGCATTCTGTATTTTGGGAAGCGGAGCGTGACAGCTTTAGACGTGTAAAATGACCATTCTAAACCCGCTTGAGAGTGACGGGTTTAAAATGCGAATCCGCCCGCATTCAACAGGGCGGGTTTTAAATTTCTTATAGCCTACCCGAACCTGAACCCGCACCCGTCCTTAATCCGTATCGGCCCGCAACCGATCCGAACCCGCCCGCTTAATAATCATTCTAGCCATTGATAAATTTAAATATATGAGTAAGATTAATATTATATACTCATATAGTTATCTAAACCTTTTTATATTACTTCTCAACACTAAATTTTATATTACTTCTCAACTCTAAATTTTAATCGAGCCATATTATTTTTTAGCCTTTTGATCTGCTAAATTAAATACTAAATGTTTTTATTTTTCAGCCATAGAATCCACCATAATTTTTCAGCCATAGAATCCGCCATAAGATTTCAACTTCTAATATCAAAAATGGTAGAAAACTATAGTTTAATTAATTAGGAGGTGGGGGAAGCTTAGGGTTTATGATTTATTGTTTTATTTCATATAAATCATATGTTAAATTTAACATGTGAGACCAGTAATTATCCAAAACCGTGTTTAACCCATCAAAACTAATGAAACCAGAACCCGGGTCCGAAACCCATCCGAATCCGTTGGGTTCGGGTTTATTTAACTGTTCTAATGGACGGGTTTAATGTGGCTAGAAAATCTGGCCGCACTAGCGGGTTCGGGTTTATTTATGGTCCAAAACCCGTCCAATCCGACCGTGCTCAGCTTTACTTTATATGTGTAAGTTTTTTTTTCATGTTTAATGAAATCTCATATGCCATAACATTATAGCTTTTTTCTTCAAAAAATAATAACGTGTGCAGATAGATTTTAAAATGATATTGTCTGTTTTTTTAATATTAAAATTTCGACCTAGGACACATTGACTCATCTAGGAATTTTCAAACGCAATATACAAGCATATATTTAATAAATGCAAAAAACGAATAAAGTTGTGCATTTTAAGAGACTCTTATCAAATTGTTTTCAAAGAAAATATAAAAAAAAGATCGAAACCGTTATGAGAGATATTTGGTCAAGTTTTGATAAAGTGTAAAGTCTCTTTTATGAAATTGCTTTCAAAGAAAATATAAAAAAAATCAAAAATGTTTTCAGAGATTTTTGTTCGGGTTTTGATAAAGGTGTAAAGTCTCTTTTATGAAATTGCTTTCAAAGAAAATACAGAGTTCTTTCAAAATTGCTTTAAGAGAATTTGGGTCAGACTTCAAATATTAGCGAGATAATTTTTTTTAAGCCGAAATACTAATCGTTGCCGTAATAACATATTTCTTGAATTCTTAGGCAATTTTGTGTGCCCGTGCATGACACTCGCTAGTAATGACATAAATTTGATGGACAATGCTTGGATTTGAAGTTTAAAAGAAAGGGATAAATGATACATAATTACACAAATTATTAGACTGCACATAGTTTTATAGCTTGGCATGGTCAATACTTTGCTGGCCATTGTTACTTTAGGATGAAAAGTATACCATTTTAGGTTTTCATATGCTTCTCGTTATAAGTTGTTTCGGACCTTTTGTCATTCTTTTTCATTCTAGGTTGTAAGCCTATCCCAGTATCTTTATTCATGGATTCATTGTTCTTCTAAAAATTCTTCAGGGGCTTCCTCCCAAAAACAATCAGGGGGCTCAAAGTCAAATCCACTATAGAGGATGAATCATACGTTAAGTTTACTTGAAAAAGGTCGAATTTACCATATGGTTAAATTTTATTACGGTAAATCTTTAGAAGAAAAGGACTTGAGCGAGAGGAAGAGAGAAAGAGGTTTATTTTGGGAGAAGAAATATAAGCACAGGTACCACCAAGCGTTTGAGGGATGCCGAAAAGTTTCGTTTATTTTTCTCCTTTTGTCTTGTCCGGACGTATTACGGATAATATATATGGAAGGCCTTATTAATCATTTATGTGCGGGGCCAGGAACTAAAGGAAATAAAAGCCATTGGGCCACTTGCTCTTACTGGGCCCACGTTGTTTATAATTTAGAAGTGCTCATAGTCCTTTCCCCTGTTTCCCAATACTAAAGAAGAACACAAGGCAAACCCCACTCGCACCAACCCAAAAAAAAATGAATTTGGTTCGAAGAATTCCCCTGCGATCCTTGTGCTCATCATCGACCTCTCGATCTTCCCCGATCAATTCCAAACTTTTCGTCGCAGGTTCCGATTCCTTCTTCAAATTTTTGATGTTTCTCTTTGTTGTTTTCTATTTTGACAATGCTCATGTAATGATGATGTGATCTTCTTGCTCTAGGGCTTTCTTGGTCTATGGATGAGAAATCTCTCAAGGACGCTTTCTCTTCTTTTGGTGATGTCACCGAAGGTAGTCAAATCAATCAAGTTCAGCATTTCTGAATCCTTTTTTTTTATTTATTTGTTGTTGTTGTTGATGCGAATGTTGAGTGAGAGGAAAATTGGGACTGGGGTCGACCGCGGAAATCTCGTTTGGCGATGTGGCGACCGTAGCACCATAAAACTCTAAAAAAAGTTTCAATCTTTAAACAAAATCAGTTTATGACTGGGAAAGTTGATCCTTCAATTCAACTGCATAATTGTTGATCCTTCATATTCAACTTCACGAAATTAGTGCTTCCGAGCTTTTTTGGTCTTACAATTGAGTTTGATAGGGAGCATGCATTCATGTAGGATGTAGATATGAGGAAGCGTGTGTGTATATTTAGTTGGAGATTTTCCCGTATTAAAAGTTCGCATTTTTTGATTATTGGATGTCGTTTCTTGGCATCATTGATAAGGGTAAGGTGATATTTTCTTATTCTTATCATGCCGTTTCCTTCTCAGCTTGGTTGAAGTATGGGATGATATCGAGCTTAAAATCTGTAGGACTTGATATGATTGATTAATGTCCTTTTTTAAGTGTAAGTATGTCTTAGAGATAAAGACAGATGCCGCTTGTAGGAGACGATCACTTGATGGAAAGTGCATTTTTGAAGCATTAGAAATGCATCAATGATATCAATGCTTATCTTATTGGAATAGCAGGATGCGATGTTGTAGATTTTTGTTAATATCGGCTGATGCTAGTGTGCAATAGTCCCTACACACCGATCAGTGTTACCCAATCTTTAATTTATTTATCTTAATTAATTTGGTTTTTGACATCACTTAGTGATGACAGTGCACAAGCTCAATATGAATCTTACCGCAGTGTTCTTCAAAACATTGTTACAGCAACTGGGTTATCCTTACTTGTATGGCATATGGAGTATTTTCTAAAGATTATTTAGCAATTTAAAAGTGAGAACCAGAGCATCTCCGTAAGATTATACGAAGAAATCAAAGAAAGGTTGCTATTTTCAAGCATTGTTTAATGAAAATTACATGGGAAGGCTTTATGTAGATCAATTGATTAAAATGGGTTGATCCATGGTAGGAAATTGACATTGTTGGGAAAGTAGGCTTAGTGAATTTGAATATGCGTCAAACAAAGTAAACATGGACTATATATATCATGATATTGAGGTTTGGAAATCGTCAGGAGATAATAGATTAATATATCAAATCACAATATTCGACATTTATCAGAACTAATGTATGAGAAGCTGGAGGACCCACTTGAGAGCATGGCCTCATCCTGTATTGAAAAATAAACGTCCTATATATGTATATATATTGATGTGTATATATATCACTATATAGATATAAATAAAAACATGAAGATGAGGGTGACATAGCGGTCTTTGGTCTTTGAGAGGGGTGGATTCAACTCCCACTGGAGACATATTTTTTTTGGAATTAAATTATTCTCACACTATTCAAAACCCCATCACAATATGGTTTCCTTTTGCCCTACGCTCCTTGTTCTATTTTTACAAATTTGTCGTGCCCTCTCTCTCCATACATATAGTCAAAATATGTTTTGAAGCCTCCTTATGTGTCACATGGAAACACCATATGCGTGGTATCAATCAAGAAATTCGGCTCAGGGGCTACCGCCCCCTAACCTCCACGTTCGGGCACGGAGGTTTTACAACGATAGCAATTTTGGCCCCACATATGATAAAATCCTGGATCCCGCCACTGATGAGAAGTACTTTGGTACATATATTATTTGAAAATCAAAGGAGATAAAAAGAAAAATAGCAAATACAATGGGACTGCATGTGGAGGGGTTGAGTAAGTCTAAGGACGAAATTGATAAGTCTATGACACTTGTTAAGATTGATATGTTAAAAATTTCGATAGAAGTAAAGAGATCTTATATATGGTTTTTATTATTCAGAAATATAGCTTATGATAACATGGAAATAAAGATTATGCATTATGTAATGGGCAGAAAATAATAATCAAGAGCTTTGTTGATGTAATGACATGCATAATGGTGATGGATTACTAACTCACCCAAATAACAATTGTAAAAGGAAGTGATTGATTTTTTTATCACTACAGACTCGTGTCAAGGGCAAGTTCTAAGTCTTACTATGGATGAATTTTATATATTTAAAATAAGGTTGCATGGTATGTAGATGATAATGCATCAGTTGATGAGAGAATGAATCAAATTGAGAGTAGTAATAGAAATATTTTCTGACCTAGGCCGCACATGAACTTGAAGGGAAAACGATTTAAAACAAACTTACAGATGATAATGCTTCATTGACGTGGATGTAGTGAAAAAGTTGTGTAGATCGCTTACTTAAGAGGGGAATCGGTCTTCAACAAAGATAAATGGATATTAAGAATTCTTGTAGCTAACACCCCCCCCCCCCCCCCCCCCCAAAAAAAAATGTTCTATTAAGTTGCAATCTACTTTAATGGTCATATGTGACTAATCCAAGTTGATTTAATTCTATGTGATGATAAGAGAACGGAAACATTAATGGAAGTTGTAAGAAAGGTTTTTGATGAAAATACCAGACGCATAGGCTACATTATGTATTTGTATTGGTTTTCTGATTGGGATGCCTCTTGTTTCCATTACCATGATTCATTCCAAATTTAATGCATTCGGGGCAAATCCGTGGGACCCTTAGATGCCTGATATGTGTGTGGGTTAGGCTTACTGGCCTGTCCCCCCAAAAAATGCTGGCTACTTGCCCATGACGTAGTTAAGTATGGTGCTGGTGCTACGAGCGCGACATCTACTCTTTTAAAATGGTCTTAGTCTTGCTTTTTATTTTGACCGTTTTACATACCGCATATTGAGAAAATCATGATTAAAGTTCCTTTTCATTTATATTTGTCACTCTCAGTGAGGATCATGTATGATAAGAACTCTGGGAGATCAAGAGGATTCGGGTTCGTTAACTTTGCTACAGACCAACAAGCTAAATCTGCGAAATATGCCATGGATGGAAAAGTAAGTAACAGTTATGGTCTGCGTTTACTTGGATAAATTGGATATTTTATTTCTAAGTAATGCATGAAAAATATGCAGGCATTATTGGGTCGACCGCTAAGGATAAGCTATGCTCTTGAAAAGGTTAGAGGCGGACCCATGGTTGTTCCTCGTCTTTCGAGTTTGGGCGAGTCCAACGATTGATGCTCGATGTCATTTTGCCAAAGACCCTCTCCGGTTGGAATCAAAATGGATTCAACTCACAATATATCGAGAATTATGATGGTTCTTGTTCATTGGGTACTAGAGAAAGAGAGCAGGTCCTTTTATATATACTCTAATTTATATGGGCATTCTCAGTTTAAAGCAAAATAACATGCTTGTTATTCTCATGTTATAACATGTGTGTTTTGGCACCTGTGATGCATATGTGCAAACACGATGTCGTAAGCGATTTTTTCCCTCTTTTTTTTTGTATCATCCAGATAAAATTTAATTTATCTTTTCATCATTTAACCATCAGATATTTGCATAATTTAATGATGAAGCGCCATTTTTTTCGCCTGATGATTTCGTTGGGAGTAAAAGTACAGATATATGGAATAAGTTTCACCAACCAATTAAATATCTGTAAATTGCCGGCACAAAAACTTACTCATTATTCCAGGCATTAGGATTTACGTTAATTGAGCAAACATAGAACTAAAAATGAAAAGGGTTCCACGCATTTTCAGGCTGATTAAGACTTATATTGGAAATATGAAAAAAGAATTACAATATATTAGTCTGCAGATACATGCTCTCTGATACTTAAAAACATCAAACAAAAACAACCTGAGAATGGACATCAGAAGAGTGTAACTAGAAATCCATCAGATGCAGGCATCATATTAAACAAACAACAAGAATTTTACCAACAAAACCAAATGCTGCTCGTTATTTGAAACAAAAAGAAGATTTGTGTAGTGAAACTCCCTCAATTTTTTTGAGACCCAACAGCCTTCCAAAGCCTTGCCCACTCCTCCATTGCATCCGCAGCTCCCCCAAACACTGCATCCACCTCCCCGAGCCGCTCCCTCACCATCCTTGCGATCTCCATCACACATTCCCCGGCCGTTGTGACCTCCCTCGGCAATCTCACCGATTGAAAAAATGGCACAACCTCCTCCATTAGCTTCACGCCTGCCCATTCCTTCTTCAAGCTCTCCATTGCGCTCTCGTCTTCTTCTCTATTAACATAAGGCAGCCCGCTCTTCACCCCGAAACTTAAATGATCACACACAACCTTCACGCACATCCCACACCAAATGTCCTCCATCGTCTCCCACCTCTTGTTGCCTTCCCCAGCCAGTCTCAAACCTGGCACCACCGCAGGCCCCACCATTTCCCGATCGAACCCTAAATTTATTCCGCTCATGGGCATCAGGGTCTTGAATGGCACGGTGAGCACCGCGTCGACGTAGCGAGCATTGCGCTCACTCGGCTTCACAATTTGTGTTGGGGCATCATAGTCTGCTAAGTTGAGCCAGAGGCCGCAAGACAGGGCGCAGTCAACACCATTACGGAGGCTAAACGGATACCCGCGAACGAAATCGGAACCTTTGCAATAGGGGTCGTAGAGGGTATTGAAGAAAAAGGGGGTGGCAGGGGTTTTGAGGTTGATGAGGTGTTGTGATACGGCGTTGATGGTGGTATTATCGTTTGGGCTTTGGGCGGGGACACAGTTGTCATCGATGGATATGACGTATTTTTTTGTGGAGATGAGATAGCCGAGGTATCGACATGAATGGCCGGAGAAATTGATGGAGGTGGGGCCGGCAATTTTTTCAATGTCAGATTTCGTGTAGATATGGTGGTTGAAGCCTTGGGGGATTGTGAGATCGGCTTGCATGTCAGGGTTTTTGATGATTATGAGGTGAAATGGGGAGAAGAATGGTCTCCATGCTTCCATGAAAGGAGTGAGATCGGATTTTAGAGCAGCGATAACTATGTCTACCTCATTTTCGTCGATCTGAACTGGCATTTTGGTTTATAGGAATCTAAATGCAGATCAATTTGGAAATGTGCTCACTCCAGATGCCGAGGCTCTAGAATTATCCAAGCACCCTGCAAATGCAAACATGAGTTGAAGTTATAAATGGTTGCAAACTAGACAGTTTTCTTTCCATGTAAAGTGCATGTGGGATTTGTTAGAGTTTCAAGGGAGGCAAAAGAAGCATGCACAAACTAATTAGCATAATGCAAGATGATGCATATAAGGAAAGAATTAAGTAAGACACAGTCATTGACGAAAGCAACAAAATCGACGGTGGTCGCTAACCGCTGCTACTATTCCTCGCATCCAATTGATATAAGAAGCGAAAATATTGCTTAGAATTGGAATTTTGTTCGAATTTAATTGGAATTTATATTGTCACTTGTAGTATACTTGTATACACCTTACAAGCCGGAAAGGTGTGTAATTAAGCAAAAAAAATAAGTGCAGTGCTCAGGCAAATTACCAACCTCTATTGTGATTAGGGATGATGTGGCTAGCTTAGGGTCGTTCCCTCTCTCATGATGTCATTGATTCAATCAAAGTTCAAGTCATACCCTTTAGTTCCATTCACCATGACGTCCGCCATTCAAACCATCTATCTAATGTGAACGAATCCTTCATACGATATAGTGAGCATTCCCCTCAACATCACTATCAAACTGCCAAGTAACACGAACAAACCTATAGATACATATTAACCGTCAATGTCAACCATGTATCCGCCTCTTCTCATGGTTTTCCTGTCCCATTCCATATGTTCCATTCTAACCATACTGATTGTGAATTTGTAAATCGATCATTTTCGAGAGTGTTTATTAATTAGTAATCTTTGAAATGGTGATAGGAATTGCAATCAGTGTGTGAAAGGGAGGTAAAGAATGCTTTAGAAGGGGGTGTAGTTGCTAAGGACTGGTATTAAATTTGCAAACGGATCTTTAAGTTTTACAACTAGACTCCTGCTTTCCGTTTCTCAGCAATGTATTGCTGTCGGCTAAACATGTGTCTTGCTAGTTTCGATCATTGGACGCCACCAAATGCTCAAATAGGAAGATGACTATACTTGGATAGCCCCGGAACATAACATAGGAAGATGACTGTATTCGGATAATCCTGGACTATATTCCGGTAATCATATAAAACTGAGCACATTGGATCCCATTTAACTAGATGCTTTCTTTGGCACAAACACAAACAGCTTATAAAAAGAGATCAATTATGATAACATTCCACATAATAAATAAATAAAAAAACACAAATTATTGGGTGAATAAATGGAGCAAGCTTAAACATAATAAAATAAACGCGTCAAGTACCTTCAAAGCAGAGCATCAAACACAAGGGGAACACAAAACTCCCATTAAGGTGACAAAAACGTTAAAATCCTTACATGCATTGCAATCGAAAGATGTAAGCTCTTTTAAAACAATAAAATTGGCAAAAAATTCCTAGATCCCTTATATAGCTACCCAATATCTAACTCCAGTTTTAAAGCAAAACCTAAACTCAATTAGATCCCATCACCACAGAAACAATCAGCGTTTTTTTCTAATATTGACATCAATCATTGGAATTAAGCAAGGGTTGTGAATTATGATGTGATGGGTAATTACAGAAGCGAGAGAAATGAGACAGTAAATAACAGATTGGCATAAATACTTACCCAGTTCTGAGATATTTGCAGCAAGTAAACAAGCAATAAACGGAATAAAATGGAAGAATTTAAAAGGGGGGGAGAGAGAGAGAGAGAGAGAGATGATACCAAGAAAGGTTCAAAGAAAGGGGGAATCGGGGACGGCAGAGAGATCGGAGAGATGTTGAAAGGGGCGAAGACAATGGCGATAGAAACTCTGACTATTTTTTTTTATATTTCGCTAAACTACCTTGTACTTCTTTTCTTACAGTAAACTCCCTTAAACTTTGGGAATTTTTAACTTACATAACCTTACATCATTATCATTTTAAGGGGGGTTTTCTTTAATAATAATAATATTAGTATTATTATTTTTTTGGATGCCGGGGGCTCTATCCAACATGTACATAAGCGTCTTGATTACGATAGAAATCCTGTGGAGTAGAATCTCGGTAGATCTCCCTCGTATATCACTTCATAATTTTTCATGTATTGATGGCCATGGACCATCCAGAAGTCTTCTTTTAACTATGCAAAACAAGGAATTTAAAAATATTTTATTATAATTGCTCTCTAGATTGATGATAGGTGTAGCTGTGAACGAGTGATTCCTTTTCCAATAGTCAAAAAATTAACAATTTATAACTTCCTCTGTTAAAATAAATTGAGAGAAACATGACACCTAAAAGCCTTGGTTTTAAAGGATTGCATATTTAGGAAAATTAAGGTAACCATGATTCGTTTAGTTATCAAGGAAATGAAATTATAACGATTGGCTTTATCAAAGGGAGAGGAAAATTATGTTGTGGATGCCCATCTTGTCGTAGCCTCTTACGTTCGAGCAACCTCCCACTTGCTCCTTTTTAACAATACCAGCATAGACCCCTACACACGCGCATGGAAAGAGTTGTGGTTTTGAAAAGATAGTCGTGTATTGGTAATTATACAGCCTACAACATGGCCAACATTATAGGATTGAACCTACAAAAACCATATGCAAACAAATTAGAAGTAAATTCGTATAAAACCAATCAACTATTTGATCCTGGTGGACCATTTACATAGTTATACAACTTGAATTGTTAGCTTTTAAAAAGAATCTCTTCATGTTTTGATTATTTTACAAAAATATATTTCAATATATGATATACGATCTAACCATGTCAGAAATGTCAAAGTGCTACACAATGGAGTTACTCAAGCATCGGGAAAAATATTGGAATCAATTGACATCAAATAGAGTATCAAATTGATTCAATCGCACTCAATATAGATTTCAACGGAATATACGAAAAAATCGACATCAAGGATCATTCAAGCCATTCAAGATGTCCAAGACTTTTTCATTTTATCTTTTGAGTCGAGAGTCAAGTCGATCTCAAAAAGGTTAAAAATCAAAATTTCCATCTAATCCTAAAACAAATTCACCAAATCAATATCTAAAAAACCTGTGTCTGAATATCAGACATATAGACGTCTATTATGCAAGTTTTCAAATTTTAAATTTGGTGGGAATTTCGGTTTTGGAATGGTTTTACAACGGTTAAAACTGTCTTATAATTTATGGGGGTTTACTTTAACTGCTCAAACTGTCTCAAAACATTTTCTATAAATAGAACAAATTTTTATTTGATTTTACATGTTTTTTCTTGCTTTAAACCTTTGATATTCTGATTCTTTAGAATTCGTGAAAATACTCTCTCTTAATACACTCAAGTATTTGCTAATTTTTGAGAGCAACAATCTTTCTAAGCCTTTAAACTTTTCTATTTCTTTAGAAAAGAAAGATTGTTAATTTGTCGAAGAAGGCACCCATTTTAAACTTTTGTTAATCTTTTGAAAAACTCTTCGATTTTGAGTTTAAACGTTTTTAGCTCTCTAAAGTGCAATCCATCATCTCTATGAATCTAAGTTTTGATTTTTTTTTTTGAGATCGTTAAGATTGTCAAAATTGATATATATTGAAATTGTAATAATCTTGAAATTGTAATAATCTAGTGGAGAGAGATTTAAGTTCTTCACAATTGTAAAGGTTTGGACTTGATCCTCGGAAAAAGTCTAGGTGTTCATCGCCTGCAAGTGTAAATGTTTGGATCTGAGCATGGGTAAAAGATATTGGTTTTTCCATCCACAAGGAGTCACTGGATAGTGTGTTGAATTTAAAGCAGGAGTTCTCAGGCGGGGATTAGCCACTAGGTTGGTGAACCTCAATAACAATTCTCCGTGTCAATTTACTTTACTGTACTTTTGTGACTGTTTCTGTGATTGTGATAGTTTAATATTTTTACATTCCGCTGTATAAGTTCTATATTCGCAAAATTACTCTGAATTTACCATAAAGTCTTATTCACCTCCCTTTAAGACTGTTTTTAATTGGTATCGGAGCAAAATTACTCGTTTGTAAGATTAAAGTTTGTGATCTTATTGAAAACCAAATGGAAGGACAAGCCATTAATCGTCCTCCTCTTTTCAATGGTACAAATTATCAATATTAGAAAACCAAGATTAGAATTTTCCTTCAATATATAGATTTAGATGACTTAGAAATCATAGAAAAGCCATTCGTTCCTCTTACTACAAATCCTTTATCCGATGCAGATAAAAGACTTTTGACATTAAATATCAAAGCAATAGATGCACTTCATTGCCCTTTGAACTCAGAAGAATTCAATAGAATCTCGATGTGTCAAACGGCTAATTAGATTTAGATCACTCTCCAGACTGCCCATGAAGGGACCGGTCAGGTAAAAGAGAGTAAAGTAAACCGTCTCATGCATGAATATGAGATGTTCTCTATGAGAGATGATGAATCCATCGACTCCATGTATTCTAGGTTTAACAATGTTATTATCGATCTTTTCAATTTTGGAAAGAAATTCGATGATAAAAAAATGGTATAAGTTGCCGAGATCTCTCACGATATCTTGGCAATCTAAGATCACTGCCATCGAAGAGGCCAATGGCATGTCCACCCTAAAAGTAGATACCCTCATAGGGAAATTGAAAACCTATGAGATGCAATTAGAAGACCTTAAGCAAAAACAAGAAAATGACACTTAAAAGAAAACCATCGCACTAAAGGCTGTCACAAAGCCAAAGTAAAGAAATCATCAAGCGATGATGAAAGCGAAGATGAAGAAATGACCCATATTGCAAGATACTTCAAAAAGTATCTGAAATCCAGAAGATTTTCTCAAAAGAAAGGTACGTATAAGTCAAATAAGAATTTTGATTCTAATAAAACTTTGCATTGTTTTGAGTGTAATAAGGAAGGCATTTGAAGTCAGAGTGTCCAACTCTTAAAAGACAAATGGAAGTCAAAGAAGGAATCACAGAAACATTCATTTCAAGCAATTTGGGATGATACGGATTCCAGCGACTCAGAAACCGAAGAAGTCGTAAATATGCGCTTTATGGCATTAGACGATGAGGTAACCAATGATGAATTTAATATTGAATTTCTTAATAAATCAGATTTAATTAGTCTTTGTCATTTTCTTAGATAATTACGATAAGGTTAAGTCTCAAAATAAAATTTTAAAAACTAAATTAGTTGCTAAGAATAATTCAGAAATAGTAATTAAAAATGAATTAAAAGAAGTTAAATTAGACAATGAAAACTTAAATAAAAAATTTAATTCTTTAACCTTAATTAAAGAAAATATAGCTGAAACAAATAAATTTGAGATCTTTGATCTTAAACGAAAATTAGAAATAAAAGATGAAATAATTTTAAATTTTACTAAAAATAAAGATAATTTAGATATCTTATTAGGACAATCTATTAAACACCGTGATAAAATAAGAATAGGTTTTGATAAATATATAGGGTTGGTTCCAAAACAAAATCCTATATACCTAAATATTATTATTACAAATATGGTAATAAATATGATAATTCCACGTGTGGCTATTGTTACACGTTAGGCCACATATCATAATATTGCGATATTAAAAATAATTCCACTTATAAATATAATTTTACTCCTAATCAACCAAAACTGGTTTGGATCCTAAAATTAACACTTTCTTCTTCATGTATTACAGGGCCTCCAAAACGTAATAGTCGTTGGATACTTAATAGCGGATGCTCGAGGCATATGACCTGAAACGTTCAAAGTTTCGAAACACTATCAAGAGAAGAAAGTGGCAACGTAGGTTTTAGAGACAACAATAAGGGCAAGATCATTGGTAAATGTGATATTTGCTTTAACAATATTTCAAATAAAACTATAATAAAAGACGTTTTATATATCGAGAATTTAAAATATAAGCTTTTTAGTGTCGGTCAATTTTGTGACAAAGATTATAACGTAGTTTTCGAAAAAGACATATGTAATATCTTATATGACAACAAAGTAGTCTTAACAGGAAAAAGATATCATAACACACACACACACACACACACTTAAGATTTTAAAGTTTGATTCTAAATGTAATGAAGGTATTTTTGTTGGTTATTCCATGACCAGTAAAGCCTATCGTGTTTATAATAAACGGACACTAACTATTCAAGAAAATATGCATGTCCAGTTTGATGAAACAAATTCATCAAATCTTGATGATGATGATTCGGTCCTAATCAAAGACTCGAATGACTCATCATCGGAATTAGAAGCTGAAACCAATCTACCGGATATACAGCAATAACAAGTAATTAACACTTCTCTTTCAAAATATTGGTAATTCAATAAAGACCATCCTAAAGACTTAATTACAGAAGATATAGACAAAAGAATGGTCACAAGATCATTAAGATTTAACTTGTGCATCAACTCTGCATTTATATCGGTTATAGAACCTATGAAATATAAAGAAGCTGAGAATGATGAGTATTGGATAGATACAATATAAGAAGAGTTAAATCAATTTGAAAGAAATAAAGTTTGGAAACTAGTTCCAAAACCCAATAATAGACCAATAGTTGGAACTAAATGGGTTTTTAGAAACAAGTTGGATGAAGCAGGAAACATCATAAGGAATAAAGCAGGAAACATTGCTCAAGCTTATAATCAAGTCGAATAAATTGATTATGACGAAACTTACGCTATTTTTGCACGTCATGAGGCTATCAAAATACTATTAGCCTTCGCTTGCTTCAAAAACTTTAAAGTATTTCAAATGGACGTAAAGAGTGCTTTCTTGAACAACATTATAGAAGAAGAAGTTTATGTAGCACAACCACCAGGATTTGAAGATCATAAGTATCCTGAATATGTATACATGTTGGAAAAAGGCATTGCACGGTCTTAAACAAGCCCTTAGGGTTTGGTATGAAAAACTAGTACATTTCTACTCGAGATAGGGTATACGTAAAGGAAGGTAGATAAAAATCGTTCACCAAATCTTATAGAAAGGATATCGTAGTGGTTCAAATATATATTGACGATATTATATTTGGTGCTACTAAAGAGCAGTTTTGCAAAGAATTCTCCAAGTCTATGCAGGATGAATTTGAGATAAGTATGATGGAGAACTGAACTTCTTACTCGGACTTCAAATCAAACAAGGTTCAGAAGGACTATTTATAAATCAATCTAAGTATACAAAGGAACTTATTACGAAGTTTGGCTTAGAGGATACAAAGATTTGTAAGATACCCATGACAACATCAATTAAACTTACTAAAGACAAAACCGAAAAAGAGTTAGACATACGACTCTACCGAGATATGATTGGAAGTTTATTATATTTAACTGCCAGTATACCCAATATAATGTATAGCGTTTGTTTTTGTGCACGATTCCAAGATAGTCTTAAGGAGTCACACTTAGTAGCTGTCAAGAGAATCTTTTGATATCTCAAAAGCACTATCAATTTAGGATTATGGTATCCAAAGAATAGCGTGTTTAATTTAACAAGTTATTTAAATGCTGACTATGCTGGAAGTCAAACTAATCATAAAAATACTGGCGGCACATGTCATTTTTAGGAAATTGTCTCATATCTTGGCAATCTAAGAAACAACTATCGGTAGCACTATCCACTGCTGAAGCTGAGTACATTGTCGCGGGTGCATATTGTGCATAAAGTATTAGAAGACTATAAGAAATTAGTCTTTAAAGTACCAATACTCTGTGACAACACAAGCACAGTTCAAATGACCAAAAACGCTAACCAACATAGTCGAAGTAAACATATCGATGTTCAATATCATTTTTTACGTGATCACTATCAAAAGGGTGATATTATTTTTGAATATATACCGACCGATTCACAATTGGCCGATATATTCACAAAACCCTTAGATAGAACTCGTTTTGCAAAATTTAGAGGTGAAATAAATATGTTAGAATTTTTTTAATTCACATTTTGATTTTTTTTTCAATATAGACGTATCAGACAAGTCATAGATGTCTATCAGACAAATCATAGACGTCTATTTCTTTTCAAACTGCACTGCAGTTTTCTGATTTTTAAATTTTCTTGTGAATTTGAATTAACGGTTTTACATAACCATTTTTGTTCTCCCTCTCTGGTTTATCACTATAAATAGTGAGAAAATAACAGAGAATTTACTCCACCGTATTGAATTCTTTTTTTTTCCTCTCACAAACATTTTTTTATTATTATCGCAACAATGGCAAAGAGGACCATTTCCATAAGAAATACCCCTATTTTCGAAGAAGGACGGAGTTCTCGAAAGAAAATAAAGGTGTGGGGGTTAAAATTTACACCCCATTGACTAAAATTCAAAGTCAAACCGCGAACAAGTAGGCTCAACCCAAAGCAAACAGACCCTACTGTCGAATCCAAGCCAGGCCCACGCCTGAACATAAACCGAGCCCATGCCCGAATCCAAGTCCAAGCAGGTAGGCTCAAGCCAGACCGGCCCCCATGTCAAATGAATAATTATCAAGTAATAAATAGGTTTAATATAATTTTCAAGAATAAATGTAAAATAAACGGGTAAAAAGCCAAATTTTGTAAAGCTTATGGCTCATGTGCAAAAAGAAATAAGCACATGGGTATGAGATAGGTAAAATACCAATTTTGTACAAGCCATGGAACAAAATGAAAAGATGTAAGCCTATAAAAGGGCCCCCCATGATGATTTGAAAGAAGAGAATTAATCTTGATTCTCCAAAAATAAAATCTTGAGTTTTGAGCAGCTTTTTAGTGCGCAAGTCTCTCCTTCACTTTTTCTTTCTTTTTTTTAATTGTGCACGTCATGAGGCTTCGGAAAAGGGAAAAAGAGTGCATTTTGATCTTCAAAAGTCAAAATCTTAATGTTTTTGGACTGTTACTTCATTGGGTTTCGACCCTACTTACACCGTGCTGGTGCGCACCATGCTAGGTGCCTATTTGGCTAAGTGCGCACTCCGTTGGGCGTACATCGAGCCAAGTGCGCATCGGCTCAAGTGCGCACCTTACTAGGTGCACACTTTACTGTTTCTTTTGGCCCATTCGGGTCCTTTTGGCCCCTTCACTCCCCCACACTTTGCTAAGTGCGCACCTTGCTAGGTGCGCATTTCGGCAGGTGCACACTTATCATGTGCGCCCCTTACCAAGTGCGCACCTTGCTAGATGAGTGTTTCGGCAGGTGCGCACTTTTCATGTGTGCACCTTTACCAAGCACGCACCTTACTAGGTGAGCGTTTTGGCAGGTGTGCACTTGTCACGCGCTCATTTTGCTAAGTGCACACTTGACGTATATGCACTCATCACCTCCCCCGTTAGAAAAAATTTCTAACGGGACGCTACCTTGCATCCCGCAAGGGGGCTGCTAGACCTCTTGACACCTAGCCCGCTATCAGGATAGCGGGACCCCGTAAACTCTGCGAGGCCTCCGATACGTCCAAAACTCAACATACGCACGCCTCACATTGAGTTCGCAAGACTAATTTGACCCGTCAATCGGAAGTTCCCTCGCTTCAAAGGCGATGGGTAATTAACGGCAGCTTAGTCCGCGGCTGCCGGAGATTCCGGAGATTTGGATCCTCACAATCAATAAACCCCAGTTTACCCTAGACAGGGGGAATCTGTATATGCCCGATAAGCGCATGTATTCCTATTTTAATAGGGTAACGAAAAACACTCTACAAAAGGATGATCCCATTTCACAGATTCGACATATCCCTAACCCGAATCAAATTCTTCCATTTTCTTTGCCGAAGTCTTCTTCTCCACCGACGTCGAAAGAGGATTCAAGCGAAGAACACTCGTTCCATCCTACCATAAACGATGAAAATGTGCCTCCCGTCGATCGTTCTCAATAAGGTTCATCGGCGCCACCAAATTCAACGACACAGAATTCTAACGCGCAACGTGATTACCACACTCCTACGGGATTCGAGACCGGTGAAAATGATCCGTATTACGTTCATCCGAGTCCGTATGAGTGAATGGTTTTTAAATTCTTTTTCATGTATGTCGTTATTTAAGCTTAATGAATATTTGTTTGTTTGTGTTAAATATATTCAATTTTACAAATTATAATATACACACACACACACACACACACACACACACACACACACACACACATATATATATATATATATATATATATATAATCCTTAATATATATGTTTAAAGCCATAAACCATAAAAACACATAACTAAAACCTATTCTAAATACCAAATAAAAATTCTCCGTTTTCTGCCATTTATGTGCAGTAGACGTTTTAATAGATGTTTATCAAGGCATCTATTAACAAAAAGAGACGTTTATTTTTGGAAATAGACGTCTGTCGCAGACGATTTTTAAAAAAAAAATCTAAATTGAAAAATCATATCCCTTGGATGCACCCATTGAATCTTAGACATCTATTCACTCTATATAAATATCTTTTCACTCTCTTAACCCTATCCAACAAGTAAGAAACCCTGTATTTTCATCTTTCTCTCCAAAATTTTCACCCCTTTTTTCTCTTTTTACCCTAATTTTCATCATTTTTTTTTCAAAAAATGGTGGGACCCACTGTAGAGTGTTTTTTGTCACCCTGTTGAGATAGAAATATACGTGCTTATCAGACGTATACATATTCTTCTTACCTAGAGTAGGCCTGGGTTTATTGATTATGGGGATCCGAATTTTCGGCAGCCGTGGAGTAAGCTGCCATTAATTACTCCTCGTCTTTGGAGCGAGAGAACCTCCGATTAACGGGTAAAACTGGTCATGCGAACTCAATGCGCTGGTGTGTATGCATTATGTCTTGAAGATGTTTTGGACGTAACGGGGGCCTCACAGAGTTTAAGAGGGTCCCACTACCCGGATAGAGGGCTGGGGTCAAGGGGGTAAGCAGCTCCTTTGCTGGGTGCGGGGCAGCGCCCCGTTAGAATTTTTTTTCTAATGGGAAAGTATTACAAGTGTGAAACGTGTGGGAAAAAGAGGGGCAAAAAGCATCCTAAGGACGCGTGCCTGGCGCGTGGGCGATAGGCGTTAGCGGATCACGTGCCCGGCGCATAGGCGCCAGCGGTTCACGTGCGTAGCGCGTGGACGCCGACGCCGGTAGGTCATGCGTCCGGCACGTGGGCGCTAGCGGGTCATGTGCTAGGCATGCGACCGCTGGGCGCCAGCAAAAATGGGGCTTAGCCTCTGGACTGGGAGTTGAACTCTCGAAAGATTTTGGAGTTAAACTCCTAGAAAAATAAGGATTTTTATTTGGAGTTAAACTCCTAAAACATCAGAATCTGGGATTAAACTCTTCTGAGAAATTGGATCTTGAAGTTGAGGTCCCCAAAGATTGATTTGGAGTTAAACTCCCAAACGATTTAGATCTTGGATGGTGAAAAGAGCTTATTTTTCTTCCTCTTCAAGCTTTAGACTTTCCTATAATGGGTTCTTTTGAGATGGGTTTATTCTTCATTCTCTCTTTTTGTTGGATCTTGGAGAAAAGGAGCGGTGAAATTAAAAATGTTCTTTTTAGAGATTTGATGAGAGATCTGAGCTCCCTTCGAGGGTTTTATGGTGAAAAACTACTTCTTTTTGGGAAAAGAAAAGTTAAACTCTTGATTTAATTCAAAAAAGAGAAGAAAACTTAAAATCTTGAGGAAGGGGAAGGAGACACAAAACCCTAGAAATTATGATGGGAATCAATTCTTCTTTCATTTCATCTTGATATTGCCTTATATAGGGTTACAAGTTTACACATAGCCTCTTGGGCTTTACAAAATGGTATTTTGCCCATCTGTTTTGCATTTATGCATGAAAATTATATCAAACATATTTATTACTTGATAATTATTCCTTTGGCATAGGAAGGGCTGGCCTCTTCATGCTCGGGCTCGACTTGGGCATGAGCCCACTTGCTTGGATTTGGATTCGAGTTTGGGCACACTTGACTTGGATTCGGGCTTGGTCCCGGGCCCACTTTTCGGGTCTTGATTTTGACTTATTGACTTGTTGATCTCACCCGTAGGGTGTGATTTTTGACCCCAACAAGTGTCCCCCATCAATGAATGCAACTACGTATATGGGCTTTGTGTACGGGATTGATGGATCTTTTTTCGTAAAGAGCTTATAACGACTCTGAAATTTCTGTATAAATGTAACTTGTTCAATATATAGAAAAGGTATTTCAATATGATTAGGAGTTATAAGTTAATTTTGTTTAATAAAACTAAGAAGTATCTTGTAGCTAACTGGTTACGACTCTCCATGTCACGCCCCGTTTCCCAGTATACGGAGAAGTAGACGTGACGGGCCGTGACGATTTACTCAGAAGTAAACACGTTAAGCGTAAATAAGCAATATAAATGAATACACAAGAATAACAAGAGATGCAATAATAAACAACAATTTTTATTAACATTCTTTCTTTATATTACAACTGATTTAAAAAGGAAATGTACAATGATAAAAGCAATGCCTAAATAGTGGCATACGAATGAAAAGGAAACAAGTACGAGTAAAAACTAAAAGTCTGGCTCCTCTGTGAACTGATCCAAGTCCTCCTGGCTGGGCTCGGTCTCCTGAGAGCCGGGTCCTTCTGATGAGCATTCCAAAGAAAGAAAGAAACATGAATGTCATCAGCGAACTAGCGCTCGGTAAGTCCCAATGACAAGGATGGAATAGAACAAGTAAAGAGGAGAGAGCTGGTAATATAAACAGGTATATATTTGTTATACTAATGTATTTGTTTATAGCTTGGTACATAATGTATCAGTGTATACGAGAGGGGTACAACTTGCTCCGTGGACTATGGTAATCGGAAGTACAAGGACCTGTCAAAACCCACGGAACAACGAAACAGATGTTCGGTAGTTTTCTTTTAGTGATCATCTCGTTCCCTTCTAATACATTACGTACCAGTCTACCCCGTTAAACCCCGTAATGTATGTTATATAGATTGTAGTTACCAGACTTGCTGAGGCCATGGATATAAGTTGTTCATGTAAACGGTTTCAGGATGTATCAAGTAATCATGTAGTTAAGTCATAGCCATGGTTCGGTCAAGTCAAGTCATGTTTGGTATATTGGATTCATGTTTGGATTGGACTCAGATTGATTTGGACTCAGACTTGAGTCAGACACTTAGAACCGATTTGGATCCTGAAATAGGTTTAGGAGTTATCGGTAACTGCTGCACATGAACAGCAGGATTTTTGTCTTTTTTCAAGAAAATTACCATTGATAACTCCGATAAGTTTTTCTACCTTAAATAGGCAAGCACTCACTTTCTCCGGCTCCCTGAGGCTCAAGAGAATTGATCCCACTTAAATCTATATTTACTAAGGTCCTTAACGTAATTTATATAACTCGAGAGGGTTTTATGAAAAGTATTTTATATACTTTCAAAATAAATCTCGAGTATTTATTTATGTTCTTTAGGGTTTTTATGGATGTAAATTTTAAAGAGTGAGATATATTAGTGAATATTTACATAGCTTGAATAGTTCAAGGTATTTTAGTGTAAAACTTGTTTTGTATTGATACTTGATGGTATTTTAGTGAAACTTGTCATTCTTTTATTTTCTAGAAAACATGTAATTTTTATTATAACTTTAAAATATATGGTTTGTTAATATTTATATAATTATTAAAAATTAATTTTATTATTATATAGAAAATCTCGTTTTTCTTAAAAAATCGTATTAAAATTCTTTCGAGACCGAATGCTCCGTGAGGAGGTCTGCATCTCACTCTACTAGCCCGAAAATGTGTGATAATCCGCACCATCTAATAGCGGGTTCCCCAAAATCGGTTGTAGAGACATAATCGCAAAGAGTTTGAAATACAATTCTAAAGAAAACCGGTTTTTTATAGTTTATGGTAGTTTGATGAAAAGTTGTAACGTCACAAAATAGGTTTCCAAGAGCATCGTGTTATATCAATATGTGTGTATGCGAGGGCTAGGTCATAACCCCGTGAAGTTTTCTAGAGGTAATAGCAAACAAAATAAATAAATATGGTCGATACAAAGTTCATGGTATTTAAAGTTAAAACTTAATTTAAAGTTGTTTAGCATGATGATTTAGGGTGAAAGTTGTTCTAAACTTTAGTTTTATGATTAAAAAGCAATGTATAGAAATATGAATGAGCAATTCTTAAGAAAAATTATAGTTTCAAAGATTTTAGAATCAAATGTCGGTATAACTCCACTTACTGACATGTTTTATAAAAAGAGACTTTTTATATAGAAAGAGAAGAAGGGGGGTGTGACTTACTAGAGATTTGGGTTAAGAATAGAGAGAGGAAGAGGTTGAGGTTGTTGATTGATCGTTTTGCTGAAAAGTGTTTTGTAAATAACTGCAATAAAGATGGTGTCGCTAGTAGTTAGCCGCGAAGAGTACGGATTGTCCGCAGGGAGACGTGAACCCTTTTCTTGCTTTAGACGAGTTGATTAAAGAAGGGTGATTGGTTGTAGATCTATTTTAATACAGATGTAGAATTTATGAAGAAGAGGCTTGTAGGGTTCATAGGACTTAGTAGTAATAGATGAATAATTAAAAATGACACATTTTATCTTTTAATAGTTCAAAACTAGATCGATAGTGATGAATGTAGATTAGGATTCTTTGGAAGAAATTAGGGTTTCCCCACTCTTAAACCTTATCCTTGCATTGATCTCTATTCATGTTTGCCCATAACAAAACAAGTGTTAAACCAATCTCAAATCGTGGTCGTGACTAGCAATAAATTGGTAGCGCGCCCGATAAGGATGTTAACATTTATTTTGCTAAAATTTATAGACTTTAAAATGTATAAAATAAGTTGAATGATTTTATCATCCATTGATCTACCCTAACCTACGAACCCTAGCAAGTTAGGAATTACTCGCTCATGTTTAAATTAGAATAAAGGATGAAGAAGAGTAAAAACATGATTAAGATGCAGAAAGTAAGTGCGGAAATTAAATGCAAAAAGAATTATAAGAACACTATCTTTATTAATCAACTATTTCATACAACTTGTGAAAGTAGAGTATAAGAACCCTAGTTGCTCTAGATCTCTATCTTATTGGAAGTAGATGACTAGTTGATGATCACTCGGATGCGCGGATCGCTTTGGACCTCTTGATCTCTTCGGTGGTGATTTTTGATGTGAAACTCTCGGTCCTATATATAGTCACAGAAACTAAAAATCGTAAATACCATATGTGATTATATGCTGATACGATCTAATCCCCAAAATCTCTCATCCAACGGCTCCAAATATGCCGCGAATCCCCCGTAAATAGCCTATATTGGCCGCCCAACCGCCGCAGTCTAGTGGAATCATGCATTGGGATTTTTTCTGCTCTCTTCTTTTGACATGTGGAGGTCCTCATGATATCTATATTCTGAGAATGATGCTCTGAGTCTTTGTCGTTGCTAGATCTTACGATTTTCTTCAATATTCTGGCAGATTTGATTCATCTTGAATTAATTCGGATCTCTTGGATTCCATATCTGAGCTAATATCTGCATAATATCTCAAATCAAAGTGTTAGCATTATTTGGTATTTTTGAGATACTATCATAGCCATTTTATATGATATTATATGTTAAGAATATTGATTAGAAATATTTGATATGATATGAATATTTTAATTACTAATATTTTATATAAATATTATATGCATGTATTTTCCCTCATTATGTTAATTATAAAGTAGAAACATACGATAATAAACTTTTTACACATAAAGCCTCATATGTTCTATAATTACAATAAACACCTTTTAGAACTTAACAATAGTGGGGAAAATATTCATTCAAATTTGCAATATTTTAGACTAATCAAATACCCCCAAACTTAACTTTGATCATCCCGAGCAAACAAGTTATTAAAGAGAAAAGGAAGAAGAAAAAAGAAAAACCCAGCACACTTTCATAGGCAAGACGATTGCACTGAGCACGTGCAACAAGCCTTTAAACCTCTAGGTGTCCCTAGTAGGAGGAGTGTTGTTTCCTGAGGGTTTTCAGCGGATTACACCCACAAAATCCCATAATAAAAAAAAGATAATGAAAGTTACATATAAAGATAAAGAATATAAAAGAAAGAACTTGAAAATAAGAGTTTCAAACTACACTACCTTTTTAGTATTCATGAGCCCTATCTTAATGGTCGTAAAAAGATGTCAGAAATCACGTCATCCCTTAATAAAATATCGCCTTTAGTCTTCCTCCCTACCTTTCTTCCAAACATCGATCATATACCCTTACGCGTGTGTAAAATACATCTCTACACTTAGAGAATTCAATTCAAGCTATCATACTCTTGTCCATCTTCCTTAGTACTTTTTTGTCGGTGAATATTTCAGATGGAATTGCTCACACATTTTTCATGCGACCGTTAATATTTCTTGAGGTACTAACCAACCGATTACCAAATGTGCTCACTCGTTTAGGCGTAGCAGTGACTTCCAACCCAGTTGGTCTAAGGCACTAGGTGATAAAGCACCCTCACTATATTTTTTTTATGCCGTTTTAAGTAATTACAAAACCGGTGTTCATTTTTCTTCACCATTTTTTTCATTTATATTTTTGTTTATATATTTATTTTCCTTCATACTAAGGCTTTTTAGATAAGTGCATTTCAAGGTATCCTCTACCATCCCAAGTTTCAAGATGTGTGCAAGTGCGTATAGTAGGGTATCAACGTTCAGATGTTTGGACTTAAGAATATAGACTATTTTTCAGACTTATTTCTATCTTCAGATTAGTGATTTTCTTCATCTTACTAACACTTGGAACAACAACTCATGTCTACCTATTACTAACTTCGATACAAAAAGTCTAATTTTCTTGCTTTTCTTAAACTTTTTCTTCCTATCATATGTATTTTTCACTTTCTAACTTTCATTATCAAAAAATTTTAAATTTTTTTTGTGTTATTATTTAGTATAATGCAAAATGATGCGTGAATAAGCACAAAACTCCACCAAACCTATTTGCAGCAATGTCCTCATGTCACGCCCCGCTTCCCGGTGTACGGTCAGGAGACGTAACTAGGCCCGCGGCGTATTTACTCAGAAGTAAACACGTTAAGCGTAAATAAGCAAATATAATATAAATGTACACAAGAAAGACATGAGATGTAAATGAACAACAACTTTTTATTTATTAAACATTCTTTACAATAAAACCGAAAAGTAAATACAATGTGGAAAGTAATGCCTAAACAATGGCATGAACTGAAAGTAAAAGTATATACAAGTGACTAGAGCTCTGGGTCCTCGATGAACTGCTCCAAGTCTTCTGAGCTGAGCTCGATCTCCAGAGAGTCGGGTCCTCCTGACAACATTTCAAAGAAAGAATAGAAAAGGAATGTCGCCAGCGAACAATCGCTCGGTAAGTCCCAAAGAGAGATAGAAATAGACTGAACAGGTAAAGAGAATATATCTGGTATAGTGTATGATTGTTATGTTAACGCTGTTGTTTGTAGCTTGGTACAGAATATGCCAGTGTATACGAGAGGAGTCCAACTATTCCGTGGACTAAGGTATACGAAGCACAAAGAACTGTTAAGCCACGGGACAACAGCAACAGATATTCAGGTTAGGTGTATTAAAGTGACCATCATCGTGCCACTTTTAGCACATTCCGTACCAATCTACCCCATAAAAAACCCCGTAATGTTTATTGTATTGTTTATAGCAGTAAGACTTGCCAAAATCAAGATATCAATTGCTCATGTAAACGGATAAGGATGTAAACGAATAGTCATGTAATCAAGTCAATGTATATCCATGGTTCGGCCAGTTCAAGTCATGTTGATATTTGATAGTATTCAGTATATATGGATTCATGATGTATTGGAGTTATATTTGAAGTGTATGTAGATTGGAATTGTATTCAGATTAGACTGAGATTCTGTCTGAGTCAGACACTTAAACAAAATTTGATTCCTGAATTAGGTTTTGGAGTTATCGGTAACTGTTACACATGGACGGCAGGATTTGTGACTTTTTCCTAGCCAATTACCATTTAAAACCCCGTTTTAGTTTTCTACCTTAAATAGACAAGCACCCACTTTCTCCGTATCCCTGAGACTCAAGAGAATTGGTCCCGCTTAAACCTATATTTACTAGGGTCCTTATAGTAAATTAATAAACTTGAGGGGGTTTTATGAAAAATAGTTTTGATAAACTTTCAAAATAAACATCAAGCATTTATTTATTGTATTCAGGGTTTTCATGGATGTAATTTTTTAAAAGTAAAGTATTCTAATGATTATAAACCTAGATTGAATAGTATATGGTATTTTAGTGTAAATTGGAATTGTATGGATTTGTGATGATATATTCATGAAATTTGTGATTCCTTTGTTTAGAAAATATGGAATTTATTATATATATTTAAAATAGATATTTTGATAATATATATATATATATAATTATTAAAAATAGAATTTATTTATTAAATAGAAAATCACATTATTCTTAAAAATTGTATTAAAAATTCCATTGAGATCGGATGCTCCGTGAGGAGGTCTGCATCTCGCTCTATTAGTCTCAAGAATGTGCGATAACCCGCACCATCCAAATAGGGTTCCCCAAAATGGGTTGTAGAGGTTTAATTGCAAGGAATTTAATTAAAACAATCTTAAAGAATACAGTTTTATTAGTTTAAAGTATTTTATTGTAAAATTGTATTTATTCCACAAAATATTGTTCCAAAAGCCATCGTGCTATGTCATGATGAGTGTTGTGATGAGGTAGGTCATTACTTCGTGAGTTTTCTAAAGGTAATATGAGCAAATATGATGAAATGATGCCGTAAATAAACTTTGTGGTATTTAACCGTAAAATTGAAATAAAAGTTGTATAACATTGTATTTTGAATTGAAACTTGATCTAAATGTTTGTTTTAAGATTACTAAATAAGATGAAATAATATGGATGTTTGGTTATTAAGAAAAGTTGTGTTTTTAACAAAATTAGAATCGGAAGTCGGAATAACTCCGCTTCCGATGTGTTTTGAGAAGAGAATTCTTTTAATAGGGAGGAGAGGAGAGGAGAGGGGAATTACTGGATTAGATGAGAGAGGGGAGGTAGAGAAAGGATTTGAGAGCTTCTTGGAGTCGTGGTGTCGCTGGATTTGTCCCGAGTCGTCGCCGGAAGATGACCTTGGACAAACTCCACTTGTACAACTAATTTGACTTGGAAAAATTTGAGAGTTTTGATGATAGATTTCAGAATGGAGAGGGCTAGGGTGTGGGGTGGTATTTATAGGATAGAATTAGGGTTTAGAGAATTAAAAATGAGAATTAAAATGCATTAAAACATTGGTTTAATGGTGATTTTAATCCTTTGTTAATTTGCAGGAAATTCAGACAGAAGAGGAGTAGTGGGGGGAGGCCAAAGGGTGTTAGGGTAAAAATTTTGGAGCATTTCCCACGGTTTCAACCGGCGGCGCCGGCCCAGAGGAGATCTTCGCTGGCCATCTTGGAGGGGTTGGGGTCTGGATCGATGCCACGTGTCTTAGTCTGTATAAATACCCTTTTGCACATGTTTATTTAATCCAACTTTTCATTTTTACGTGTATTGAACGTGTAAAATTTTGGGCTTCAAAAAAGTCTAAAAGAAAAATCATTAAAAATAATATGTGGCTGATGGGATTCGAACACAGGGGCTATATCACAATAGTGCAAAACTTTACCAATAAGTTACAAGTTATTTCTTGCTGTTCTTAAACAAATCAAATACTTATAGCATACTCAGAGTTGCAAATAATCCATTTAGTACTTTAACTTTGAACAAATTTCTGTATATTAAAAACAGAGTCGTTACATTCTACCCTCCTTACAAAAATTTCGTCCTCGAAATTTACAATTATTTAAGGACTAATTTACAAACAAGTAAGGGTATCTTGTACGCATGTCGTCTTCTCTTTCCCATGTTGATTCTCCTGGTGAATCTTTTCTCCACATCACTCGAACCAAGTTTACTTCCTTGTTACGAAGTGACTTTACCTTTCTGTTCAGAATTTCAACGGGTTGTTGCTCACAAGATAAGTTTGTCTGTACAGTGAGCTCGGAGTGATCAAGGATATGGCTGGGGTCGCTCACATATCTTCGAAATTGGGATATGTAGAACACGTTGTGCACTCCTTCCAATGATGGTGGAAGTGCCAAGCGATATGCCACTTCTTCGACTCGTTCGAGTATGTCGAACGGTCTAATGTACCTCGGACTTAGCTTATCCCTCTTTCCAAAACGAATCACTCTATGGTTTGGAGAGATCTTTAGAAAGATATGATCGTCCGGTTAGAGCTCCAAGTGTCGGCGATTTGCATTAGCCCAATACTTCTATCGGTCTTGGGCTATGTGTATTCGTTTCCTGATAGTGCGAACTACATCTACAGTCGCCACTATCATCTCAGGTCCAAGGAGTTCATTATCTCCGATGTCGTCCCAACTTAATGGTGAACGATACTTCCTTTCATAGAGCATTGCAAACGGTGCCATTCCAATACTCGCTTGATAGCTATTGTTGTATGAAAACTCCACAAGATGTAGGTGATATTCCCACGATTCTCCAAAGTCTAGCATACAAGCTCTTAGCATATCTTCAAGGATCTGAATCGTTAGCTCAGACTGTACATCTGTTTGTGGATTGTAAGCTATGCTAAAGTTCAGACTCGTTCCCAAGCTAGCTTGCAGACTCTGCCAAAATTGCGATCGGAATATGGTGTCACGATCGGAGACAATGCAAACCGGTACTCCATGTAATCTCACAATTTTCTATATGAGTTCATGGGTATCAGAAATAGTACACTATGAAGAGTTAAATCTTACTTAGACTCAGACTTACTTTCATGTACTTTTTTGCTAGTGTCTCGGTAGATTTACCAACTCGAAAGGGAATAAAATGAACCGACTTTGTGAGTCGATCCACAATAACCCATACTGCATCGTTACCTTTCATGCTGTGAGGAAGTGCAGTCATGAAGTCCATGGTGATGTGTTGCCACTTCCATTCTGGAATAGGTAACGGTTTAAGTAGACCAGAAGTCCTATGATGTTCAGCTTTTACTTGCTGACACACCAAGCATTTGGCTACACTTCTGGCTAATTCACGCTTCATTCCATACCACCAGTAATGTTGATGTAAATCTTTGTACATCTTTGTACCACCAGGGAGTACCGAGTATGGGGAGCTATGAGCTTCTTTCATCAACTCTTCCCGAACATGACCTTATGGTACACACAATCTGCTTCCGTATCTCAAAAATCCGTCTTCGTAGATGATGAAGTCTGTTCGAAGTCCACTTTCTACTTGTTCTCTGATCTTTTGCAACTTGGCATCACTTGCTTGAGCTGGTTAACAATTATAGACTGAACTTGTAAGTTCATCAAACTTGAAGCGTTATCTGGCATGCCCACTTCTATCTCCATCTGATGCAAATTTTACTGTAGCTTCCAGTGTGCGGTGAGATTCATTGATAGTGGTTGGCAATTAAGTGCATCAGGAACTACATTCACCTTTCCTGGATGATATTGTAGGTTGATGTCGAAGTCCGCCATAAGTTCTAACCATCTTCTCTGCCGCATATTTAACTCTTTATGAGTAAACACATACTTCAGACTTTTGTGGTCTGTGTAGATATTTACCCGTTCACCAAGAAGATAATGGCATCAAATCTTGAGTGCAAAAATAACGACTGCTAATTCTAGATCTTGCGTCAGATAGTTGCACTCATGAACCTTCAGCTTCCTTGATGCATAAGCTACAACCTTACCGTGCTAATGTAGAACACATCCTAATCCTTCACCGGATGCATCGCAATGCACTACGAAACCTTCAGATTGGTCAGGTATGACGAAAATATGTGTTGTTGTTAATCTTGACTTGAGTTCTACAAAAGCTTGTTCGCATGCTTCTGACCACACGAATTCATCATCTTTACGTGTGAGCTTGGTCAGGGGTGTTGCAATTTTCGAAAAGCCTTCTATGAATCTTAGGTAGTATCCCGCTAATCCCAAAAAACTTTGAATGTCCTTCACTGTCTTTGTTGTCGGCCATTCACTTACTGCTGATACTTTAGCTGGATCCACAGAGATTCCTTCACCTGAAATGATATGTCTGAGAAATCCGACTTGTTCTAGAAAAAACTCGCACTTCCTGTATTTGGCATAGAGTTGATGTTGTCGCAAAGTCTTCAGGACAATTCGTAAATGTTCAACGTGCTCTTTCCGATTTTTAGAATACACCAGGATGTCGTCGATGAATATGACAACAAACTTGTCTAGGTATTCTCGGAAAACCTGGTTAATCAGATTCATGAATATGGCTGGTGCATTGGTCACACTAAATGGAATCACGAGAAAATCATAATGTCCATAGCGAGTCCTGAATGCCGTATTCGGAATATCAGACTCTTTGACCTTCACCTGATGATAACCCGAACGAAGATATAACTTTGAGAAAGCGCAAGACCCACTTAGCTGATCAAATAGATCGTCGATCCACGTTAGCGGATACTTTTTCTTTATCGTGACTTCGTTTAAAGCTCTATAATCAATGCACATTCTGTATTAACCATCCTTCTTCTTTACAAGAAACACTGGAGATCCCCAACTTGAAGTGTTAGGACGAATCCATCCTTTATGCAGAAGTTCATCCAGCCGAGTACAGATCTCCTTCAAACCTTCTAGACTTAAGCAATATGGTGCTTTGATCACCGGTTTTTCTCCAGGTACTAAATCAATTCCAAATTCACGAGCTCGATCAGGAGGCAAACCTGATTTGTCTTCATCAAATACATCATCGAACTATCGAACTACCTCTGGCTTATCTTCTCCCGCCTTTAGAGTTGCAATCACTGCCTTCTTCGGTTTTGCTTTGTATTTTCTAGGCTCCAGGGTACGGTCTCCACTCTTGAAATAAAAGACCGGATACTCTGGAATCTCGAACACTACCCTCCTTTGACGATAGTCGATGGTAGCATAGAAAGTTCCTAGCCAATCCATACCCACAACTACATCGAAGTTCGATATGTCTAACACCTTTACGTCAGCATAAAATTCTCTGCTGCAGACGACTACTGGACATAGGTCGTATCCCATTTTTGCCTTTAGAATGTCATTCCCTAAACTGACATTACAGATGGAAACGAGTGGTTTGACTGGAATCATATGAGTTCGGACGAATCGTTGCGACATAAAGCAATAAGATGCTCCAGTATCGAAGAGTACTGGTTGTTCAGTCGAAAATATTGCACTTTTAACATGACAATTTCCTTACTTTTCTTAATCATCTAAAGGTGTTTGTTATAAATATAACACATATTAGAAATTTATCTGCAAAATACCATTTACCATGTGTTTATATATTATAATCAACATTATGAAGGAAAATGCGCTTAATATTTTGATACGCTTATCATATCAAATTGTATCTCAAATATAACTAATATTGTTCATTGAAGATATTGTGCAAGTTTAGCTCAGGTCAGATATCAGGAATCAAGAATCTACCGATAAATTAAAGAAAGTCGAAGAATTAAATACTGGCAGAGACTCAGAAGAGATAAGAAAATTCCAGACATCAAAGAAATACCCAAATACCAACAGGAGAAGACTCCAGAAGTTCGAAGCCACGATCTCACCAAGATGCTGCGGAACCGCGGCCGAGTCAGGCCGAGTCGCCGCGGATCCACGGCCGATTCAGGAAGTTAGGAGGCGAGAGTTTTCTGGAATTTTCTTCGTAACAAACTTAGTTTGTTGGGGGTTTCTGTTACTGGTTTTGGGGTTATAAAAAGGACCGTGGGCTACATCATTTGGGGATCCAATTTTCATCCAATTAAAAAGGCAAAAAGAGCCAAGAACAACATCAAATCATCATCCTAAAAATCCAAGATCAAATCCAATCTCAAAAGGGATCTAAGATCTAAGATCAAGAATCTTCGATCTTGAGATCCTAGATCAAGAAATCATCAAGCGATCAATCAATCAAGTCTCCTTTACACAAAGCCAATCACCGTCAACGAGCAAGCGATCCACGACAGGTCGAAGATTCGAGGTGATCAAGCGACGTGAAGATCGACAGAACATTTACTTCTTCGAGGCAGAGATCGAGAGCAAATTCTTCTTCCTCTTGTAATATAAACTCGAAGAATTGTATTGTGAAGTTGAGTAATAAAGGTAGAACATTAGTTTTATTATTTCGCTTTCTTTTAATTTCCGCATTATGAATTCTTTCTCTATTCTTACTTTTATTTTCATGATGTGCGAGTAATTCTCCACTTGATAGGATTCGTAGGATTAGGGTAGATCGATGGATGAGAAAATACCATACTCCTTTTAAGTCTTATGAAGTTTATAAACTTTAGCAAAATAATCGTCAACATCTTTATCGGGCGCGATATCAAATTCTTGATAATCTTGACCACGATTTGAGACAAGATTGACGATCCTTTTGGTAAGGGCTAGACATGAATGGAGATTAATGAAAGGACAAGGGTCAATAGAGGAGAAACCCTAGTTTCTTCCAAAAAAAACCCTAATTCTCATTCATCGCCATCATTCTAGTTTTAAATCTATTAATAGATAAGATGAGTAATCTTTATTATTCATTCATGGCTACTAAATCCTAAAGAATCCTACAAGCCTTCTTCATATAAATTTTCTTGATAATTCAATTAGATCTTGAAACAATTTTCTTGATAATTCAATTAAATCCTGAAACTATCTTCTTGATTTTCTTGATTTTATCTTTTCTAATTCTTTCAAACCATCTAAAGGAAGAACTATAAAATTCCACGAATCCCATAGGACCACCCGTATTTACCACAGCTAGCTACACGCGACGCCGTGCTGATTGCGGTTACTTTACTAAAACTTCTTAATTTCTCCAAAATATAAACGATTCAATCAAATGGCGCCGTTGCCGGGGATCTGTGTGTAATTTTTTTCTTTCTTGATATCTAGGTTGAAATATTATCAAATCCATAAAAATATAAATCAAGAATGCATCTTGTGCTTAACGATTAGTGTGTGAATTTTTTGCAAGGGAATCTGGAATCACTGTAGCAGGGAGATAAAGATTCAGAAGTATTCATCAAGACCATAGGATCAAGGGAAGCACCCGTACAAAAAAATTGTTCAAAGAACTCTCAACTTAGCCGCGCAACCGCGGCAAGAAGACCATTTTCGCGGCGGAACCGCAGTGTCTTGGGTGACTGAGCGCTTCAGGTTTCTCTGGTATATTTTCCATCTTCTTCTCTCTCTTCTGAAAAGTCCAATAACAATTTTTCTGCAGGATTCTTTGCAAAAATTCGCCGCTTAAAATATTCCTTTTGCGTGTTTTGTTTTTTGGTTGTTTGTGCATATTGTAATATGGACAATTAAGGGGCAAAGACTAAATTCAGATTAGATGGGGATTTCATTACCCTTCTTAAGCTCCAAAAATCACAAAACTAACATCCGCATCACCCTTCATTAACTAAAAAATATCTAGACCAAGACTCTAAGGACCGTCGCGCTCAATTAGGACAGAGGAAGATCGTGGGTAATCTACTGCTTATCCGCATTTCTTTTGTGGTGTCTAGGCAAGCGTGTCTAAGGCAAGTGGTTACTTAATTAGACCCACTATTTCTGTGATTCGTATAGCGGATGCCTCCCACTTACCTGGCACTTACCTGGCCACAATAGGGATAAAGAGGCAGTAGAGGATTGATCCTGCGATTTGTCCTCTGGAAGTCTAGGAGCAGTCTAGTGACTTGACCTAGGTAACCTTAGATTTAGGGTTGATTGAGAATTTTTGTGATTTTTCTAAGTCCGACATTTTCAAAACAAACCTTTCTTTTTACGTAATTCTCACAAATGCTGCCACTTACGCTAAACCCGCTTAGTGCATGCTCGGCTGGACATGGGATTCTGGTGCCCGTCTTGTCCGCGTTTCTTCTATCGACTCCGAAGTCGGCACTTCTTCATTTTCTTTTTTCTCCCCACCCACAACATCATCCGAGATGGACGGTTCTCTATCAAATTTTAATAACACCACTCTGTCACCACCCGCAGGTGCGCAGAATTCACCGCGCATCTCTCTACAAGAGAGATGCTACCCTATACGGGGTCCTCTTTCTACTTGTCTATCTATCCTACCAGCCAATGGGGATAATTTTGAAATTAAACCCCACCTTATCAATATTTTGCCTAAATTTCACGTACGTTTTTATCACCAAATTCGAAAACGTATGTGCTATGATGGGCACTTCACAAATTTCTGTGGATGCTATGCGTTTACGTCTTCTCCCGTTTACTTTGTGCAATTTAGCCGAAAAATGGCTTTATAACACATCTGCACACTCTATTTCCAATTGGTATAAATTCGTTATAGCATTCCTTAAGAAATTTTATTCCAATCATAAGATCGCCCGTGTTCGGAGCGAAATCAACCAGTTTACCCATCTTCCAAATGAACTATTTTGGAAATACTTTGAACGGTTTAAGAATCTGCTTGTCCAATGTCCTCATCATGGATCTATAGATGGGATCTATGCCAAATTATATATGGGGGCATTACTCCAGCGACAAAACAGATGCTTGAAACCATGTGTCAATGCAATTTCATGTCCAAAGACGACGGTGAAGCCTGGAAATTTCTGGAAGATCTTGCTGAACATACTTTGCAATGGGAAAGTGTTAGACCACCATCATCTAGGAGAGGTATCCATCATCTCGATATTTCCATCGCAGTAAAACCCGAAATGGCAGCGATTTAAATGAAACTCGAAGTTATGGAAAACAAATTTTTATTAGCCTCCCTAAACCAGGTGACGCTCCCTAAAACCGTGCGTGGATGCTGTTCCGATCCATCACATCTGACGGAAAAATGTCCTTTGAATTCTCCGTTTCAAGGTCAAGAACACACTAATACTGCTTTTCAACAGCGAGCTAGAAACGATCCTTCTTCTTCCACATAGAATCAGGGTTGGAGGAATCACCCTAATTTTGCTTGGAACCAACACCAAACTCAAACTCAAAATACGGTTCCAAACCAAAATAACTACCAAAGGGTTCCTCCATAACAACAGCAACCACCACAGAGTCAGCACTGTTTACCCCAATCAGAGCAAAGCTCTGCTCGAGTTCCAAGGCGGGAGAAGAAGCAACGCTTCATTTTCCCCCAATCAGAGCAAGGCTCTACTGAATTTTGAAAATTCAAAATTCGAAGCAACGCTTCGGTTTCCGTGCGCAGCGCGCAATTTGCCACATGGCAGAAGCTGATTCGGCAGCGTAACGCCCGAGACAGTGCGTCCCATCAGAGCAAGGCTCTTTAGAAAACATAATTAAGACTTAACTGCGCAAATGCATAGCAGCGCGACACGTGTCTGCGCAGTTGCGCAATCGCAACTGTGCAAGCGCACGGATGCGCGACACGTGTCTGCGCAGTTGCGCAATCGCAACTGCGCAAGCGCACGGATGCGCGACACGTGTCTGCGCAAGCGCTCGGATGCGCGACACGTGTCTGCGCAGTTGCGCAATCGCAACTGCGCAAACGCTCGGATGTGCGACACGTGTCTGCGCAAGCGCACGGATGCGCGACACGTGTCTGCGCAGTTGCGCAATCGCAACTGCGCAAGCGCACCGATGCGCGACACGTGTCTGCGCAGTTGCGCAATCGCAACTGCGCAAGCGCACGGATGCGCGACACGTGTCACGCGCTGGTGAGTTGCGCAGCAACTGAATGAAAATTTAAGTGAATCTTTTCTGTTCTTCTGTAAAACAGAGACCCTTGGATCAGAGATCCAATGGTGGGAAAATTCCCAAAATTATTCAGGAAAGATCTTGGTAACAAATTTAACAAATTTGTGAGCACTATAAATAAGAGCCCAGACCTCATTCAGATGGAGGAATCATCATCGAGAGAAGGGATAAACTTCTGAAAAAAAGCTCTTGAAGACTAATCAAGAACAAAAAAAAAAAGAGAAGGTAAAATTTCTGAAGAACAGAAAATTAAAAAGAGAATAATAAAAGGATAATAAATAGTGCCTTGCACTTGATATGAACCCCTGGTTCTGAAAAATCATAGGATAATAAATAGTGCCTTGCACTTGATATGAACCCCTGGTTCTGAAAAATCAAAGAATAGTAAATAGTGCCTTGCACTTGATATGAATCCTTGGTTCTGTAAAATCAAGGAAAACAAGAAAAATTGTTTTCCTTTGATCTAAATTTAGATCAAAAGTGCTATGCACTTTTGTTCTCAAATCAAGAAAATTCTTGAATTTCTGCACAAGTGCAACTCATCATTTAAAAGGGCCTGGCCCAACTCAAGAAAATTATTGAGTTTCTGAAACTTATTATTTAAAAGGGCCTGGCCCAAATCAAAATAATCAGAGGGCAAAGCCCCTGTTCAAAAAATTCCTGAGTTTCTGCAAACTCACTATTTAAAAGGGCCTAGCCCAGTTGCAGAATAATAAAAGGGCAAAGCCCTGTTTGGAAAACTCCTGAGTTTCTGTAACTCATTATTTAAGAGGGCCTAGCCCAGTTGCAGAAAAATAAAAGGGCAAAGCCCTGTTCAGAAAATTCCTGAGTTTTTGGTAACTCATTATTTAAAAGGGCCTGCCCCAAATCAGATTGCAAAATAATGAAGGGGCAGAGCCCTGTTTAGATTGATTCTTTTAATCGGGCAGAGCCTAAAATAAAAATTGGACTTAACCCAATCCTGGCTGTAAGTCCTTAAATTAAATGCCTCTCGTAAACCAAGTCACGACCGGTCCGAGGGTACATCTCCGAACTCCTTTGACACCTGTCGTTGTAATTCCTCAACGACGTCAAAGAGGTGACGGGTCCCAACGACCACTCATCTAATATTGGACCGAAACGTCCTTAAACTAATATTCACTCCAAAATGAGGACAATGGACCGAAATGTCCATAAACTAACATCGGACCGAAACGTCCATAAACTAATATCGGACCGGAACGTCCATAAACTAACATCGGACCGAAACGTCCCTAAACTAACATCGGACCGAAACGTCCCTAAACTAATATGGACCACTACGTCCTTAAACTGGCGACGGACCGAAACGTCCCTAAACTAATAATGGACCACCACGTCCCTAAACTGGAATATGGACCACCACGTCCCTAAACTGGCACAATAGAGCCCAAATGCTCTTTTGTCGGACCGAAACGTCCCTAAACTAATAATGGACCACTACGTCCCTAAACTGGTGATGGACCACTACGTCTTTAAACTGGCGACGGACCGAAACGTCCCTAAACTAATAATGGACCCCCACGTCCTTAAAACTGGCGATGGACCGCCATATCCCTAAACTGGCACAATAGGGCCCAAATGCTCCTTTGTTGGATCTAAACGGTCCCGCCTAAGTTGATCTTAACCCCAAATACGGTTAACGTGTCCTTAGACATTTAAATAAACGATAAAACTCCAAATGAACTTTGGTTCAAGGGTACACCTCTGAACTCCTCTGACGCCTGTCGTTGTAATCCCTCAACGATGTCAGAGAGGTGACGAGTCCCGATAACCAGATAATTAAATCAATCACTACGTTGGGTTGATCGTAGTCTAAAACAGGACTAACGTATCCTTGACGAATGTTTAAGTTGATCTTAGCCGCAACGCGACTAATGCATCCTTAAACTAAAAACACCAAACCCAAATCTAACTAAATACGGATTTGGACTAAAACACGTCCTACGGGTGACGACATCACTAAGTCTCCGTATACAATCCACGGGCAACCATAAACAAAACAAACACACACGACACGAAGTGAAATTCTGGAGTAGGAGAAAGTTGTTACCGCGACGCGGTAGCGTAATTAACTGCAGGGGCTTGCGCCTGCAGGGAAGAGCGTCCCCACAATCAAAAAACCCCTCACCCTGAGGGGGAATCTGACGAAGTCTGCTACATCGGCCACATCCGTCTAAACCTCCGATACACGGTGCCATAAATCAACTTGGCATCTTCGGAGAGATAGACGGATAAAACCAAATAGCATCTGCCCCGAACCTCAGGCACAGGACGTCCTAACGTCTCGGCCGCCGTTCGGAGGGGAACAGATTCTGGCACGCCCGGTGGGACCTCTTTCTCTTTCCACTCCACACTTCGTGTGTCGTGTTCGCGAACAAATCACGGCTTGCTGTGATTGCCTGTGGATTCAAGGTACTAAGATTTGGTGTCTTGCTTTATGCAGAAAACAGAAAATCGATGGCTTCGAACTGCATTGCCTGCAGCAACAACTCTCGCTCCGTCATTACTGGAGGAGTGACTTATGGGCCCCAAGCGGCCTCCCTTTTCAAAATACCGGTGGAGCAGGTGGCTCAAGCCACCACTGGACTATTTTTTGGGACCATGCTCCCATCAATGAGCTTCAACGCCCCAATGACAATGCAAGAAGCTCCAAATAAGTCGCTCTTCGATCGACTTACCACTGCCGCGACCCCTCTCAACGGGTCGTCCAACTCCACTGCTTCAGTTTTCAACGGACTAGGCCAGAGCTCTAACAGGCTCATGAAGAAGCCTACCATACCAGAAGGCGTTATACCGAAGCGGATAGCCATTCCAACTCCCGTTCTTGGCGAAGTCACCAAGGTTGCTTCCCATGTTCAGAAGCCCGCTTCTGACAGGTTGGCCGTCCCCGTTCAACGGACGTCGATCTTTAAAAAGCTGGTACCGGTATATTCTGACCAACACAGGGGGCATGAGGAGGTCACCCCTATAGCTGAAACAACTCCATCAGCACGACATGCCCGACGTCGCTACTGGCGCCGAGTGAGGAAGGCTGGGGGCAACTCCCCCTCTGGACTTACTCCTCCAACTCTAATGGTGGAGATCGATACTGCTGTTCCAACCAGGAACAGCTTTGAGTTGCTGAACTCGGTGCGCAGAAACTCTCCTGCTGCGGTGCTAAAGCGAACTCCTTCATCTGTGAAGAATATTCCAGAGAAGAAGCTAGAGCAGCCCCTTCAACGGCTGTCCTCTAAAATTTACAAAGTCTGGCGACAGGTTCAAGAGTCGGTGATCGATCAGGACTGCCTCCGACGACAGAAAAAGATGAAGGTTCGGCAGGGGAAGGATTACTCTGTCAAACCACAAAAAGCAAAAGCTACTTGGGTGTCCACTACAACGGCTCCCTTAACTCCAATCACTCAAAAAAGGAGGCCACAAGAAGCCCCTGTGTCTTCGGCAAATCGCAAAGACACTGAACACAAACGCCCCAAGTCTGGGGGCATGGTGGTGCACACTGTTTATATGGCTTCTGGAAAGGAGGAAAGCCGCACTTCTACGGGCCACCGACCGCTCACCCGATCCGTGACGAAAGCCCAGGAGCAGCAACAGAAGCTTCAGGAGATGATGACTACAATGGCTGCACTCACTGAGCCAAAAGAAAGCTCAGAAACGTCTTCGGATGAGCGTCAAGAACAAGAAACCGACGCTGACTTTTTACGCAGAGTCCTCGAAAAGAGGGACAAAGAAGCTGCAGAGCAGGCGGCTAACATAAAGCAGATGGCGCTCCTCTTCAAAGATATGGTAGGGATGATGTTACAGCCGGACCCTCCTGCTGAAGATCCTCCGATCATCCTTGAAGACGACAGGGGAGAAACGTCAAATCCTCCGCCGGCTCTGTCAACAGCCAAGGAGGAGGCAATCTCCAAAGTTGACCTAGACGAATATATAGCCCAGCAGATCCGGGTTCATCAGGCGAATGAAGCGGCTGGGCAAATTGTTAGGACCGGACGACCGTATCCGAGCTGGTATGACCAAATCAGTTACCCGCCAGGATATACGATCCCTAAATTCCACGTATATAAAGGGACAGGGAATCCGCATCAGCATGTCGCTCAATTCAGGGCCTTATGCGGCAATACTGGAGGCGATGACAAATTGTTGCTACGTCAATTCGTCGGCAGCTTAGCAGAAATAGCCTTTGAATGGTATTCGGAGCTACCTAACGACTCTGTCAAAACATTTGCAGAGATGGAACTGCTGTTTACACAAAGATTCGCAAGTGCTAGTGAACGCACCCCGATTACAGCACTGATAAATGCCAGGATAAGGCCCGGAGAAACGTGGGTCCAATACGCAACACGATGGCGAAACCTATGGTCGAAATGCGAACAACGCATAGAAGAGGCACCTGCGGTAGGCATGTTTGTGGGCACTCTCGATCCGCAGGCGACCATCTCGCAATTTATGACGTTCTTCAGGCCGACCACCTTCCAGGCCTTGATCGACAAATTAGCCCAAATGGACCAGATGGGCCATAGACCGTCTCCTCCAAGACCCGATCCCCGAAATGAGAAAGGAAAAGCGATCATCGTCGCCAACGCTCAGCAACAGTCGAGCAACTCAAAGCCGGTCGCTCGCCAAAACAACGTGCGTCCACGCCCATCCCTCGAAGAGAGGCTAGGACGTCATTACTCGTTTCCTCAGAATAAAACGAGAAGACTGTTCGAGCTGGCAGTGCGCAACAGACTCATTAATCTGCCGAATCCAAAACGTCCGTTGCAGCCAGGCGATCTTAATAATCCCAATTATTGCCCTTACCACCAAACGGTAAGTCACCCGATTGAGGATTGTTTCATCTTTAAGGGATGGATTGAGGATCAATACCTGCAAGGCAAGTTCACGCTGTCTGAAAGCTGGAAGGTAAACCCCCCACAGCCGCACTCTCCAAAGAAGACGGACACGCCGGGGGCAACTTGTTCTTTCGTCGAGGATAAAAACGATGGAGAAAACTTATCGGATGAATCCGAAGACTACGTAGCGACTTGTCATGTGATTTCTCATTCACTGACGGATGATGGGGAGGATCCTTGCGCTGAGAAATCAACGGCGGACCCTGAAACAGAAATTCCGCGGCCGTCAGACAAGTTGATCGATGCCTTCCTAAATGAAATTCGTCTGAAAGCAAAAGCCAATCAAGAGCATGAAATGGCCATACTGGAAAGAACCAAGGTATTCCCGTCAAATCAAAAGCCATACACTGCGGGTAAAAACAAATTCAAGACGAGGAAACGGTTCGCCAAAGCTCAATCAGTAGGAATGAAGCTACCGCCCTCCGAAGAAAATCCTTTCTCTGAGATAGAGATGCACCCTAACTTCTGTTTATATCATCAGAAGATCATACATCCTACCGAAGACTGCGAATCCTTTAACTGTTGGTGGCAAGGGTATGTCGCTCAAAAGCGACACTTCGACAGGACAAAGTGTGAAGCTTGTGGACATCGGAAAAATGCGATAGATGAGCGCAAAAGAGCCACCGCCGACTGTCATATAGCCGACTTCAAGGGATCACAAATTATCACCTTTGGAAGCGACTCTGACGAAGAAGCTACCCCCAACTCTTCCATCGGGGAATCTATTTCAAAAATAAAGGAATTGAGAAGCTGCGAGAACGTTCAGCCGTGCAATCGCATGCTACTCGGAAAAAATCTCGGCCCCGTAAACAAAGGATCGAACAAAAAGGATAAAGGAAAAAGAAAAACGGCCCTCGTCGCCAGCACTCACCAGCAATCAGGTGACCCCAGACCGGTTGCTTGCCAAAGCAACAAGCGGCAATCCCTCCAGGAAAAGTTGAAACGTCCTTACTCGTTTCCGCAAGATAAAACAAGGGGACTGTTCGAGCTGGCAGTGCGCAATAGACTCATTAATCTGCCGAATCCAAAACGTCCGTTGCAGCCAGGCGACGTTAATAATCCTAATTATTGCCCTTACCACCAAACAGTAGGTCACCTGATCGAGGACTGCTACGTCTTCAAAAACTGGGTTGAAGACCAATACCAACAGGGCAAGTTCGCGTTGTCCGAAATTTGGAAGGTGAACCCGCCACAACCGCATGCTCCGAAAAATATGGACACGCCGGGGGCATCATGCTCATTCATAGAGGAAGCCTAACGGACCGCTACGTCCTAAAACTGGATGACGGACCGAAACGTCTTTAAACTAACAATGGACCGAGATGTCCTTAAACTAATGATGGACCGCAATGTCCTAAAACTTGCAAATGACCGAAACGTCGTTAAACTACTCCCAACCCGCAGCATCTTCAGGCTGACGTTAAAAAAAAAAAAAAAAAAAATAAAAAATAATAATAACGGTATGTCCACAAGCAAAATGGGCACGGATGAAAACCCGAAAGGGCTCCGTGAGTAAAAACAGCAGGGCTACCGGCGAGTGTTCGTGAAAACCCGAAAGGGCGCGACCTCGTTTAAAAAAAAAAAAAAAGAAAAGAAAAAAAAAGAAGAAGAAAAAAAGAAAAAAGAAAAAAAAAGAGAATAAAAAAAAAACGGTATGTCCACAAGCAAAATGGGCACGGATTAAACCCGAAAGGGCTCCGTGAGTAAAAACAGCAGGACTACCGGCGAGTGTTTGTGAAGACCCGAAAGGGGCGCAACCTCGTTGAGAAACACTTATAGGGTCCTCTCGACCCTGTAAGGAGAAACCACCTGCGTGAGATCCTTACGACTCACAAAGGAACAACACACTTAGGGATCCCCACGATTCCTAAGGAGAAAATACACTTGCGAGATCCTCATGACTCGTAAGGAGAACTCTCTTGTGGGACCCTTACGGCTCATGAGATTTGAAAGTCTTAAGTTACAGAGGCCTAAATCTGTGCTTAAGCAACCCCCACAACTTTCGACATTGCCCTACAAGTGGTCCGATATTGGCCCTTGTATACAATCCACGGGCGCGAATAAACATTTCCCTAACCAAGTCCCATCCGTGACTGGGGATATGTCCACACGGTGAACAACCCTTGTGAGTCCTCTCGACTCATAAGGAGATAACACTCTTGTAAGATCCTTACGACTTATAAGAGAACATACACTTAGGAATCCTCACGATTCCCAAGGAGAAAACACACCTACAAGATCCTCACGACTTGTAGGGAGAAATACCTTTGTGAGACCCTTACGACTCATGAAGTCAAAAGCCTTAGCCGACAGGACCCTTAACCCTGTCTACTAAGCCACCTTTGTTCAACATCGACAGAGGCAAATGATGATTCGCTCCTGGCAATATCCCAGTTGCAGCGATGCTGATGCCTAGACCGGTATCAAATTCCAAGTCCTTTCACGGCAGATGATGATTCGCTCCTGGCAATATTCCAGTTGCAGCGATGCTGATGCTTAGACCGGTATCAAATTCCGAGTCCTTTCACGGCAAATGATGATTCGCTCCTGGCAATATTCCAGTCGCAGCGATGCTGATGCCAAGATTGGTATCAGATCCCCAATCCCCTACTCGCAAAAAAAAAAAAAAAAAAATCAGCGAGCCAAAAAAAAAATGCATACGAAATAGCCAAAATGATGGGGCAACTTGCAAACAAAATCAGCAAGTAAAAATGTATGCACGAGTAAAAAGAAAAATAGCCGAAATGATTGGGCAACTCGCCATAAAAAAAAAACAGCGAGTAAAAATAAAATAAACAGTCGAAATGATTGGGCAACTCGCAATAAAAAACAGCGAGTAAAAAGAAAAAATAGCCGAAATGATTGGGCACCGCGAAAAATAGCCGAAATGATTGGGCAATCGCGATTTTCGCGATATAAAAAGCTGAAATGATAGAGCATCGCGGAAAGAATAAAAAAAATGAAAGAATGAAACTTTTTGCCCTACAGGTGAAATCACATCGATCCCTGTATACAATCCAGGGGCGCAGATAAAGAGGGAACCATACCTTCCCAACAGGCTCCCTCAGAAAGCGAAGCCAAATCTCGACGGTTCATAGACAACCTAGAGAAAATCTCGACATTTATCGCAATATTACAGACACGATGTCAACAAATGAAGCAAATGAAGATCCCGAGCTTCAGGGTCTCGACGTCAACATCGACAACTTAGAGACCACCAACGGCGTTCCTCCTTACTCCAACCAGATGCAGACATGACGTCAACAAAATCCCCCATGGTCAGTAAAGCGGAGCGACGGAAAAATCCCAGCTTCACCTCAGCATTCGTCTCGATACAGCAGACGCAATGTCAACAACGACATTCCTTCGCAGTCCAGCAGGATGTAGAAGCAACGTCAACAAAAGACCTCACGGTCGAAGCAAAGCGGAGTGATGGAAAAATCCCAGCTCCACCTCAGCATTCGTCTCAATACACCAGACGCAGTGTAAGCAAATGAAGCGAAGGCCACATTCCTAGCTTCAACGTCTTTACGGTAACTTACATAAAACCGGAAAGACAATCGGAGACCATCTCACATGAAGTGGTCACCACCTCGACGTCCGTCTCGATACAGCAGACGAGATGTCGACCCCAGCGTTCTTCCTCCAGCAGGGATTCAGACGTGACAAAGCAAATGAAGCGAAGGCCACATTCCTAGCTTCAACGTCTTTACGGTAACTCATATAAAACCAGAAAGACAACCGGAGATCATCTCGCACCAGCACAGAGTGGTCACCACCTTGACGTCCGTCTCGATACAGCAGACGAGATGTCGACCCCAGCGTTCTTCTTCCAGCAGGGATTCAGACATGACAAGGCAAATGAAGCGAAGGCCACATTCCTAGCTTCAACGTCTTTACGGTAACTCACATAAAACCGTAAAGGAAATCGGAGATCATCTCGCATCAGCACAGAGTGGTCACCACCTTGACGTTTGTCTCGATACAGCAGACGAAATGTTAACCCCAGCGTTCGTCCTCCAACAGGATTTGGACACACCAAAGAAAACGAAGCGAAGGCCACATTCCTAGCTTCGACGTCTTGACGGTAACTCATATAAAACCGGAAAGACAACCGGAGATCATCTTGCACCAGCACAGAGTGGTCACCACCTCGACGTCCGTCTCGATACAGCAGATGAGATGTCGCCCCAACGTTCGTCTCGACACAGCAGACGCAACGTCATCAAACAAATGGAGCCACGGCAAAATCCCTAGTTCCCACCATGACATTCGTCTCGATACAGAGGACGCAATGCCAGCAAACGAAGCAAAGGCCAAATTCCTAGCTTCAGGGTCTTAACGGCAAGTCATATAAAGCCTGAAAGACTATCGGAGATCATCCCACACCAGCGCGGAGTGGTTATGACTCATCGGGGCTCTCCAAAATGAGCCTAACCTCAAGTAAAAAGCGGCATGGCAAATTCCTAGCGCTTGCTCTTCCGACGGTCAAACTGCCAAGGAGGATTGCTTGAAGACGTCATGTCCAGCCCCCGAAGGGATCAGAGACATGGCAGTCGCGGGGCTACTCGAACAGCACGATTGCCTATCGAGGACTATATCAGCTTATGCGACGGTACGATGGCCAAAACCCTAAGTACCACCGACCTTAACGGGCTTCTGTCGTAAAGAGCAGAGGTTAAATGCGACGTTAAGATGTTCTTGCGAGAAACGTTCGATTCGTCTCGACTTGTGAAAAATTGTCGAGGCGGCTCGACTCGTGAGATAAAGCCTTAGGTAGTGGGCATAAAAGAAGTCTGTTTCCTAAGCACTGGGACCCTGCAAGTCAATCCAAACTGGTCTCTTGCATACCATCCACGGGTCTCACTCTCCAACATCGAACTTCGACAAGGAGGGAAACAACCGCTTACAAGTCCTCTCGACTCGTAAGAGGGAAAAATTCTCTTGTAGGATCCTTCCGACTTACAAGAGAAAACCACACTTAGGAATCCTCACGATTCCTAAGGAGAAAACCCACCTACGAGATCCTCTCGAGCCGTAGGGAGAAAAGTCTCTATGAGACCCTCACGGCTCATAGAGTTGAAAAGTCTTAGGCAGCAGATCTGAACCTACGGCCTAAGCCCTCGCTATCTCATGAAGAAATCAAGAAGCTTACTCTATTACCTGCTAATTGTGACGACATGCTGAGAAAGAGGAAAAGCAACAGAAAGAGCACCCGATTTACGTTTGATCAAGCGTCCAAGACGTATTCATTCATGCGTGGGCAAAAAGACTCAGGACAAAGATATATAATGAAGACAAGCTGGGATAAATTTTTTATTGCCCGAATTTCTTACAATCATAAAAGCGATAAATTAAAAATGTTATTACAACGGAATAACCTCGAACCCAGGGCATGGATTGAGGAACTCGAAAGCTACCCTATCTATGACTTTCCAGGCCTCGCGGACCATCCTGGTATGCTTCCGTTCACGAGCACAAGCGTCAGGGTTCCCCCTGATGTCTTCCACCCTTCGATAAGCGGCGAGTGTGGCGGACTGTTGAAAGACCTCATGCAGGAGATCGATAAGGCTGTCTCGTCGTCTCTTTGAGATAAAATTCAACAGGTACACCGAGTGCACCTTGTCCTCGGCAGCATCCAACGCCCTAAGCGGTACGCCGGAACAGAAGAGGGGAAGTGCCTCCCAGATGGCTCCCACTATAAGCTTGAGGAGAGAGGAACGCCGGGGAAGCAGTGGGCCATTATACGCGTCAAAGCGACTCATTATTTCGGCGCACTCCTCGTTTGTGAACTCCCGATTTTGAGTGCGGCCAAGTCGACGGATGTCTCCATAGGAGATGATCTCGTTGAGAGCATACATGTGGGCATTCATTGTTCCTGTGAAAGAGAATCAGCAGAATTATCAGGAAGACCGATCAAGTAAAACAATATAACACGCTGAGGAATAAAAAGTTATCTTCAAACTCTAAGATCAATGAAACACTCTTAAGAAAGTTCTTTTAGATCAAAGGGATCTATGTTTTGCCGAAGATACAGGTTTCTGTTCATAGGTTGAGAAACCCTGAAACAAATTCCTGAGAGCAAAGCTCTATTTGGTGGAACCTCAAAAGGATTTTCCTTTAGATCAAAGATCTATAAGAGCAAGGCTCTGTTAATTAAATTTAATTTAAATTAATTTAATTTAATTAATCTTGCCTAGAGTGATCCTAAGACTAGAACTTGGAAGTTCTTGGAGAAATCACAAGAGCAAGGCTCTGGAAGTTCTTAAGCAAGAGCAAGGCTCCAAAATTCAAATTCTTGAAGTGGTAAGGAATTTTTGAGGGCCAAAGGTCCTATTTATAGGCATCAATCGCCTCTTCAGCTGCCAAAAGGTGCCGCGACGGTCCGGATTCTGCCACCGTTGCGCTTGCGTTTGAAGGCCACGTAAGCGCAGCGGTGGGGGGGCATTTGTTTACCCCAATAAGAGCAAAGCTCTGCTCGAGTTCCAAGGCGGGAGAAGAAGCAACGCTTCATTTTCCCCCAATCAGAGCAAGGCTCTACTGAATTTTGAAAATTCAAAATTCGAAGCAACGCTTCGGTTTCCGTGCGCAGCGCGCAATTTGCCACATGGCAGAAGCTGATTCGGCAGCGTAACGCCCGAGACAGTGCGTCCCATCAGAGCAAGGCTCTTTAGAAAACATAATTAAGACTTAACTGCGCAAATGCATAGCAGCGCGACACGTGTCTGCGCAGTTGCGCAATCGCAACTGCGCAAGCGCACGGATGCGCGACACGTGTCTGCGCAAGCGCTCGGATGCGCGACACGTGTCTGCGCAGTTGCGCAATCGCAACTGCGCAAACGCTCGGATGTGCGACACGTGTCTGCGCAAGCGCACGGATGCGCGACACGTGTCTGCGCAGTTGCGCAATCGCAACTGCGCAAGCGTACGGATGCGCGACACGTGTCTGCGCAGTTGCGCAATCGCAACTGCGCAAGCGCAACTGCGCAAGCGCACGGATGCGCGACACGTGTCTGCGCAGTTGCGCAATCGCAACTGCGCAAGCGCACGGATGCGCGACACGTGTCACGCGCTGGTGAGTTGCGCAGCAACTGAATGAAAATTTAAGTGAATCTTTTCTGTTCTTCTGTAAAACAGAGACCCTTGGATCAGAGATCCAATGGTGGGAAAATTCCCAAAATTATTCAGGAAAGATCTTGGTAACAAATTTAACAAATTTGTGAGCACTATAAATAAGAGCCCAGACCTCATTCAGATGGAGGAATCATCATCGAGAGAAGGGATAAACTTCTGAAAAAAAGCTCTTGAAGACTAATCAAGAACAAAAAAAAAAGAGAAGGTAAAATTTCTGAAGAACAGAAAATTAAAAAGAGAATAATAAAAGGATAATAAATAGTGCCTTGCACTTGATATGAACCCCTGGTTCTGAAAAATCAAAGGATAATAAATAGTGCCTTGCACTTGATATGAACCCCTGGTTCTGAAAAATCAAAGAATAATAAATAGTGCCTTGCACTAGATATGAACCCTTGGTTCTGTAACATCAAGGAAAACAAGAAAAATTGTTTTCCTTTGATCTAAATTTAGATCAAAAGTGCTATGCACTTTTGTTCTCAAATCAAGAAAATTCTTGAATTTCTGCACAAGTGCAACTCATTATTTAAAAGGGCCTGGCCCAACTCAAGAAAATTATTGAGTTTCTGAAACTCATTATTTAAAAGGGCCTGGCCCAAATCAAAATAATCAGAGGGCAAAGCCCCTGTTCAGAAAATTCCTGAGTTTCTGCAAACTCACTATTTAAAAGGGCCTAGCCCAGTTGCAGAATAATAAAAGGGCAAAGCCCTGTTTGGAAAACTCCTGAGTTTCTGTAACTCATTATTTAAGAGGGCCTAGCCCAGTTGCAGAAAAATAAAAGGGCAAAGCCCTGTTCAGAAAATTCCTGAGTTTTTGGTAACTCATTATTTAAAAGGGCCTGGCCCAAATCAGATTGCAAAATAATGAAGGGGCAGAGCCCTGTTTAGATTGATTCTTTTAATCGGGCAGAGCCTAAAATAAAAATTGGACTTAACCCAATCCTGGCTGTAAGTCCTTAAATTAAATGCCTCTCGTAAACCAAGTCACGACCGGTCCGAGGGTACATCTCCGAACTCCTTTGACACCTGTCGTTGTAATTCCTCAACGACGTCAAAGAGGTGACGGGTCCCAACGACCACTCATCTAATATTGGACCGAAACGTCCTTAAACTAATATTCACTCCAAAATGAGAACAATGGACCGAAATGTCCATAAACTAACATCGGACCGAAACGTCCATAAACTAACATCGGACCGGAACGTCCATAAACTAACATCGGACCGGAACGTCCCTAAACTAACATGGACCGAAACGTCCTTAAACTGGCGACGGACCGAAACGTCCCTAAACTAATAATGGACCACCACGTCCCTAAACTGGAATATGGACCACCACGTCCCTAAACTGGCACAATAGAGCCCAAATGCTCTTTTGTCGGACCGAAACGTCCCTAAACTAATAATGGACCACTACGTCCCTAAACTGGCGATGGACCACTACGTCTTTAAACTGGCAACGGACCGAAACGTCCCTAAACTAATAATGGACCCCCACGTCCCTAAAACTGGCGATGGACCGCCATGTCCCTAAACTGGCACAATAGGGCCCAAATGCTCCTTTGTTGGATCTAAACGGTCCCGCCTAAGTTGATCTTAACCCAAAATACGGTTAACGTGTCCTTAGACATTTAAATAAACGATAAAACTCCAAATGAACTTTGGTTCAAGGGTACACCTCTGAACTCCTCTGACGCCTGTCATTGTAATCCCTCAACGATGTCAGAGAGGTGACGAGTCCCGATAACCAGATAATTAAATCAATCACTACGTCGGGTTGATCGTAGTCTAAAACAGGACTAACGTATCCTTGACGAATGTTTAAGTTGATCTTAGCCGCAACGCGACTAATGCATCCTTAAACTAAAAACACCAAACCCAAATCTAACTAAATACGGATTTGGACTAAAACACGTCCTACGGGTGACGGCATCACTAAGTCTCCGTATACAATCCACGGGCAACCATAAACAAAACAAACACACACGACACGAAGTGAAATTCTGGAGTAGGAGAAAGTTGTTACCGCGACGCGGTAGCGTAATTAACTGCAGGGGCTTGCGCCTGCAGGGAAGAGCGTCCCCACAATCAAAAAACCCCTCACCCTGAGGGGGAATCTGACAAAGTCTGCTACATCGGCCGCATCCGTCTAAACCTCCGATACACGGTGCCATAAATCAACTTGGCATCTTCGGAGAGATAGACGGATAAAACCAAATAGCATCTGCCCCGAACCTCAGGCACAGGACGTCCTAACGTCTCGGCCGCCGTTCGGAGGGGAACAAGCACCCCTTTCAACCACAAACTTTTCAAAATCCGGTTAACAATTCTGCACCTTATAATAATTCCTTCCAAATGGCACCTACCGAAAACTCCTCTGCACTCGAACGAACCTTGGATTTGTTTATGAAACATTCCATGCAAATGTCAGATGATATAAAGTCTTCTATCCAAACATTAACGAAGGACTCCGCCTCTCACGGTGAGAGTATAAAATCGATAGAAGCATAAATTGCACAATTAAATGCCACGATGAGTGCTAAAAAGAAAGGGAAACTTTCATCTCAAACCCTCCCGAATCCTGGCCACTCACAACATCATAATGTGAATGCCATTACCACGTTGACATCGGGAAGAATGCTGAACAACTAAGTCGGTAAACAGGTTGATAATGAGGAATCAATCAATGATTCCTCGGCTTCCACTTCTAACCCTATTTCTTCTAATCTACCATCTTCTTCCGAGCATATTATCCATTTTCCTCTAGGCTCGAACCCTCCGTCCACCTCCTTAAGTCAACCTAACACCCAACTCCAATTCCGGGATCCGTTCCACCCCCACGATCTTCTCCAATATTGGACCCAACTCTTATTGATAAAACTCTTTATCCAAATTGGTTATGGGAAAACAAACCAAGTCCATAAATGGAGAAGATTGTGGAAATTTTTATGCAAGTTAACATAAATATCTCTCTCCTAGATGCTATACAACAAGTTCTGTGCTATGCGAAAATATTAAAGGACCTGTGGACTAGGAAGAGAAAAACTCAAGTGCCGAAAAAGGTATTCATTGCGAGTAATGCTAGCGAGCACTGCTTTTACACAGCAACTACCTAAGAAACGAAAGGACCCCGGGAGTCTTACAATATCTATTTCAATTGGAGGTAAAAATATCAATCGTACTCTACTCGATTTAGGTGCTAGTGTTAACTTGCTTCCATATTCTGTGTATGGGCAATTAGGTATCGGAGAGATAAAACCATCACTCTGCACTTTCCAGATGGCAGATCGATCTATCACCCAACCTAGGGGTGAGCTAGAGAATGTATTAATCAAAGTCGGGGAATTTATATTCCATGTGGACTTCATTATTTAGATACACAGCCTGTAGCAAACCCACGGAACCAAATTCCGGTGATTCTCGGTCGGCCTTTTTAGCTACTTCCAACGCTGTAATCAATTGTCGAAACGACTCTATGAACCTATCTTTCGGAAAGATGTCAATTGAGCTTAACATTTACAAGTTGGGAAGTGAACCCTCCGAACCTTATGCTCAAGTATGTTCTTTCGAAATGATGGATTTCGACAGCAGCAAATTTGAAAAGCTTCACGATACAGATCTAGACTCCCTTAATACGTTGTTGTTTGACCCCGCTATGTATTATACACATACGGACCTTTTTATCGAGCTGTCCGGGTCAACATCTAATGCTTATTATGAACCTTTTATGGAGTCTGAGTATCATCCCGTTCTTTCCGATGAGATTATTTTTCGAGATATCGATGAAAACTTTGAAGAAATTTTCGCTGAAAAAATCGTATTCTTAGAAGACATGGGAGTTGTGATGAATCAACCCCAAACCAAAGAAATTGAACCACCATCTCTTCTTCTTAACAATAACAAGAATGCGAGTAATCCATCATCATTATTTCGTCTCTACAAATCGAGACGCAAACCCGTTCTATTACATCACTTATATCTTCCCCACTTCTTCTTGGCTATATATAACATGTTCTTCCACCAACTAGTGCGTTACATTGATAAAATATTCAAATGGTTGGTGTTGACTTTTGGTCTTTGTAAAGCTTTATATTGATCAATAACTTTACCCCCTTCTTATGATTTTAAAAGCTTAACATTGTTTAACTCATGTTTGGGGGGGGGGGGAATATTTTAGCTCTTAAAAATAAAATTTGTAAACAAAATTGTGAGCCAATAATAAGTTTGGGGGAGGTTTTCATGTTCATTTATCTTTTATCCCCGTTAATAACTTTTCCTTCCAAGTCTACAGGTTTTGATATTTAAAAGATGACAACAGTGAGGACACTGCTGTAAACAGATTTGGGGGAGGTTTGTGCTTATTTACGCATTACTTTGCATTACACTTTGCATGAGCACAATTTTTTTTCCTTTGATAATGAAAGATTAGAAAGTGAAAAATTACATTTTAAAAATTGGAAGAGTTTGAGAAAAACAAGGAAGTTAGATGTTTTCTTAAACAAAACTAGTAATAAGTAGTTATGAGCCGTTGTTCTTAGGGTTAGTAAGATGAAGGTAGTCACTAATCTGATGATAAAAATAAGCCTGAAAAATAGTCCCTATTCTTGAGGCCAAACATTTGAACGTTGATATCCTACTATACGCACTTACACACATCTTGAAACTCGGGATAGTAGAGGATAACTTGAAATGCTCTTGTTTAAAAGCCAAAGTACGAAGAAAATACAAATGAAGCATAAAAGTATAAAATGGTGAAGAAAAATAAACACTGGTTTTGTAATCACCAAGGCAGCATAAAAAATATAGCGAGAGTGCTTTATCACCTAGTGCCTTAGACCAACTGGTTTGGGAGCCACTGCTAAGCCTTAGGTGTTGCAAGACGAGGAAATTGCTAATTACGCCTAATAAGTGAGCACATTTAGTAATCGGTCGGTTAGTATCTCAAGAAGTATTAACGGTCGTATGAAGAATATGTGAGTAATTCTATTTAAAATATTCACCGACTAAAAGTACTGAGGTAGATGGAAAAGAGTATGATAGCTTGAATTGAATTCTCTAAGTGTAGGGATGTCTTTTACACACACGTAGGGGTATATGATCGGTGTTTGGAAGAAAGGTAGGGAGGAATACTAAAGGCGATGTTTTATTGAGGGATGATGTGATTTCTAATATCTTTTCATGACCATTAAGTAGGGCTCATTGCAACCGAAAAGCTAGCGTAGTTGGAAACTCTTATTTTCGAGTTCTTTCTTTTATAGTTTTTGTCTTTATATGTAACTTTCACCATCTTTATTTTATTATTGGATTTTTTGGGTGTAATCCGCTGAAAACCCTCTGAAGACAACACTCCTCCTACTAGGGACACCTAGAGGTTTAACGGCTTGTTGTACGTGCTCAGTGCAATCGTATTGCCTACGAAAGTGTGCTAGTTAGTTTTTTTTTTCTTTCTATTTTCTTTTCTCCTTCTCTTGAATAAATAGTTTGCTCGGGACGATCAAAGTCAAGTTTGGGGGTATTTGTTCAGTTGAAAATATTGCACTTTTAACATGACAATTTCCTTACTTTTCTAAATCATCTAAAGGTGTTTGTTATAAATATAACACATATTAGAAGTTTATCTGCAAAATACCATTTGCCATGTGTTTATATATTATAATCAACATTATGAAGGAAAATGCGCTTAATATTTTGATACGCTTATCATATCAAATTGTATTTCAAATATAACTAATATTATTCATTGAAGATATTGTGCAAGTTTAGCTCAGGTCAGATATCAGGAATCAAGAATCTGCCGATAAATTAAAGAAAGTCGAAGAATCAAATACTGGTAGAGACTCAGAAAAGATAAGAAGGTTCCAGACATCAAAGAAATACCAAATACCAACAGGAGAAGACTCCAGAAGTTTGAAGCCACGATCTCACCAAGACGCCGCGGAACCGCGACCTAGTCAAGCCGAGTCGCCACGGATCCGCGGCCGATTCAGGGAGTTAGGAGGTGAGAGTTTTCTGGAATCTTCTTCGTAACATACTTAGTTTGTTGGGGGTTTCTGTTACTGGTTTTGAGGCTATAAAAAGGACTGAGGGCTACATCATTTAGGGATCCAATTTTCATCCAATTAAAAAGGCAAAAGGAGCCAAGAACAACATCAAATCATCATCTAAAAATCCAAGATCAAATCCAATCTCAAAAAGGGATCTAAGATCTAAGATCAAGAATCTTCGATCTTGAGATCTTAGATCAAGAAATCATCGAGAAATTCATCAAGCGATCAATCAATCAAGTCTCCTTTACACGAAGCCAATCACCGTCAACGATCAAGCGATCCACGATAGGTCCAAGATTCGAGGTGATCAAGCGACGTGAAGATCGACGGAACATTTACTTATTTTAGGCAGAGATCGAGAGCAAATTCTTCTTACTCTTGTAATCTAAACTTGAAGAATTGTATTGTGAAGTTGAGTAATAAGGGTAGAACATTAATTTTATCATTTCGATTTCTTTTAATTTCCGCATTATGAATTCTTTCTCTATTCTTTCTTTTATTTTCATGATGTGCAAGTAATTCTCCGCTTGATAGGATTCGTAGGATTAGGGTAGATCGATGGACGAGAAAATACCATACTCCTTTTAAGTCCTATGAAGTTTATAAATTTTAGCAAAAGAATCGTCAACATCTTTATCGGGCGTGATATCAAATTCTTGATAATCTTGATCACGATTTGAGACAAAATTGACGATCCTTTTGTTAAGGGCTAAACATGATTGGAGATCAATGAAAGGACAAGGGTCAATAGAAGAGAAACCCTAGTTTCTTCCAAAGAAGCCTAATCCCCATTCTTCGTCATCAATCTAGTTTTAAATCTATCAATAGATAAGATGAGTAATCTTTATTAGTCAACCATGGCTACTAAATCCAAAAGAATCCTACAAGCCTTCTTCATATAAATTTTTTTGATAATTCAAATTTATCTTGAAACAATTTTCTTAATAATTCAATTAAATCTTGAAACTATCTTCTTGATTTTCTCTTTTCTAATTCATTCAACTCATCTAAAGCAAGAACTATAAAATTCCACGAATCCCAAAGGACGACCCGTGTTCACCATAGCTAGTTACATGCGACGTCGTACTGATTGCGGTTACTTTACTAAAACTTCTTAATTTCTCCAAAATATAAATGATTCAATCACTAGTGAGGCTACTAATATTGTACCTAAGTTGTGTGGATTATGTTTAGGTATAGGATAAAATATTTGATATATATAAGGATTGAAAGAAAGTTTGAAAGAAAAGAAGTTACCAGTGATGACTTGGCCAGTGGCTTCAGCTTCTTCCACAGTCATTATAAAAGCCTGTCGCCTCGGTACATTCCTACTTGTTGGAGGAGCATTTCTCTGTCCTTGAGAGCTCACTCTGGCCTCGCAGGGCGGGCCAGAGTGGGTGCGAGCTGTAGCTGCCATAGCTAATGGCTAGGTAGGTTCCTTTGTTCTTGATGGAACTGACGAGGAGGAGGTGCAGTATGTCCACGAGGAGGTGGAGCTGGGAGAGTAAGACGTGGTGCAGGTGCCTGAATAGCTGGTCACTGCGGATATGTGATTGCTGGTCTGGTTGCAGGATTTGGATTGAGTCTATGAGGACAAGATCCAATATTATGTGTGGATGAGCCACGGACTAAGCAAAGGAGATTAGCTTGCAGTCCTTCGCCAGGTGTCCATTCCTCCTGCAGTAGGTGCAAAAGTCTGAACTGGGCCGGTTGAAAGGTACTCCCGGTCTCCTGGGTACAAAAGGTGGCCTGGAAGAGGCTCTTCCTGCTATTTGAGTAGCATGGCGCTTCATACCGGCAGATTAAGCTCTGCCTTTCTTCTTTACCACTACCTCATATCTTCGGGCGGCCTTCAAAGGTAAGTCGTGGGTTGGGAAATCCCCTGTAGCTAATGCAGCTTGGATCTCCTGGTCCAACCCTTTCTGAAATCTTCTGGCCCTGATCTCGGCAGCAGTCGGTATGAGATGTGCCGCGAACCTGTTACGGTCTTGTGTTAGCTGTGTAGTATGTGATATCAGAAAATTCGAATATTTGAGACATATTTTACCTGCTCAACATAGTGAACTCAGTATCATACTCATCCACGGATTTGCTCCACATAGAGCCTTCTTGTAGGTGGATGAATTGCTGCTCCATGTCAAATCGGGCAGTCTCGAAAAAATATTTCGCGTCGAACATGTCGCGAAAAGTCTTCCATTCGATCGGCTGAGTAAGACAGCTTTCTTCCGCCTTCCACCATACTCGGGCGTTATCCGCATGTTGCAGCTTCGCAACCTTTACCCAAGTAATGTCTGGTACTTGTGCTGCCGCCAGATTGTTCTCAATAGATTGAGCCCATTCTTCAGCTTCCAGAAGGCTCTCTTTCCCAGAAAATTGCTTAGGATGCAGTACCCGGAATCGTTTCTCTCCAGGTGCCTCAGCTTATGGGTGGTTCATTAGGATAGCAGTATTATGCTGTTGTCCCTCCAAGAGGCTCTTTATTGCCTCGAGCAGTACCGTCTGCTTGTTGATCGGAGTTACAACGGTAGGAGTAAGTGGAAGAGGTGGTGGTGTTGCCGTGCACGTTGGTGCTAGTATTGTTCAGAGAATCCATAACCTTGAAAGAAAAATAGGGTTATGATAGATTCAAGAAATATGCATAATAAAGAATGTTTAGTTGCCGAGTCTTATAATTCTTGTGTTATATTGCGTAGGTTTCCATGCAGAACTGACCTGCATAGGCCGCCAACAAAACCTGTCACGCCCCGCTTCCCGGTGTACGGTCAGGAGATGTGACCAGGCCCGCGACGTATTTACTCAGAAATAAACACGTTAAGCGTAAATAAGCAATATAATATAAATGTACACAAGAAAGACATGAGATGTAAATGAACGACAACTTTTTATTTATTAAACATTCTTCACAATACAATTGAAAAGTAAATACAATGTGGAAAGCAATGCCTAAATAATGGCATGAATTGAAAGTAAAAGTATATACAAGTGACTAGAGCTCCGGGTCCTCGATGAACATCTCCAAGTCTTCTGAGCTGGGCTCGAACTCCAGAGAGTCGGGTCCTCTTGATAACATTCCAAAGAAAGAATAGAAAATGAATATCATCAGCGAACAATCGCTCGGTAAATCCCAAAGAGAGATATAAATAGACTGAACAAGTAAAGATAATATATCTGGTATAATGTATGATTGTTATGTTAACGTTGTTATTTGTATCTTGGTATAGGATATTCCAATGTATACTAGAGGAGTCCAACTATTCCATAGACTAAGGTATACGGAGCATAAAGAACCGTTAAGCTACGGGACGACAACAATGGATATTCAGGTTATGTGTATTAAAGTGATCATCATCGATCCACTTTTAAAACATTCCGTACCAATCTACCCCTTAAAAACCCTATAATGTTTATTGTATTGTTTATAGCTATAAGACTTGCCGAAACCATAGTATCAATTGCACATGTAAACGGATAAAGATATAAACGGATATTCATGTAATCAAGTCAATGTACATCCATGGTTCGGCTAGTTCAAGTCATGTTGATGTTTGATAGTATTCAGTATATATGGATTCATGATGTATTGGAGTTATATTTGAAGTGTATGTAGATTGGAATTGTATTCAGATTAGACCGATACTTTGTCTGAGTCAGACACTTAAACAGAATTTGATTCCTGAATTAGGTTTTGGAGTTATTGGTAACTACTACATATGGACGGCAGGATTTGTGACTTTTTCCAAGCCAATTACCATTGATAATCTTGTTTTAGTTTTCTATCTTAAATAGGCAAGCACTCATTTTCTCCGGCTCCCTGAGGCTCAAGAGAATTGGTCCCACTTAAACCTATATTTACTAGGGTCCTTATTGTAAATTAATAAACTTGGGGGGTTTATGAAAAATAGTTTTGATAAACTTTCAAAATAAATCTCAAGTATTTATTTATCGTATTTAGGGTTTTCATGGATGTAATTTTTTAAAAGTGAAGTATTCTAATGATTATAAACCTAGATTGAATAGTATATGGTATTTTAGTTTAAATTGGAATTGTATGGATTTGTGATGGTATATTGATTAAATTTGTGATTCCTTTGTTTAGAAAACATGGAATTTATTATATATATTTAAAATAGATATTTTGATAATATATATATAATTATTAAAAATAGAATTTATTTATTAAATAGAAAATCACATTATTCTTAAAAATTGTATTAAAAATTTCATCGAGATCAGATGCTCCGTGAAGAGGTCTGCATCTCGCTCTACTAGTCTTAAGGATGTGCAATAACCCACACCATCAAAATCGAGTTCCCCAAAATGGGTTGTAGAGGCATAATTGTAAGGAATTTAATTAAAACAATCTTAAAGAATACGGTTTTATTAGTTTAAGGTATTTTATTGTAAAATTGTATTTATCCCACAAAATATTGTTCCAAAAGCCATCGTGCTATGTCATGATGAGTGTTATGACGAGATAGGTCATTATCTCATGAGTTTTCTAAAGGTAACATGAGCAAATATGATGAAACGATGCTATAAATAAACTTTGTGGTATTTAACCGTAAAATTGAAATAAAAGTTGTATAACATTGTATTTTGAATTGAAACTTGTTCTAAATATTTGTTTTAAGATTACTAAACAAGATATAATAATATAGATGTTTGGTTATTAAAAAAAGTTGTGTTTTGAACAAAATTAGAATCGGAAGTCGGAATAACTCCGCTTCCGATGAGTTTTGAGAAGAGAATTCTTGTAATAGGGAAGAGAGGAGAGGAGAGGGGACTTACTGGATTAGATGAGAGAAGGGAGGTAGAGGAAGGGTTTGAGAGTTTTGTGGAGTCGCGGTGTCGCCGGATTTGTCCCCAGCCATCGCTGGAAGATGACCTTGGGCTAACTCCACTTGTACAACTAATTTAACTTGGAAAAATTTAAGAGTTTTGATGATAGATTTCAGAATGGAGAGAGCTAGGGTATGGGATGGTATTTATAGGATAGAATTAGGGTTTAGGAAATTAAAAATGAGAATTAAAATGCATTAAAATATTGGTTTAATGGTGATTTTAATCTTCTGTTAATTTGCAGGAAATTCAAATAGAGGAGGAGTAGTGGAGGGAGGCCAGGGGGTGTTAGGGTAAAAATTTTGGAGCATTTCCCACGGTTTCAACCGGCGGCGCCAGCCCAGAGGAGATCTTCGCCGGCCATCTTGGAGGTGTTGGGGTCTGGATCGATACCACGTGTCCTAATCTGTCTAAATACCCATTTGCACATGTTTATTTAATCTGAATTTTCATTTTTACGTGTATTGCACGTGTAAATTTTTGGGTTTCCAAAAAGTTTAAAAGAAAAATCATTAAAAATAATATGTGGCTGATGAGATTCGAACATAGGGGCTATGTCACAGTAATGCAAAGCTTTACCAATGAGCTACAAGCTATTTCTTGCTGTTCTTAAACAAATTAAATACTTATAGCATAATCAGGGTTGCAAATACTCTATTTAGTACTTTAACTTTAAACAAATTTCTATACATTAAAAACAGAGTCGTTACACCTCACTGGTGTCATCTGTTAAGCTTAAAATCTGTAGACTTGGGAGGAAAAGTTAGTAACGGGGACAAGAATTAATGAAAGTAAAATCCTCTCCCAAACTTAATTTGGCTCACAATTTATAAAATTTTGTTTTTCTTTCAAAAGACAAAATATTTTTCTCCCCCCAAACTTGAATAAAACAGTTTTAAGCATTTAAAATTATAAAGTGGGGCGGGGGGTAAGGTTATTGGTCTATACAAAGCTTTATAAAGACCAAAAGTCAACACCAACCATTCAAATATTTTATCGATGTAACACCATGGTTGGTGGAAGATCATAGATGTGAAGAAATGGGAAGATAGGAGGCGTAATCGATAGAGTTTACGTCTCGGTTGGTAGAGACGAAATAGTGATGGTGCATTACTCGCATTCTCGTTCTTGATAAGAAGGAGTGGCGGTTCAACTTTTTTGGGTAGGGGTTGATTCATCACAACTTCCATGTCTTCTAGGAATGTAAGTTCTTCGGCAAAAATGTCTGTTCCCTTATAAAAAAAGGGGTAAATGAAAGTTCCCCACTATTCAAAGCCTCACGTGTTAAACACGTGAGCACCTATATGCAACGCATATAGGCACTTCAGTTAAAGCAACAATTAAACTAAAACAGTCTCACGTGTTTAACACGTGAATGCTTATATGCAACGCATATAGGCACTGCAATTAAAACAACTACTAAGCTAATAAAGCCTCACGTGTCTAACACGTGAGTGCCTATATGCAACGCATATAGGCATTGCAATGCAAACAAACTATAGGCTAATAATCCTTACGTGTTAAACACGTGAGCGCCTATATGCAAAGTATATAGACGCTGTAATCAAATAGCTGACAAAATAAATAAGTCTCATGTGTTGAACACGTGAGAGCACCTCCCTACGTAGAATTAAATTTTACTCAACAAGGAACCGTTGGATCAAATATCCAATGGTGATTAAGCATAGAATTAAATTCTATTGATCTTTTTAAGTGAGGAGTGATATTTTCTGTTAAACAGAAAGTTGGCGGATCAAAAATCCCATGAGATGGAAAATATTTTCCATATCTTTTTAAACAAAGAGAGATTGTGCTCTGTTAAGCCGAGCACCCTTGGATTAAAAATCCAATGATGGTTAAAAAAATTACTATTTTATAGAATAAGATTCTGCATATGGGGAAATATTTCCCTAATCTTGTTAAAAACAAGAAAAATATGTTCTGTAAAATAGAAACCCTTGGATCAAAGATCCAATGGTGGGCAAAATTCCCCAAGTCAATTCTGGAACCAATTAAATCAATTAGGATCACTCAATGAGAGATTTTCTCAGAATTAAGCAAACGAATTCCCTCAGAAGCTTAGGAAAAAGAGAGAAGCTTAAGAGAAGAAGAAAGAAAAGTTTCAGAAGAAACAGAGAATTTAATTCTTACAAAGGAAGATTTGTGTCATTAAAACCTAGGTAAAAAGAAAAAAAAACTCAGAGAGTATCTTGTCTCTCTTTTGCCTCTCTAAGAGTTTTAACCTTCATGCAAGAACTTAGTTCTTCTTCTGGTTGAGATCTGCAAAAGCAGATCTCCCCACAAGTTGAGAATTTAATTCTCATCGGGGAGATTCTGTCATGCAGATTCAAAACCTAGGGGAAAAAATTAAGTTCAAAGAATTTGATTCTTACAAAACACATGAAAACTAGGGTTTAACCTTATAAAAGAATTTAATTCTTACAAACGAAGAAACATGAGATCCTTCAAACCCTAGGGTCATGAACAGGAGATCAAAATCTCTAAACATCCAGAAAGAAGGAAAGACTGATGATTCATTAGTGTTTAAACACTATAACGAGGACCGCACGTGTTTCCCATGCAAGCGCTTAAAAGAAGAACAAGAAGTGCCTTCTAGGGCAGTCACGTGTTTTGCACGCGATCTCCAATCAAGTGCTTAGCACTTATATAAAAAAAAGAGGGGATAAAAACCCAAAAGGCAGAACCCAACTTTGGGGCGCCTCACGTGTTTCACACGCGAGCGCCACAAGAACCAAGTGCTCAACACGTATATAAAAAGCGGGGAAATAAGCGGGCAGTGTCCATAATCCGGTGCCTCACATATATCACGTGAGCGCCATAGAACTTTAGTGTTTAACACTAATTCGATGCCTCAAGTGTGTCACGTGAGCGCCACATAACTCTAGTGTTTAACACTAATCCGACACATCACGTGTGTCACGTGAGCGCCACAGAACTCTAGTGTTTAACACTAATTAGGTGCCTCACATGAATGCATATAAGCATTGTATGCCTTGGCACTTAACTCTGTTGGGTAATTATAGAGACCCAGATCTAGCCCAAATTGACTAAGTTCTTCCAATCAACTGAGCCCCTCTGCGCTCATCATTCCCCAAATTGATCTTAGTCCCAAACATGACTAATGATCTTTCAACTGATGATGTTCAAAATGATGTTCATCCCACATCTCCTAAGTTAATCTTAGTCTCCAAAAATGACTAATGATTCTTAGATGATTCACCATGATCTTTTCCCTCAAATACGGGAATTCGTTCAAGGGTACATCTCTTTACACCTCTGATACATGTCGTTGTAATTCCTCAACGTCTTCAGAGAGGTGGCGGGTCCCGACAACCAACTGGTTTTTGGTGTACTTCCCAAACTGACGTGCACATCCCAAATCAAACCACATCCCAAACTGGATGCATCCCATATCATCGTTGCTTATCCTGTCACGTAACAAATACACGTGTGCGCAAGATGATCAACGGACCGAAACGTCCTTAAACTAATGGACCGAAATTTCCTTAAACTAAACGTTGCCTCCAATATGGTGACAACGGACCATAACGTCCTTAAACTAAAACCTCACCTCAAAAATGGTGATCAACAGACCGAAATGTCTTCAAACTACAACTTCGCCTTCAAAATGGCGATAAGAGACCGAAACATCTTTAAACTAAAACAACAGAGCTTAGATGTTCTCTTGTTGGATCTGAAACAAAAATGATCCTAACACCCTGTTAAGTAGATCTTAGTCTCAAATTGGACTAACGGATCCTTAACAAAAAACAAACCGAGCCCCCAAATGCTCACATACGTTTAAGTCGATCTTAATCCTAAAATAGATTAACGGTCCTTAAATAAAAACCCCAAATCTAAGATATAAGGATTTGGACTAATCCACGCCCTACGGGAGACGACACAAATTAGTCTCTGTATACAATCCACAGGCAACCAAAAATAAAACAAACACACACGACACGAAGTGAACTTCCGGAGCAGGAGAAAGTGGTTATCGTGATGCGGTAACGTAATTAACTGCAGGGGCTTGCGCCTGCAGGGAAGAGCGTCCCCACAATAAAAAAACCCTCTCATAAACGAGGGGGAATCTGAAGAAGTCTGCTACAACGGCCGCATCCATTCAAACCTTCGATATACGGTGCCATAAATTAACTTGGCATCTTCGGAGAGGTGGACGGATAAATCCAAATAGCATCTGCCCCCAAAATTCAGGCCAGACGTCTTAATATCCCGGTCACGCCTTTTCGGCGGTGAACGGATTCTAGCACGCCCGGTGGGGCCTTTTCCTCTTTCCACTCCACACTTCGTGTGTCGTGTTTCGCAAACAAAAATCGCGGTTTGATATGGTTGCCCTTGGATTCGAGGTACTAAGATTTGGTGTCTTGCTCCTGTGCAGTAGAAGAAGGAAAAAGGTCAATGGCTTCCAGCTGCACAAACTGCAATAGCAACTCCCACTCCGCCCCGAATGGAGGAGTGACATACGGGCCCAATGCGGCCTCCATCTTTTCAATGCCGGTGGGGCAGATGATTCAAGCCACCACTGGATTGTTCTTCGGGACCATACTCCTGCCAGCGAGTTTCAGCGTCCCAGTGCCACCATATGAAACTCCAAAGAAGTCGGCCTTCGATCGACTTGCAACCACCATGGCCTCTCTCAACGGGTTGTCCAAGTCTGCCACCTCAGTCTTCAACAGGCTGAGCCGAAGCTCAAGTGGGCCCGCAAAGGCACTCGCGATAACTGAAAGGGCTATCCCAAAATGGATAGTCCTGCCAACTCCTGTTGCGGGTGAATTCATTAAAGGTGCTTCCCTTACCAGAAAATCGGCCTTCGAAAGATTGGTCGTTCTCTCTTAATGGACGTCGGTCTAAAACAGGCTGGCACCAGCAGCAACCCCTCATCAAATCCGGGGGCATGACGGAGCCGCTTCCACAACTGAGGTGGTCCCGTCTACAAGACACGCTCTACGTCGCCACTAGCACCGAGTAAGAAAAGCCGAGGGCAAATCCCCTTCTGGACTCACCCCACCAGCTCCAATGGTGGAAGTTGACGTTGATGTTCCAACCGGGAACAACTTTGATCTGCTTAAGAGGGTGTGCAAGAACTCTCCAACCGTGATACTGAAGAAATCTCCACTTCCTGCTGAAAATATGACGCAGGCAAAGCGGAGTAGCCCCCTCAGTGGCTGTCCTTCTAAATCCACAGGGTCTGGCAGAAAGTCCAGGACTCTGTGATCAACAAAGACCACTATCGTCAACCGGAGAAAATGAAGGTTCGACAAGAGGAAAATCATCCCTCCACCATACAGTGAGTGACTTCTTTCACACAGGAGCCTGCTACAACGGCTCCTACAACTTCAACCTCCCACAAAAGGACGAGGCTGGAGAAAACACCACCACTGGTGGCAAATTACAAAGGTGATGGATTCAAATGCCCTAAGTCTGGGAGAATGATCATGCACACGGTTTACATGGCTTCCGGAAAAGAGGAAAGCCATGCTTCCATGGGTCATCGGCCACAAACTCGGTCGTTGACAAAAGCTCAGGAGAAGCAACAAAAGCTCCAGGAGATGCTGACAAAAATGGCAGCACTCACTGGGCAAAAAGAAAGCCCAGAAGCAACAAGTGAACAGCGCCAGGAGCAGGAGAACGATACAGAGTTCCCGCAAAGGGTGCTAGAAAGAAAAGATAAGGAGGCCGCGGAACAAGCTGCTAATATAAAGCAGTGCTTTTGTTTGAGGACATGGTTGGAATGATGATCGAGCCAGAACCTCCAGCTGAAGACCCGCCGATAATTATCGAGGACGACAGGGAAGAAACATCAAACCCCCTTCAGCCTTATCAACGGCCAGGGAGGAAACGGTCTTCAAAGATTCCCTTGATGATTACATAGCTCAACAAATATGAGCTTATTAGGCAAGTGAAGCGGCTGGCCATGTCGTCAGAACTGGGCGGCCGTACCCTGGCTGGTATGACCAAATCAAATACCCGCCGGGATATACCAACCCAAAGTTCCATGTGTACATAGGGATAGGCAACCCGCATCAGCACGTTGCTCAGTCCAGAGCTTTATGAGGAAATACTGGAGGCGATGACAAATTGCTGCTTTGCCAGTTCGTTGACAGCTTGTCGGAGACGGCATTTGAATGGTATTCGGAGCTCCCAAATGACCCTGTCAAAACATTCACAGAAATGGAGCTATTATTCATACAGCGGTTTGCAAGCGCAAGAGAACGCACCCCAATCACGGCATTAATCAATGCAAGGGTGAAGCCAGGAAAGATCTGGGTTCAATACGCAATTCGGTGGCGGAACCTATGGTCGAAATGCGAATAATGCATCGAAGTGGCTCCTGCCGTGGGAATGTTCATAGGGACTATCAATCCTCAGGAGAATGTGTCCCAGTTCATGCTGTTCTTTAAGCCGACCACCTTCCAGGCTCTGATCGAAAAGTTAGCCCACATAGACCAGATGGGCCATGGACCTTCCTCTTCAAAAATGGACCCTTCGAATGCAAAAGGTAAAGGGAAAGCGGCCTTCGTTGCCAACACTCAACAACAGCCGAGCGACCTGAAACCGGTTGCTCGCCAAAGCAACGCACGCCCGCGCCAATCCATCGAAGAGAAGCTAGGACGTGCTTACTCATTTTCCCGTGATAAAGCGAGGAGACTGTTCGAACTGACAGTGCACAACAAACTCATCACATTGCCGGATCCGAGACGTCCACTGCAGCTCGGTGATGTCAACAATCCCAACTACTAGTCCTATCGCTGAGTAGTGAGCCACCCAATTGAGGATTGCTACGTCTTCAAAAACTGGGTTGAGGACCAGTACCAACAAGGGAAGTTTGCGCTGTCCGAAAACTGGAGGGTGAACCGGCCATAGAGGAACACTCCTAAAAAGGTAGACACGCCGGCGGCATCATGCTCGTTTGTGGAAGAATTTCCTTGGGAAGTGGTTCTTTCAGCTAAAACTAAAAGAATGCTGAAGGATCTTCACGTATATCCGGCGATCAAATGGGCCCGCTGGAGCCCGAGATCATTGAGGGGATGCTTAAACCGCGCCCAACATCGAAAACTGGTAACGATGGGCAAGACCACCAAGCCAAGCCTTCGAAGTCTTCGAAGAAAAAGAAAAAGACCAAGAAGCCTGTGCAGCCTGCCGAGTATGACGACAAGCGCACGGACCTGCAAAGGTACATCGATGCGTTGAAAGAGTACAACCAGAAAGCACGGACCCCAGTCACCCTCGAAGAGTTTCTCAACCATATCCTTGAGAACGGAGATGGTGACGATGATAAGGAAAATGAATCGTCAGAAGAACCCAATGATTATGTAGCAAGTTGCCACATGGTTTCTCATTCGTCGTTAAATATAGAAAAAAAACTCCCTTGGCGTCGGAAAGCAACGCAGAGGAACTGGGGGCAGGACCGGCGCCAAAATCCCTGAAACTGTTAGAAGACCCAATTGACAGGCTGCCAAACGAAGCCCTTCAAAAGTGCAAAGCTGACCGAGAACGTGAAACGGTCATATACGAAAAGGCCAAGCATCGGCGTCAGGATAAAGAAGCCGCGGTAAGGGTGAGTCAAAAAATACTCTACCCAAGCCAAAGCACACCTGCAACAAACAAGAACAGGATCAAAGTGGAGAAGCGGTTCTCCAATGCCTTGTTAATGGGAATGAAGCCGCCCCTCTCATGGAAAAAACTCCCGGGAGTACGTGCCACGATGAAGCGGATGTACATCCGAACTCCTGCTTATACCATCGGAGGGTCACACGCCCCACCGAAGCGTGCAATTCCTTAAGAAGTGGTGGCAAGGATGCGTTGCTCACCGGAAACTCTTCAAGCGGATGAAGCGCAAAACCCGTCGACAACAAAGAAGCGCGACAGATGAGCGTGAAGGAACGATTGGCAACTGTCATATGATTGATACCAGTTCGATAAAAGGAAAATCTCAAGTTCTTACATTCGGGAGCGATTCTGAGGAAGAAATAACCCTCGACCCTCTCTTCAAAGAATCCATCTCTGGAAAAGAAGAATAGGAGAAGAACTGCGAGAACATTCAGCTGCGTAACCGTACGTTGCCTGAAAAGAACCTCGGTCCTACAAACAAAGGTTTGAGCAAAAGAGACAAGTGGAAGGAAAAAGTACCTGAGGAAATTGCCCTCAATGATAGAGTCGTCAAAGAGCTCGCTGCCATGGATCCGCCTAAGAAAAACAAGGTTGATTACAATGTCCTGACACTTCTGAGGAAGATACCCTCACAATTGAGCATACTGGATGCTCTCCTCCTGTCTAAAGAGGTACGAGATTCTCTGATCAAGGCATTGCAAGAGCCTGATCAATTCCAAGCTTTCCTTGCGAAAGAAAAAATGAAGGACGAGCTGGCAGAGGTTCATACAGCTGACATCATATTCGGCGATGAAGATCTCCTCCTCGGAACGTGCGAGCACAACCGTCCTCTATATGTCACCGGGTACTGCCACGATATCAAGATAAGGAAGATCCTGGTCGACAACGGATCCTCCGTCAACCTTCTCAACGTGATGGTGCTGAAGGAGATTTGCATGAACATTCAGCATCTGGCTTGGGATAAAATTACCATCTCCAGGTTCGACTCTCAGTCATCGCGGACGCTTGGGTCCATAATTTTGACATTACGCTTTGGGATGCTCGTCACCGACATCAAATTTTATGTCATTGATGCCAAGATTTGCTACAACGCCCTGCTCGACCGGCCTTGGTTACACGAGTACAACGTCATCTCTTCTAAACAACACCAGAGTATGAAGTATTTTAAAGATGTCCTCGAATATACTGTCACAGGGGAGCTAAATCCATTCTTCATAAACAAAGTCCAAAAATATGAAGACGCAAAGTACTTCTTACCATACTTCAAAGACACGCAAGGATGTCATGAGCCGGAGAATAAACAAAAAGTCGTCACCACTATCCCGATCTTTGGGAGCGATACCGAGGAGGATGAAGAGATAGTTTACTCGGGGCAACCCTATGGCAACAGGCCCAGACCATCTATCCTTATTTTGGTCTTCGACAGTGACTCTGAGGACGACGCCAACACAGTGTTCTCCGTCCGCCCGTCAATGCACACCTTCACTGGAGCTAATCAGAGTTTACAAATTACCATGGTTCCGCAGCGGCATTACGGGGAACTTGATGCGCTCAATACATATGGCGTGCAAGAGCTGCAGACCTTCTATGTCCGTCCTAGACAAAGAGGTGAAAAGGCGATCCTCTTATACCAATCTACGGAGACTAAAGTGGAAAGAGAAGTCTGGTATGGTGCCGATTTTGAGTTTGAAAGGCTTCAACCAATTCGCCTAACCAGATATTACACAAAGAGATTGAAAATGCTATTAATATGCCAAGGTGTACCCTTCAAACAAACCGCTCGACAAGCCCAGTTCTACAAAAAGATTTGGGACGTCCCCAGGACTTAGCGAAAGATGCCCAACGGGAGAATGGTGACGATTGGGCTTGAATACGTTCGGTCAAATAAACAAGAGCAATTCCACAATTGCCGCGTCATAAATGTCTTCGGTAAAGAAGGGAACGTTTTTCCAAACAGTCATAACATTGAACCAGAGCGAGATCCCGCCATAAGAATGTCATGTTCGTCGTTCGAAGAGCAGGTTGCTATGCTAATAAGGGAAGCAGGTCAAAAGGTTCGGGATGACCACATCCGTGAAATGGCCGTTTACGAGAAAGCCAGGACGCAACATCTCACTCAGCAATCTGCGGAAAGAGAAGACTACAATGCCCTTCACCCTCAGCCTGCTGTGCGCTCTCGTGGCAAGGAAAAAGCCCGACGCAGAGGCAAAAAATGGTAGAGAACTAGAATGTTGTTCTAAAACAGCGAAGCGGATCCAAGAAGCCACGCAATCGAGAAAGAGTAAGCTGGAATCCATCTTTTATGAAGAAGATGGGTCGGGAATACTCTTTCCCCCAAGACAAGACAAAGAAAATATTTAACCTTGTCATCAAGTATCAAATGATGACGCTCCCGGAGTCTCGGCACCCGGAACAAATAAATGAGGTCCATCACCCGGCTTATTGCTCCTACCACTGAGCAATAGGACATCCTCTTGAAGACTGCTTCATCTTCAAAGACTGGGTTGAAGACCAGTATCAGTAAGACAAGTTTGCTCTATCCGACAGTTGGAGGGTAACCTTACCAAGAATGCATGAGCCAAAAGCAACCTATATTGCGAGGGTAAGTCCAGATCAACATCGAGCTTGGAAACGAACTCGTACCTGCCACATGATAACATTCTCACAGGAGGGGGAGCACGAAAATATGGAAGACCTCTCCCAGTTCTTCGCAAATGAGAATGAGGACAAGATGATCACAGAATTTCCACCGGCGCCAAAAGAGTTGGAAGATACGATACACATCACGGCGGACAGCCTAAGGAAAATTGAGTAGGGAACGGAAAACGATCCAACGCCAACGTTCGTCAGTGAGCTGCTGTCTAAAAAGCAGGTGGCCACACTAAAGGACGTGCTTATACAATATAAAGATTGCTTCGCATGAAATTATTCCGAGATGCCAGGACTAGATCCAGAAATAGCGGTGTATAAACTGGCGATATCGCCGGACGTCAAGCCAATCAAACAGGCGCAAAGAAGAATGTGGCTCGAGCTCGAGATGAGTATCAACGCCGGAGTCAAGAAACTAATTGACTCCGGCTTCATCCAAAAAGTTCAATATCCTGACTGGATCGCCAATATCATTCCAGTGATGAAGAAAAATGGGACGGTGTGCATCTGCATGGACTTTCGGAACCTCAACAAGGCTTGTCCAAAGGATGACTTCCCGGTACCTGTTACCGAGCTGATGATCGATAACACGTCCACTCATGAGGTCTTCTCCTTCATGGATGGATCTTCAAGCTACAATCAAATAAAAATGCATCCTGAAGACCAAAAGCACACTGCCTTCCGGACTCCGCTAGGCATATTCTGCTATAAGGTGATGACCTTCGGTTTGAAGAATACAGGCGCTACCTACCAGAGGGCCATGATGAAGATCTTCGACGAACTCATACATGAGCTTTTCGAATGCTATATTGATGGCATTGTGGTAAAAAGCAAATCATACGAGGAACACTGGGAGCATTTGAATATAGTGTTCCAGCGTCTTCGGAAGTACAATCCGAAGATGAATCCTCTGAAATGTTCGTTTGGAGTCTCCTCGGGAAATTCCTAGGATTCATCATACGACACCGAGGCATCGAAATAGGCCCATCAAAGATCAAGGCGTTATGTAGATGCCCACACCAAGAACTCTCAAACAACTTTGATCTTTTCAAGGAAAGCCCGCATATATCCGACGGTTCATAGCTAACCTCTCCGGAAAATGTCGCCCCTACAGCCATCTAATGAAGAAGGGCATCCCGTTCGTTTGGAATCATAAATGCCAAAGTGCACTGGACGAAATCAAGCAATATCTGCAGAACCCGCCGGTACGGTACTGACCGCTCCGGACAAAGGAAAGTCCCTCATCCTGTACACAACAGCCCTTGAAGGTTCTTTAGGCGCGCTATGGGCACAGGAGAACGACCAGGGGAAGGAGAGAGCTCTCTACTATTTGAGTCGAGTTCTTCTGGGGGCAGAAAACAACTACTCCCCCATTGAAAAGTATTGCCTGGCACTGATCTTCGCGATAACGAAGCTTCGACATTATGCCTTGGCATATGAGGTCCATCTCATTTCAAAGGTGGATCCTCTCAAATATTTGATGTCAAGAACCATACTAACAGGAAGGCTTGCCAAATGGGCCCTCCTCTTGATGGAGTTCTCGATAACGTATCGATCCCTCAAGGCAGTGAAATGCCAGGTCATCGCCGACTTTCTCGCTGAGCATCCAATACCAGCCGATTCTCCCTTAAATTGCGAATTTCCAGACGAACATGCGTTTGATTCAATCGAAGGAGGGAAGGAAGAAAATAATGTCCAATGGGAACTATACTTCAACAGAGCATCTTCCTTGAAGAAGCGAAAGCAAGGCACCCCCATAATCAAAGCTAGGGTAGGCTTTATCTTCATGACTCTGCAAGGAGGGATAATGCGTTTCACCCTTTCCTTAACAGAGTCGAGGAAAAACAATGAGGCTGAGTACAAAGCTTTGATAGCAGATCTTAAGATTGCTATCAACATGGGAATCGAAAATCTCCTCATATATGGAGACTCCCAGCTAGTCGTTGGCCAAGTAATTGGCGACTATTAGACGTGTAAACTGGAGTTGGTAAAATATGGCGAAAGAGTGCAGCAACTGCTGACTCAAATTCCCTCCTACATCCTGGAAAGCATACCGCGTGAGGAAAATAGCAAGGCAGATGCGTTAGCCAAGCTCGCTAAAGAACTAGCCGACGAAAACCTCGATGACATAAGGATCATTGTGCAAAGCCGCCGGATTCTCGTGCCAGCAGAAATATCTCTGGAGCCGTTTGAAAGAAAAGAAGTGACCAAACAGGCAGCCTTCCAATTAGAGGATGAAGAAAAGGCTAAGAATTGGAGAGAAGTCTTCATAGACTACTTCAAATACTATCGAACACCCAAAAACGCATCTTCGAGACTTCATCTCATGAAACGAGCTCTGTCTTTCGCCTTCGTTGATGATACTCTATATAAGAGATCGTTCGACAGTTTGTGGCTAAGGTGCCTGGGACCAGAAGAAGCAAGTGTAGGGATATTCAGACCGACAACAAGGTTTCGGGAGGTATCGTCCATGTCATTTTTAAAAAATTGCCATGCTAAACAACCCTAACCTTAGAATCTTAACTAGAGAATTAAACAATACATCATGTAAACATCATTACATTTAAGTGAACAAGAAATACAATCTTTGTAGATCGGTCCTTCACTTCAATAGCTCCGTGTAGTAGTCCCTTCGCACCAAGTAGTGAACTTCCGGACTCTAAAAAGGCTCCACAAGATGAACGGAACAAGCATTCTTGAAGTTTTCAAGGCCGAAGATGATCTACGTCGAGGATACACGAACTCAAGCTACCTCTTCACTAATATGGAATTAGTGAAGAAAACACTCTAAAGTAAATGACTAGTATAGTAGAGGATGATGAAGTAGGAATTTTGCTCACTTTAGATTTATTTTTCTCACAATATTTCATCACCTTGAGAAAAGCTAGAAAGCTTTTTCTTGAGGAAAAAGAAGATAAAGTGGAGATGAGATTGAAACTCATGAGGTGAGAATAGCAATTATGGGTGAGTTTGTGTCATACACTAACTCATGTAGAGACTAAACCATGGATAAGGATAATGGTTAGGTTAATAAATATCTTAAGCAAAACAAAACTAGTAGACTAAGTCAATGGGCTCAACAAGCTTCTCCAAGTTTCTAGACATGACAAAACTCCAACCAATTTTGAATTTCTTAAATAAATAAAAAAAACCTAGATTATCATAAGCATAGTGTAAGTTTCACACACCCGTGAAGCATGTATCATCCAACATGACACAAAAAATGTATATTAATATATATCACATATATACTAAAGCACAAAGTGAGTAAAAGAAATGTTTAAGTGAGAAAATATTAGTTAATGTAAATTAATATATCACATATATAATTATACATTAAATTATTAAATCAACACTTGATTTAATAATCTGGCTATATCACATACAACCGACTAATATCAAATGTATCAATTTATCGAATCAACACTTGATCCGATAACCCGGCTATATCACATATAACTGACCGATATCACATATTGAGAGAATAGTATCACATACGCGCATTAATCCCGGTCCCGAACATATCACAAATGTGCTCCTACTTCGTTTCGCTTGAGCCAGGAAACCTCTGTGTAGGACTCTAAAGACTCGTCAATACGCCGACAGTAGGTGGCGATCATATCGGTCACCCATAAGCCGCAAGCGGTCTGCTAAACGTAACAGCCACCCGGGTATTGAGCGATCAGAAGATCAACAAGCAAGCATGTTCATACTCCTGCGAATCCAATCAGTAACACTACCGTACAGTCCGGTCTCTTCGTCTAATATATCGCATATCACAGCCTGGGGGTGGTAAACGTCAAACCCCAATAGCCTGATAAGTCATGCTTATGTGAGGCTCATAACGGTTTGAGAAACTACTGATAACACTTACCAGTAGATCTCAGTAACCCTGGCCAGGGATTTCCTGTTATAGCCAATCGAGCATAGCGCAACATCAACCCCCAATACCAGGAGAGATGAAATCCCCTCCTATCGCTCATTGCCTTCATGTGACTCGGGACTGTACCCCAAAACCACCGTTTTACACGATCTCTTGAACGTGGTAAGGTGGAAATCAAAGCACAGTGGGAATCATACAAGACTCTATGACGATCTCGAGTGGACAGACTAATCTGTACCAGTGTCACCAGAGAACTGCTATCTGACGATAGGTATAATACCATCTAAGAGTTCTCGGCGAGTCCTTTCAGTGTACCCAGTCTCCACTGAGCACCCGTATACCATATCTGATGTCAAACACCAATAGATATGGAATCATCCATCGCCCATCATATGGGTCGTGAAGCGTATACGCTAGTATACTCTGGAATATCGATGCCCCGTCTCGATACTTCCACGACTAGGAACATTTGAAGGATGTACTTACCGACTACCTTTGCCCCACTAGTATGATCTGCATCATAATCCTGGTATTCAAGCACTCATCCTAAGGGCTTTATCAACATGTAATAGAGAGACAATAAGTGTACATGTTAAGATAAAGAGCAACCAGATAGCATACTATCATGTCGAGCAAGAAAGTCCTCCCTATATATGTCCAAGCATCCACTATAATATACATCACATGTATAATAATGGCCTCTAGGGCATACATATAACTAATAACAAGGAGAGTTATCCAAGAAACCCACGACGGACTTTGCGGCTCTCATCAAGTCGGGCCAAAGATGAAGCTGAAAATCAAGAGAATGGGTTACTATTGGCCCACAATGATTCAGTACTGTCTTGAATATGCGTAGCAGTGTCACTCGTGCCAAGTTCATAGGGACTTCATCCACCAGCATCCAAATCCGCTACACCCAACACTGGCTAGCTGGCCGTTCGAAATGTGGGGAACCGATATAATTGGGCCCATCGAACAAGCGTCATCCAAAGGATTTCGGTTCATATTGACAACAACGATTACTTCTCTAGGTAGGCAGAGGCAATACCGCTTAAGGAAGTGAAGACGGAGAACATCCTCCATTTCTTCTGGACACATGTCATCTACCGGTTCGGCACTCCGCGACGGATCATCTCGGATAATAGACCGACCTACAGAAGCCATAAGATCAGCCGCTTTGCACAGCAGCATAATATAGACTGGAGATACTCTTCAGTCTATAATCCCTGAGCTAACTGTCTAGCTGAGGCTTTCAACAAGACCCTGATGAAGATGTTAGTGTATATGCCCTAGAGGCCATTACTGTATCATACTAGTTTGTATATTACTTAATGGAAGCTTGGGATATTCACAGTTGTATATACAATCTTGCTCGAAATGGTAGTATGCTACTTGGTTTGTCTCTGCTTTAATATGTGCATGTGTTTCTTTTAGCATATTGCTGTTATACATATTAGTAGAGCCCTTAGGATCTTTTCTTGATTACCAGCGTTGTGATGGTGCTCACACTCATGGGAGCTGGGTGATCTATAAGCACATCCTTATACAGGTCCCTAGTCGTTGGACTATCGAGACAGGGCATCGATACTCCGGAGTAGACTAGCGTATGCGCTTCTCATCCCAGTGTGGGAGACGGTCTGTCCCACAACCGTCAGTACGTCGTACTTGAGATAGTATGCGGGTGCTCGTTAGGTTACGAGTACACTGGACATGACTCGTCAGGAACTGCTGGTTGGTATTATACCTATCGTCAGTTATCAGTTCCCAGGTGACATGAGTACAGCTTAGTCCGCTGACTTGACACTGTCACTTCGCCTCGAGTGTGTTCCCACTGCACTTTGATTACTACCCTACCACGGCTCAAAGGAGTCGTGCAAACATGTAGTTTTTGGGTGCAGTCCCGAAGCACTTGGAGGCAGTGACGGTTAGACATGATTCGTCTCTCCCGGTATTGGGGGTTGACATCGCGCTGTGTCCAGGAGAGCCATTACACGAGTATTCCCTGGCCAGGGCAAGCGAGATATACTGGTAGGTTTCCAGTGTTATCTCAGGGTGTTCTGGGCTTCACTCCGACACGACTTGTACCGCTATTAGGGGACTGACGTTCACCGCCCCCTAGGCCCGCCATGCGATGTATCAGACGAACAGACCGGACTGTACGGAGACTGTCGCATACATGCTCAGTAGGAGTTCAGATGGGGTTCACCTCGTCAGTCTTCTTATCGACATCTACCTGAGGACCGTTACGTACAACTAGTGCCGCTTGCGGTCTGTGGTTAAACCCACTGCCAGCGTAGTGTCGAGTCTTTAGAGTCCCACACAGAGAGCTATTCGCCTTTAGGCAAAATGAGTAGAGGTCGCATGGTTTTGCGACAGGGTTCGTTCACATCCGCGCACTTGTGCACGTTTGCTGTCCGGACTGTTTATACTAGCAGGCTTTGGTTTAAGCCGGATCCTAGTATATGATTTGGGATTGGTTTTTCTCATTGTATTCGTGTTCCTCGGATCATGAATGCAGGTGCGTATGCACAGTTGCTTGAGACAGAGGGAGAGGACTTTGATTAGGGTTAATGACTATTGTCATTTTATTAACCCTAATGCTTATGTGTGTATTATGGTTAATTGATATTAGCTTAATATAATTGTGCATGGTTATGGTTGTTGACCTTTTGACTATCTTGACTTGTTGACCCTAGTTGACATATTGACCATCATCATTCCATATAAAAGATACTTTTTGATCCTTGCAATTAGCATTAAATATGTAATGATAATGGTCATGTCATGATTAACCATGACAATTATCTAGCTAATTATCTAATTAAAATAATATACACATATAAGTGAGAATGGTTCATATTATTCTCATTCTATCATTTGCTTTCTCTCTCTTGTTCTTCCTCTCCCTCAAGCTCTCCCCTCTCATGTGTTGAGAAACACTTGAGCTTGAGAAAAACCCTTTCTAGATAATCTTTACTCTCATCTAGGGTTCAAGGATTAGCACTTCTTGCACCCTAGTTACTTCTAGCTTGGAGTTGAAGCCAAAGGTTAAGGCTTTCGGGTGGATCTTTCTTCGACGTGAGAAGACGACCAAGGTGACCTCCTTCCTCCACTCCAAGGAGTAAGGAGAGAAGGACATAAAGCCCAAGGTATAATCTTTCTAGCACTTAGCTAGTTTCTAGTTAGCTTTAGCTTGTTTTTGTTTAGCAAAGATCCTTCTTAGTGTATTCCATGTTGCCTAAGCTCATAAAAATCCGATTTTTATTCCGTTTTCCGCCTCCCCGCAAGCACCGGGGTGGGCAACGTGGACTTACAGTGGTATCAGAGACTAACTAAACATAAACTAGCTAGATAGTAAAGTGTATCGAAGTTCGAATTGGAAAAATCGAGTTTTCAAAACCCTAAGTTTCTGTTAAATTTTTTTTCTGTTCAAAACAAAATAATTTATACACCAAAAATCATCTCAGGGTTTTGTGAAGAAAGCCACCAAAAACGATCCGGTGACTTGACCAAAGAGCCGCGGTTCCGCGGCAATAGCAAGCTATTGCCGCGCAACCGCGGCCGTCTTGGCTCTTCACTGGGTCGAGTTTGGTGCAGTTTATTTCTGGCTTGGTCTTAGGATTTTTAAGATGTTATATGTGCCCAGATTTTCCAGAATAGAAATTTGTTTTTGGGGGCCTATAAATCCGTATTTTTTTTCCGAACTTCAATACACTTTGACTAAAAGGTTATATCTGTGATGTTTATATGTATTGATCGTCGGCTAATCGCTATATGTCGATTAGTCGGGGTTATACATATCTGTGGTATGTGTATATGAATAGGTTGGATTGTCGCGGATGAATAGCTGGGGTGGATGTGAGATGAGTGTTGCTTTTTCTTTCATTCATTGTAATATGTAAATTGATGTAATATTATTATTTGTATGGCCGCACAACCGGGTCGGGGTTGTAGCCGTCATTGTATAATTCTTTTTACTGTTTTTGCTCCTAGGATAGACCCATGGAGGGGGTGCACAAACTACCGGGTATCTCGAAGTGCCGAGTGGCCTACTCACGGTGTTGAGGGAGGTTGCTTCGCTTCGGGTACTTGGCGGGTAGTTTTCCGCACCCGTAGGGGTCTTGGGTGGGGTATTGTCTATTCACCGCGACCGTGTAATCCGCTTTTCGTTGCAGGCTCGAACGGATTGCGGATTCCTAGTATATCCAATGTATTCATCTATGATCTATAATGTCTATCATTGCTATATATTTATATATGATAACTATTTAGGCGTTGCTTATGTTTTACAGCCGCGCTAGCCCAGCCCCCGCTCTGTCGTTAGTTAAGTAACCTAACGGGTGATGACGGGGCCCCGTGGCGAATGCGAATGGCATAAGCGTACGTCATATTTTGGTTGTTTTCTGCAATGGTAGGATTAAATGATGGGACGCATTAAAAGAACTAATGCAAGAAAATAAACCAAGTAAAAGTCGATTGGAACACTTTGAAAACCACTCGGTTCTTTTCAAAACTAAACTTTTAAACGCGGAGCTTGAACCACTCCTTTTAAAAGCTATCTCGTTCCATCGATTAGATCAAGTTCACTACGTTCACGGTTTCGCCAAAACCATTCGTAGCCCTCCGTCATTCCACATGAATGGTCAAAAAGTATTCAAGCTATGTATTTTGGCCAAAGTCAAGGCATAGTGATTGGTAGCTATTGGGTATTCATGTGCAGCATAGATAGATGCGTTGGTTTGGGACAGTTGTGCTGCCATTTTGGCCAAAGTCAAGGGTAGGTACGGGTGGGTCCAAATTAACCAGGAGAATGACGGGTAGAACTTGACATGTGACTTATGATATTTTGGCCAAAGTCAAGGTCATAAGAGCATGGGCCAAAAATCCACATCGGGAGTTTCATAAGTACTGAAACTTGCTAGCGCTGCATACCATTTGGAGTGTGATAATTCTGGTAGGATTCCTTCGGTTTTATCACGCGATGATATTTGGATCCCGATCCTACTGTGAGTATATGCTACTCCTCGGGAAAACTCTCACTTAACGATCAATGCTATAAACCTAATAGGTGTCTAGAAAGGTGTTAGCGGGGCTACGCCCACAGGGAAAAGAGGTTACTTAATTAAGGAACTTCGCGAAAGCGTTGGAAAACCTCCCTCGAAGTACCGACACTGGCCTGGCTGAACGGTTAAGCAAGTATTGTACGGTGGGATTGATCCTGACTAATCCTTTCTTTACGGTTTGAGAAGGGATTCGAGAGACAGTGGGAGCCATCCAGTTTAGACAAATTAAAAACCACTCTAAACTTGCAAGAGCATCATGCTAAAGTGTTTCTTTTCTTTCTCCTAATTGCAGCAACCATTCAACATGACCGGACTTAAGTTATTACTAGATAAAAACATATTGACAGGGCCAAACTACAAAGATTGGCTCAGGAATGTCAAGATGGCAATCACTTACGACAAATTGGGGTATGTCCTTACCACCAAAGCTCCCCCTGTCCCAGGTCCCACCTCCAGCGTCGCGGATAAGGAAATTCGTAAGACATGGGAGATAGATTGCGCGAAGGCCAAATGCCTCGTACTAGCCTCGATGGACAACGAACATCAGAGGAGGCACGAGAATATGGACCTAGAGTCCATATCTCTTCATACAAAAGAACTGTATGGAGAGCAGTCTCGTATCGCAAGATACGAAGTGTCGAAGAAGCTATTTTCGGCAAGATTGGCCGTCGGATCATCGGTAGCGGAACACGTGCTTAAAATGATTGGCTACATAGAGGAGCTCGAGGACCTTGGGACCACGTTGGAGAATGGACTCTATACTGATTTGATTCTCCAGTCCCTTCCTTCCACTTACGCCCAGTTTATTCTTAACTTCAACATGCAAGGAAATGAGGTTGAACTTTCTGAACTTCTGAACATGTTGAGGAGTGCTGAGGGCACCCTACAGAAAGGTAGGGAGACATCCAATTTGTTTGTAGGAGGATCTTCCTCTTCTAGATCCAGGACGAAAGCTAAGGGTAAGAAGAAGAAAGCCCCCGCCAAACCAAGAGGCGGTGTCAGTAAAGTGGATACGAAGGGAAAAGGTCAAGCAACAAAGATAGCGGGAAAGCTGGTGGGGAAGGAAGAATGCTTCTATTGTCACAAAAGTGGTCACTGGAAACAGGATTGCAAGGCTTGGAAAGCCAGAACACAGGATTTGAAACGAGTTGCAGCTTCAGCTTCAGGTGTGTATGTTATTGAAAACTGTCTGTCAATAAACTCTACATCCTGGGTATTGGATACTGGATCAGGATCTCATATCTGTAATTCTTTGCAGGCGTTGAGAAAGCGTAGAGTTTTGAAGGCAGGTGACATGACCCTCAGAGTTGCAAACGGTGCTAGCATGGATGCTGAGGCCGTGGGGGACTATCACCTGGGATTGTCGGATGGACACTTTTTGGTTTTGCGTAGTTGTTATTATGTACCAAATGCAACCTGTAATATCATTTCTGTATCTTTATTATCTAAAGAAGGTTATGAATTTGCATTTGTAAGTAATGTAGTGAACATTCACCTTAATCAAGCTTTGATTGGGTCAGGTACATTGAACAACGGAATATACGTATTAAACCAACCACAGATTTTCAATGTCCAGAATACACACAAAAGAAAGTCTCCAGAAATCAATAAAACTTTCTTATGGCATTGTAGACTGGGTCACATCAATGAGAGAAGGTTGACTAAGTTACATGCAGAAGGATATTTGGATCCGTTCGAATATCAATCGTATGCAACTTGTCAATCCTGTCTCAAGGGAAAGATGACAAAGACTCCGTTCACTGGACACGGAGTAAGAGCGAGCGAGCTCTTGGGACTCGTACACAGCGACGTGTGCGGTCCAATGTCTACACATGCACGAAGCGGTTATTCTTACTTCATTACTTTTACGGATGACTTTTCAAGGTACGGTTATGTCTTCTTAATGAAACATAAATCCGAGGCTTTTGAAAAATTCCAGGAATATAAGAATGAAGTAGAAAAACAAACAGGCAAAAGTATCAAGGCACTGAGATCTGATCGAGGTGGTGAATACTAGAGTGCCGAGTTCCTGGGTTACTTAAAAGAGAATGGAATTCTCTCTCAGCTTACTCCTCCATACACTCCGCAATATAATGGTGTATCGGAGAGACGGAACCGAACCCTATTGGATATGGTACGGTCCATGATGAGTAACGCTGAGTTGCCGCGATCGTTCTGGGGATATGCGCTAGAATCAGCTGCATACCTTTTGAACCGAGTTCCAACTAAGACTGTGCCTACTACACCATATCAGATGTGGTGTGGGAAGAGACCCTATCTTAATCACATTAAAACGTGGGGATGTCCAGCTTTTGTAAAAAAGCAGCATGCGGACAAGCTCGAGGCACGCTCAGTACAGTGCAAGTTTGTGGGATATCCAAAGAACTCTAAGGGATGTTGCTTCTATTGCGAAGAGGAACAAAAGGTTTTTGTTTCTCGCCATGCCCACTTTCTAGAACACCAGTTCATAAAAAAAGAATTAAGTGGGAGCGCAATAGAACTGGAAGAAATTCCAGAACCACGAGCTATTACTGAAAGCTTTGTAGAACCAGAGGGTTCGAAAGATCAGGACATTCCCACGCCACTCCGCAGGAGTAGTAAGCAGTCTCATTCGCCCGAGAGATACTACGGTTTTCTCATTGACGGGGATAGAGAGGATTGCATCATAGATTGTGATGAGCCTACTAGCTTCCAGCAAGCCATTCAGAGCGTCGACTCGGTAAAATGGCTGGATGCAATGCGGACCGAAATGGAGTCCATGTACACCAACAAAGTATGGACGTTGGATATTGCTCCAGATGGGGTAAAACCCGTAGGATGCAAGTGGATCTTCAAAAGGAAGATTGGTGTAGATGGACAGGTTGAGACCTATAAAGCTAGACTGGTTGCAAAGGGTTTTCGTCAGCGACCTGGTTTGGACTATGACGAAACTTTTTCTCCAGTAGCTATGCTGAAATCCATTCGGATCCTTTTTGCCATTGCTGCCTTCCACGATTATGAGATTTGGCAGATGGACGTAAAGACAGCTTTTCTAAATGGACATTTAGAGGAGTGTGTATATATGGACCAGCCAGAGGGTTTCATTCAGAGTGGGAGCAGCGGAAAGGTGTGCAAGTTGCTTAAGTCCATTTATGGACTAAAGCAGGCATCGCGGAGTTGGAACATCTGTTTTGATGAGACGGTCAAGGAATTTGGCTTTATCAAAAATCCAGATGAACCATGCATCTATTGTAGATTTGTAGCGAGAACTGTAGTATTCCTCGTTTTATACGTGGATGGCATTCTCTTAATAGGAAATGACATTCCTATGCTACAATCTGTCAAGGGGTTCTTGTCACACAGGTTCTCCATGAAAGACCTGGGTGATGCCTCATACATTCTGGGTATCCGGATCTACCGTGACAGATCCAAGAGGATATTAGGACTTTCGCAGTCCAGGTACATCGACGCCATACTGAAGAGATTCAGTATGGAAGATTCCAAACGCGGTAATCTACCGGCTTGTCACGGGATCACCCTCTCAAAAGAGATGTCTCCCAAGACTGATTTGGAGAGGGATCACATGTCTATTATACCCTACGCTTCTGCGGTAGGCTCTATAATGTATGTGATGTTGTGTACCAGACCGGATGTGGCTTATGCACTGAGTGTGGTAAGCAGTTATCAGTCAAACCCTGGGGAGAAATATTGGATAGCAGTAAAGAACATTCTCAAGTACCTGAGAAGGACTAAGGAGATGTTCTTGGTGTATGGCGGAAAAGACCTCCAGATTGAGGCCTTTGCTGACTCCAGCTTCCAGAGTGACAAGGATGATTCCAAGTCCATGTCGGGTTTTGTCTTCACCCTCAATGGAGGGGCGGTGTGTTGGAAGAGTTCCAAACAGGAAACCGTTGCTGACTCGACTATGGAAGCGGAATACATCGCTGCATCTGATGCCGCAAAAGAAGCTGTCTGGATGAGGAAGTTCTTGAGAGAACTTCAGGTGGTTCCGTCCATTGTTGACCCAATACCTCTGTATTGCGACAACAATAGGGCTATAGCTTTAGCGAAGGAACCCAGGTCCCATCAGAAATCCAGATACATCTTAAGGCGGTATCACCTGATCAGGGAGATCGTAGATCGCCAGGAGATCGAGGTTCGGAGGGTTGCTTCAGAAGATAACACAGCAGATCCATTCACCAAGGCCTTGCCCCAGACTCAGTTCGAGCGGCTGATCGAGATGATAGGTCTTCGATACGCCAGTACATGGCCTTAGTGCAAGTGGGAGATTGTTAGTGTATATGCCCTAGAGGCCATTACTGTATCATACTAGTTTGTATATTACTTAATGGAAGCTTGGGATATTCACAGTTGTATATACAATCTTTCTCGAAATGGTAGTATGCTACTTGGTTTGTCTCTGCTTTAATATGTGCATGTGTTTCTTTTAGCATATTGCTGTTATACATATTAGTAGAGCCCTTAGGATCTTTGCTTGATTACCAGCGTTGTGATGGCGCTCACACTCGTGGGAGCTGGGTGATCTATAAGCACATCCTTATACAGGTCCCTAGTCGTTGGACTATCGAGACAGGGCATCGATACTCCGGAGTAGACTAGCGTATGCGCTTCTCATCCCAGTGTGGGAGACGGTCTGTCCCACAGCCGTCAGTACGTCGTACTTGAGATAGTATGCGGATGCTCGTTAGGTTACGAGTACACTGGACAGGACTCGTCGGGAACTGTTGGTTGGTATTATACCTATCGTCAGTTATCAGTTCCCAGGTGACATGAGTACAGCTTAGTCCGCTGACTTGACACTGTCACTTCGCCTCGAGTGTGTTCCCACTGCACTTTGATTACTACCCTACCACGGCTCAAAGGAGTCGTGCAAACAGGTAGTTTTTGGGTGCAGTCCCGAAGAACTTGGAGGCAGTGACGGTTAGACATGATTCGTCTCTCCCGGTATTGGGGGTTGACATCGCGCTGTGTCCAGGAGAGCCATTACACGAGTAGTCCCTGGCCAGGGCAAGCGAGATATACTGGTAGGTTTCTAGTGTTATCTCAGGGTGTTCTGGGCTTCACTCCGACATGACTTGTACCGCTATTAGGGGACTGACGTTCACCGCCCCTAGGCCCGCCATGCGATGTATCAGACGAACAGACCGGACTGTACGGAGACTGTCACATACAGGCTCAGTAGGAGTTCAGATGGGGTTCACCTCGTCAGTCTTCTTATCGACATCTACCTGGGGACCGTTACGTACAGCTAGTGCCGCTTGCGGTCTGTGGTTAAACCCACTGCCAGCGTAGTGTCGAGTCTTTAGAGTCCCACACAGAAAGCTATTCGCCTTTAGGCAAAATGAGTAGAGGTCGCATGGTTTTGCGACAGGGTTCGTTCACATCCGCGCACTTGTGCACGTTTGCTGTCCGGACAGTTTATACTAGCGGGCTTTGGTTTAAGCCGGATCCTAGTATATGATTTGGGATTGGTTTTTCTCATTGTATTCGTGTTCCTCGGATCATGAATGCGGGTGCGTATGCACAGTTGCTTGAGACAGAGGGAGAGGACTTTGATTAGGGTTAATGACTATTGTCATTTTATTAACCCTAATGCTTATGTGTGTATTATGGTTAATTGATATTAGCTTAATATAATTGTGCATGGTTATGGTTGTTGACCTTTTGACTATCTTGACTTGTTGACCCTAGTTGACATATTGACCATCATCATTCCATATAAAAGATGCTTTTTGATCCTTGCAATTAGCATTAAATATGAAATGATAATAGTCATGTCATGATTAACCATGACAATTATCTAGCTAATTATCTAATTAAAATAATATACACATATAAGTGAGAATGGTTCATATTATTCTCATTCTATCATTTGCTTTCTCTCTCTTGTTCTTCCTCTCCCTCAAGCTCTCCCCTCTCATGTGTTGAGAAACACTTGAGCTTGAGAAAAACCCTTTCTAGATAATCTTTACTCTCATCCAGGGTTCAAGGATTAGCACTTCTTACACCCTAGTTACTTCTAGCTTGGAGTTGAAGCCAAAGGTTGAGGCTTTCGGATGGATCTTTCTTCGACGTGAGAAGACGACCAAGGTGACCTCCTTCCACCACTCCAAGGAGCAAGGAGAGAAGGACATCAAGCCCAAGGTATAACCTTTCTAGCACTTAGCTAGTTTCTAGTTAGCTTTAGCTTGTTTTTGTTTAGCAAAGATCCTTCTTAGTGTAGTCCATGTTTCCTAAGCTTATAAAAATCCGATTTTTATTCCGTTTTCCTCCTCTCCGCAAGCACCGGGGTGGGCAACGTGGACTTACAGAAGATCATGAAGAAAACAGTGTCTAGAAATAAAAAGGACTGGTACGAGAGACTGCATGAAGCTCTCTGGGCATATCGAATCACGTTGAAAACGGCCACGAATACAATGCCATACGCATTGGTATTCGGCACGGAAGCGGTACTTCTCTTGGAGATAGAGCCACCTCTCTACGAGTGACAGTTCGATACGTGCTGATGGATGAAGAAAAGGCCCATCTTCGGCTTGAGGAGCTCGATGCCCTCGATGAAACTCGTCTCATGGCGCAGCAAAACCTGAAAGCTTACAAAGAAAGGATGACGCGCTCATATGAAAGACTAACCAGGCCAAGAACATTCCGCCAAGGCGAACTTGTGCCAGTTGTCAAAAGACCTATGATCTCCAACCGTGCAAAACGAGGGAAATTCGAGCCAAACTATAAGGGCTCGTATATCATAGACAAAGTCTACCAATGTGGGGCCTACTTGCTCATGGATATGCATGGCGAAAGACCCGTCCGGCCGATAAATGGCCAGTTCCTTAAGAAATACTACGCTTGACAAGTCACGACTTAGGATAGATGACGATGCTCGTGTCCGCTTGCTATCTTCCTGAGTCAAAACTCCAAAAGTAGTATCCAACAGAATTTCCACCCCAAGCATGGCGACAACGGACCGAAATGTCCTTAAACTAACCGTTGCCTCCAAAATGGCGACAACGGACCGTAATGTCCTTAAACTAAAACGTCGCCTCAAACACGACGATAATGGACCGAGATGTTCCTAAACTAACAGCGGACCGTAATGTTCTTAAACTAAAACCTCACCTCAAAAATGGTGATAGTGGACCACTACATCCTTAAACTGGCAATAGACCACTACGTCGTTAAACTGGTAATGGACCGAAATGTCCCTAAACTAGTACTCCGCCTCAAAATGGCGCATCGCCCCAAATACGGCGATATCTTCTCTTGGGATCTATGTTGAAATCAAAGCTCCAACGGCAAAGACTGCAACCCAAGTTTAAAAAAATGGTACGTCCACAAGCGAAATGGGCACGGATGAAAACCTGAAAGAGCGCCGTGAGTAAAAACAGCAGGGCGAGCTTATGAAAACCTGAAAGGGCGCAATCTCGTTGTTAAAAAAAAGCAAAGGGGGGGAGGGAGGGGAACGGTACGTCCACAAGCGAAATGGGCACGGATGAAAACCCAAAAAGACGCCGTGAGTAAAAACAACAGGGCTACCGGCGAGCTTGTGAAAACCCGAAAGGGCGGAATCTCGTAAAATTTTCACTTACGAGATCCTCTCGACTCGTAAGAAGAACTCCCCCTATAAGATCCTCATGGCTCATAGGATTCAAAGCTTTAAGCTACAGGGACCTTGACCTGTTCTTAAGCCATCGTATCCTCCAAGTTGCCCTACAGACGGTACAATATTGTCCCTTGTATAAAATCCACGGGAACAAATAAACGATTCCCTCACCAAGTTCCACCAATCACGAAGAATGTCCTCATATGGTGAACGACACTTGTATGTCCTCTCGACTTATAAGGAGAAAATACTCTTATGAGATCCTTACGACTTATAAAAGAAAACATCACTTAGAAATCCTCACGACTTCTAAGGAGAACATACACCTACGAGATCCTCACGATTCGTAGGGAGAAATACCTTTATGAGACCCTTACGGCTCGTAAAGTCAAAAAGCCTTAGTCGACAGGATCCTAACCCTGTTTGCTAAGCCACCTTTGTTTAAATAAACAAAAGCAAATTCCAAGTCCTTTCAGAAGCAAATGATGATTCGCTCCTGGCAATATTCTAGTCGCAGCGATGCTGATACCAAGATTGGCATCAGATCTTAAGTTCCATATTCGCAATAAAAATCAGCGAGCAAAAAAATGCATATAAAAATAGCCAAAATGATGGGGCAACTCGCACTAAAAATCGGCAAGAAAAAAAATATGCATATACATAGCCGAAATGATGGGGCAACTCGCAATAAAAAGCAGCGAGTAAAAAGAAAAAATAGCCGAAATGATTGGGCACCACGATAAAAAGCCGAAATGATTGGGCAATCGCTATTTTCGCGATATAAAAAGCTGAAATGATAGAGCATGGAGGAAAGAAATAAAAAGAATGAAACTTTTGCCCTGTAGGTGAGTCCACATCAACTCATGTATACAATCCATGGGCATAAATGAAAAGGGTATCATACTTTCCCACCAGGCTCCGTCAAAGGGAGAGCCAAGTCTTGACGGTTCACAAAATAACCTAGAGACCACCTCGACACTCGTCTCGTTACACCAAACATAGTGTCAACAGTGGCGTTCCCTCTCACTCCAGCAGGATGCAGACGCAACGTCAACAAACGACCTCAGGGTCAAAACAAAACGGAGCAATGGCAAAGTCCCTAGTTCCTAGTCTCGACGGTTCACAAACAACCTAGAGACCACCTCGAAACTCGTCTCGTTACAGCAGACATAGTGTCAACAATAGCGTTTCTTCTCACTCCAGCAGGATGCAAACGCAACGTCAACAAATGACCCTAGGGTCAAAACAAAGCGGAGCCATGGCAAAGTTCCTAGTTCAAAGTCTCGATGGTTCACAAACAACCTAGAGACCACCTCGACACTCGTCTCGTTACAGCAGACATGGTGTCAACATTGGTGTTTCTTGTCACTCCAGCAGGATGCAGACGCAACGTCAACAAACAACCCCAGGGTCAAAACAAAACGGAGCCATGGCAAAGTCCCTAGTTCCAAGTCTCGACGGTTCACAAAACAACCTAGAGATCACCTCGACATTTGTCTCATTACATCAAACACAGTGTCGACAAAGGAAGCGAAGGCCAAATTCCTAGCTTCAGGGTCTTGATGGCAACTCAAATAAAACCCGAAAGACTATCGGAGATCATCTCACACCAGTGCGGAGTGGTTATGACTCATCGGGGCTCCCAAACTGAGCCTAACCTCAAGTAAAATGCGACATGGCAAAATTCCTAACGCTTGCTCATCCGACGGTCAAACTTCCTAAGGAGATTACTTGAAGACACCTTGTCCAGCCCCCGAAGGGATCAGAGACACGACAGTCGTGAGGCCATTCGAACAGCAGCGTAAAGACTGCATGTCGGGGAATGCATAAGCTAACGCGACGGTACGACAGACAAAAACCCTAGTACCACAAAACCTAACGGACCTCTGTTGCAAAGAGCAGGGGTTATCTATGACGTCAGGATAAGTTTGCCTACAAGCCCAAGGGAGGTAAGCTAAACAAACTCCGAAATGAGTCCATAAACTATAAGCTCCGAAATGAGTTCATAAACTAAAGAATCCGGAATGAGTGAATAAACTACAAGCTCCGAAATGAGTTTATAAACTAGAGACTCCGAAATGAGTGAATAAACTATAAACTCCACAATGAGTATATAAACTACTTTATGCAAAGTCAAGACAGCAAAAGAAAGAAAAGCACTAGTATGAAATGAAATATGTCTTTTATTCATGAATCAAAATGAATACAAGATACTCTTATTTAGTAATGAATACAAAAAAAGGGAGAATATACAGAGACAAAAATGTTTAAGTCATCGGATGGTTCAATAGGCCAGCAAGTTCGTCGTTCTTCCGCTGGACTTCGGCTTCAAGCTCCATCAATGCTGCAAGACGAGTCCCCGCCTGGGTCTGTTGAGTCTGGTATGAAGCAAACCGACTCTCGAGTTCCTTCTCGGCGTTCTTATGGGCTTCAACCATCTCTCGGGTAAAAATAACGGCTTTGTCAAGAGCCACCACCTCTGTAATAGTTTCTTGAAGCACCCGCCAAATTTCATACGCACGAGTGGTCTCGGCAGTAAGCTGAGCTTGAAGTTCCCCCAAAACGTTTGAAGCCAACCCCCTCTCCGAAAACTTCCAGTTAAGCCTCTTCTCGCATGACTGGAGATTGGCTGCACACCGTTCGATCCATCCCCACAGGATCGCTTTTACAGTTAAGATGTCGGAGGGAAGGCGTATGCACTCAAGCCCATGTAGGCAGGCCTCCACTCGGCGACAATACTCAACCCAGGCACGCACCAATGCTTCGTCATGATAGGTAGCGAGAACAAACAAGGAAGCGTTGGATTCAGCAGCAAATTCTTCGGCCGCAACAGAGGAACAAGCGCGAAAATCTTCAATAAGAGCCGCCAGTGAGTAGACGCTCTGTTTTGCCATCCTTTCTGATACACGTCAGGCGTAAGGGCCTGGTGGCAGGGGAATCCAAGACTCTAATGGGGTCAGGGCTGGCAAAACTGTGAATATTTATGTACGGCCAGTTGTATTTCCAAACATAGAGTAAGTAGAACGATGCTAAAGATAAAGCGTCACTTACCCACAATCATGCAAGGTGGGTTTGAGAGATCCCCACACCCATCAAGAATCTCGACTTCGTCGTCGGCTTTCAGAATTATGGTTTAAAATGAAGGGAATATTAGCATCACTATAAAAATATAAAACAAAAAGGGTAGAAGAATACCGACCTTGGCCAGAAAAGAGTACTATGCTTTGTAGTGGTATTACTCGTGAGGCCGCCATGTCAAGAAATCGCTGGAAGGTTTCCCTTGGGGAAAGATCCACGATGGAAGCCGCCAACTCCCACAATTCTGAGGGAAAGGAAATTTCAGATAAAGGAGAGGTCGTTAAACAAGATGGGTATGTGTGGAAGATTACCTTCGATGCATAGCCCATCCTGAACTGGAAGGATAACAGCTTCGGCAATTTCTTCTACACCCTCCGATACGTCACTAGAAATAGCCATGAGACCTATGGCCGGCAAGACCACCTCTGCCAGCGGAGTAGATGCTGAAGGGATAAAAGCTACCACTGGGAACTCCACAGCAAAGGTAGCAGCTTCAGCAATTTCCTCTATACCTGCCGGTGCGTCACAGGAGATATTCGTAGAGTCCGCAGCCATGGCTCGATCTGGACTCAAATCCACTTCTGCTACAGAATTCCCTGCAATGTTTTCGCAAAAATAACAAGGCATAAAAGTGATACAAATTACTCGCCAAAAGAAGGACACGAAAAATACGCATGCCAATACGCCAGGAAGCTTGAAGTATGGCTTTTTCGAGCCGTTGTTCTTTTCTCATTAAATACACTCACCGGGCTTCAAGCGCAAATAAATGACTACCCACCTTTAGTGCAAGCTCGTCTTCAGAAGCAAACGAGATGGGCTGTTTGAGGGCATGTTCTTCTTCCATTAACAAAGGACCATGTGTACCCTCCATAATCATGGGTCAACGTCGTAGAATACAACGGGGGGGGGTAAGCTTTCTTTGAGGCGCACATGTTTTCAGTCTCATACCGTGAGTACCTTAAAGCCTCGGCCAACTACGCGGCCTCCTTGGCAGACAAACCAAGAAAGAGAAGACCGTCGTCCGGCTCCTGCATAAATATCGGCTCGTCCTGAATAAAAGGCTCGTATTCAAACATAGTGTCGAGTAGGCCAGCGACTGATTTCTTTCTCATCTTGGAGCCTGTGCTAACGCTAGTGGAGGAGCGCTTACTCCCCCTTGGTGCTTTGGTGCGGCGTTGCCCAACTTCGCCCTTAGTATCACCCTTTGGTGACACCACCGTGGGTGCTTTATTAGGAACTTCTGTCTGGGCTCTAGTATGCACCGGCATACCAGCAGTGCGAGCGGTTGATTTTATTTCTGCGACTTTAGGGATAAGCACCGAACCGCTATCCCTCAGAGGAGGACGAACCACCGACTGCGGCCGCAATGGGGAGCTGGTGACCTGAGCCGGAACGTGAGCTCTGCACTCAAAAAGCACCCTTCTCTCCTCTTCAATGACTGGGCCGACTCGATGGCGATACTAATCCTTGAAGGAACCCACAGGCCTCGGAAGATAGTCAGGCTCAGGGATCATGAAGAGGGAGCCAGTGTTTAACCGCATGAAATGGTGAATGACATCGCGAGTAACCTCTAGGGAGAGGGCATGCTCAACTAAAAATGCCTCTAGAGGAACGTTCTGGTTGTAGCCTAACTGCTGGGCGAAGTGATGCGGATTATACCGCATGAAGAGAGCAATGTCATTCCGGTGGAACACCAAATAACCCAGCCTGATCGAGTATAGATGCATGATCTCCTTAGGCTTTAAACCGGGACCCCGCTCTTCGAAAAATCAAACAATTGTTGAACGGGCCCCGCTGGAGCGGAAAGGACTCGATTGCTGAAAACCATTCCGCCTTCATTTGAGTACGGATTCAGCAGTACGCGGAGAGCCCCTAACTGGGTCGGATCGGGAGAGGAAGCATCAACCAACCTCATGATCCGCGGGAATGTATATGATTCATAAAATCGGGTCGCTGGTGCACAACAAACGCTCCCAACACATGCATCTCGATCCACTACATGAAGTAGTAGAGAGAGAAATTCACGATATTCGCACCCGGGTTCGAAGTATTAGCGGCAACGCTTAACCCGTGATATAGATGCGACAACCCCGCAACGCCAATAGCTAATCATGCTCCTCGAGCTATGTGATGAGCAGTATAAAAAATGAAGGCTCTCATAAAGCGGCGATGCATCGGCATGGCGAACCAGCTGAGCCAAAGACTGATAAAGCCGACAAAGAAAGTTTCTTCGTCCATGACAGGTACTGCGATCGCATCAAAAGCTACAGTCGATGAGTTTTAATATAGAACTGCGTCATGTCTTCCTCTTTGGCCGACAGTTTCCTCAGTCCAAATCGAAAAGGGTCTTCAATTTTCGCGAATTTTGGAGCCTTTTTGGATAAGACATCCATGCGAAGGAAGCAAGCAATAAAAGCATCAAAGGTGACACCTTGCCCTTCTGATGTCACGAACGGCTTTTCAAAGATACCCATGACCTTGATTAGACTCGGATACTTGTGACGAACGACGTTTTTAGTCGTTAGGCCATCAAGCATAGCGGGCACCGTATCGAACACATACTCATCAGGAGATAGTAATTCTTCATAGTGCTCTTCCCTGATCGGCAACCCAGAGATCTCGCGAAACTCTTCCAGTGAAATTGAAAGCTCACGATCCCTTAGCAAAAACGTGTTGGTGGGAAGATTCCATTGATTCAAGAAAGCCTTAATCCACCAGACGTAAGGGGCGTGATAATAGAATAACGAAGCGTACACTGCTTGGTACAACCCAACCTTCTGCAGACGTGCGCGTTGGGCGGAGAGAATGTATCGAGCCCAGGGAAGGTAGCCCACTGGGTGGCGTGGGGTAACGCCTACCTTATAAACCTGTCCCCAGGGTCGAGATTCATCCTGACATATTCGGCGCCCCAGAATATCAATGGCTACCATGGGTTGGTTGGGTATCCCGTCGTTGACGGCTCGAGTTGGCCCGTGGGAGTCCAGTTAGTCGCCTCCACCGCATAAGCAGTCCGTGGGCATTCCAATAATGATATAGGGCGGATGGGTTCTGCCGGTGCTTCACAGGTAAAACTACGGCGGCCCTGATGATATGACCGTACCATGTCCCCCACAAGAGAAGACTAGTATGGTCCCTGTCATGTGCCCTGATCATCGCCATAACCTCCTCGTTCGATGGCGATTGCGGAAAAGTGACTTCTGAGCTAGTGTAAGAGAAGTCGGGAAGTGAGGACATCGTTCCCGAAATAAGAGGAAAGGAAAAACCAATTTAAAAAAATATATATATAATAATAATAATAAATAATAAGGTAAAATTAAATAAATAAAAAATGGTGATGTGTGTTTCACGGGACCATTGCCTGCAAAACCAATGGACCCCACAAAATCTAAATATCGGCTCACCAATGATGAGGCAAATTAATCATTGTAAGAATCAAAAAGGATTCTCATCAAGTAAACAGTGAAGTTTATACGACTCTTAAAACGAGTTCTGTTGAAATGCACGAAAGATTCAAATCTGTATTAGGGACAGTGAAACCCTAAAATACTCGAGAACAATAGGGAATAAAATTCCCAAAAGTGTCTGAGTCTTTCAGGGCTAAGCTCTGTAAATACGGAATTAAATTCCTTTAATAAAGGGATTAAATCCCAGAAAACTCCCATGGCAAGGAGGCAAAAAAAATGAAATTAAATTCCAAGGATCCTTAAAGATCGGTGATAAGGTAAAACCATAAGAAGAGGATTAACAATCCCCATTGATTCAAGACCTCGGAGTCTACAAAAAAAATGCATTTGATTTGGATCTTTAAGCAATCAATTCAAGAAAAGAGCAACGCTCTTTCGATGGATTTAAAATCCAGGGCAAAAACAAAAAGGGTTCCGTCCATAATCCTTACCAAACAAAAAGTTTTAACAGAGTTTAACTCTGAAATTTCAGCGGGCAGAGAACTACGCTCTGAGGAAGAGAATTAAATTCTCAAGAAAAATAAGTAAGGAAGAAGATGAAAGAACAGTGGTCATCCAGAGGCCAAAACCCCCGCATTTATAAGACATGATGGGGAGCGGTTCATCTTCCCATTCCCCTAGGCAATCCAACAGCTGTAAGGGTAGACAACGTTGCACTCACATACAAGCCACGTGAGAGCAACGCTGGGGGGCATTTGTTCGCTTATAAAAAAAAGGGTAAGGGAAAGTTCCCCACTATTCAAAACCTCACGTGTTAAACACATGGGCACCTATATGCAATGCATATATGCACTTCCATTTAAGCCACTGTTAAACTAAAACAGCCTCACGTTTTTAACACGTGAATGCCTATATGCAACGTATATAGGCACTGCAATTAAAACAACTACTAGGCTAATGGAGCCTCACGTGTCTAACACGTGAGTGCCTACATGCAACACATATAAGCATTGCAATACAAGCAAACAATAGGCTAATAATCCTCATGTGTTAAACACGTGAGCGCCTATATACAATGCATATAGGCGCTGCAATCAAACAGCAGACAAAATAAATAAGACTCACGTGTTGAACACGTGAGAGCACCTCCCTACGTAGAATTAAATTCTACTCAACAAGGAACTGTTGGATCAAAGATCCAATGGTGGTTAAGCATAGAATCAAATTCTATTGATCTTTTTAAGTGAGAAGTGATATTTTCTGTTAAACAGAAAGTTGGCGGATCAAAGATCCCATGAGATGGAAAATATTTTCCATATCTTTCTAAATAAAGAGAGATTGTGCTCTGTTAAGCCGAGCACCCTTGGATTAAAAATCCAATGATGGTTTAAAAAATTACTATTTTACAGAATAAGATTCTGCATATGGGAAAATATTTCCCCAATCTTGTTAAAAACAAGAAAAATATGTTCTGTAAAACGGAAACCCTTGGATCAAAGATCCAATGGTGGGCAAAATTCCCCAAGTCAATTCTGGAACCAATTAAATCAATTAGGATCTCTCAATAAGAGATTTTATCAGAATTAAACAAATTTCTCTTCACTATATAAGGGACCAGAGACTTCAAGTCTCGAGAAGGACGAATAGTGAAGAAAGATAGAGAAAGTAAACAAAGGAATTCCCTCAAAAGCTTAAGAAAAAGAGAGAAGCTTAAGAGAAGAAGAAAGAAAAGTTTCAAAAGAAACATAGAATTTAATTCTCACAAAGGAAGATTTGTGTCATTAAAACCCTAGGTAAAAAGAAAACAAAACTCAGAGATCATCTTGTCTCTCTTTTGCCTCTCTAAGGGTTTAACCCTTCATGCAAGAACTTAGTTCATCCTCTGGTTGAGATCTGCAAAAGCAGATCTTCCCACAAGTTGAGAATTTTATTCTCATCGGGATGATTCTGTCATGCAGATTCAAAACCTAGGGGAAAGAATTAAGTTCAAAGAATTTGATTCTTACAAAACACATGAAAACTAGGTTTTAACACTATAAAAAAATTTAATTCTTACAAACCAAGAAACATGAGATCCTCCAAACCCTAGGGTCATGAACAGGAGATCAAAATCTCCAATTATCCAGAAAGAAGGAAAGACTGATGATTCATTAGTGTTTAAACACTATAACGAGGACCACACGTGTTTCCCATGCAAGCACTTAAAAGAAGAACAAGAAGTGCCTCCTAGGGCAGTCACATGTTTTGCATGCGATCTCCAATCAAGTGCTTAGCACTTATATAAAAAAATAGGGGATTAAAACCCAAAAGGCCGAACCCAACTTTGGTATGCCTCACGTGTTTCACACGTTAGCGCCATAAGAACCAAGTGCTCAGCACTTATATAAAAAGCTGGGAAATTCAGTCCAGACGTCCCAACGTCCCGGTCGCATCTTTCGACGGTGAACAATGTCTTCAAAACTTTCATCAAGATTCTGAATGATAATCTCATCGGAAAAGAAGTTATGAGAATCAGATAGCTCGACTAAATCATTCGACAAGTCAAAGGGTTCGGACTTAGGTATGGACTTGTCAACAGAAGGGGCTTCACTTGTATAATAAACAGTAGGATCAAACCATAACGCACTAGTGGCATCAAGATCAGAATCGTGAAGCTCCATAAATTCGCAACTATCGGAATCTATCTTTTCGACAGAACATACATCAACTATATGAGCATAGGGTTTGTAGGGTTAACTTCCTAACTTGTAGATATTAAGCTCAATTATCATCTTCCCGAAAGACAGGTTCATTCAACCGTTACAACAATTGATTATCGCGTTTGAAGTTGCTAGAAAAGGTCAACCTAGAATCACCGGAATTTGGTTCCGTGGGTTTGCTACAAGCTGTGTATCTATAACTATAAAGTCCACAGGGAATATAAATTCCCCGACTTTGATTAACACGTCCTTTAGCTCACCCCGAGGTTGGGTGATAGATCAATCGGCCATCTGGAGAGTGAATGCGTAGGTTTAAACTCTTCTATTCCTAATTGCCCATAAACAGAATATGGAAGCAAGTTAACAATAGCACCTAAATCGAGTAGTGGATGATTAACATTTTTACCCTCAATAGTTATAGATATAGTAGGACAACGGGGATCCTTACGTTTTGTGGGCACCAATTGGATAAGAGAATTGCTCATATTACTCGCTAAGAAAACTTTTTAGGCACTTGAATTTTTCTTTTTCTAGTGCACAAGTCCTTAAGGATTTTCGCATAGGAATGAACTTATTTGATAGCATCTACGAGAGGAATATTTATGTTAACTTGTTTAAAAATTTCCACAATCTTCTCCATTTGGGGACTTGGTCTGTTGGCCCTCAACCTGTGTGGAAAAGGGACCTTTATCAATAAGAGTTGGGCCCAAATTTTGTGGAGAAGTTTATGGGGATGGAATGGATCCTAAAATTGGATTTGGTATGGTCGTAAATGGTAATTCCTTCAAGGAAATGGGTTGAAGGTTCGAGCCTAGTGGAAAACGGAGAATAGGCTCGGAAGAAGATGTTGGATTAGACGAATTAGGAGTAGAAGTAGTAGCCAGGGTTTCATCGATGTCATCAACTTCAACTTGTTTACCAACATTATTGTTCAGCACTCTTCTCGATCTCAACGTGGTTATGGTACTCACATTATGATTTTGAAGGATGAGATTCACACTTTGTGAGTGGCCGGGATTTGGTAGAGATTGAGATGGAAGTCTCCTTTTCTCTTTCTCACTCATTGCGACATTTAACTGTGCAAGTTGTGTTTCTATCGATTTAATGCTTTCATCGTGGGAAGCAGTGTGTTTCACTAATGTTTGGATAGAAGACGTTAAATTAGCCGTCGTTTGTGTAGATTGTTTAATGAACATTTCTAAGTTACGTTCGAGTGCAGAGGTTTTATCGGTACCGGCCGTTGGGAAAGAATTATTATAAGGTGCAAAGTTGTTGGCCGGATTTTGTAGAGATTGTGGTTGAAAAGGGTGCTGAAGTTGGTGTGGTAGCTGCTGTTGCTGTAGGAGAGGCCTTTGATAGTTATTTTGGCTTGGGAACGAGTTTTGAGTTTGAGTTTGGTTTTGGGTCCAAGCAAAATTAGGATGATTCCTCCATCCCTGATTGTATGTGGAAGAATAAGGATCGTTTCTAAGTCGTTGTTGAAACGCGGCATTGGTTTGTTCATGACCTTGAGACGGAGGATTCAAAGGACATTCTTCCGTTAAATGTGATGGGCCAAAACAACAACCACGCACGGTTTAGGGTAGCGTAACTTGCTTTAGGGAGGTTGGCGAGACTCTGTTTTCGATTGCTTCGAGTTTCTTTTGCATCGCGGCCATTTCGGCTTTCACTGCGATGGAAACGTCGAGCTGATGGATACCTCCCTAGATGAAGATGATGTTGGTCTAGTGCTCTCCCATTGTGAGGTTTGTTCGGCTAGATCTTTTAGAAATTGCCAAGCTCCGCCATCGTATTTTGACATGAAATGGCATTGACAAATGGTTTCAAGCATTTGTTTCGTGGCAGGATTAACACCCTCGTATATAATTTGGCAAAGTTGTCATCTATCAATTCCGTGATGGGGTATTGTATAAGAAGATTTTTAAACCGTTCAAAGCATTTCCAGAATGGTTCGTTAGGAAGTTGGGTAAACTGGTTAATCTCGCTTCTAACACGGGCGGTTTTGTGATTGGGATAAAATTTCTTAAGCAATGCTATAACGAATTCATCCCACTTTGCGATAGAATGTGCGGTAGTGCTATAAAGCCATTTATCTGGTAGATCGCACAGGGTAAAAGGGAGAAGACGTAATCGCATAGCATCAACAGAAAGTTGTATTGTACTCATCATTGCATATACGTTTTCAAATTTGGTTATAAAAACGTATGTGTCTTCGGATTCAAGCTCGTGAAATTTAGGCAACAAGTTGATGAAGTAGGGTTCAATTTCAAAATTACCCCCATTGGCCGGTGGAAGAGACGGACTAGTAGGAAGGGGTCCACGTATGGGGTAGCATCTTTCTTGGAGAGAGATGCGCGGTAGATTCTGCGCACCTACGGGTGGTGGCAGGGTGGTATCGTGAAACCCTGATGGAGATTCGTCCATTTCGGAAGATGTGGTGGGTGGAAGGATAGTAGAAGATGAAGAAGTACCGACTTCGGAGTCGGTAGAGACGGGCCCTAGAATCCTGTGTCCAGCATCATGCACTAAGCGGGTTTATTGCACGTGGCAGCGTGTATGAGAACGATTTTAAGATGGTTTGTTTTGAAAAAGTCTCGGACATGAGGCTTGACTCAACAAATCACGAAATGCATAATCAATCCCTAGAACTAGGGTCACCTAGGTCAAGTCACTAGACCGCTCCTAGACTTCCAAATGACAAGTCGCATCAATCCTCTACCACCTCCTTATCGCTCTTGTGGCTACGTAAGTGCCAGGTAAGTGGGAAGTATCCGCTATACGAATCACCGAAAATAGCGCGCCTAATTAAGTAACTACTTTTCTTAGTCACACTTGCCTAGACACCATAAAAGAAATGCGGATAAGCGATAAATTACCCATGACCCTCCTCTGTCCTAATTGAGCGCGACGATCCTTAGAGGTTTGGTCTAGATATTTTTTTAATTAATGTAGGGTGATGGTATGCTCGTTTTGTGATTTGTGGGGCCTAGGAAGGGTGATGAAATCCCCACCTAATCTGGATTTGGGTTATTGCTCCTTAATGTCCGGTTTAGATATGCACAAACAAACCGATGTCAAAACACACAAAAAGATTTTTGAGCAGCGATATTTACAGAGAATCCTATAGGAAAGATCAGATTATTGGATCCTAGAGGAGAGAGAAAGATATTAGGAAATTACCTGAAAATTTTGGCGCCGCAATTCCTCCAAGGCGTCGCGGTTCCACCACAAAACGCTTGTTCCCGCCGCGGTTCCGCCGCAAGTTGGTAGGGTTGTTTGCCAAATTTTCTTCAGTGCTCCCTTCTGCTCCTCTGGGATATGTTGAAAGTCTCTGAATCTCTGTTTGCTTGCTCCAGTTACTCCAGATTTCCTTGCAAAACTCGCACAATAATCGTTAAATTCACAAGATACGGTTTTGGTTCTCGATTATAATATGTTCGCTGGATTTTATAAGAATTGAACCCGAATAGCAAGAAAAAAATTACGACCGTTTCCCCGGCAACGGCGCCATTTGATTGATCGTTTTGCTGAAAAGTGTTTTGTAAATAACCGCAATCAAGACGGTATCGCTAGTAGCTAGCCGCGATGAGTACGGGTCGTCCGCAGGGAAACGTGAACCTTTTTCTTCCTTTAGACGAGTTGATTGAAGAAGGGTGATTGGTTGTAGATCTATTTTAATACGGATGTTGAATTTATGAAGAAGAGGCTTGTACGGTTCATAGGACTTAATAGTAATGGATGAATAATTAAAAATGACTCCTTTTATCTTTTAATAGTTCAAAAATAGATCGATAGTGATGAATGTAGATTAGGGTTCTTTGGAAGAAACTAGGATTTCCCCACTCTTAACCATGTCCTTGCATTGATCTCTATTCATGTCTAGCCCTTAACAAAACAAGTATTAAACCAATCTCAAATCGTAGTCGTGACTAGCAATAAATTGGTAGCGCGCCCGGATGTTAACATTTATTTTGCTAAAGTTTATAGATTTTAAAATGTATAAAAAAAGTTAAATGATTTTATCATCTATTAATCTACCATAGCTTACGAACCGTAACAAGTTAGGAATTACTCGCTCATGTTTAAAGTAGAAGAAATGATGAAAAAGAGTGAAAACATGATTAAGATGCAGAAAGTAAGTGCGGAAATTAAATACAAAAAGAATAATAAAAACACTACCTTATAAAAACATGAGCTTACCCCTCTTGCCAAAGAGGATTACTCCACAGTTTGGAGAGATCTTCAAGAACACATGATCTCCAGGTTGGAACTCCAGGTGTCGACGCTTTACATCAGCCCAGTGCTTCTGTCTGTCTTGGGCTATACGCATTCTTTTCCTGGTCGTGCAAACTACATCCACAGTTGCCACGATTATCTCTGGTCCAAAGAGTTCACGATCTCCGATGTCGTCCCAACTTAGTGGTGATCGACACTTCCTTCCATAGAGCGCTGTAAATGGTGCCATTTTAATACTCGCCCGGTAGATGTTGTTGTATAAAAACTCCATAAGATGTAGGTGATCTTTCCACGATCCTCCGAAGTCTAACTTATAAGCTCTTAGTATGTCTTTTAGAATCTAAATTGTCTGCTAAGACTGTCCATCTGTTTGTGGATGGTAAGCTGTGCTGAAGTTCAGACTCGTTCCCAGGCTAGCTTGCAGACTCTGCCAAAACTGCGATCGGAATCTGGTGTCACGATCGGAGACGATGCAAACTGATACTCTATATAATCTCACAATCTCCTGCATGAGTTCATGGGTATCAGAAATAGTACATCTTGAGGTTAAATCTTACATTAGATTTATTCTTACATCCATGTACATCTTTGCTAGCGTCTCGGTAAATTGGCCAACTCGAAATGGGATGAAGTGAGCTGACTTGGTGATTCGATCCACAATAATCCATACCGCGTCGTTACCCTTTGTGCTGTGAGCAAGGGTAGTCATGAAATCCATGGTGATGTGTTTCCATCTCCATTCTGGTATAGGTAACGATTGAAATAAACCAGCAGTCCTGTGATGTTCAGCCTTTACTTGCTGACACACTAAGCACTTGGCTACGCTTCTGGCTATTTCACGCTTTATTCCATGCCACCAGTAATGTTGCCGTAAATCTTTGTACATCTTTGTACCACCAGGATGTACCGAGTAAGGAGAGCTGTGAGCTTCTTTCATCAGCTCTTCCCGAAAAGAACCTTGTGGTACACACAACCTGCTTCCATATCTCAAAGATCCGTCTTCATGGATGATGAAGTCTGTACGCAGTCTACTTTCTACTTGTTCTCGGAATTTTTGCAGCTTGGCATCACTTGCTTGAGCTGCCTTGATCTGATTGACAATAATAGTCTAAACTTATAAGTTCATCAAATACGAAGCGTTGCCTGGTATAACCACTTCTATCTCCATCCCGTGCAATTCCTGCTGTAGCTTCCATTGTGCGGTGAGATTCATTGATAGTGGTTGGTGACTAAGTGCATCAGGAACTACATTCACCCTCCCTGGATGATATTGTAGGTTGATGTCGAAGTCCGCCATAAGTTCTAACCATCTTCTCTGCAGCCTTTTCAACTCTTTCTAAGTAAATACATACTTTAGACTCTTATGGTCAGTGTATATATCCACTCGCTCTCCTAGAAGATAATAGCACCAAATATTAAGTGCAAAGATAAAGGCTGCCAACTCCAAGTTATGTGTTGGATAGTTGCGCTCATGAACCTTCAGCTATCTTGATGCAAAATCTACAACTTTTCCATTCTGGTATTGAACGCATCCTAATCCCTTACCGGATGCATCACAATGCACAACGAAACCTCCAGATTGATCCGGTATTACGAGAATAGGAGCTGATGTCAATCTTGACTTGAGTTCTACGAAAGCTTGTTCACATGCTTCTGACCATACGAATGCTTCATCTTTACATGTGAGCTTGGTCAGGGGTGTTGCAATCTTCAAAAAACCTTCAATGAATCTTTGGTAGTATCCTGCTAAATCTAAGAAACTTCGAATATCCTTCATCGTCTTTGGTGTCGGCCATTCGCTGATAGCTGATATCTTAGCTGGATCTATTGAGATTCCTTCGCCCGAAACAATGTGTCCAAGAAATCCGACTTGATCTAGCCAAAATTCGCACTTGCTGTACTTGGCATAGAGTTGATGCTGTCGCAATGTCTCCAGGACAATCCGCAAATGCTCAGCATGCTCTTTCCGATTCTTTGAATACACCAGGATGTCGTCGATGAAAATAACAACAAACCTTTCTAGGTACTCTCGGAAAACTTGGTTCATTAGATTCATGAATATAGCAGGTGCATTGGTCACTCCAAACGGCTTCATGAGAAACTCATAATGACCATAGCAAGTCCTGAATGCCATCTTCAGAATATCAGACTCTTTGACCTTCACCTGATGATAACCCAAACGAAGATCTAGCTTTGAGAAAACACAAGACCTACTTAGATGATCGAACAGACCGTCGATGCGTGGTAGTGGATACTTGTTCTTTATCGTCACTTCGTTCAGAGCTCGGCAGTCTATACACATTCTGTATGAACCTTCTTTCTTCTTCACGAGCAAAACTGGAGATCCCCAACTTGAAGTACTGGGACGAATCCAACATTTCTTCAGAAGTTTGTCCAACTGGGTGCGGATCTCCTTCAATCCTTCAGGTCTTTACCGATACAGAGCTTTGATCACCGGTTGTGCACTAGGTACTAAGTCAATGCTGAATTCAAGAGCTCGATTGGGAGGCAAACTTGAGATGTCTTCAGGGAATACATCCTCAAACTCTTGAACTACCTCTGGCTTGTCTTCTTCCGCTTGTATTTTTGCAATCACTGCCTTCTTTGGTTTAGTCTTGTAGGTGCTAGGTTCCAGGGTACGGTCTCCACTCTTGAAATAAAAGATCGGATGATCTTGTATCTCGAACACTACCCTCCTTTGACGACAGTCGATGGTAGCGAAGAAAGTTCCTAGCCAGTCCATTCCCAAGACTATGTCGAAGTTCGGTATGTCCAGCACCTTGAAGTCTGCATAAAATTCTCTGCTGCAGACGACCACTGGAAACATATCGTATCCCATAGTTGCCTTTAGAACGCCGTCCCTGAACTGACATTCCAGCTGGATACAAGCGGTTTAACTGGAATCACATGAGTCCGGAAGAACCGTTGCGACAAAAAGCAATGCGATGCTCCAGTATCGAAGAGTGCTAAGGCAGGTAAGGAGGCTACTAAGATTGTACCTAAGTTGTGTGGGATATGGTTAGGTATAGAAAAATATATTGATATGTAAAGATTGAAAATGGTTTGAAATAGGAGGAGTTACCGGTGATGACTTGGCCAGCGGCTTCAGTTTCTTCCACAGTCATTGTGAAAGCCTGATGCCGGGGTACATTCCTCCTTACCGGAGGCACATTCCTCTATCCGTTTCTCTGTCCTTAAGTCATGTTCCTCTGTGCCTGATGGAACTGACAAGGAGGTTGTGCATGAGGTCCACGAGAAGGTGGAGCAGGTAAGGCTAAGTAAGGTGCAGGAGCCTGAATAGTTGGCCTCTGCGGTAAGGTGGTAGCAGGTCTGGGGACTAGATTTGGATTGAGTCTATAAGGACATGCTAAAATTTCATGAGTGGATGTGCCATAAACTAAGCACAGGCCGTTTGCACGCCTGCAGTCCTTTACCAGGTGTCCATTCGTCTTGCAGTAGAAGCAAAAATCTGGACTGGGCCGGTTAAATGATACTCCTAGTCTCCGGAATACAAAGGTAGCCTGGAAGAGGCTCCTCCTGCCATCTGGATGACAGGGCGCTTCACACCGGCAGTCTGAGGTCTGCCCTTCTTCTTCACTGCCGCCTCATATCGTCGGGCAGCTTTCAGCGCAAGATCATGGGTTGGGAAATCCCCTGTAGCTAGTGCAGCTTGGATGTCCGAGTCTAACCCTTGCTGAAATCTTCGTGCCCTGATCTCAGCAGTCGGGATAAGGTGTAACGCGAACCTGTTACGGTCTTGTGTTAGCAGTGTATTATGTAATATCAAGAAATTGAATATTGAGACATATCTTACCTGCTGAGCATGGTAAACTCAGCATCGTATTCATCCATAGATTTGTTCCACATTAAACCTTACTGTAAGTGGATGAATTGTTGTTCCATGTCGAAACGGGCAATCTCAGGAAAGTATTTCACGTCGAACACGTTGCGAAAAGTCTTCCATTCAATCGGCGAGACAAGACGGCTTTCTTCAGCCTTCCACCATACTCTGGCGTTGTCTGTGAGTTGCGGCTTCGCAACTCTCACCCATGCAATCTATGGCACTTGTGCTGCTGCTAGGTCATCTTCAATGGACTGAGCCCATTCTTCTGCCTCTAGTGTGCTCTCTTTCCCAGAAAAATACTTTGGATGCAGAGCCTGGAATTGCTTGACTCCGGGTGCCTCAGTCTCTGGGCGGTGCATGAGGATAGCAGTATGCTGCTACTAACCCTCCAAGAGACTCTTGATCGTCTCAAGCAATACTGTCTGCTCATTGATAGGAGCGGTAACGGTGGGTGGTGGTGGTAGAGGAGGTGATGGGGTGTTGCCATTGACGTTGGTGCTCGTGTTGTTCGGGAAATCCATAACCTTGAGAAAAAAGGAAGGGTTAGGATAGATTTAAGAGATTAAAAATGTAAGAAATGCTTAGTTGCCGATTCTTATAATTCTTGTGATATATTGATTAGGATTCCATGCAGAACTGACCTGAATGGGCCACCAACAAAACCTGTCACGCCTCGCTTCCCAGTATACGGAGAAATAGACATTATGGAGTCGTGCGAACATGATTTAGTTGGGTACAATCCCGAGCCACATGGAGGCAGTGAGCGGATTGTTGGGGATTCGTCTCTCCCGGTATTGGGGGTTGATGTCTCGCAGTGCACGGGTGACCATCACCAGAAATCCTTGGCTAAGGTAGTCGAGAATTACTGATTTGGATCAGTAGTTTCTCAGTTGGTGATGGGCTTCATACTGACACGAAATATCGCGTTTTTAGGGGTCTGACTTTATCCACCCCGTAGACCCGATATGTGATACTCTTAGACGAATAGATATTGTCACCGACATGCTCAGTAGGGGTTCGGATGAGTTTGCACTTCGACCTTCCTTTCGCTCAATACCTGGGTAGCCGTTACGTACTGCTAGTGCCGCTGACATGCTTGTGGTTAAACACACTGCCACCGTATTGACGAGTCTTTAGAGTCCCACACAGATGGTTTCTCTGGTTCTGGCGAAATGATGTAGTAGCCGTATTGGATACGTGCAGGGTTCCGATCGAATGAGTCAAGTAGTTACCCGGACTTTCGATCGGACGGTTGATAATACTAGCTGGCTCGGGTTATAGCCGGATTATTAAATTAGGTATTGATTTAATAATTTACATATATGTATTTCCATATGTATATTCTAGTATTATGTTCTTTGTGTTATTCTATCTTTTTGGGTATTCGTATTTCGGTATGAATACAGGTATGTATATACAGTAGAATGTAATCCGTATTTTTTATAGATAATATTCTAGAAGGTGGACACCTCATTTAGTTTTTATCTATTTATTATTAAATGGAAATGAGGTGTAAAGGTTGAGAGAGGGGGTATGGCGAGAACCATGCTTGCATAGTGTGCACAAATGAATTATTAATTCATTTGTGCAAACTATTCAAGCATGGGCTTGATTTTAAAATTGAAAGATATGTTTTTACAAAACCTTGAATGATGAATTTCTCTCTCATGGTTGGCTCATTATTTTTGAGATGGGATTTTCTTCACCTCACCATCACGTTTCACTCCTTCTCTAGTTTTCCATGAGCTCCTCCACCTTCAAGCTCAACCTCCTCTCTCCAATCTCATGAGTTAAGAATCAAGAGAGGAGGTGAGATAGATAAACACATGGATCCATTCACTATATTCTAGACACTCTAGATTAGCAACCTAGAGAACCTAGTTGCTTCACTTGTTTATGGTGTGGATCTAGAGCCAAGAGCTACATCTCTCGGGTGGATCATCTTCGACAGAGGAAGATCGGCGGCCAAGTTCAGTCGGGGACACCTTGAAGAGCTTGGGAAGGTAGTAGAAAACTGAAGGACTTGGTTCATTCGGTATAACCATTCTAACCTTGTAGTTTAGTTTTTATAGTTTGCTAGTATTGGTTTATGGTTTGATCTAGATGGATACGTAAGCGCCAAATTTTTTGAACGCCAGTTTTTGTTCCGCACTGGCCACGGTTGATGATCAGGGCGCTAACGTAACCCAACATGGTATCAGAGCCACCCCATAAACCATTACTAGCTAGTTTGTACAAGGTTAAAATCTTGATCGACCAATTTTTCCAAATCATATTTTCATATGGCCATACTTGCTGTCGATTTTGAAATGTGTTCATAAAATCTTTCAGAGGGTCTTAAAAATACATGCAGGCATTTATAGGGCACCAGAAGAAATTTGAGCACTTGAACCCATAAACTTGCCGCGCAGCCGCAGTGTAACATGCACATTGGCCGTGGTTCCGCGGCCATTTCGTGGTATCTTTGTGCAAAATTTCACCGTGCACTCTATTTAGTGGAAATATGATTTTTTGGGTATATATGGTTTTGGCCCAGATTTGTTTGAGTGCCGGTTTGCATTTGGGGCTAATTTGGAAAAGTTTATTCGATCGAAGTTTTATGTGTGTGTTTATCAGTTCATGTGAATATATCTACAACCGTGAATATCATTGAGCGGTACAACCGATTAGTTGCTATATGTTCGACTAGATGGGTTTGCGATCGTGATATTCACGTTGATATTGTGAGTTGTGCTGATATTATGGTTGGATTGTCGTGGTGGATAGCCAGTGGTGCAATAATAGTTGTACAGTTAAGATTCATTTGTATATTTGTTATTGCGGGACGAGCGTCCGACATGTGGACATCCGTCTCTGCTAGGTTGTATTTTCTTTTATTAGGGCACGACCGGGTTAAGGTCGATGTCGCCATTGTATATATATTTTTCTTTTCTGTACTAGGATTACCCCGCGGCGGAGTGCACAAATAGCCGGGTTCTAAAAGGCAACGGGCCCGCCTCTCATGGCGTTGAGACGGTGGGGGTCTTACTCTAGAATTGGTAGTCTATTCGCCGCACTCATTGGGTGTATAGGATGACCCACGGAGGGGTGCTCAAGTTACCGGATTCCGTGAAGACTTGGGTAGCCCATTCAGTTTGTTGATTTGGGTTGCCACACTTCTGGGATTGGCGGGTAACTTGCCGCGTTCGTAGGGGTCCAGGTTTTCATTGCACAGGCTATCCACACGACCGGGAACGTCGGGTTTCATTTTTGGCTCAAAGGAAACCCGAGGCTCCAAGATTATCCATCATTCTGTGTTGCTTATTGATGTTCGGTGATGTTGCTTATATCATGCCTGAGACGAATGCTATATATATATATATTTATATATACTAGTAGATGTTGTATATGTTTTGCATCCGCGCTAGTCCAGCCCTACGCGCCATTAGTTAAGTAACCTAACGGTGCATGACGGGGTCCCGTGGTGAATGTGGATGGCATATACGTACATTGTATTTTCATTCCTTTTTCTGGTGTGATATAGATTAATTGATGGGACTGCGTTAACTTTGATTAATGAAAGGAAAAAAACCTATATGATATTGTTGGAACCAATTTTGAAAACTGTTATTACAGACGTTTTGTTTTGCTTTGCACAGCAGTATTCGGTTATGAATATCCAGCACCTCATTCAACGGGGCAAGAGCCGAGATCCTTTTACCAGGAGTGACCTCTTGGGCAAAAGTTTACGTCAGTGTAATAACTTCACTATAGTCGATTCTTTTGCTTTGCATCTTGATATTCAGTTTGGAATATCCTGCACCTCATTCAATGAGGAAAGAGCCGAGATCCCTTCACAGGGAGTGACCTCTTTAGCAAAAGTTTACGCCATATATATTTGTAAAAACCACTTGGTTCCTTCAACGATATCAAGTTCATTACGTTAAAGGTTTTTCGCCAAAAACCAGCCGTATCCCTCCATCATTTCAGATTAATATTGCTTAGTATTCGTGATACGTTTGTCATTGCTATTCGTCGAGACATAGTGTGCGGTAGCTCTGTAATGCTTTTCTGTCGCATAGATATGTGGATTGGTTAGGACAGTCATACGACTTTGTTGATCATTCGTCAAGGGTCATACGGATGGGTTTAACGCAATTAAGATAATGACGGGTTGAACTTGACCAGGACCCATGATTTGTTGATTATTCGTCAAGGTCCTTGGTCCTAGGGGCAAAAACCACATTAGAAGTTTCAAACATACAGGAAACTTGCCAGGCATACGCATACCTTCTGGATTGTGGTGACTTGAGTGGCCTCCATCAAGTTATCATGCGATGATAGTTGGATCCCGATTCCCACTGATGAGTAAGTGTTACTCCTCAGGTGATTTTCAGATGATCCTGATTAATTCTCTTTTTAGGGTTTGAAGGAGAATTTTAGGAAACAGTGGGAGCCATCCTGATTAGATAAAGTGATTAACCAATCTAATTTAGATTAGAGTGCACGCTGACTGTTTCTTTTCTCTCTCTTTGGTAGCGACCATGGCATGACCTTAAAAGAACTCATGAACCAAGTTAACCGAACCTTTTTAAAACACTTTGATTATTGGATTGTCATTTAGTCGCATATATCAATGCCACTCCCACATCACCTTTGCATTTCTCCAGAACACTCCGTATTACTACGAAGATCCATATTTCTTGGATATTCCATCGTATAGTTACATACGAACTCGAAGGAACTTGTTCCAGTTCGAGAATGGATTCCGGTTCTAGAGAAATTGAATAGGATTATTCGGTTGTCTTTTCCCTTTACCTTCTGTCAGGTTGCGAGAGCTCCCAGTATCAGGAGAGTACACTTATTGCGCTTTTGGCGGCTAATCCTCTTGATAGTACGGTAGTAGCATCTAAATGTGCAAATGTTGGATAGTCTTCTTCCAAACCGTAGACATATACCGAAAGGTAGGGAAGGAAGAAAACCAATTAGCCTAAGTGTAGTGTACAGAAGGTAATAAGTAAAGACATATAAAGGGATTGGAGTGAGGGCAAGGAAATATACGGTTACTGTTATGAATCTGGATAGTGGAAGAGCTATTACTAGGAATACCCGGCCATCCTTTCGAAACATTTTCATGTTTCAATTTTTCTGTGCGGTGTTAAGTGAAAACTATTTTTCCAATTAGATTCTAACTTCAGGGTATGTATTTACCAGATTTGATTCTCACATATGTATAGCGTTACAGATGCTGAGTGGGAGTAAGATATTGGGAATTGGGTGATTAGATCCTCTATATATCGGAATTCTTTGTAATTGGTGATATTTGAGAAAATCACCTGGGTTTTGCCTGACAGCAAATATTTGGTTTTGAATATCCGTTGTTATGCACCAATTTCAAACTGATATATCTGTATGTTTATTTTATAAATTGAGATATAATTTTTTGAAATTATGTCTATGACATTTACCTATATCAGTTGATGGTTAGGCAATGTGCATTCAATAATGGTGTAATTCTTCTTAACCATAGCAAAGTTTTCAACCTACGACACACAGGGTTTGAGTTATTAAACTCAATGGAATTATATAGAGTATTGCATGTTGTCCGGTGTCCGTTAGGACAAAGGGGTTGGTACTCGTACTATATACTGTTTACTCACTTCTCTAGTTTTAGACAAGTATTTCATTGAATTACAAGGTCCAGATTTTGAGAAGATATAGGTATAAGAATAAAGTAGAGAACCATATATTGCAAGTATCGGTATTCTTCAAGGTGATCGAAGATGTAGATACTTGTGTTTAGTATTCCGTTGTAAGTAATAGTTTTGAGAACTTGCTCCTCTTTCAGGTTACTCATGCATTGGTGAGCTCATTGATGAGTAATGTTGCTTGGCCTCCTTCTATCTAGTTGATATGCACTGGAAACGACTGCATGTATTTTGAATCTGGTTCCAATTAAATTAGTGCATTTGTTTCTATATTGGATATATAGAATGGATTCATATCCTAAATATGTTAAGGTATATGGAGTTGCCCGGCTTATGTTTAAAACCAGAATCCGGATAAACTCTAGACACGTTTCAGTAATGGCAGTTTGTGGGTTACCCCGGGGTTTGACGAGGGTTAACATTATACCATCTGGAAGATCAATAGTTATATTGTTCTTGACTCGCCACAGTTTTAGTAAAATGAATTCTTTTCACAAAACATTAGTGGGAGTATGGTAGAACTGAAATTGATTCCAGAACCATAAACGATTACTGAAAATTTAGTAGAACCTAAAGATTCAATTGGATTCGACATTCCATTAGCCACTCCGCAGATTTAGTGGGTAACCTCAGGCACTCGAGAGGTATTTCGGTCTCCTCAAAGACGGTGACAGGGAGGTTTTTGATGACCCAAACTTGCCATCGTTGCTATTCTAGATTATGAGATCTGGCAGGAGGATGGGTATAACGTCGTTCTAAATTAGCTTTAGAAGTGCATGTGTATATGACTCTGCCAGAGGGTTGTTGTAGTCAGTGGGAGCAGCGGAAGCGTAGCGGGAAAGTAACTTATATCTTTTTATAGACTAAAGCAGGTATAGCGGAGACAGATCATCTAGTTTTGATGTGACAGTCATAGAGTTTGACTTCATCAGAACAACAGATGGATCTGGTAAGAAGATAGTAGGGAGTGATGTCCTGGTTTTTAGATGACATGCTCTTTATAGGAAGTGATATTCCTCTACTACGATCAGTTATACCGTGGTTGTCACAAGGTGTTTTCTCCATATAAGATCTGGATAAAATATCAGGGATTCTGGTCACTAAATCTGTGGTTTTAAATCTAGATTTGGGAAGTATCCCAATTTGGGTACTTGACAGTATTCTAAAGTGTTTTAGAATGGACGACTCCTGGCATGGTGGTGTACTTGCAGGTGATGGAGTCATCCTCTCTAAAGAGATATCTTCTAGACTGATGAGGATAGGGATTTGCATAATTGGCATGTCGCTTGCTTAGGCAATTGAGTCAATCATGAGACGTCAAGTACCACACCAGATATTGTTTTTGCATTGGCTGCAATAAACATATATTAATCCAATCCTAGAGAAATGTTGGGAAGCAGTTATAAACATAAATGGATGTTCTTGGTATATGGTAACGGCAGGCTCCTTCGGGAGGTGGTCATTTCAGGTTTCCAAGATGACCTGGATGACAGAGTGGCTGTCAGAGTTATAGTTTTCCCTCTTTTGAGGGGCAGTATGTTGGACAGGTGGTCCAAGCAGATACTGAGGAAGGCATGGCACAGGATACTGATTAAAATCAGTGGATAATACGATCTAAGAAGTTTGTTAGATTTGGAGTTCATTTATGAACTTGGTTCCATCAGATATCCAGACAAATTCTAAGACAGCTATTGCTCATTTCGAGAGATAGTCTTTCTCCGCGAAATTGAGATATAGAGAGATAAAGATAGAAACACTGGAGTGGATCCACTCACTGATGCTATTTCTTGAATGCAATAGTTTCACAAACGGTCTTTGTGAGACTGATTAGTAGAGAAGTTGGATGTTCGGTATCACACGGGCTGTGAGTACGCGACACCGTAATAATTAGCCTTAAATGCAAGTGGGAGATTGTTGGTTATAGTGCCCTAAAGTCAATTATTGTGATCGCATGCACGCGATTGTGATGATTGAGGGAGGACCTATATGGGTAGAACAGTGTTACTCGAGATGATAGTATGCTATCTGGTTTTCCTTTATCATCATGTACATGCATTATGTGGTATTACAGATCACTATTACATGTTGATAGAGCCCATAAGATTCTTGCTTGACTATGATGGAGATCATATACGTGGGAGCTGGGTGGTCTATAAGCACATTCTTAAATGTCCCTAGTCGAGGGAGTATCAAGACTGGGCATCGATACTCCGGAGTAGACAAGTGTATACTTATCGAGACCCTGACGAGGGGTGGCGGCCGGTCTCATAAGCCATTGTTGTCAATTAGTCACCTAAGATAGTATACAGGTGCTCATTGGGTTATGAGTACACTGGATGGACTCGCCGGGAACATGCTAGATGGTATTATACCTATTGTCAGATGGCAGTTCCCAGGTGACATGTGTACAGGTTAGTCTGTCGACCTGAGATCATCATTTGTCTCGTGTGAGTTCCCACTGTGGTTTGATTACTACCCTACCATGGATCAAAAGAGTTGTGCAAACAGGTTTTAGTTGGGTACAGTCCTGAGCCACATAAAGGCAGTGAGCGGATCGTTTGGGATTCGTCTCTCTTGGTATTGGGGGTTGATGTCGCGCAGTGCACGGGTGGCCATCACCAGAAATCCTTGGCCAAGGTAGTCGAGAATTACTGATTTGGATCAGTAGTTTCTCAGTTAGTGATGGGCTTCATACCGACACGAAATATCGCGTTATTAGGGGCGTGACTTTATCCACCTCCTAGAACCGATATGTTATACTCTTAGACGAACATACCGGACTGTACAGATATTATCACTGCCAGTCTCAGTAGGGGTTCGGATGAGTTTGCTCGTCGTCCATTCTTTCGCTCAATACCTGGGTAGCCGTTACGTATAGCTAGTGCCGCTGAGGTACTTATGGTTAAACCCATTGCCAGTGTATTGACAAGTCTTTAGAGTCCTACACAGAGGGTTCCCTGGTTCTGGCAAAATGATGTAGTAGCCGTATTGGATACGTGCAGGGTTCCGATCGAATGAGTGTACTAGTTACTCGGACTTTCGATCGGACGATTGATAATACTAGACGGCTCGGGTTTGAGCCGGATTATTAAATCAGGTATTGATTTAATAATTTACGTATATGTATTTTGATATGTATATTCTAGTATTATGTTCTTTGTGTTATTCTATCTCTTCAGGTATTCGTATTTCGGTACGAATACAAGTATGTATATACAGTAGAATGTAATCCGTATTTTTTATAGATAAAATTCTGGAAGGTGGACACCTTATTTATTTTTTATCCATTTATTATTGTATGGAAATAAGGTGCTAAGGTTGAGATAGGGGGTATGGTGAGAACAATGCTTGCATAGCGTGCACAAATTAATTATTAATTCATTTATGCAAACTATTCAAGCATGGACTTGATTTTAAAATTGAAAGATATGTTTTTACAAAACCTTGCATGATGAATTTCTCTCTCATGGTTCGCTCATTATCTTTGAGATAGGATTTTCTAAACTTCACCATCATACTTCACTCCTTCTCTAGTTTTCCATGAGCTCCTCCACCTTCAAGCTCAACCTCCTCTCTACAATCGCATGAGTTGAGATTCAAGAGAGGAGGTGAGATAGATAAGCACATGGATCCATTCACTACATCCTAGGCACTCTAAATTAGCAACCTAGATCCACTAATAGCTTCACTTGTTTATGGTGTGGAGCTAGAGCCAAGAGATACATCCCTCGGGTGGATCATTTTCGACGGAGGAAGACCGGCGGCCAAGTTCAGTCGGGGATGTCTTGAGGAGCTTGGGAAGGTGGTAGAAGACCGAAGGACTTGGTTCATCGGTATAACTATTCTAACCTTATAGTTTAGCTTTTATAGTTTGCTAGTATTGGTTTATGGTTCGATCTAGACGGATACGTTAGCGCCAAATTTTTTAAAAGCCGGTTTTTGTTCCGCACCGGCCACGGTTGATGACCAGGGTGCTGACGTAACCCAACCGTTTAGTATATTGGATTCATGTTGAATTGGATTCATGGTTGGATTGGACTCAGATTGATTTGTACTCAGACTTGAGTCAGACACTTAGAACTGATTTGGATTCTGAAATAGGTTTAGGAGTTATCGGTAACTGCTGCACATGGACGGCAGGATTTGTGTCTTTTTCCAAGACAATTACCATTGATAACTTAGTTAAGTTTTTCTACCTTAAATAGGCAAGCACTCACTTTCTCCAGCTCCCCGAGGCTCAAGAAAATTGATCCCACCTAAACCTATATTTACTAAGGTCTTTAATGTAATTTATATAACTCGAGGGGGTTTTATAAAAAATATTTTATATACTTTCAAAATAAATCTCGAGTATTTATTTATATTCTTTAGGGTTTTCATGGATATGAATTTTAAAGAGTGAGGTATATTAGTAAATATTTAAATAGTTTGAATAGTTCAAGATTTTTTAGTATAAGACTTGTCTTGTTTTGATACTTGATGGTATTTTAGTAAAAATTTTCATTCTTTTATTTTCTAGAAAACATGGATTTTTTTATTATAACATGAAAATATGCGGTTTGTTAATATTTATTTAATTATTAAAAAAATTTATTATCAAATAGGAAATCTCGTTTTTCTTTAAAAATCGTATTAAAATTCTTTCGAGACCGAATGCTCCGTGAGTAGGTCTGCATCTCGCTCTACTAGCCCGAGGATGTGCGATAATCCGCACCATCCAATTGCGGGTTCCCCAAAATGAGTTGTAGAGGTATAATCGCAAAGAGTTTGAAATACAATTTTAAAGAAAACCGGGTTTTTATAGTTTATGGTAGTTTGATGAAAAGTTGTAATCGCCACAAAATAGGTTTCCAAGAGTATCGTGCTATATCAATATGTGTATATGTGAGGGGTATGTCATTATCCCGTAAAGTTTTCTAGAGGTAATAGCAAGCAAAACAAATAAATATGGTCGATACAAAGTTCATGGTATTTAAAAGTAAAACTCAATTTAAAGTTGTTTAGCATGATGATTTAGGGTTAAAGTTGTTCTAAACTTTAGTTTTATGATTAACAAGCAATGTATAGGAATATGAATGAGCAATTCTTAAAAAAAATTGTAGTTTCAAAGATTTTAGAATCAAATGTTGGTATAACTTCACTTACCGACATGTTTTATAAAAAGAGACTTTTTATATAGAAAGAGAGGAAGGGGGTGGGACTTACTAGTGACTTGGGTTAAGAATAGAGAGAGGAAGAGGTTGAGCTTGTCGTAGTGTTGCGGGGTAGCCGGAATTGCCTCGAATCCTCGCCGGAAGTTGACCTTGGGCTAACTCCACTTCTACTCCACTTGTGCTTAGAAAAATTTGATAATTTTGGCTAGGGATTTCAGAATGAAGAGGGGCTAGGGTATGGGGTTGTATTTATAGTGTGAAATTAGGATTTTGGAATTGAAAGAGTGAATTAAAATGCATTTAAAATTGGATTAATTGAGAAATTGAATTCTCTGTTAAATTTCAGAGAAAACAAATAGTGCAGGGGTAATGGGGGTAGGCCAAAGGGTTTGTGTGCAAGACACGGGGACCATTACCTATGGTCTTCCCGTCGGCGCCGGCCATACTCTGCATCTCACTGGTCGGATGGTGGAGAAGAGGGGTAGGATTGAAGCCACGTGTCTTACTCCCTGTATAAAACATTTTGCACATGTTAGATTTATCTGACTTTTCATTTCTATGTGCAGTGCACGTGTAAACTTTTGGGCTTCCAAAACGTTTAAAAGAAAAATTAGTACAAAATAATATGTGGCTGATAGGATTCGAACACAGTGTGTCACGCCCCTCTTCCCGGCGTACGGATAAGGGACGCGATGAGGCACACGACATATTTACTCAGAAGTAAACACATTAAGCGTAAATAAGCAATATAATATAAATGTACATAAGAATGACATGGGATGTAAATGAACAACAACTTTTTATTTATTAAACATACTTTACAATACAATTGGAAAGTAAATACAATGCGGAAAGCAATACCTAAACAATGGTATGAACAGAAAGTAAAGGTATATACAAGTGACTAAAGTTCTGGGTCTTCTGCGAACTGTTCCAAGTCTTCTGAGCTGGGCTCGATCTCCAAAGATTCGGGTCCTTCTGACAACATTCCAAAGAAAGAATAAAAAAGGAATGTCGTCAGCGAACAATCACTTGGTAAGTCCCAAAGAGAGATAGAAATAGACTGAACAGGTAAAGAGAATATATCTGGTATAATATATGATTATTATGTTAACACAGTTGTTTGTACCTTGGTACAGAATATGCCAGTGTATACGAGAGGAGTCCAACTTACCCCGTGGACTGTGGTATATGGAGTACAAGGCCCCGTCAAAACCCACGGGACAACGGCAACAGATATTCAGGTTAGGTATATTAAAGTGACCGTCTTATGCCACTTTCAACACATTCCATACCAGTCTACCCCTTAAAAAAACCCGTAATGTTTATTGTGTTGTTTTATAGATAATTTGCAGATATAAGACTTGTCAAAACCATGATATCAATTGTTCATGTAAACGGATAAAAATATAAACGGATAGTCATATAGACAAGTCAATGTATATTCATGGATCGATCAAATCAAGTCATGTTGATATAGATTGTATTCTGGTATATATGGATTCATGTTGTATTGGAGTTATATTTGGATTTTGTTCATGTATGGATTTGTTTACCGCCGAAAACAGAGACGAAACCACGTAGGTCGTCTTGCCTGAATTTGGGGGCAGATGCTATTTAGTTTTATCCGTCTACCTCTCCGAAGATGCCAAGTTTAATTATGGCACTGTATATCGGAGGTTTAGACAGATACGGCCGTTGTAGCAGACTTCGTCAGATTCCCCCTCGTGTACGAGGGGTTTTTGATTGTTGGGACACTCTTCCCTGCAGGCGCAAGCTCCTGCAGTTAATTATACTATCGCATCGCGGTAACCACTTTCTCCTTCTCCAGATGGTCACTCCGTGTTGTATGTGTTTGTTTTGTTTTTGGTTGCCCGTGGATTGTATAAGGAGACTAATTTATGTTGTCGCCCGTAGGGCGTGGATTAGTCCAAATCCGTATTTTCTTAGATTTGGGTTTGGCTTGGTTTAAGGACCGTTAGTCTTGTTTTAGACTAAGGTCAACTCAAACGTTTGTTAAGAATACATTAGTCTAATTTTAGACTAAGATCTACTCAACAGGGTTTTGGAATCATTTAGATCCAACGAAAAAGTATTTGGAATCTATCGTTTTAGTTTAGGGACGTTGCGGTCCATAAGTTTAAGGACATCATAGTCCATGGAGTTTAAAGACATCATAGTCTGTGTTTAAAGACATCATAGTCTAGTTTAAAGACATCATAGTCTGTGGGGTTTAAAGATATCATAGTCTGTAAAGTTTCTGGTTGTCGGGACCCGCCACCTCTCTGAAGACATTGAAGAATTACAACTTCACATATCAAAGGTGTGAAGAGATGTACCCTTGAACCAATGTTGGTTGGGAGATCTGTAGTCAGATTTGAGACTAAGACCAATTAGGGAAATTGTGAGCACATGGGCTCAGTTGGTCTGAGTTGGAGATTTGTGGTCAACTTGGGCTCAGCCCACTCAATTTTGATTAAAATGTTGAGCATTTGTTTGGGTGTTTGAACATTTGTTTGGGCTCAGTCCCTTTTGGTTCAATAATACTGAGCATTAAATTGGATTCTGACACCCCTTTTTGTTTTGTCTTTTACTGAGTGTTGAACACTTTTTATGGCGCTGGTCTTTATTTAAAGAACACTTTGTGTTCTCTCAGTGCACACGTGAGGAGCACGTGGTGCTCTTGGCGCTGAGCGCCAGACTTGGAGCGCTAAGGCACTTCTTGTGAAATAGCGCACACGTGAGGAGCACGTGGTGCACTTGGCGCTGAGCGCCAGACCTGGAGCCCTGAAGCGCTTCTTTTGAAATAGCGTACATGTAGGGAGCACGTGATGCGCTTGGCGCTGAGCGCTAGACTTGGAGCGCTGAAGCGCTTCTTATGAAATAGCGCACACGTGAGGAGCACGTGGTGTGCTTGGCGCTGAGCGCCAGACTTGGAGCGCTGAAGCACTTCTTTTGAAATAGCGCGCACGTGAGGAGCACGTGATGCGCTTAACGCTGAGCGCTAGACTTGGAGCGCTGAAGTGCTTCTTATGAAATAGCGCATATGTGAGGAGCACGTAGTGCGCTTGGCGCCGAGCGCCAGACTTCGAGCGCTGAAGCGCTTCTTTGGCAGTTCTGGTCAGTTATGTGTTCTGAGTATTAAATTCTCGTTTATAAGAGATTTTGTCTCATGGATCTAAGAACTAAGTTCTTCTTTTTATGAAGAGATGCAATGATCTCTTCTGTTTTTGTGAAAGAGTTTGTCTTACAGATCTGTGATCTAGAAAAAGAACTAAGTTCTTTTTTTTATCAAGAGATGCTATGATCTCTCTTCTTTTTATTTACCTTGAAGAAGGTTCTTCTTCTTATAGCTTGCTCTTCTCTTTTTCTTTTTTGAGAACCTGAAGTTTATGGGGGGGGTTCCTCTCTGGTCTTCTTCTTTCGATTTGAGAACTTATGGGGATGTCTCTCTCTCTCCAAGATTTGAAGTCTTGGGTCGTTTATATAGGGGAGGCTGATTTGTGGAATCAGTTAAGGAAATTTTTCTCTGATTGATTTGGGGATGTTTCCCCACCATTGGTTCTTTGATCCTAGGGCTTCTGTTTTACAGAAGACAATTTTCTCGTTATTAACAAGATTGGAAAAATATTTTCCCATACAGAACTTATTCTGTATCCTGGTGATTTTTAATCACCATTGGATCTTTGATCCAACGGTGCTCTGATTTACAAAGCACAATCTTTCCTGTTTGGAAAGATTTGAGGAGTATTTTCTCAACATAATTTTATTATGAATTTTGATGATTTATCATCTTCGTTGGATCTTTGATCCAACGGTGGAGAACATTTAGTTCTTACGCCAGCGCTCTCGTGCTTTGCACGTGATGTGCTGTCACAGAGTCTTTGACTCTTAGCGCTTAGCACTCAGTGCTCTCATGCTTTGCACGTGATGCGCTGCATTAGAGTCTTTGACTCTTTAGCGCTGGCGCTCAGCACTCTCGTGCTTTGCACGTGATGCGCTTCCTCAGAGTCTTTGACTCTTTAGTACTGGCGCTCAGCGCTCTCGTGCTTTGCACATGATGCGCTTCTTCAAAGTTTTTAACTCTGTAGTGTTGATGCTCTCAGCGCTCTCGTGCTTTGCACGTGAGGCGCTGCCTCAGAGTCTTTAACTCATGGCATTAGCGCTCTCGTGCTTTGCACGTGAGGCACTGCCTCAGAGTCTTTGACTCATGGCGCTGTCTCTCTCGGCGCTCAGCGCTCTCGTGCTTTGCACGTGAGGCACTTCCTCATTACTGAAGGTGTCTTTTCACCTTCCTTCTTCGCTTTTCCTGAGTCAAACTTCTCTTTCTCAGAGTTTGGAAATAGTTCCATCATGCACAACATTTTCTGTGCCTAGACTTAAATGTCTCCCTTCATAATCTGAAGCAATGCTTCTTTTCTCTCTCATTTTCAAAGAATCATTTTAACAGAGAAGAGCTATGGTTTGTAATCGTCCACATGCTCGCCGTCAGCCATGGGAGGTGCCTATTGAGGAAATTGTTCCTCGTTTTGCTGCGCGCTTGGTGAACCGTACTCTTATGAATGACCAATGCGACATGGTGCTGCACGAGCTCTTGACTTGTATAGGATCTCCTCTCCCCCTCGGCTCTATTTAGCTCCAGATGGTTTTCTTGTCTGTGATCAATGATATTCCCCCTCCTCCGGTGGAGATGACTCCAGCAATGCTCGACGCCGCGGAAGATGATTGAAACGATTTCCGGTGTGTAGTTGGAAAATTGTAAAGAAGTCACAACCAAAAATTATTTGACCGCAATCAATAACGGTATCGATTGTAGCGAGTTAGTAAGTGCGGATCGTCTACAGGGAAAGTGTAATCATTCGTGTTTCGAATTAGACGAGTCAAAAATTTAAAGAAAAGAACAGAAACAATTCATGATTTGTAAATTGAATTTCAAGAATTAGAAAAATCAAGAAACAATAAAATTGAGAATTGAGAATTTGTGATTTCCAAACCAATAATCAAGATTCGAAATGAGGCTCGTAAGAGTCGATTGGATCTATACATGTGATGAGATCTAATGATTACATACTCTTATCCATTAACGAATTGATACTAGATCGATGACAATTTATCGAGGTTAAGGATCTTGCGAAGAAACTAGGGTTTCCTCATCTCATCCTTTGTCCTTTCGATGAATCTCATTCACAAACTAGCTTCTAGTAAATCAAATGATCGATCGTTGATCTCTAGTTTCGAGCGAACACAATCAAGAAAGCATCGCATCGAAACTAGGTCATCGATCATTCGATTCACAAGAATTTACAAACGTTATAGGATTTAAGAATTGTAAAAGAATCTAAATCATCATCATTCTATCGATCGTCTCGACTCCTTTACGAGCGGAGTTTTACTCAAACATTATCACAAAACAAACATTTAAGAATCTAGATTGAATCATAATGCTTGAATTCAAAAGATAAGCAAGATAAAAGAATTGTCACCTTTATTTATATCAACAATTAGTTACAACTCTCAAGAACTACAAGAGGAAGGAACTTGATCGTTGATTCGGCGTCCCTCTTCTTCGTGAGTCGCGGATCGTCTTGGACCACTTGCTCGGATGAAGATCGGCTTCGCTCCAAAAGGATCTAGGCTTCTTGCTTTGATTGAACTCGGAATTCTTGATCTTGGATTGGAATTGGAATTAGGGTTTATAAGTTGTGTCACTCAACTTGTATTGAATTTGGGGGAGATGAAGAACAACCATTAACCCTAGATCTAGGTTTCCTTTTATAGACCTCCTAACCCTAGATCTAGGATTTCAAATTTCAAATTTCCCTCCAAAAGTTTATTATGGGAAGAGGCTTCTAGAAGAAGTTAGTTGGAGGGATACTTCTAGAACTAGGTTGTTAGGCCGAGCCTTCTAGATGAAGCCACGTGGAGTTTCTGGAGTAATTTGGAAGCTACTGCCATTTAAAGGAAGCACATGGGAAAATTCCTTGCTGCTGACGTCGTCATATTGCCGCGGATCCGCGGCACGTGCCTGCTCCGGCCGCGGATCCGCGGTCACGTGATCTCTTTAGTGCATAAGAAGTCTTCTGTTGCTTTATACTGACTTTGGGGTATTTATCTGATATGTTGAATTGTATAATTCCCTCTGTATTAATGCCAGATCAGAAATCTTAGACTTGGCACATCTTTTATCAGCACTTTGACAATTTTGGCTCGGTTCCTGAAATTTTCTGTACAGACTTCGAAACAAGTGTTGCGCTACACAAGAATGATGCGATGCCATGATAAACAGTCAATTTCCCTAAAAATGCCGGTTTAAGTGTATAACTCATGTAATCTGATATTTTAGGGGCGCTTTGCTAATATGTGTAATATGCAAACCGAACACCTCTAGATTTATGCAAAAGATAGGGAAATTGTTGTGTTAAAAATACATTATTTTCGACTGATCAAATTCCCCCAAATTTATTTTCGGTCGTCTCGAGCGAATTGTTTTATTAAAAAGAGAAGGAGAAAATAAAGAAAGAGAAAAACTAATTAGCACACTTTCGTAGGCAACACGATTGCACTGAGCACGTGCAACAAGCCTTTAAACCTCTAGGTGTCCCTAGTAGGAGGAGTGTTGTCTCCTGAGGGTTTTCAGCGGATTGCACCCAAAAAATCCAATAATAAAAGGAAGACCGTGAATATTACATTTAAAGATAAGAATTGTAAAAGAAAGACTTTGAAAATTAGAGTTTTCAACTATGCTAGCTTTTCGGTTGTCATGAGCCCTATCTTAATAGTCATGAAAAGATGTTAGAAATCACATAACCCCTCAATAAAACATCTTCTTTATTCTTCATTCTTATCTTTCTTCCAAACATCGATCATATAACCCTACGTGTGTGTAATAAACATACCTACACCCGGAGAATTCAATTCAAGCTATCATACTCTTGTCCATCTACCTCAGTACTTTTTAATTAATGAATTTTTAGATGAATTTGCTCACACACTTTCATGCGACCGATTACTCTTGTGCTTGCTTATTTGGTGTTTTTCCTCATCTTGCACCACCTAAGGCTTAGCAGTGACTCCCAGACCAGTTGGCCTTAGGGCACTAGGTGAAGAGCCACCCTTGCTATATTTTTTTATTGCTGCCTTGGCGATAACAAAACCAGTGTTCATTTTTCTGCACCATTTTTATATTTTATTCATTTTTTTATTTCCTTCATACTTTTGGCTTTTAGACAAGAGTATTTCAAGGTATCCTCTACTATCCCGAGCTTCAAGACGTGTGTAAGTGCGAATAGCAGGGTATCAACGTTCAAAATGCTTGGCTTCCAGAATATGAACTATTTTTCAGACTTATTTTTATCCTCAGATTAGTGACTTCCTTCATCTTACTAACCCTTGGGACAACGGCTCATAACTACTTATTACTAGATCGTATAAGAAAACATCTAATTTTCTTGGTTTTCTTAAATTTTTCTAATCTCATGGATGTAATTTTTCACTATCTAATCTTGTATTATCTTATTTTTGTACAAAAATATTTATTTCTTTGAAATTTTTTAATTTTTATAGGTTTTAAAAATGTTTTGTGCTTATGCAAAATGATATGCAAATGATGCGAAAATAAGCACAAACCTTCCCCAAACTTGTTTTCAACAGTGTCCTCACTGTTGCCAACCGCTATATCTACAAAAACCTGTAAGCCTGTGAGGAAATTATTAGTGGGGGCAAAATATATAAGTGAAGATCTTCCCCCAAACTTATTTTTTTACCCACCTCCATTCAAAAAATGATGCAGTAATATACAGGACATGGAGGTGAGACGGAGGAATTTTAATCAAGATAAAGTGGCTCATGTAAGAACAGGAGCTCCTCCGTGGGGTTAGTGGAAAAATACGGCTTTAATATGTGTCCATTCACTTTGAAAAATGTGCCGTTTTTAACATTTTCTACCTCTACAGCCCCGTGCGGGTATACAGACCGCACAATAAAAGGTCCCTTCCACCGAGATCGTAGCTTACCCGCGTGAAGGTGTAGTCGTGAATCATAAAGAAGGACTTGTTGACCAGGTGTAAATGTTTTCCTCAAAATTATTTTATCGTGAAATACCTTAGTCCTATTCTTTACGATTACAGCGTTATCATAAGCTTCATTGCGGAGTTCGCTTAGCTCATTTAATTGCAGCTTCCGAAAGTTACAAGCTTGATTTAAGTCAAAGTTGATTTCCTTAATAGCCCATAATGCTTTATGCTCAATCTAGACTGGAAAGTGACAAGCCTTCCCAAACACTAACCTATATGGAGACATCCCTAGATCGGTTTTATATGCAGTTCGGAATGCCCAGAGAGCATCCATCAATTTGGTCGACCAATCTTTTCTATTCTTTGCAACAGTTTTCTCTAGGATTTGTTTGATCTGTCTATTCGAAATCTCAGCCTGCCTGCTCGTTTGGGGATGATAGGGTGTAGAAAGTCTGTGGTTGATTGCGTATTTCTGCATCAAAGTTTCGAAAGATCTGTTGCAGAAATGTGTCCCGTTATCGCTAATGATAGCGCGTGGGTGTCCAAATCACGAAAAGATGTTTTCTTTTAAGAACTTAATGACAACCTTTTTGTCATTAGTGCGACATGGAATGGCTTCAACCCACTTTGAGACGTAATCAACCGCAAGCAGTATGTACAAATTCCCAAAGGAGTTGGGAAAAGGACCCATAAAGTCAATGCCCCAAACATCGAAAATTTCAACCACTAATATGGGTTGCTGGGGCATCTCATTTCTCCGGGAAATCCTACCCGTGTGTTGACACTATGTACAGGTTTTGCAATGATCAAATGCATCTTTGAACAAGGTAGGCCAATAAAAACCGCATTGCAAAACCTTCTCCGCCGTCTTTTTAGGACCGAAGTGACCCCCACAGGCCTGATCATGACTAAAAGATAGAACACTCTTGAATTCCTCATTCGAGACACACCGGCGAATGATCTGGTCAGGACAATACTTAAACAGATATGGATCATCCCAGTAAAAGTGTTTTACTTGGGATAGAAAACGATGTTTGTCCTGTTTTGACCAATCGCTGGGTATAAGTTCCGTGACAAGATAGTTCACAATATCCCTGAATCAAGGTTCATCGGATACGTTCAAGAGTTGTTCGTCTGGAAACGAATCATTGATCGGCAGGGTCACAGGTGAAGAAGAGATGCGTGAAAGATGGTCGGCTACAACGTTTTCACATCCTTTCTTATCTTTGATAACAAGATCAAATTCTTGTAATAGAAGGATCCAACGTATTAGCCTACCTTTTGCATCTTTCTTCGCCAAAAGATATTTCAAGGCGGAGTGGTCAGTGTACACAACTATTGGTGAGCCAATTAAGTAAGGCCTGATTTTTTCTAATGCAAATACAACCGCCAAAAGTTCTTTTTCGGTAGTTGTATAGTTAATTTGAGCATCGTTCAGGGTCTTACTCGCGTAATAGATCACGTGTGGCATCTTTTCAATGTGCTGTCCTAAGACTGCACCAACTGCAAAATCCGATGCATCACACATAAGCTCAAAAGGGTGGTCCTAATCTGGAGACGATAGAACGAAGGCTGTAGTGAGGGAGTGTTTGAGTGAGTCGTATGCTGCCTCACAATCCGAGTCAAAGTGGAAGGTCGTATCCTTGGCCAAGAGAAGAGTTAAGGGTCTAGCAATTTTGCTAAAATCCTTAATGAATCTCCTGTAAAAACCCGCATGGCCAAGAAACGATCGGATATCCTTGACGCTTTTGGGATGAGGAAGGTTTTGAATGACATCTATCTTAGCTCTGTCAACCTCAATGCCTTTACGTGAAATAACATGTCCAAGCACAATTCCCTCTTGGACCATGAAATGGTATTTTTCCCAATTCAAGGTTAAGTTCTTCTCTTTGCAACGAGTAAGAACCGCGTCAAGATTCGATAGGCAGTCAGAAAAAGAGTCTCCGAAAATCGAGAAATCGTCCATGAAAATCTCCAAAAAATTCTCGACCATGTCAGAGAATATCCCCATTATACACCACTGAAAGGCAGCAGGATCATTGCATAACCCAAAGGGCATGCGTCTATAAGCAAAGGTACCAAAAGGACAAGTAAATGTGGTTTTATCTTGATCCTTTTTGGAAATGGGGACCTGATTATAGCCAGAGTATCCGTCCATAAAGTAATAATACTCATGTCCAGCTAAGCATTCCAGAATCTGATCAATGAAAGGTAGAGGAAAGTGGTCTTTCCTCGTAGCGGCATTGAGTTTTCTGTAATCAATACATACACGCCACCCAGTTTGGGTGCGTGTCTGAATTAACTCATTTGCCTCATTGGTAATAACAGTGATGCCAGATTTCTTAGGGACGACATGTATTGGACTCACCCATTGGCTATCGGAGATTGGGTATATAATACCATTATCAAGGCATTTGACGATCTCTTTCATCTTCGCTTCCTTCATGACGGGGTTCAACCGTCTCTGAGGTTCTCGGGTTGGTTTGGCATCATCCATCACATGTATATGATGTTCTACAATCAAGGGACTAATCCCTTTGATGTCCGCCATGGTCCAACCAAACGCCTGCCTATTAGATCTCAATACCGACAAAAGTGCATTCTCTTGCTCTGATGCTAGAGAAGCGGATATGATAACCGGTAAAGACTCATTCTCACCTAAATATGCATATTTAAGATGAGAAGGTAAAATTTTGAGATCTAATGCTGGCAGAGAAATAATAGAAGGTGGGATCATCGAATGATTTTCGGAGTCACCAAGAAGCTCATAGCCTGTAAAAGATATAGACTCGGATGGTGATGAGTCAGGAGTGTCGTACTCAAGCGTGGAAATGGTGTCCTCACTAAGATAGTGTGCAATATCAAATAGTGATGTGGTAGTGTCGTCGAGATCTTCAAAGCAAAGTTCTTCAACTCCGCAACTTTCGGGAGCAATCTCGTGGACATAGCACACATCAAGTATATGAGCAGAGGGTTCTGATGGCTGACTTCCAATTTTGTAGATGTTCAGTTCAATGGTCATATTTCCAAAGGATAAGTTCATTGAACCGTTTCTACAGTTAATGACAGCATTGGAAGTGGTAAGGAATGGTCGACCCAAAATCACCGGAATTTGGCTCCGGGGGTTCGCTACAGGTTGTGTATCGAGAACAATGAAGTCCGCAGGGAATACAAATTCCCCGACTTTTATCAACACATCCTCTAGTTCACCCCTAGGTTTAGTGATTGAACGGACTGCCATTTGGAGAGTGCAGTGAGCTGGTTTCAACTCTCCAATCCCTAGCTGCTCATAGACAGAATATGAAAGTATGTTAACACTTGCGCCAAGGTCTAAAAGAGCACGGTTGATGTTTTTACCCCCAATAGAAATCGATATCGTAAGACATCCTGGGTCCTTACGTTTCTTTGGTAGCTGTGGGATAAAAGCAGTGCTAATATTATTAGACATGAAGACCTTCTTTGGCACTTGAGTCTTCCTCTTCCTTGTGCACAAGTCTTTAAGAATTTTCGCATAAGCGGGGACTTGCTGAATAGCATCTAGGAGAGGGATGTTGATGTTAACCTGTTTGAACATTTCCATAATTTTCTCCATATGTGGACTCGATTTGTTAGCCCTTAACCGATTAGGATAAGGAGCTTTAGCAATAAGCGCTGGTTACATCATAGGAGAAGGTGGTAGGTGTAGACGTGATCCCAGAAGAGGAGTAGGGATCGTCTGTGGAGAACTAGAAGAGGGTTGCTGAGGTAACTAGCCTAGAGGGAAACAGAGAATAGGCTCGTGAGAAGGCGGTGGGATAGAAGAACAAGGATCAGAAGTAGAAGTGTGTGTGTGTGAGGAAGGGTCTCAGCCGGGGTGTTATTGATAGGATTTTCAATATCATCAATCTCTTCCCCAACGTGATTATTCAGCACTCTTCCTGATCTCAACGTTGTGATGGCATTTACATTGTAATGCCCAGGATTTGGTAGGGGTTGAGACGGAAGTTTCCCTTTTTCTCTCGCACTCATTTCGGCTTTAAGTCGTGCAGTTTCTGCTTCCATCGATTTTAAACTCTGAGCCTAGAGGTCAGATTTTTTATCAAATTTATCGAGGGAAGACTTAACTTCAGCCGACATTCGTTTCATGTACGTTTCAAAAGTCCGTTCGAGTGAAGCAGAGAGATCGGTACCAGTCAACTGTGCAGGTGCATGTGTGTTGACTGGATCTTGAAAGTTTTGAGATTGGTTGGGGTGCTGAGTTAGGTGAAATGGTTGCTGTTGTGGTGTAAGAGCCCTTTGAAAATTATTTTGGTTTGGAACCGTGTTTTGAGTCTGTTGTTGGTTCTAAGCAAAATTAGGGTGATTCCTCCAACCCTGATTATATGTGGAAGAATAAGGATCGTTTCTAGGTCTTTGAAATGCGGTATTGGTATGCTCATGACCTTGAACATTCTTCCGTCAAGTGAGAAGGATCAGAACAGCATCCATATACAGTTTTGGTGAGTGACATTTGATTTAGGGCGGCAGCTAAAAATTTGTTTTCCATAGCGTCGAATTTCTTGTGTAAAGCTGAAATTTCAGCTCTAACTCCTATGGAAACATCCGATTGGTTATTGCCACCCCTAAACGATGGACTCTCCCACTGTAAAGATTTTTCAGCGAAATCTTCTAAGTATTTTCAAGCTTCCTCATCGTCTTTGGTCATAAAATTTCCTTGACACATGTTTTCAAGGCTCTGTTTAGTGGTAGGGTTACTACCCTCATATATGATTCGGCACAGTTCCCATCTTGGAATTCCGTGATGTGGGCATTGAACCAACAGATCCTTGAAGCGGTCAAGACATTTTGAAAATGGTTCATTTGGAAGCTGGGTGAATTGATTTATTTCGCTACGGACTCGAGCTGTCTTGTGATTAGGGTAGAATTTCTTAAGGAATGCCGCAACGAATTCTTTCCAATTCGTAATGGAATGTGCGGTAGTGTTATACAGCCACTTCTCGGCTATATCGCACAAGGTAAATGGAAGAAGACGAAGACGCATAGCATCCACAGAAAGCTGTGAAGTACCCATCATTGCGCATACATTTTCAAATTTGGTGATAAAGACATATGCGTCTTCAGTCTCGAGACCGTGATATTTGGGTAGAAGGTTGATGTATTGGGGTTTAATCTCAAAATTATCCCCGTTGGCTGGTGGAATGGATAAGCAGATCGAAAGAGGACCTCGCATAGGATAACACCTCTCTTGGAGAGAGATGCGAGGTGGATTATGCGCACCAATAGACGGCGGCAGATTAGTGGTAAAGAAGTTCGATGGAGAAGGATCCATCGATGTGGGTGTGGTGGTGGGTAAAGAAGAAGTAAATGTAGAAATACCGACTTCGGAGTCGATCGGGGGAACGCGGACTAAACTGGCACTAGAATCCCGTGTCCAGCCTATCTTGCACTAAAAAGGGTTAGTACAAGTGGCAGCGTTAATATAATTAGGGGAAATGAATGAAGTGTTGATGTTTGTTTTGAAAATATACGGATTTTTGAAAAAAATGATGCGATCACAACAAATGCAACAAGCAACCCTAAAATCTAGTGGTCACCTAGGTCAAAGCTCTAGACCGCTCCTAACTGCCAAAAGAAAAGTCGCAGGATCAATCCTCCACTGCCTCTTTGTCTCTCCTGTGGCCAGGTAAGTGGGAGGTTCTCCACTACGTAAGTAGTGGGCCTAATTAAGTAACCAGTAGCCTTCGACACACTTGCCTTAGACACCACAAAAGAAACGCGGATAAGTAATGAATTACCCACTGCCTTCTTCTGTTCTAAGTGAGCGCGACGGTCCTTAGAGTCATCTCTAGATTTCTTTTAGTTAATGAGGGTAATGCGGATGCAAGTTTGTGATTTTTGGGGCTTAGGAAGGGTAATGAACTCCCCACCTAATCTGAATTTGGCCATGCCCCTTAATTTCCGTATTAATATCCAAACAACCAAAAATCAAAACACGCACAATTTTTATTGCTTTTTGCCGCACTGTGATTTATTTGCAAAGAAACCTGCAGCAAATTTTTAATTGGAGCAGATAGAGAGAGAGATAAGAAAGTTTTAGAGGACCTGAGTGAAAATTGTACAGTGATGCTACTGTAGCACCGCGGTTCCGCCGCAATTCTTGGCTCAAACCGAGGATCCGCGGTGGTATGATCTCTTCTCTGCACAAAACTTTAACAGCAAGCTACTGTTCACTACCTGAGTCCTCTGGTATATCCTGAAAAAAAATTCAATTGCTCCACAGCTTCCAGAATTCCTCGCAACAAATCACAACAACACGTTTAGAATTTGCGCGAATTTTGATCTCAAAATTATAATGGAATAAATCTTTCAACTCAAATTTCAAATAAAGAACGAATTAGCGCACGATCCCAGGCAACGGCGCCATTTGATTGATACGAATTCTTGTTGTGTAGTTGGAAAATTGTAAAGAAGTCACAACCAAAAATTATTTGACTGCAATCAATAACGGTGTCGATTGTAGCGTGTTAGTAAGTGCGGATCGTCCACAGGGAAAGTGTAATCGTTCGTGTTTCGAATTAGATGAGTCAAAAATTTAAAGAAAAGAAAAGAAACAATTCATGATTTGTAAATTGAATTTCAAGAATTAGAAAAATCAAGAAACAATAAAATCAAGAATTGAGAATTTGTGATTTCCAAACCAATAATCAAGATTCGAAATGAGGCTCGTAGGAGTCGATTGGATCTATAGATGTGATGAGATCTAATGATTACATACTCTTATCCATTAACAAATTGATACTAGATCGATAACAATTTATCGAGGTTAAGGATCTTGCGAAGAAACTAGGGTTTCCACATCTCATCCTTTGTCCTTTCGATGAATCTCATTCACAAACTAGCTTTTAGTAAATCAAATGATCGATCGTTGATCTCTAGTTTCGAGCGAACACAATCAAGAAAGCATCGCATCGAAACTAGGTCATCGATCATTCGATTCACAAGAATTTACAAACGTTATAGGATTTAAGAATTGTAAAAGAATCTAAATCATCATTCTATCGATCGTCTCGACACCTTTACAAGCGGAGTTTTACTCAAACATTATCACAAAGCAAACATTCAAGAATCTAGATTGAATCATAATGCTTGAATTCAAAAGATAAGCAAGATAAAAGAATTGTCACCTTTATTTATATCAACAATTAGTTACAACTCTCAAGAACTACAAGAGGAAGGAACTTGATCGTTGATTCGGCGTCGCTCGTCTTCGTGAGTCGCGGATCGTCTTGGACCACTTGCTCGGATGAAGATCGGCTTCACTCCAAAAGGATCTAGGCTTCTTGCTTTGATTAAACTCGGAATTCTTGATCTTGGATTGGAATTGGAATTAGGGTTTATAAGTTGTGTCACTCAACTTGTATTGAATTTGGGGAAGATGAAGAACAACCATTAACCCTAGATCTAGGTTTCCTTTTATAGACCTCCTAACCCTAGATCTAGGATTTCAAATTTCAAATTTCCCTCCAAAAGTTTATTATGGGGAGAGGCTTCTAGAAGAAGTTAGTTGGAGGGATACTTCTAGAACTAGGTTGTTAGGCCGAGCCTTTTAGATGAAGCCACGTGGAGTTTCTGGAGTAATCTGGAAGCTACTGCCATTTAAAGGAAGCACATGGGAAAATTCTTTGCTGCTGACGTCGTCATATTGCCGCGGATCCGCGGCACGTGCCTGCTCCGGCCGCGGATCCGCGGTCACGTGAACTCTTCGGCGCATGAGAAGTCTTCTGTTGCTTTATACTGACTTTGGGGTATTTATCTGATATGTTGAATTGTATAATTCCCTCTGTATTAATGCCAGATCAGAAATCTTAGACTTGGCGCATCTTTTATCAGCACTTTGACAATTTTGGCTCGGTTCCTGAAATTTCCTGCACAGACTTCGAAACAAGTGTTGCGCTACACAAGAATGATGCGATGCCATGATAAACAGTCAATTTCCCTAAAAATGCCGGTTTAAGTGTATAACTCATGTAATCTGATATTTTAGGGGTGTTTTGCTAATATGTGTAATATGCAAACCGAACACCTCGAGATGAATGCAAAAGATAGGGAAATTGTCGTGTTAAAAATACATTATTTTCGACTGATCAGAAGACAAGATCGAGTGCTTCCATGAGTCACTTTTGATCACCACAGCTCTGAGGGATCGCTCTGTTCGGCTGTTAAGCCAGATACGGGCTTAGTGGGTCGCCATGTCTGTCTTTGCTGATGGGTGCGGTGCTGACCGATGGGTAGCTACTCTTCATGAAGATCGCCGCTTTGTCATGGTGGAGAAGGCAGAGAGGGAGTTAGATAATTTTATCCATAATTTTCTAAATCTCTGTAGTTTCGATCCCATGTTTGGTGATCTATTTTCTGTAGAATAAAATGTTCAATTAAATGCTTTGTTTTTTTTCGTTGAACACCTGTTCTTCCCCTGATGTGTGCATGTGCGTATATGAATAAGCCTGGTTTCACACATGTCTGTAAACAAAACTTAAGCCGGCATAAACAGGAACAAATAGCTCTCGGCCGAAGATTTTGGTGGGAACAGGATTGTATTCCGATTAGACCGAGACTCTGTCTGAGTCGGACGTTTAAACAGAATTGGATACCTGAATTAGGTTTTGGAGTTATCGGTAACTGCTGCATATGGACGGCAGGATTTATGACTTTTTCCAAGCCAATTACCATTGATAACACCGTTTTAGTTTTCTACCTTAAATAGGCAAGCACCCACTTTCTCCGGCTCCGTGAGACTCAAGAGAATTGGTCCCGCTTAAACCTATATTTACTAGTGTGCTTATTGTAAATTAATAAACTTGAAGGGGTTTTATGAAAAATAGTTTAGTATACTTTCAAAATAATTCTCAAGTATTAATTTATCGTATTTAGGGTTTTCATGGATGTAATTTTTAAATATAAAGTATTCTAGTGTATATAAACCTAGATTGAATAGTATATGATATTTTAGTGTAAATTGGAATTGTATGGATTTGTGATGGTAGATTTATGAAATTTGTGATTTCTTTGTTTAGAAAACATGGAATTTATTATATGTATTTAAAATATATAATTTGATAATATTATAAATAATTATAGAAAAATAAATTTATTTATTAAATAGAAATCTCGTTTTCTTAAAAATTGTAATAAAAATTTCATCGAGATCGGATGCTCCGTGAGAAGGTCTGCATGTCGCTCTACTAGTACCGAGAATGTGCGATAACCCATACCATCCAAATAGGGTTCCCAAAATGGGTTGTAGAGGTTTAATTGAAATAAATTTAATTTAAAACAATCTTAAAGAATACGGTTTTATTAGTTTAAGATATTTTGTTGTAAAATTGTATTTATCCAAAAATATTGTAAAGAGGCAATCATGTTATATCATGATGAGTGTTGTGATGAGGTAGGTCATTACCTCGTGAGTTTTCTAAAGGTAATATAAGCAAATATATGAAATAATGTCGTAGGTAAAGTTTATGGTATTTAAACGAAAAAGTGAAATAAAAGTTGTATAACATTGTATTCTGAATTGAAACTTATTTTAAATGTTGTTTTATGGTTGCTAAACGGTATATCAAGAAATGGTTAATTTGTTATTAAAAAAAGTTGGGTTTAATAATTTTAGAATCGAAAGTCGGAATAACTCCACTTCCGACGAGTTTTGAAGGAGATCTTTTTAGAACAGGAAGAGAGAAGAGGAGAGGGAACTTACTGGTTGAGAAGAGAGAGGGGAGGTATAGGAATGGTTTGAAAGTGTCGTGGAGCCGCGGTGTCGCCGGATTTGTCCCGAGTCTTCGCCGGAAGATAACTTTTGGCTAACTCCACTTGTATACCTTGTTTGACTTGGAAAATTTTGAGAGTTTTAATGATGGATTTCAGAATAGAGAAGGCTAGGGTGCGATGTGGTATTTATAGGATTGAATTAGGGTTTAGGGAATTAAAATGCATTTAACATTGGATTAATGGGTGATTTTAATCCTCTATTAATTTGCAGGAAAAACAAACAGAAGAGGAGTAGTGGAGGAGGCCAAAGGGTGTTAAGGCAAAATTTAGAGGCATTACCATCGGGGGGCCTGGCGGCGCCGGCCACAAGCGAAATCTCGTCGGTCGTGTGGGTTGGGTTGGGTCATGGATTGCTGCCACGTGCCATGGTCAGTACATATAACATTTTCCATATGTTTGATTTTAGTGAATTTTCATTTTTACATGTGTTGCACGTGTAAAATTTTGGGCTTCTAAAAAAGTTTAAAAGAAAAATCCATAAAATAATATGTAGCTAAGGGGATTTGAACACAGGGGCTACGTCACATCAGTATAAGGCTTTACCAATGAGCTACAAGTTATTTCTTTCTGTTCTAAAACAATTTAAATACTTATAGCATACTCGGGGTTGTAAATACTTCATTTAGTATTTTAACTTTAAACAAATTTTGTATATTATAAACAAAGTCGTTACACAGGGGCTATGTCACAGCAGTGCAAGGGTTTTATCAGTGAGCTACAAGTTATTTCTTGCTGTTCTTAATGAAAAATAACTTTTAAATTGTAGTCAAGCTTGCAAACTCCATTCTGTACATTAACTTAAAAAATTTCGTACAGTAAAATCAGAGTCGTTACACTCCACTGCTGTGCCATAGCCTATGTGTTCGATTCCCATCAGTCCCAATTATTTTTATAATTTTTTCTTTTTAACTTTTCGAAAACCCAAGTGTTGTACGTGCGATACACGGAGAATCGAAAAGTTTCAGAAAAATCAAACATGATAAAAGAGGAGTTAAAACCAAGTTTAACGCATGCCCAAAGCCTTGAGCCACGTGGCCAAAATCCAACCGCCGAAAAAACCCCAAAAACCGCTATCGGCGGCCGTGATGAGTCCAAATGCCTCCTTTCTTCTCCCGTGCACTCCTTCAGTTCCCCTCTACCCTATTTTCTTGTTTGATTTCTCTGCAATTAACCATAGACTCTTCAATTCTCTATTAATCCTATTTTAAATCCTTTTAAATCAATTATTCAATTCACACACCTTCATTTCATCCTTATAAATACCACACCATTCCTTAGCTCTCCCCTATTCTGAAAATTTCTCAAAATTTCTCTAAATTCAAGAAAGGTTAAGGCTAGTCAAGTGGAGTTAGCGATCAAAGTTCGTTCCATCGACGACCAAAGCCACTCTCGATGCTATCGCGATACCCGACGGCTTTCCCTCTCACTTTTCCTCTCCTATCAACGCTCTAAAACCGTAAGTCCCTATTTCTCTCTCCCATTTTGACTCAAATCGCATTCTAAAACAATATCAAAAAGTGAACTTTTTTCGTAGTATTTTCTTTTAAGCAAACCTTTTTCACCTTTGCTATATTAAAATTTCACCCTAAACCTCTAATATCACCTTAACATTTACTCATATTGTTTACTTTTTCATGTAATTAAAATTTCATGTGAAATAACCACATAAATCGAATTATAAATACCATGAACTTTAAATACAACTCTTTAATTGATAACTTGCATATATCCCTCTAGAAAACTCACGGGGTAACGACCTACCCCATCACATTCACTATGGTTTTATAGCACGAAGTTTTTAGATGTATGTTTAATTTTAAAAATACGGTTTACAATAAAATACCATTGTTTTTATAAATATATGTTTTTAATTGATATTATTAAGACCTTTGCAATTGCGCCTCTACAACCCTTTTAGAGGAACCCATTTATGGATGGTGCGGATTATCACACGTTCTTGGAATAGTCGAGTGAGATACAGAACTCCTCACGGGGAATTCGGTCTCGAAAGTAAATAAAAATACGGTTTAATGAAATACGAATTTTAAAACAAATTAAAACTTTGGAAAATTATATAAAATTATGAATCCGTATTTTCAATAAAAAAAATTGTGAAAATTATTTTTTAAAATGAAAGATTAAAATTTTAATAAAATATCATAAAATTTCCAAAAGTGGTAGTTTTCATAGAAATACCATAAACTTTTAAAAGCTAGGTTTCATTACTAAAATACTACTGAAATTAAAATATAATCTTCATAAAAACTCTTAATATTCTAAATCACCCTCGTGATTTATTTTTTAAACAATATTAAAACATTTTTTATAAAACCCTCTCGAGAAATGAAAACAATATAAACAAACTAGAATAAATTTTTAAGGACAATAGATTAAAATAGGTTTAAGCGGTATCATTTCTTTTGAGCCCCAGAGAGTCGAAGAAAGCAAGTTCTTGCCTACTCAGGTTAGACAACACTGCAACTTAACGGAGTTATCAATAGCGATTGTTGTGGAAAAAGACACAAATTCTGCCGTCCATGTGCAGCAGTTGTTCGATTACTCGTAAACTTAAAAATTTCAACAGTTAAATCCATTCACAAGAAATATCTATAACTCGAATCCAAACTTGAATTTAAACTCAAACGCTAATCCAACTAGAACCCAAACTTAAACACTAACTCGAATTCAATTTATTCAAACTAACTTGACTCGACCCAGGATTGCAACTGTCATGACTCACATTCTTTTTAACTTACTCGACTTCATTCTTCAAATTTTGCAATCTATGGTTTCAATCAAGACATGTTTTAATTGACTAAGTAAATCAAATAAGGATATCTAACAGTTATAATATATATTACTCGGGATGTAGGGGATAGTTTCAAGTATGAATCCAACGGTATTTCAGGAGTCCCATATTAACCTACTCGAATTATATTTACTCGAATCTCAGTCGGGTCGACTCCTCCACAGCTTGGAGTCCTGATGCTAACTCATAAAACAGGCATGTATTTCCTTGCTCCTGGGGCCCCACTCTTGAGCTCATGAATACTTCTACGGTTGCGTTGATATTCACACTTGGAACTTAACGTTAACACAGTGACCATATAGAGACCTATAATACTTATACCCATGTTTATTTCCATATGCTTTTACTTGTCATATACATTACTTCATAATTATTCTATACTAATCACTTTTCACCTTTACCCTACCTTTGGGACTTACCGAGCGCTAGTTCGCTTTCGGCATTCCACCCACTTTTGTTTTCTTGGAATGTTGTCAGATATTATGGAGACTGAGGAAGTGGACACTACAGAGGAGTACGACCAGGTCGCGGCTCAGGCTTAAACTAGTTAGCTTCTCTCTCAGTTTATATATACCACCTGTTTAGACATTCCTATTATTGTATTTACTTTTAAGTTTAACTCTTGTATCTGTAAATATTTCAAGTTTGAATGTAAATAAAGATATTTGTTGAAAAATTTTACAGTCTCCATTTATTCTTGCATTGTGTATTATTATTTCAATACGATTAATAAATTTATTTAAGGAATGACCTTCTTTGGATAAATATACCACGGGCTTGCCACGTCGCCGTTTCCGTCTACTGGGAAGCGGGTGTGACAGAACTTAATTCCGAGACGCGGAGCATAGTTCCATGGGTGGAGTATAGTTCCGAGGGTCTGGAGTATAGTTTCAGGGAGTGCGGAGCATAGTTACGGGAGTCGGATCTATCCTGAGATGAAACATAATTCCGACACAGGGTAAACATTCCGAACGAAGTATAATTCCGATACACAGGTTGATTCTAAGGCGAAGTATAATTCCGACAGGGAAGGTAGATACTCCGAGGTGAAACATGATTCCGACATGGAGCATATTCTGAGACTATGCATGATTCCGACACAGTGGTTGATTCTAAGGAGAAGTATAATTCCGACATGGAAGTAGATACTCCGAGGCGAAGCATAATTCCGACACAGGGCACATTCTGAGACGAAACATGATTCCGATGTAGAGGTAGACATTTTGAACGAAACATAGTTCCGATGCAGAGATTGATTCCCAGGTGAAGTATAATTCTGACTGGGAAGGTAGATACTCTGGGGCGAAGCATGGTTTCGATACGGGACATATTCTGAGATGAAGCATGATTCCGACGCAGAGATTGATTCCAAGGCGAAGTATAATTCCAACAAGGAAGGTAGATACTCCGAGGCGAAGCATGATCCCAACATGGGGCACATTCTGAGACGAAGCATGATTCCGACGTAGAGGTAGACATTCTGAACGAAATATAGTTTTGATGCAGAGGTTGATTCCCAGGCAATGCATAATTCCGACAGGGAAGGTAAATACTCTGGGGAGAAGTATGATTCCAAGATGGGGAAAATTCTGAGATGAAGTATGATTCCGACGCAGAGGTTGATTCCAAGCCAAAGCATAATTCCAATAGGGAAGGTAGGTACTCTGAGGTGAAGTATGATTCCGACACAGGGCACATTCTGAGACGAAGCATGATTCCGACACAGAGGTAGACATTCTGAATGAAATATAGTTCTGATGCAGAGGTTGATTCCAAAGCGAAGCATAATTCCAACAGGGAAGGTAGATACTCCGAAGCGAACCATGATTCCGACGCGGGGAATATTTTGAGACGAAGTATGATTCCGACGCAGAAGTTGTCGGTTGACTTGATTCCGAGACGGAGCTTGATTTTAACGGGAATGTCGATGGTTGACTTGATTCCGAGGTGGAGCTTGACTCTGGCAGAGAGGTCGTTGGTTGACTTATTGATTTGATTTGAGAGTTTCTTATCCGTGTAGCGGGGCTTTTGAGCCTGGGACTTAGGATTTGGGTTTTTGTTTGGCATCAACGTCGCTACACTGGAATATGCTATCAGGAGCGAATCATCATTTGCCACGAAGAACATGGGATTTGGGTTGGCATCAGCATCGCTACACTGGAATATCGTACCATGAGCGAATCATCATTTGCCGTGAGGGGATTTCTCTCATTCCTAGTTTAACGACTTAGAGATCATATGTTCCCAGTTTAACGACTTAGTGGTCATCTGTTCTCAGTTTAACGACTTAGGGGTCTATTGGATCGAAAGTTTGGAATTTTGGGGTTGGGGTCATCATCAGTGTTGCTAACACTGGAGCACAGGTGCCAGGAGAAATTCATCATTTGCCTTTGCCTGTTGGGGAGCGATGGCTTAGGAAACAGGTTTAGGTCTCTATCACCTAAGGCTTTTCAATTTTATGAGCCATAAGGGTCCCATAAAAGCTTTTTCTCCTAACGAGTCGAAAAGATCTCGTAAGTGTATTTTCTCCTTAGGAGTCACGAGGACCCCAAGTGTATTTTTTCTTTGTGAGTCATAAAGATCCCACGAAGGTGCTTTCTTACGAGTCGAGAGGATCTCATAAGTTTTGTTCTCCTCATGCATCGTGAGGACACATGAGTGGGTCTTCCCAAATGGAGCATAATTCCAAGGGCGGAGACTGATTGTTAGGTTTGTGATATGCGTTCTATATATTCTATTTACCGCAATCAAGACGGTTTCACTTGGTAGCTAGCCGGTTGAGTACGGGTCGTCCACTTGGAGTTGGTTAGTGCTTCGTTCTTATTTTAGACGAGTCAAGTAAAAATGTACAAGTTTGTTCAATTCTATCCTAAGTGTTTGTATTTTTATATTCAAGAGAGCTTGTTAGGGTTAGGCTTAGTTAGTAGGGTTAGAAATTAATCTTGTGCTTGTCATATGCCATCATTGAAATGATGTTGGAATAATCGGAAGTAACGGGGATTAGGATGACATAAGAATGGTATTTGTGAATTTAAGCATGCTTTCCAACGCTAAATCCATTCCTAATACTCCATATCCGTCCGTTCCATACTCTTATTTCCAATCCTAGGCCAAACACACAACAAGTCTCCAATTAGGTCACAACAACATGTCACGTTGTAGTGCGTCTAAAGAAATTCTTGACTTAGGTCACGGCTATATGTCATTTATAGCACGCCTAAAGAAGAGGGTTGTGTTTGTTTGGTCTAGGTTCGATTTCAAATTGTTTGGCGAAGTGAAGCACAATGGATTTTTCCATCTCTCATACCATCCTTTCTTAATCCTAATAAGTGAGTAAACTACTCACACATGAAAAGAAAATAAATCAAGAAGAAGAGAAGAAAGAATAGAAGAATATGATTAGAAAAAAAAAGCAAGCTAACTTTTTGGGCCCTCATCTAAGTAAGGGGCTCCATTGAGTATCATGGCTTAAAAATAGAGATTAGAAGAGAAAAAAAAAGAAAAAACAATAAAACCAACAACTACTTTAACAAACAAGAAATAAATTTATACAAAGAATTAAAGAAAACAACGCAAGAAAATAAAGATAGAAGGTAACAAAAATCTCACATCTTCATTAATTATCCACTCAAAAGCTCTCACTACATTTCAATGGAGAATAAATGAAGAAGAAGAAGAAGAAAACTAACTAATCTAACACTAATCCTAAGGAAATTAAAGCATCCTTGGTTTGGTACACATCTAGAGTATATATAGGCAGAAAAGTGAAACCCTAAGACCATATTCTTAGACCATTTACAATTACAAAAACACCCCTGAAAATTGGTCGCGTGACGACATGATAAGGCTATGGATACACCGCCAATAGGGCCAAAATTTCGCTGATCCGCGTCCGTTTTGTGGAATTGGCGTGTCATTTTTCATTCACTTTCTCATGCTGCTTTTTTCTTCTGTTTGGTAGGTTCAAATTTGCAAAATGGTTCCAAAATATTTTCAGATTTTTAATAGTCCAAAATGGAAATTCTATTGAATTTTGTGCCTTGATCTCCCTCAAGCTCCGCATTGCCACCTTGTCTCCTATGTTGCCTCTCTCGTGCTTTGCATTTTTCTGAGACATGAATGATTGTTGTTCTCATCTTGTCTCTTGAACTGGTAGACAGCACCAGACGCATGTGGATGACCAGAACCCGAATTTTATCTGTTTTCAGCAGTTGTTCTGAATTTTGTCATAACTGTAAAGATTTTGCATGATTTGCGTTGTTCTGGACCAAGAATCTATAACCTGTAATCATGTAGAAAACACGGATCAAAAGCACCTATGTATATACCAATGTGCATAAGAATGAGCGGTATTAAATGCAATATTCTGGTGTGAACAGAGACCGGTCATGGGGCTGGTGATTGCGGTGGGACATGGGTGTGATTTAACTTACTTGTGCCCGTGGATTGTATACGGTGGTCAATTTGGGTACTGGCCGTAGGTCTGGAAGAATTTGGGGAATTTGGATCTTGGATTCCTGGTCGGCGTCTGCATTGTTACACTGGGATGGTGTTAGGAGCGACCCATCATTCGCCGTTGGGACATTTGGGGATTTGAAATTTTTTAGGTGTCTGTATCGCTAACACTAAAGTATGGTTTCAGGAATAACTCATCATTCGCCTTTGGAGGGGTTTGAAAAATTTATTTATATACACATTTTTTTACTGCGATTGCTCTATCATTTCATCTTTTCTTATCGCAAAAGTTTTGATTATCTTATCATTTCGGCTATTTATTCGCGGTTGCCCTATCATTTCGGCTTTATTTTTATTTTTACTCGCTGATTGATTTTTTTATTGCGAGTTGCCCCATCATTTCGACTTTTTACTCTTATTTTTATCTTTACTCGTTGATTTTTTTTGCGAGTTGCCTCATCATTTCGGCTATTTATTTACACTTTTTTCACTCCCAGTTTAACGATTTAGGGGTCATCTGTTCCCAGTTTAACAACGTAGAGGTCATTTGTGTTTGCTTATCCGAGCTTCTCAAACTTTGATCTTGGCAGAGCTGAGTTGATGACCGTAACTTTGTGGCTTGCCGGTACATCCGAGAACGGTAAGGTTTTCCCAACCTTTTATTGGTTCTCTATCCAATCTTTGAAAATATAGCAGCTTTCGATGGTATGACTCACCATCTTATGATATGAGCAGTATATGAGATTGTCGGTCATGTTCATTTCATGGTGTCTCTTTCGAATAGGCAGTTACAGACCATTGTTTAAGGCGTCCTTGAATATTTTGCGGACTTCGTCCCTCCTGAAGGAGTATATTTTCTTTTTTTTCTTCATTAGAGTCGGTGCCTTTTGTGATGCTGGTTCTCGAGGCTGATCGGTCTTTGGTTCGCCTGCTGTCCACTTACCCTGTTCAGTGTACGTATCAGAGGGACTGGAAGCTGATCGCGGTCGTTTTTCATAAAGGTGTTCCGCTCTTTGGATGGAGGGAGTATCGGTTGGTTGTTTCAGAATATCAATCACTGGCTCATGAACCAATTTTTGATTTTTCTATAATTGCAATTGGGAGACTTGGGTCGTGAAATCCGCCACGACGTTTGCCAGCTCGTCGACTTTGGAATGGACCTTGGCCAACTTCTTATCCCTGTCCTGAAGCTGCCTTGGAAGCAATTAGAATAATGCTTGTTCTATAGTTCCGGGTATGATAATCGGGTCATCCTCATTGCCCGAGCTCAATTCTGCAGGGATCACGTGCTCCTTTTGCTTAATGGCCTGAGCGGGCTCTTCGTCCTCTGGACCGAGCCGGTGTTGCATAGCAACAACCACGTCATTGTCATAGCTATGAGGCGTAGGAGGAATTGTTCCTCTGTGCTCCACCATGTAGACCGTATAGGTTGTGTACCCGTTTACCGCTTCTTCATTGGCAATAGTGCTCGTTGGGCTTTTAGCTTGTTGCCTTGGTCTGCTCTTTTCAGAGAAAGGCAGATGACTGAGGGCAGCAGGTTCCTGAAGGGATTCAGTCTCTATTTGTATGAAATTGGCGATCGCAACTTGATTGTTTGCTAACACGCTTTCAGACAGTTCTATCTCTCCTGCCTTGTATTGTTTTTTGGACCCAATCTTTAAAGACAAAGCAGCCCTCAATGGCATGACCTATCGCTCTGTAATAGGGGCAATATTTGGGGTCATCGGTCATATTCGTTTCTTGCGGTCTCTTTGATTCTGGTAATTGTAGACCGTTTCTTAGGGCCTCTTTGAATATTTTACGGACTTTTTCCCTTCTAAAAGAATAAACCTTATCCAGCTTCTCTTTCAGTGGCGATTCTCCTCCCTCACCCAACACTGGATTTCGAGGATGTTTGACATTGGGCCCGCTTATCTCTCGCCTATTTCGGTCAGCCGAAATATTAAAAGATTCAGTATTGTCGAAATTTCTGCCTTTGCGATTATCATCCTTTCGGTTTCTCCAGGATTTATTGTTATTTTAGGAATCCGAGAAAGATTCCTTCTTTGAGCGCTCCAATATTTGAACTTTCTTGGTCAGCTCTTAGAATGTCTTGAGACCCACGGTGCATAGAAAAGGATTCATACAGGTATTGAGATTTCCGATGAGGAGATTGATGGATTGGTCTTGTTCCAATGGTGGCTCACATTTAACGTGCTGCTTTTGTTGTTCTTTAGCTTGGTCCTTACGAGGTCGTCAATGGTGATCTTATCACTAACACTCACGAACCTTTACCGAAGAAAAGATTCCATTTGGATGAAAGTAGTAACGGAGCCATCTGGTATGCTTGCATACCAGTCGAAAGCAACATCGGTTAAGCTATTAACGAAATGTCGGAGGAGAAGCGTATCATTGCTTCCTGTATTCCCGCATGAGGCTTTAAAGTAGGCAATGTGCTGATTTGCATTTCCCGTCCTATCGAATCTTTCAAATTTAGGGATGACATGGCCACTTGAAAAATCTATCAATCATACCGAGCAGGATATGGTCTCCCAATACTACTGACATTGTTTGCACTTCGGTTTCAGCTACCAATATTTTGAATTTGTTGGCGACCAAATCCATTATCCGCTCTTGCGTTAACGGAACGGTGCCATCTGGGGCCAAGGCGTCCCCAGAAGTGGATTGTGGCCGGATTTCATGTGGCTCGACTATACTTGGACCTAAAAGGGCAGGCGTTGGCTGCTTCAGGTTGTTGTCACACGGCTCATGAGTAGATACTTGCCCTTGATTGGAGGGCGCCCGGGCAACCTGAGCCGTGAGCTGCATCATGACATTCGTCAAGTTGTCAATTTTGGAGTAAAGTTTAGTTATCTCCTTGTCTTTACCTCTGAGCTATTTTCGGAGCTCTTAGAGAAGCTCATGTTCCGCGGTCCTGGGACAGAAAGTCGGCTCTTCTTCGCTATCCGAGCTTGATTCCACATGGAAAGAGGGGTCCTTCTGCTTATCGGCCTCATCGAGGGGGTTTTCATTATCCTGTGAAGGAGGCTGATTTTGGGATATGGCTACCACATTCAAGACAGATTGGGCTTGAGATGTGGCGGCCCCATCCTTACTTTGCTGTGCGTGCTTGCCATATAGACAATGTGGATCACATATCCATCCCACTCATTATCTTTAGCTGCTGATTTCTCAGACCATTATTGTGGCCCTTCCTCTTCAGGAAAGGATAAGCGACTGAAGACGGTTGGCATGGATGGGTCCTTGGGTGGCACCGGTACAAATTTTCTGGCTTTGTCCCATTGCTTTTGTGAGGCACGAAGTGCTTGGTAGACTTCTGAAAATAGGGTATCACACCTTTTGTACTGGGGCTTGGACACATCCCTTCGTAGCTGTTTACCGCCGGAAACAGAGACGAACTGGGATGGATCGTCTTGTCTGAATCCGGGGGCAGATACTATTTGGATTTATCCGTCCACCTCTCCAAAGATGTCAAGTTGATTTATAGCACCGTATATCGGAGGTTTGGACGGATGTGGCCATTGCAGCAGACTTTATTAGATCCTCCCTTGTTTGTGAAGGGATTTTGATTGTGGGGACGCTCTTTCCTGCAGGCACAAGCCCTTGCAGTTAAATACGTTACCGCATCGCGATAACCACTTTCTCCTGCTCCGAAAGTTCACTTCGTGTCGTGTGTATGTTTGTTTTATTTTGGTTGTCCGTGGATTGTATACAGAGACTAATTTATGTCGTCGCCCGTAGGGCGTGGATTAGTCCAAATCCGTATATTTTTGGATTTGGGTTTGGGTTGATTTAATAATTATTAATCTGGTTTGAGATTAAGATCAGATTAAACATATGAGTATTTGGGCTCGATTATTTTAATTTAAGGACATCGCGGTCCATTATCGCCGTGTTTGAGGCAAAATTTTAGTTTAAGGACGTTTCGGTCCTTTGTCGCCGTATTTGGGGGCGAATATTAGTTTAAGGAAATTTTGGTCCATTGTCTCCGTATTTGGAGTGAATATTAGTTTAAGGACATTTCGGTCCATTATCGCCGTATGAATATTAGTTTAAGGACATTTCGGTCCATTGTCGCCGTATTTGGGCACGAATATTAGTTTAAAGACATTTCGGTCCATCATTCAACTTGCGCGCACGTGTATTTGTTACGTGGCGGAGTGAACGATGTTGATATGGAATGTTCCCAATTTGAGTCACGATCCTATTTGAGGCATGCACGTCAATTTGGAAGTGCATTAAGAGGAGATGTTAGTCGTCGGGACCCGCAAAATCTCTGAAGACGTTAAGAAATTACAACGACATATATCAGAGGTGTGAAGAGATGTACCCTTAAACCGAATCCCGTATTTGAGGGAAAAGATGGTGATGTACCTAAGAATCGTTAGTCATATTTGAGACTAAGATTAACTTAGAAGATATGAATGGAGATCAATTTGGATATCAGTTTGGATATCACAAATATAAGCTTAGCCAATTTGGGCTAGAATTGGGTTGCCATGTTTGAGGCGAATATTTAGTTTAAGGACATTTCGGTCCATAGTTCAACTTGCACGCACGTGTATTTGTTACGTGACGGAGTGAACGATGTTGATATGGAATGTGCCCAATTTGGAGCACGATCCGATTTGAGGCATGCACCTCAATTTGGAAGTGCATCAAGAAGTTATTGGTCATCGGGACCCGCCATCTCTCTGAAGACGTTGAGGAATTACAACGACATGCATCAGAGGTATGGAAAGATGTACCCTTAAACCAAAATCCCATATTTGAGGGAAAAAAGGGTTGTTGTGGACCTAAGAATCATGAGTCGTATTTGAGACTAAGATTACTTTAGGAGACATAGGATGGATATCATTTTGGATATCATCAATGGGAGACCACTAGTCATTTTTGAGACTAAGGTCAGTTTAGGAAAACATGAGCAATATGGGCTCGGTTGTTTTAGAATCAAAGAGGTTTAACCTAAGGAAACTTAGCCAATTTGGACAGAGATTGGGTTTCCATAATCACCCAACAGTGCTAAGCACTGAGGCATACAGTGCTCACGTGCGTTTCACGTAGGCACAGATTAGTGTTAAACACTAGAGTTTTGTGGCGCTCACGTGACACACGTGAGGCACCCAAATATGTGCACTACCCATTGGATTTTATCTCCCCTTCTTTTTTACAAAAGTGCTAAGCACTTGGCTAATGTTCTCGTGCAAAACACGTGACTGCTAGTTTTTTTGGATACTGGGGTGCTTTAATGCTCACGTGGGAAACACGTGAGGCAGTTTTAGTTGCTCTCTTTGTTTGTTTGAAGCAATCACGTGGGAAACACGTGAGGCTTCAAAATAGTGTTAAACACTAACGATTCTGGTTTTGAAGATCTTGGATCATCATCACTGGTTTTTTTATTGAAGAAGTTCTTTTTATATAGAGTTAAGCCCTAATTTTTGGAGGAATTAAATTCTTAAATGTTCTCGTTCTTCTTCTCTTTTTTTTATAACTTAATTATTTTCCCCTAGGTTTTGAATCTGCAGAGCAAAATCTCTCCAATGAGAATTAAATTCTCAACTTGTGGGGAGATTTGCCTCTGCAAATCTCAACTAGGGAGAGAACTGAGTTCTTAAATGAAAGGTTAAACCCTTAGATAGGTAAATGAGAGATCTTATGATCTCTGTTTTTTTTTACCTCTGGTTTCACTGAGGAAAGTCTTCTTTTTTGAGAATTAAACTCTCTTGTTCTCTCAAGATATCACTGTAATATTTTTTGCAGAAGCTTGTGTCAAGTTCTCTCTCTCCTTTTTCTATCCTCCCCCCTTTTTTTGTTTTTCCTTCTATTTGTAGGATAAGAGAAAAGATTAACTTGTTAGGAAAATCTCTGATTGAGAGATCATGATCAATCCAAAATTATCTCTTGGATCACTTGGTGAATTTTATTCACCATTAGATTTTTAATCCAAAAGCTCTCTATTTAACAGAGAAGTTTTCTTTTTTATTTAACAAGATTAGGAAATATTTTTTCCTAAGATAGAATTTTTATTCTATCAGATGATCAGTGGGTGATTTTATAATCACCGTTGAATTTTTTATCCAAGGGTCCTCTGTTTAACAGAGAAGATCTTTCTAATTTGAGAAAAATCAAGGAAAATATTTCCCAAATAGAATTTAATTCTATCTTGCCAAAGAGTGCAGCAGAAGAACTCACGTGTTTAACACGTGACCCCCAACATAGGTTTCAGTATGCTTTATTTTCAGCGCATATAAACTCTCATGTGTTTAACACGTAAGGCCTGTTTGGCTTGCCAATTATTTGATTGCAGCGCCTATATGCTCTGCATATAGGCGCTCACGTGTTTAACACGTGTGGTTCTTTTAGCCCATTTGTTTTTAACTGCAGCGCCTATATGCTTTTGCATATAGGTGCTCATGTATTTAACACATAAGACTCTTTTAGCCCATTTGTTTTTAACTGCGGCGCTTATATGCTTTTGCATATAGGTGTTCACATGTTTAACACGTGAGGCTTTAATAGTGGGGAATTTCCCCCTTTTCCCTTTTTTTATGACGGAACAAATGCCCCCAGCGTTGCTCTCACGTGGCTTGCACGTGAGTGCAACGCTGTCCACCCGTACAACCGTTGAATTGTCTAGAAGAACGGGGAGAAGAAATGCTCCCCATCACGTCTTATAAATGAGGCGTTTGGCTTATTAGATGATCACTGTTTCTTCATCTTCTTCTTTAAACTTTTCTTGAGAATTTAATTCTCCTCTTAGAGCTTAGCTCTTTGTCCACAGATCTTTCAAAGTTAAACTCTACAAAACTCCTTTTTGGGTAAGGATCTTTAGCGACGTTTACCTTTTAGGGAAACCCCTTTTTCCATATTTTTCTCTGGATTTTAAATCCAACACCAGAGCTTTGCTCTAGTCTTGAACTGATCTGTTAGAGATATAAAAACACTCCCTTTTTTTAAGAAGGCTCTGGGGTCTTGAGGATTGTTAGTCTTTTTTACGTAGGGTTTACCCTATCGTTGCTCTTTGAGGATTCTTGGAATTTAATTCTATTTTCTTTGTCTCCCCACCGTGGGAGGTTTCTGGGATTGAATCCCATTATCAAAGGAATTTAATTCCATATTACAGAGCTTATCTCTAAAAGACTCAGAGACTTTTGGGAATTTTATTCCATGGTATTCTTGAGCATTTCTTTAGGGTTTTAATACCCTTGACACAGATTTGAATCTGTTGTGCATTTTAACAGAACTCTTTTTTCGAGAATGTTAGGAGTTGTTTAAACTCCATTGCTTATTTAATGAGAATCTTTTTGGATTCTCACAATAATTATCTTGCCTCATCATTGGTGAGCCGCCATTTGGATTTCGTGGGGCCTACTGGCTTTATAGTTAATGGTCCCATGAAACAAACTCATATATATATATATATATATATATATATATATATATATATATATATATATATATAGGTCCCCCTTTTTTATTAGGTACGATGGCATCACTTCCCTACTTCCCTTACACACGCTCGGAGGCCGCTTTCCCACAGTTGCCGTCAGACGAAGAAGTTATGGCGATGATTAGGGCACATGATAAGGAAACTAAGAGTCTTCTCCTATGGGGAGTTTGGTATGGCCACATTATCAGGGGTCGATATAGTTTCACATGCGATATACCGACAGAACCTATCCATTCAATATCATTCACGAAGCGTCCGCGTACTGCTTATGCGGTGGAGGCGGCTAATTGGACCCCCGAGGGCCGTCTCAAGCCATCAACGACAGGGATACCCAATGAACCCTCGATGGCTATTGATATTTTGGGACGCCGAATCTGCTAAGGCGAAGCTCGACCTTGGGGGCAGGTCTACAAGATAGGCATCACCCCGCGGCACCCGGTGGGATATCTTCCTTGGGCCCGTTACATTCTCTCCTCTCAACGCTCACGGCTGCAAAAAGTTGGGCTATATCAAGCGGTGTATGCATCAGTGTTCTACTATCATGCTCCCCACATATAGTGGGTCAAGACTTTTTCAAACCAGTGGAACCTTTCGACGAATACCTTTCTACCGGGGGACCGCGAAGTCTCTATTTCGCTGGAGGAGTTCCGCGAAATTTCAGGGCTGCCGATCAGTGGAGAATACTATGAAAAATTACTACCCCCTGACGAGTATATATTTGCTATGGTGCCAGCGGTGCTTGAGGGCTTGACGACCGAGAATGCAGTTCGGCACAAGCACCCGAGTCTGATCAAAGCCTTGGGTATTTTCGAGAAACTATACGTGGCATCGGATAGGAAAGGTGTCACTTTCGACGCTTTCATAGCTTGCTTTCTCCATGAAGATGTCTTATTCAGGAAAGCTCCGAAATTCGCAAAGGTTGAGGACCCCTTCGGTTTCTGCTTGAAGAAACTGCCGGCCAAAGAAGAAGACCTGCCGCAGTTTTACATTCCAATTTTATCGGTCGTGGCCTTTGATGCGATTGCTGCCCCCGGAATGGATGAAGAAACTTTCTTTATCGGCTTCATCGGTCTCTGGCTTAGCTGGTTTGCCATGCCGATGCATCGCCGTTTTATGAGAGAGAGCATCTTCTATCCCGACCATCGCATAGCCGAAGGAGCGCGATTGGCTGTTGATGTTGCAGGACTATCACACCTATATCACGGTCTAAGTACTGCCACCAACACTTCAAGCCAGAGTGCGGACACCCTGAATTTCTCCCTCCACTACTTCATGTCATGGATCGAGATGCACGTGTTAGGCGCATTTGCTGCACACCGGCGTCCTGCTTTCTATGAAGCATATACCTTCTCGCGGGTGATGAGGCTGGTCGATGCTTCCTCTCCTGATCTGACTCGGTTGGGGGCTCTACGGGTGTTGCTTAATCCATATTCGAATGAAGCTGGGATGGTTTTCAGTGATCGAGTCCTTTCTGCTCCAGCGGGGCCCATTCAATAATTGTTCGATTTGTCAAATAGTGGAGCTCCAGCTTCAAAGACCAAAGAGATCATGCATCTATATTCAATCCGGCCGGGGCACCTAGTGTTCTGTCTAAATGATACTGCTCTCTTCATGCGGTACAATCCACATCTCTTCGCCCAGCAGTTAGGTTACAACCAGGGCATCCCCCTCAAAGCCTTTCTAGTTGAGCCCACTCTCTCACTGGAGGTCACTCGCGATATTATCCACCACTTCATGCAGTTGGGTACTGGTTCCGTCTTCATGATTCCCGAGCCTGACTATCTTCCAAGGCCCGTGGGACCCTTCAAGGGCTGGTATCGCCACCGGGTTGGTCCCATCATTGCAGAGGAGAGAAGGGTGCTCTTAGAATGTAAATCCCCTGCTTCCGCTCATGCCGTCAGTGCCTCGTTGCGGCCACGGTCAGTTGTTTGCCCTCCTCTGAGGGACAGCGACTCGGTACTTATTCCTAAGGCTGCTCGGGCGGAATCAGTCACCCGCACTGCTGGTATACCGATTCACCCTAGGGCTAGGGCAGAGATTCCTGAGTAGGCACCGGCAGCAGCATCACCAAGAACTGACATCGAAGGTGGGGTTGGGCAGCGTCGTGCAAAATTGCCGAAGGGGATGAAGCGCCCTTCTTCTAGTGCTGGCTCAGGCCCTAAAAGGAGGAAGAAATCGGTCCCCAGTTTACTCGATATGGTGCTTGAGTCCTAGCCTTTTCACGATGAGCCTATATCTGTACATGAACCAGATGATGGTCTTCTCTTTCCTGGCACATCTGCCGAGGAAGCCGCTCAGTTGGACGAAGCCTTAAAACCACCGCAAGATGAAAATGAAAATGTGCGCCCCGAGAAGGGAGGCTTTCCCCCTATTGTATTCTATGACGTCGATCCATTATTACCTAGGTTACTAATAGGTCCTGTGACGATGGAAGAAGAACGGGCTCTCAAACAGCCCATCTCGGCCGTTTCTGAGGACGAGGCCGCTCTGATGACGGGTAGGCATTTGCTTTCGATCAAAGCCCGCCGAGCGCGATTGAACAGAAAAGAACAGCAGCTCGAAAAGGACATACTTCAGGCTCCCTGGCGTATTGGTATGCATATTTTTTTTACTTTTATTTTAGTAATTAATTTGTATTACTTTCACCTCATATTATCTTTACAAAAAATTTATAGGTCCTTCTGCAGTGGGCGTAATCTTGATCCCCGATCGCGTCATGGAGCCTCTAATGATGGCTTCTATTTCTCCAGTGGAGACTGCCAATCTGGCTATAGATCCCATGAATATCTCCAGTGATGCACTGGAGGCTGTAGAGGAGATTACCGAGGCTGCCATCCGCATCTTGGAGCCCCCGATGCTGGCTTCTGTTCCTCTAGCAGAGATTGCCACACCGGCAATGAATATCTCCAGTGACGCACCGAAGGGTGTAAAGGAGATTACCGAGGCTATCATCCGCGCCATGGAGCCCGCGATGATGGCCTATATTCCTTCAACAGAGATTTCCACATCGGTGATAGATTCAGTGGATATCTCCAGTGACGCACCAGAGGGTGTAGAGGAGATCACCGAAGCTGCCATCCCTCCAGTTCAAAACTGACGAAGTATTGAAGGTAATTTTATATACATCTACATTTTTTGTTTAACAACCCTTCCATATGTCTGAACCTTTATTTCTCTCAAAATTGCGGGAGCTAGCGTCCTCTATTGTGGATCTTTCTCCGAAGAAAACTTTCCAGCGTTTACTTGATATGGCGGCCCCGCAAGCGATACCTCCACGAGCATAGTCCTTTCTTCTGGTCAAGGTTGGTATTCTTTTTCCTTTTCGTTTTATATTTTCATAATGATGCCGATGCGCCCTCTATTTAAACCGCAGTCCTAGAAGCTGACAACGAGGTTGAAGTTCTTGATGGACCCAGGGATCTCTCAAATCTGCCTTCCGTGAGTAAGTGACGCTTTAGCATTGGCGTTCTTTTACTTGTTCTATGTTTAGAAAGGCAACTAAACATACATGTATGTTTACAGCTTTGCCAATCCTGACCCTATTGGAATCCCAGATTTCCATGCCATCAGGCCCTTACGCCCGACGCGTGTCTGAGAGGATGGCAAAACAAAGCATTCATTCGCTGGAGACTCTTATTGAAGATCTTCGTGCTGGTACCTCCATTACCGCCGAAGAATTCGCTGGTTAAGCCAATGCTTTTTTGTCTGTTCTTTCCACCTATCATGACGAGGCGCTGGTACGTACTTGGGTCGAGTACTGTCGTCAAGTTGAGGCTCCCCTACATGGGGTTGAATGCATACGTCTTCCCTCCGACATTTCGTTAGTAAAGGCCAACCTGCGTGGATGGATTGACCGATGTGCATCCAATCTCCAGTCATGTGAGAAAAGGCCCAACCGAAAGTTTTCGGCGAGGGAACTGGCTTCAAAAGCTTTAGGGGAACTTCAAGCCCAACTCACTGCTAAGACTACTTGTGCTTATGAAATTTGGCGAGTTCTTCAGGAGGCCATTACGGAAGTGGTGGCTTTTGATAAAGCCGTTATTTTTACACGTGAAATGGTAGAGGCCCATAAAGCTGCCTAGAAAGAGCTTGAAAGTCAATTTTCTTTATATCAGAACCAACAGGCACAGGCAGGGACTCAGCTCGTGACGTTGATGGAGTTTGAAGCGGAAGTCCGGCAGAAGAATGATGAACTTGCTGGCTTATTAAACCGCCCACCAGCGTAGAAATTTTTGTCGCTGTATATTTTCTTCTTTTGTTCTTTTGTATCTTGTATTCATTTTGATTTATGAATAAAAGACATATTTCATTTCATACTTGCACCTCCCTTTCTTGACTTGACGTAAAGTAGTTTATGTACTCATCTCGGAGTTTGTAGTTTATTCACTCGTTTCGGAGTTTCTAGTTTATGTACTCATTTCGGAGTTTGTAGTTTATTCACTCGTTTCGGAGTTTCTAGTTTATGTACTCATTTCAAAGTTTATTCAGTTTACCTCCCTTGGGTTTACAAGCAAACTTGTCCTAACTTTATATATAGATAACCCATGTTCTTTGCGACAGAGGTCCGTTAGATTTTCTGGTACTAGGGTTTATTCGTAGTACCGTCGCGTTGGTTGATGTATTCCTCGATATACAGTCTTTAAGATGTTGTTCGAGTAACCCCGCGAATGTCGTGTCTCTGATCTCTTCGGGGGCTGGACAAGACGTCTTCAAGTAATCTCCTTAGGCTATATTACCGTCGGAAGAGCAAGCGTTAGGAATTTGCCATGTCATTTTTTACTTGAGGTTAGGCTCAATTTGGAGCCCCGATGAGTCATAACCACTCCGCGCTGGTGTGGGATGATCTCCGATAGTCTCTTAGGCTTTATATGAGTTGCCGTCGAGACCCTGAGGCTGGAAATATGCCATTGCTTCAACTTCATTTGGCTCACTGGAGCTTTGTTGACGTCATGTATGCACCCTGATGGAGTGAGAAGGAACGCCGGGTAGTCTTTATGTTGTATATGAACCGTCAAGACTTAGAGCTAGGAGTTTGCCATTGCTCCATTTTGATTTGGCTCGTTGGAGCTTTTGTTGATGTCGTGTCTGCACCCTGGTGGAATGAGAAGGAACGCCGGGGTAGTTTTTAGGTTGTATATGAACCGTCAAGACTTGGAGCTAGAAATTTTCCATGGCTCCATTTTGATTTGGCTCGTTGGAGCTTTTGTTAATGTCGCATCTACATCCTGCTGGCATGAGAAAGAACGCCGAAGTGATCTCTAGGCTGTAAATGTTGCCGTTATGATCTGACTCTCTTTGACGGAGTCTGGTGGGAAAATATAGTTCCCTTTTTCATTTGTGCCCATGGATTGTATACAGAGGTCAGTATGGACTCACCTGCAGGGCAAAGGAAATTTTCATTTTCATTTTTTTCTATTTCCGCGATACTCTATCTTTTCAACATTTTTCTTTATCGCGAAAGTCGCGATTGCTCAATCATTTCGGCTTTTCATCCGCGATGCCCAGTCATTTCGTCTATTATATTTTTACTCGCTGCTTTTTATTGCGAGTTGCCCAATCATTTCGGTTGTTTTTATATGCATATTTTTTGGTCGTTGATTTTTATTGCGAGTTGCCCCATCATTTCAGCTATTTCATATGCATTTTTTGCTACTCGTTGCTGTTTTTTTATTGCGAGTTTGGAATCTGGTACCAACCTTGGCAACAGTATCGCTGCGACTGGAATAATGCCAGGAGCGAATTATCATTTGTCGTGAAAGGACTTGGGGTTTGACACAGCATCGCTGCAATTGGGATATTGCCAGGAGAGAATCATCATTTGCCATGAAAGGACTTAGGGTTTGACACCTGTTTAGGTATCAGTATCGCTCCAACTGGGATATTGTCAGGAGCGAATTATCATTTGCCTTTATCGATTTGAACAAATACGGCTTAGCAAACAGGGTTAGGATCCTATCGACTAAGGCTTTTTGACTTTATGAGCCGTAAGGATCTCATTAAGGTATTTCTCCTTATGAGTCATGAGGATCTCGTAGGTGTATTTTCTCCTCAGGAATCGTGGGGATTTCCAAGTGATATTTTCTTTCGTAAGTCGTAAGGATCTTCCAAGAGTGTTTTCTCCTTATAAGTCGGGAGGACTTACAAGTGCATATGAATTTTTATTTTACGAGTTCACGCCCTTTCGGGTTTTCACAAACTCGCCGGCAGTCCTGCTGTTTTTACTCACGGCGCCCTTTCGGGTTTTCATCCGTGCCCATTTTACTTGTGTACATAACTTTTTTTTAACGAGATCGCACCCTTCCGGATTTTCAGAAACTCGCCGGTAGCCCTGCTGTTTTTACTCACGGCGCTCTTTCGGGTTTTCATCCGTGTCCATTTTGCTTGTGAACATACCATTTTCTTAACAAGATCTCGCCCTTCCGGGTTTTCACAAACTCGCCAGTAGCCCTGCTATTTTACTCACGGCGCCCTTTCGGATTTTCATCCGTGCCCATTTTGCTTGTGGACATACCTTTTTTACCCATCTGTTTACCGTTTTTTACCCATCTGTTTTCCCATTCTCCAATGATCACCTGTGTACAATCTTCGATGTCAATCACCAATGGTTGTGGGATCAACCATCGCCCCCAGGGTCAAGAAACGTACACACTAGTCTACTCTGGTAATATCGAAGCTCTGTCTCGATATACCCTTGACTAGGAACTGTTAAAGGATATGCTTTTAGACTGCCCAGGCCCCACTAGTATGATCTACATCATAATCCCGGTAGTCAAGCATAATCCTAAGAGATTCATCAACATGTATATAAGATATGAAAAACAACACATCACACGTTAAGATGAAGATAAACCAGATAGCATTTTCCAAGACATGAAAAATCCAGTGAGCTAAAGTTCCAAAACCGATCGTTTTAAGCCAATCTGGGAGTCAAAACGAACTCAAAACCCGCCCGAATCTTCACGGAGGCGAAGATCCCAAAATTAACTATCGAATGGGGGGCCTCGGGGGGTACCCACCCCCGGGGGCCACCTCGAAGTGGCTCTAGGGGAAGACAGACCCAAGAGCACCCAGTTGGGGTGCTCTCGGGTCACCCACCCCTAAGGCTACCTTATGGTGGTCTTAGGGTGTGGGTCCGGCCTCTGGTCCCCCCCGGGGCGTCTCCAGAGTGGACACGCTCCACCCCGCGTCTTCTCGGTTCAAACCGTGAGCCCTCGGGGTATGTAATCAACTCAAAACTTCAATTTTGGAAGCTGTTTTTATCGGCAGTTTTTGCACGACAAAAACGACGGATTTCTAACGTCGCTACAAGCTATTTAAGGTTTAAGATAGGCTTTGATACCATGTTATGGTATGTGTATATGAATATGTTGGATCGTCGTGGATGAACAGCCGGGGGATGTGAGAAGAGCGTTTTTCTTTTCTTTCATTCATGTAATTTGTAAAAAGCGATGTAATATTATTTTGCGGGGCACATCCGGGTTGAGGTCCGTTGTATAATTTCTTTTTACTGTTTTTACTCCTAAGATAGACCCAAGGTGGGGTGCACAAACTACCGGGTTCTTTGAAGTGCCGAGTCGCCTACTCACTTTGTTGAGGGAGCTTACTTCACTTCGGGAATTTGGTGGGTAGTTTGTCGCACCCATAGGGGTCTAGGGTGGGGTTTGGCTATTCATCACGACCGTGAAACCCGTTTTTCGTTAAGGGCTTAAATGAAATACGGTATTCCTAGTATATCCAATGTGTTCATCTGTGATCTGGAATGTTTATAATTGCGTGCGACGAATGGCTATTTATATATGAGATATATAATAAACGTTGCTTATGTTTTGCACCCGCGCTAGTCCAGCCCCCGCTCTGCCGTTAGTTAAGTAACCTAACGGTGCATGACGGGGCCCCGTGGCGAATACGGATAGCATAAGCGTACGTTCTATTTTCGTTTTTTTCTGTGATGTTTAGGAAACATAAATGATGGGACACCATTAATGTGATTAATGTTAAGAAAAAGAAACCCAAAGATATTGTAGAATCAAACTTTTTAAAATGGGTAACTCTAGTTTTTCGCTTTGCATAGTGGTATTCCTTAATGAATATCCAGCACCTCATTCGATGAGGAAATGGCCGAAATCCCTTCACCGGGAGTGACCCCTTTAGAGAAACTAGCAAATGTTACAAAGTACTCGATTTGTTTTTATAGTTGATCTAATTTTGGCTTTACATCGTGGTATTCCTTGATGAATATCCCGCACCTCATTCAATGAGGAAAGAGCCAAGATCCCTTCACCGGGTGTGATCTCTTTAGCAAAATTAGAAAGATACTACAAAACCATTCGACTTTTAAAACTGGAGATTAAACCACTCCTTTCACTAGATTCTACAATGATATCAAGTTCAAAGCGTTAAAGGTTTTCATCAAAACCATCTGTTGCCCTCCGCCATTTTAGGAAGTAGAGTACTTAGTATTTGTACCACGTTTATTGACTATAGTTAAGGTGTGGTGTACGGTAGCTAAGTGATGTCTCCCTACAAAGCATATGATGCGATCGATTAGGACATTCGCATGACCTTGTTGACCATAGTTAAGGGTTATGCGGGTGGGTCTAAATCAATCACGAAATGACGGGTAGAACTTGACTAGTGCTTATGATTGTTGACCATAGTTAAGGTCATAAGACACTAGGGGTAAAAACTATATCGGGAATTTCAAGAGTTGAAATTTGCAATGAAATTGCATACCTTCTATTTGATAGTTGGATCCCGATCCCACTGTGAGTAAATATTACTCCAGGGAGAGTTTTGCACTTTACAATTAGCTAATCCGGTAAGTGTCTAGAAAGTTGTCAACGGGGTTATGCCTCTAGGAAAACGAGGTTTATTTTAATTAGATCCGTGCGAAAGCACGAGGAACCTCCCTCAGAGTACCGACACTGGCCTGGCTGACCGGTTAGCGAACTTGTAGATTGTAATTAATCCTGGCTAATTTTCTTTTTAAGGTTTGAAGGAAAATTTGATAAAAGCAGTGGGAGATATCGATTAGATAAGATTAATAACCAATCTAATCATGCAAGAGCAATCGTTGAGTGTCTTCTTTTCTCTCTCCTAATGGCAGATACCTATGACGGGACTTAAGCTTTTATTAGACAAGAATAAACTCACGGGACCGAATTACAAAGAATGGCTGAGGAACGTAAATATTGCCCTGACCTATGATAAGGTCGCATACGTCGTGACTACTCCAGCCCCTCCTAGCTCAGGCCCTGATTCTTCAGTTGCGGATAAAGAAATCCGCAAGACATGGGATATAGACTGTGCAACAGCCAAATTCCTCTTGCTTGCTTCTATGAACAATGAATATCAGAAGTAGCATAAGAAGATGGATGTACAATCCATCTTTCTCCATACAAAGGAGTTGTATGGAGAGCAATCTCGCACTCTCCAATACGAAGCATCTCGAAAGTTGTTTCAGATGCGGATGGCTGCTGGCACGTCTGTAGGTGACCATGTATTGAAGATGATAGGACTTATCGAAGAGCTAGAGGACCTAGGATAGACCATGGAGAACAAACAGTATGTTGATATTGTTTTACAGTCCCTCCCCCTGCCTTTGCTCAGTTCATTATGAACTTCAACATGCATAACTTGGAGAAATCACTTCCTGAACTCGTCAATATGTTGAGGAGTGCAGAGAGCACGCTAAAGGTAGCGAAAACTCCCGCTCTAATTGCTGGGACATCTTCCTCTTCCGTCCCGAAAGCTAAGGCTAAGGGAAAGAAGAAAAAGAATCTCATCAAGCCGAGAGGAGTGAAAAAAGCACCGGGAAAGGACAAGATAAGGGTTGTTGCATCAGGAAGAAGGGAACGCTTCTACTGCCATAAGACTAGGCACTGGAAGAGAAACTGCGTTGGATACCTTGCCGACCTCAAGAAGAAGAAGCATGGTGATGCTTCCACTTCAGGCGTGTTGTAACAGAAAACTGTTTTCAATTAACTCTACTTCCTAGGTATTAGATACCGGATCAGGATCTCACATCTGTAATTGTGTGCATGGGCTGAAAAATAGCAGGTTTTTGAAGAAAGGTGACCACACTCTCCGAGTTGGGAATGGTTCATCTGTACATGTTATAGCAGTGGGAGAGTATCACCTTGGTTTGCCTTCGGGTTGTATATTGGTTTTGAACCCATGTTATTTTGTACCTTCGATGTTATGTAATATTATATCAATATCGTTGTTGGACAATGAAGGATATAATTTTGTGTTACAATCTAATGTTATGAACATTAACCTTAATCAAGAGTTGATTGGGTCTGGTACATTAAATATCGGGATATACGTCCTAAATGAACATACGATTTTCAATATACAACACACAAACAAAAGGAAGATTTCAGATATAAATGAAGCTTTCATTTAGCATTGTAGACTTGGTCATATTAATGAAACAAGACTAACCAAGCTCATAAAGATGGATATTTAAACCCGTTTTAATATAAATCTTATGTGACTTGCCAGTTTTGTATCAAAAGTAAAATGACCAAAACTCCGTTTACTGGACACAGAGAGAGCTACTGAACTCTTAGGCCTCATACATAGTGATGTATGTGGACCAATGTCTACATATGCAGGAGGTAGTTTTTCATACTTCATAACTTTCGCTGATGATTTCTCGAGATTCGGGCACGTGTTCTTGTTGAAACATAAGTCCGAAGCCTTCGAAAAAATCAAGGAGTAGAAATCTGAAGTAGAAATCAAACAGGCTTGAGTATCAAGAAACTTCGATCGGATCGAGGAGGTGAGTATGTAAGCTCAGAGTTTCTAGATTTCCTATAAGAGAATGGGATTCTCTCTCAGCTAACTCCTCCGTTCACACCACAGCACAACGGTGTGTCGGAACGGAGGAATCGTACCCTATTAGATGTGGTACGATCAATGATGGGTGATGCTGAGTTACCACTTTCATAATGGGGGCACGCATTGGAGACTGCGATATATCTGTTGAATAGAGTTCCGACCAAAACCGTGTCTACCACTCCATATAAGATATGGTATGGGAAGAGACCATCTCTTAAACGAGTTAGGATATGGGGTTGTCCGGCTTATGTGAAAAAACATAATCCGGACAAACTCGAGACATGATCGGTTTTGTGTAAATGTGTGGGATATCTAAAACACTCGTATGCATATCTTTTCTACCACAAGGAGGAACAAAGAGTGTTTGTTTTTCAGTATGCCACATTTTTAGAAAATGAATTTTTTATAAATGATATTGTTGGCAATGCGGTAGAACTGGAAGAAATTCCAGATTCACAAACAATTACCGATGATTTGGTTGAACCTGAGATTTCAATAGAACCTGACGAGCCTTAGTCACTCTGTAGATCTAGTAGGACTTCTCGCCCACCTGATAGATACTATGGTTTTCTAATTGATGGTGATAGAGAAGATTACATCATGGATGATGATGATCCTACTAGTTTTCAGCAAGCTTTCACGAGTGGTGACTCAATGAAGTGGCCGGATGCCATGAGATCCGAAATGGAATCCATGCACAACAACAAAGTATGGACTTTGGAGGTTGCACCTTCTGGAGTAAAACCCATAGGGTGCAAGTGGATCTTTAAGAGAAAGATTGGTGTGGATGGTCAGGTAGAGACCTATAAAGCTAGGCTGGCAGCAAAAGGATTTCGTCAAAGACCAGGCTTGGACTATGATGAAACCTTTTCACCATTCGCGATGCTCAAATCCATTCGGATCCTGCTTGCTATAGCTGCTCACTATGACTATGAAATCTGGCAGATGGATGTTAAAACGGTATTTCTAAATGGTGATTTAGAAGAATGTGTTTTTATGGATCAGCCAGAAGGCTTCATTGACAGCGGGAGCAGCGGAAAAGCATGCAGATTGCTTAAATCCATCTATGGATTAAAGCAGGCATCACGGAGTTGGAATATCTGCTTTGATGATACAATCAAAGAGTTTGTTTTATCAAAAATGCAGATGAACCATATATTTATAAAATAATTGTAGAGAGTACTGTTACATTCCTCATATTGTACGTGGACGATATTCTCTTGATAAAAAATGATGTTCCTATACTATAATCGGTCAAACTATTCTTATCGTAAAGATTCTCCATGAAAGACCAGGGTGATGCCTCGTACCATCTGGGAATTAAGATCTATAGAGATAGATCTAAGGAATTGTTGGGATTGTCCCAATCGAGATATATTGACACTATACTAAAAATGTTTAGTATGGAAGATCCCAAGCGAGGTAATTTACTCGCTTGTCACGGGATCACCCTCTCCAAAGAGATGTACTGATGAGGAGAGGGCTCACTTGAGTATTATACCCTACACTTCGGCGGTAGGATCTATAATGTATGCGATGTTGAGTACTCGCCCAGATGTAGTTTATGCACTGAGTGCAGTAAGCAAGTATCAATCCAATCTAAGAGAGAAACACTGGAATGCTGTGAAGAACATTCTGAAGTACTTGAGAAGAACTAAAGAAATGTTCTTGGTGTATGGTAACAGAGATCTCCAAATCGAGGCATTTACCGACTCCAGCTTCTAGAGCGACAAGGATGATAGTAAGTCCATCTCAGGGTTTGTATTTACCCTAAATGGAGGGGAGGTATAATAGAAGAGTTTTAAGAAAGATATTGTCGCTGACTCCACGATGGAAGCTGGGTATATTGCTGCTAATGATGCCGCAAAAGAGGCAGTCTGGATGAGGAAGTTCATTTCTGAACTTCAGGTGATTCCATCCATTGCTAATCCAATACCTCTGTATTGCGATAATAATGGAGCCATGGATTTGGCAAAGGAACCGCGGTCTCATCAGAAATCCAGACATATCTTGAGGCGGTATCACCTCATCAGGGAGATAATGGATCGCCAAGATATCAAGGTACGGAGAATAGACACGAAAGACAACAAAGCAGATCCATTCACCAAGGCCATCCCTCAAGTCCAGTTTGAGAAACTGTTCGAGATGTTGGGCATGCGGTACGCCGGCAACTGGTTCTAGTGTAGACAGTGGGTACTTATTGCACCAACTACAGGCTTTAGTGCAAGTGTGAGATTGTTAGATATGTATGCCTTAGAGGCCTGTATTGTATAGGATGCCAGGCATGTATATGTACAGAAACAATCTTTGCTCGAAATGATAGTATGCTATCTGGTTTATCTTCATCTTAACGTGTGATGTATTGTTTTTCATATCTTAAATACATGTTGATGAAGCCCTTAGGATTATGTTGACTACCAGGACTATGATGTAGATCATACTAGTAGGGCCCGGGCAGTCTAAAAGCATATCCTTTAAGAGTTCCTAGTCGAGGGTATATTGAGACAGGGCATCGATATTACCAGAGTAGACTAGTGTGTACATTTCTTGACCCTGGGGGCGATGGTTGATCCCATAACCATTGGTGTTTGGCATCGAAGATTGTACAGAGGTTCTCATTGGAGAATGGGTACACCGAAAAGGACTCGCCGAGAACTCCTAGATGGTATATATACCTATTTTCATATAGCAGTTCTCTGGTGACACTTATACATGTTAGTCTATAGACCCGAGATCGTCATAGTGTCTTGTGTGATTCCCACTGTGCTTTGATTTTCTCCCTACCACAGCTCTATTGAGTCATACAAACAGGTGGATTTTGGGTACAGTCCCGAATCACATAGAGGCAGTGAGCGATAGGAGGGGTTTCGTCTCTCCCGGTATAGGGAGTTGATGTCGCGCTATACTTGATCGGCCATAACAGCAAATCCCTGACCAGGGTTGTCGAGATTTACTGATAAGAGTTATCAGTAGTTTCTCGAATCGTTATGGGCCATAAATCAGCATGATTATAAAGTTGCTGGGGTCCGACATTTACCACCCCTAGACTTCATATGCGACGTATCAGACGAAGAGACCGGACTGTACGGTAAGTGTTGCTTATATGCTCGTTAGGGTTGGGATGAGCTCGCTCGTCGGCTAACTTTTCGTCATGTACCTGGGTAGCCGTTACTCACAGATAGTGCCGCTGACGTACTTGTATTTAAACCCACTGCCAGCGTATTGTTGAGTATTTAGAGTCCGACACAGAGGGTTCCCTTGTTCAGGCAAAAGATGTAGAGGCCGTAAGTTGTTACGGCAGGGTTTCGATCATGTTTGTGTAATGGTTACAGGAATGATGATTTGAAGGACAATACTGGTAGGTTTTGGTTTAAGCCAGATACCGGTATTATATTATTGGATTATTTGTATTCGTATTTTTCGGAATACGAATACGGGTATACTTATACGGTATACAGTGAAGGGTATTCTTGTAATTGTATAAGAATACATTCTAGAAGGAGACACCTCATAAATGGGTTTTTATTTTGTGAAAATAAAATAATGAGGTGGAATTTGGAATTTTCAAAGCATGGATGAAGGAATGGCTTATTTCATTTTTTATTCATTTGGGTTTACTATTGAAGCATGGTGCATTATTTTTGGAAAAAAATAATGCATGCTTCAATTATTATTTTGAGCCATATCATTTGTTCATACTTGAGACTTGCTCTTTATCACATTCATTTTCTTTCTCTAAATTATCTCCTTCCCCTACCTCTAAGCTTTACCCTTCACATGAGTTGTGAATCAAAATCTTAGGGATCACTTTAATCCTCTACTTAATCTTTACATCATCTAAGTAATCATTTTTAGCACACTTGATTTCTTAGTTAACTCTTGTGAAGAGTTTGAAGCTTGTTCTATAACTCTCGGGTGGATCATCTACGACCTAGAGGTGACCGGAGACCGAGTTCCTTTCAAGCGTCCAAAGAGCCTAAGAGTCGCATCCAAAAGAAGACCCGAAGGACAGGTTCCTTAGGTATAACCCTATCATAGTAGATAAGATCTCTAGTTAAGTTTGCTAGTTAAGGTTTAAGCGGGTGTTGCATGCAAGAAAATTTTCGTTTGCCACTTCTGCCTCCTCACAAGTGTTGTGAGGGTGTGCAATATCCACTAACATTTTTTCTTTCCCTTTGTCTTTTTTGCTCGAACCCTTATTTGTGGGTCTGAGGTTCTTCTCAGGCAGCATACAGCTACACAGCTGAATGTTCTCACGGTTCTTCTCTCCCTCTTCTTTTTCGGAGGTGGAGTCTTTGAAGAGAGGGCCGGGGGTCATTTCGTCCTCAAAATCGCTCCCGAAGGTAAGAATTTGGGGTTTATCCCCTTCCAAATTGGTATCAACCATATGACATTGCCAGTCGTTTTCTCACGCGCACTTGCCGCACCTCTTTGCAGTCGATGAGCTTCGCGCTTCATCCTCTTGGAGTGATTTGATAGGCAACATATCCTTGCCACCACTTCTTGAAGGCACTGCACTCTTCAGTGGGATGGGTAACTCTCCGATGATATAGGCAGTAGTTTGGATGTGAATTCTCTCCGTCGAGGCATATGACCCCGGGAGTGTTTCCCACCAGAGGTGACAGCTTCATTCCCATTGACAGTGCTTTAGCGAACCGCTTCTCCACCTTGATCCTGCTCTTATTTGTCGTATGTATGCCTTGGTTTGGTTGGAGTACTTTACGACTCTACCTTGCCGCAGCTTCTTCATCCTGACGCTAACGCTTAGCCTTTTTGTATATGGCTGTTTCGCGTTCTCGGTCAGCTTTGCTTTTTCGAAAGGCTTCGTTTAACAGCCTATCGATCGGGTCTTCTGGTAGTTCCGGGGATTTTAGCGCCGATTCTGCCCCTAGTTCCTCAACGTTGTTTTATGACGCTGAGGGAGTTTCTTCATCATTTAACAACGAACGAAAGACCATGTGGCAACTTGCTACATAGTCTTTGGTTTCTTCTGATGAGTCATTTTCCTCATCGTTGTCACTATCTTCGTTCTCAAGAATATGCTTGAGGAACTCTTCGAGCGTGACCGGTTTCCGTGCCTTCTGGTTGTACTCTTATAACGCGTCGATGTACGTTTGTATGTTTGTGCGCTTGTCATCATACTCGGCAGGCTACACAAGCTTCTTGGTCTTCTTCTTTTTCTTCGAAGTCTTTAAAGGCTTGACTTGGGGATTTTGCCCTTGTTTCCTGATTTAAAATCAGGAAAGCCTACAGAAGAGGCATCACGTGCGAACACGTGACCAGCGGTCACGTGTTGGCACGTGACATTTAAAAGCGGCTTCAAAGGCATATCAGTTCCCTGATCAAATCAAGGAAAAGGCTTCAGAAGAGGTCACGTGCTCACACGTGGCCAGGGGTCACGTGTTGGCACGTGACATTTAAAAGCAGCAGACTCGTTCTCTGATTAAATCAAGAAAAAGGCTCCAGACGAGGGTCACGTGCTCACACATGACCAGGGGTCACGTAGTGGCACGTGACGGCTAAGCAGCGGAAGAAGGCAGAGCGCAAAAAGAAGAAGAGGGTTCATTCCAAGGGGTCACGTGCCCACACGTGACCAGGGGTCACGTGGCCACACGTGACCGGCTTTCAAAGCCTATTTATTTAACAGAATCAAATTCTGAAGAGATCACTCAAATCTTTCCAAAGGAAAATGATTATTTGGAACCGATTGAATAAAAAATTTAAAGGTGATTAAATATCACCTATCTATGGAAAAATCTTGAATTTGGGAAGATTTCCCCTTAAAATCTAACCGAAATAACAAAGGAAAATCTTTGGATTTAAAATCCAATGGTGAATTAAATTCACCTAATAATCCAAAGGCCCAAACGAATGGTGAATACAAATCAAATCTCTCGATGAAAGATTCATCAAAAACTAATTGATTCTGCTGCTTCTCCTATAAATAGGAGCCAAGAGACACACAGAGGGATATATGCAGAGGGATCGATAACATAGAGAGAAAAAGAGAGCCTTGATACTTTGGAAGAATTTGGATCTTCTGCAAAAGGAAAAGCTTAGGTAAGAAAGGGAAGGCCTTAAAAGAGAATTTAATTCTCAACAAAGTTTAACTCTGATATTAAACAGAAGAACATAGTTCTCTCTTCAATGGAGGATCTGTAAAGTGCACATCTCCCCTTGAATTGAGAATTTAATCTCATTGGGTTGAGATCCTGCCATGCAGATCCAAAGCATAGAGAGGGAATGAAAGCTTGAGAATTTAATTCTCACAGAACTATAGGAATTTAATTCCTTTAAAATAAAATTAGGGTTTAACCCTATGTTATGGGAATTTAATCAGGGTTTAACCCTAGTTAAGAACTTAGTTTTGTTAAAATAACAGGAATTTAATTCCCTTAAGAAAGAAGAAATTAGGGTTTCACCCTATGACAGAATCTCATTCCTCAGAATAATTCTCTAAAACATAGTGGGAACTTAATTCCTTAAAGCTGTTATTAGGGTTTAACCCTATGATAGAATGCAGTTCTTCACATATATGAGGAATTTAATTCCTACAGAAAATTCAGAGTTCAACTCTATCACAGAATATAAATCTTTTGAAGGAAATAGGAATTTAATTCCCCAAAAAATTATTGTTAGGGTTCAACCCTGCGAAGAATTTAATTCTTAAAGGGATTAACAGATCTTCCAAAAAAACATACAAAGAGGCAGGGTCACGTGCTACCACGTGACCCCCGAAAAGATCCACAGAAAAGGCCCTTTGAGGCAGTGCCTCACGTGACCCACGTGACCCTTGGCGGAAGCTTTAACATACAAGCACCAAGATGCCCATCACGTGACAGCACGTGATGCTCCAAAGTATTCAATGCTTTTGATAGAATAAAATAAAGGGAGGGTGCCCTCACGTGTTACCACGTGACCCCCCTTGCCTTAGTGTTTAACACTAAATTGGAACCCCTGAGCCCAGTGTTAAACATTGTTTTGCCTTAGTGTTCAACACTAATTAAAGAGCTTTCTTGCAGTGTTTAACACTGAATTTCTTAGTGTTTAACACTAAATTAAATCTCTGTTGACAGAGTTTAACATTAATTTTCTTAGTGTTCGACACCAAATTAAAATCTCTGCTACCAGTGTTTAGCACTGATTATCTTAGTGTTTAACACTAATTTGAGATCCCTGTTGCTAGTGTCTAACACTGACTTGACCTAGTGTTTAACACCAATTTGAACCCCCTGTTGCTAGCGTTTAACACTAATTTCAGCCCAATTAGCTAAATATCCAGAGGCAAAGCCTCTCCTCTAATAGACCAACAGAGGGCCAATATCCTAAACATGATTGGACTTAGCCCAAGCTGGCCATAAGTCCTCAATTCAAATTCAACTGAGCCAACGGGCTCATAATATAATTAATTGGTCTTGGTTCCAAATTGGGCCAAAGATTATTTAATCTACCTCGGTTCAAGGGTACATCTCTTCACTCCTTTGATATATGGCGTTGTAATTCCTCAACGTCTTCAAAGAGGTGACGGGTCCCGATGACCACATATCGATACGGACTGTAGAGTCCTTAAATCCACGGACTATGAGGTCCTTAACCTGTAAGTCCACGTTGCTCACCCCGGTTCTTACGGGGAGGCGGAAACGGTGAAAAACAATGATTTTGGCGCAAGGCAACATGGACTAAAAGTCGGATCTTTGCTAAACTAGAAACTAGTAAACACTAAGAGGTTTTAGCTACTATGCTGTAGAAAGTATACCTCACGGAACCGGTCCTTCGGGTCTTCATCCCGCTGCCCCACTCGTCCATCCAAGCTCCAAGCGTCGATCCGTACCTTAGGCACCTCCGCGGCCTTCTTGAGTCGAAGACGATCCACCCGAGAGTTGTACACTAAGCTTCGCCTCAAGCCAAGGCAACTAGGGCAAAGAGATTGCTAATCTAAATGCCTTAGGTTGTGTAGAAGAGAAAGTTGCAAGTGTTTGTCTATGTGGATTCTTTTTCTCTCAACACATGAGATCAAAAGAAGAGATCAAGAGGAGGAAGAAGAAGGAGAAAGTTTGCAACCATGGAGCTTTTCTTTTTCTTCTCACTTCATGAGAGAGAATGAGAAGAGAATAATGAAAAGATTAAACCCAAATAAAATGAACCATGGTTGCAATAATACACAATAATCATCATTACTAATCCTATCATGAAAAGAGTTGATGGCACATTGAATTGACCATTATCATAACACAAGAAATAAAAAGAAAATGAAAGAAAAGTGTAGATCCCTGTTGAAGGTCAATGGTCAACACGGTCAACGGGTCAACAAAGTCAAGAGGGGTCTAAGTGGTCAAATGGTCAATGCAATTAGCCATCGCTAATCTATCACTAAAAGGATTAGTAAACAATGTCTCCCACTCATAACGGTTTTGACCAAACGAATTGACAAAACCCTAATGAGTGTGCCACATTACGGTTTTGGCCGAACCAACTGCCAAAACCCTAATGGGGCACCTCCTCCTTCATCACTCCTCAAAACTTTGCATACACACCCGCATCCGCATTACGTAGAATGCGAATGCACAGAAGACAAATCAAATCCATTTGTGTAATACTAGGATCTGGCTTAAACCAAAGCCCACTAGTATTGCCTGCCCGAACAGCATACGCACACAAGTGCACGTAAGTGATCGTAGCCCTGCCGTAAAACCATACGGCCTCTACACGTTTCGCTCAGTGCAGGGAAACTCTCTGTGTGGGACTCTAAAGACTCGACACTACGCTGGCAGTGGGTTTAACCACAGACCGCAAGCGGCACTAGCTGTACGTAACGGTCCCTAGGTAGATGTCGATAAGAAGGCCGATGAGGTAAACCCATCCGAACTCCTACTGAGTCTGTATGTGACAATCTCCGTACAGTCCGGTCTGTTCGTCTGATACATCGCATGGCGGGCTTAGGGGGCGGTGAACGTCAGTCCCCTAATAGTGGTACAAGTCGTGTCGGAGTGTAGCCCAGAACACCCTGAGATAACACTGGAAACCTACCAGCATATCTCGCTTACCCTGGCCAGGGACTACTTGTGTAATGGCTCTCCTAGACACAGCGCGATGTCAACCCCCAATACCGGGAGAGACGAATCCTGTCTAACCGTCACTGCCTCCAAGTGCTTCGGGACTGCACCCAACTACTACCTGTTTGCACGACTCCTTTGAGCCGTGGTAGGGTAGTAATCTAAGTACAGTGGGAACACACTCGAGGCGAAGTGACAGTGTCAAGTCAGCGGACTAAGCTGTACTCATGTCACCTGGGAACTGATAACTGACGATAGGTATAATACCAACCAACAGTTCCCGATGAGTCCTGTCCAGTGTACTCGTAACCTAACGAGCACCCGCATACTATCTCAAGTACGACGTACTGACGGCTGTGGGACAGACCGTCTCCCCCGCTGGGATGAGAAGCGTATACGCTAGTCTACTCCAGAGTATCGAAGCCCTGTCTCGATAGTCCAACGACTAGGGACCTGTATAAGGATGTGCTTATGGATTACCCAGCCCCCATGAGTGTGAGCGCCATCACAACGCTAGTAATCAAGCAAAGATTCTAAGGGCTCTACTAATATGTATATAAGCGATATGCTAAAAGAAACACATGCACATATTGAAGTAGAGACAAACCAAGTAGCATACTACCATTTTGAGAAAGATTGTCTATACAACTGTGAATATCCCAAGCTTCCATCAAGTAATATACAAGCTAGTATGATACAGTAATGGCCTCTAGGGCATATACACTAACAATCTCCCACTTGCACTAAGGCCATGTACTGGCGTATCGAAGACCTATCATCTCGATCAGCCGCTCGAACTGAGTCTGGGGTAGGGCCTTCGTGAGTGGATCTGTAGTGTTGTTCTCCGTATTTACTCTCTTCACCTCGATCTCCCGGCGATCTACGATCTCCCTGATCAGGTGGTACCGCCTCAAAATGTGCCTGGACTTCTGATGGGACCTGGGTTCCTTCGCTAAAGCTATAGCGCCGTTGTTGTCGCAATACAGCGGTATTGGATCAACAATGGTAGGAACCACCTGAAGCTCCGTGCGGAACTTCTTCATCCAGACAGCTTCCTTTGCGGCATCGCAAGCAGCTATGTACTCCGCTTTCATAGTCGAGTCAGCAACGGTCTCCTGCTTGGAACTCTTCCAGCAAACCGCCCCTCCATTGAGGGTGAAGACATAACCCGACATGGACTTGGAGTCATCCTTGTCACTCTGGAAGCTGTAGTCAGCAAAGGCCTCAAGCTGGAGGTCTTTTCCGCCATACACCAAGAACATCTCCTTAGTCCTTCTCAGGTACTTGAGAATGTTCTTTACCGCTATCCAGTGTTTCTCCCCTGGGTTCGACTGATACCGGCTTACAACGCTCAATGCGTATGCTACATCTGGTCTGGTACACAGCATCGCATACATTATAGAGCCTACCGCAGAAGCGTAGGGTATAATAGACATGCGATCCCTTTCCAAATCAGTCTTGGGAGACATCTCTTTGGAGAGGGTGATCCCGTGACAAGCCGGTAAATTACCGCGCTTGGAATCTTCCATACTGAATCTTTTCAGTATGGTGGAGATGTACCTTGACTGTCAAAGTCCCAACATCCTCTTAGATCTATCACGATAGATCTGGATCCCCAGAATGTAGTTGGCATCGCCCACGTCCTTCATGGAGAACCTCTGCGACAAGAATCCTTTGACTGACTGTAGCATAGGAATATCATTTCCTATTAGGAGAATGTCATCCACGTACAAGACGAGGAATACTACAGTTCTCCCTACAATCTTACTGTAAATGCATGGTTCATCTGGGTTTTTGATAAAGTCGAATTCTTTAACAGTATCATCAAAGCAGATATTCCAACTCCGCGATGCCTGCTTAAGTCCATAGATGGACTTTAGCAACTTGCACACTCTACCGCTGCTCCCACTCTGAATGAATCCCTCCGGCTGATCCATATAGACGCACTCTTCCAAATTTCCATTTAGGAAAGCCGTCTTTACGTCCATCTGCCAGATTTCATAATCGTGGAAGGCAGCAATGGCAAGAAGGATCCGAATGAATTTCAGCATAGCCACTGGAGAAAAGGTCCCGTCATAGTCCAAACCAGGTCTTTGACGAAAACCCTTTGCAACAAGTCTAGCTTTACAGGTCTCAACCTGCCCATCTACACCAATCTTCTTTCTGAAGATCCATTTGCAGGCTACGGGTTTTACCCCTTCTGGAGCAAAGTCCAAAGTCCAAACTTTGTTGGTGTACATGGACTCCATCTCGGCCCGCATTGCATCCAGCCATTTTACCGAGTCGCCGCTCTGGATGGCTTGCTGGAAGCTAGTAGGCTCACCATAATCCATGGTGCAATCCTCTCTATCCCCGTCTATGAGAAAACCGTAGTATCTCACGGGCGGATGAGACTGCCTACTACTCCTGCGGAGTGGCGCTGGAATGTCCGGTTCTCCTGAACCTTCTGGTTCTACCAAGGTTTCAGTAACAGCTTGTGGTTCTGGAATTTCTTCCAGTTCTATTGCGCTCCCACTTATCTGATTTTCTAAAAATTCAGTTTCCAAGAAGTGGGCATGACGAGAAACAAAAACATTTTGTTCCTCTGCGTAATAGAAAAGATACCCCTTGGAGTTCTTTGGGTATCCCACAAACTTACACTGTACTGAACGTGCCTCGAGCTTGTCCGCATGCTGCTTTTTTACAAAAGCTGGACATCCCCATGTCTTAAAACTAACTACGGATTGTGGAGTCCCTAAATCCACGGACTATGAGGTCCTTAACCTTGACCGGGATGTCTTAAAACTAACTACGGACTGTGGAGTCCTTAAATCCACGGACTATGAGGTCCTTAACCTTGACCGCAACGTCTTAAAACTAACATTGGACCGCAATGTCCTTAAACTACCCATGGACCGCAATGTCCTTAAACTACCTACCGACCGTAATGTCACTAAACTAAACAACAGAGCCCCCCTTTTATTGCTCTCTTGTTGGATCTAAATGATCCCGTTAGATTGATCTTAGTCTAAAAACTAGACTAACGTATCCTTAACAAACGTTTAAGTCGATCTTAGTCTCAAATGAGGCTAACGTATCCTTAAACCCAAACCCCCAAACCCAAATCTAAGATAATACGGATTTGGACTAGTCCACGCCCTACGGGCGACGACATAACTCAGTCTCCGTATACAATCCATGAGCAACTAAACATAAAATAAACACACACGACACGAAGTGACCTTCTGGAGAAGGAGAAAGTGGTTACCGCGATGCGGTAGCGTAATTAACTGCAGGGGCTTGCGCCTGCAGGGAAGAGCGTCCCCACAATCAAAACCCCCTCAAGCGAGGGGGAATTTGACGAAGTCTGCTACATCGGACGCATCCGTTTAAACCTTCGATATACGGTGCCATAAATCAACTTGGCATCTTCGGAGAGGTAGACGGATAGCACCAATTAGGATCTGCCTCGAGCCTCAGGCGAGACGACCACGCGTCGCGCCGTCCTTCGGAGGGAAACAGATTCTGGCACGCCCGGTGGGACCTTTTCCTCTTTCCACTCCACACTTCGTGTGTCGTGATTCGCGAACCAATCGCGGTTCGCTAATGGTTGCCCTTGGGTTTCGAAGTACTAAGATTTGGTGTTTCGTTTGCTGCAGAAAGCAAAGAATCAATAGCCTCCACTTGTGCGACATGCTCAGACTGCAATTGCAACCAACGCTCTGCCTCTCCAGGAGGTATAGCCTACGGACCCCAAGGTGCTTCGCTATTCACAATGCCCGTGGAACAAGTCACGCGAGCCACCACAGGATTGTTTTTTGGGACCATGCTCCCGCCGACAAGCTTCACTGCTCCGGTGCTGACAAAGGGAGCTCCCAAGAAGTCGGTCTTTGATCATCTTACCCCTGCCGCACCCCCTCTCAATGGGTCGCCCAACACCAGCGCCTCGGTCTTCTCTAGATTGGGCCAGAACTCTTGTGGACCCGCAATGGGCCCTACAATCCCAGAGAAGGCTGCTTCTAAGAAAGTGACCAGTCCTGCTCCTGAAGTCATCAAGGCGGCTTCCCCTGCCAAAAAGTTGGTCTTTACAAGATCGACGGCTCCAGCTCCCGCTCCTGCTACCCAAAGGACATCGGTCTTTGACAGGCTGACACCAGCAGCGACCCCCACCTATACAGGGGGCAAGACGAGGTTATCGCCCTCACCAAGTCGGTTCCATCAGCACGACGTGCTCGACGTCGTTACTGGCGCCGAATGAGGAAGGCTGGGGGCAACTCTCCCTCTGGGCTAACTCCACCAGCCCCGATGGCAGAAGTTAATGCTGTTGTTCCGACTGGGAACAGGTTTGAGATGCTAAATAAGGTGCGTAGGAATTCTCCTACCGCAGCGCTAAATAAATCTCACCATCCGCTGAAAAGAGCTATAGAAGTAAAAACAGAACAGCCCCAATCTCCTCAACGGCTGTCCTCCCGAATCTATAAAGTCTGGCGGCAGGCCCGAGACTCGATGATCGATCCAAACTTCTCCCGCCAGCACAAGAAGCTGAAAATCCAACAGGAAGCCAGTCACCAGGCTAAGCCACGAAAAGCTGTCTAGGTGCCCACCTCAACGGCCCCCTCAACTTCCACTGCTCATAAAAAGAGGAGGCCGGAGAAGATCCCCGGGCCTACAACGAGAGCTAAAAGCGCTGAACCCAGATGCCCTAAGCCTGGGGGCAGGATGGTCCATACTGTATACATAGCGTCGGGGAAGGAAGACAGTCGTGCGTCTACAGGCCATAGACCGCTTACACGGTCAGTAACCAAAGCTCAGGAGCAACAGCAAAAGCTCTAGGAAATGATGATTGCAATGGCCGCGCTTACTGGGCCGAAAGAAAGCCCCGAGGCTTCCTCGGATTAGCTACAAGAACAGGAAACCGATGCCGAGTTCCTCCGGAGGATGTTGGAAAAGAAGGATAAAGAGGCTGCGGAACAAGCGGCCAATATAAAGCAGATAGACCACTTATTCCAAGACATGGTGGGAATGATGATCCAACAAGATCCTCCCGCTAAAGATCCCCCGACCATACTTGAAGACGATAGGGGAGAAACGTCGAATCCTCCGCCGGCCCTCTCAACGGCCAAGGAGGAGACAATCTCTAAGGCTGACTTGGACGACTATATAGCCCAGCAAATCCGGGTTCATCATGCGACTGAGGCAGCTGGTCAAGTCGTAAAAACGGGACGGCCGTATCCAAGCTGGTACGACCAAATCAAATATCCGCCGGGTTATACAATACCAAAATTCCACGTGTTTAAGGGGACCGGCAATCCCCATCAACATGTTGCCCAGTTCAGGGCCCTTTGCGGTAACACCGGTGGTGATGATAAACTGTTGCTTCGCCAGTTCGTGGGCAGCTTATCAGAAACAGCGTTCGAATGGTATTCGGAACTGCCGAACGATTCTATCAAGACGTTCGCTGAAATGGAGTTGCTATTCACTCAGCGGTTCGTGAGCGCCAGCGAACGCACTCCAATAACGGCATTGATTAATGCCAGGGTGAAACCAGGCGAAACATGGGTCCAGTATGCTATACGCTGGCGAAATTTATGGTCGAAATGCAAGCAACGCATTGAGGAAGCGCCCGCGGTGGGCATGTTCATGGGAACCCTAGACCCTCACACAACTATCTCCCAGTTTATGATGTTCTTTAAGCCAACCACATTCCAGGCTCTAATTGACAAGTTGGCCCAGATGGACCAAATGGGTCATAGACCGTCTCCTCCGAAGCCCGAGCCTCGGAGTGACAAGGGTAAAGGAAAGGAAACCTTCGTCGCGAATGCCCAGCAGCAACCCAATGTCCCAAAGCTGGCGGATCAATTGGAAGAAAGACGCCGGTATTATAATGAGAAAATAAAGCGTCCCTACTCGTTCCCACGGGACAAGGCGAAACGGTTATTCGAGCTGGCAGTACGCAACAGACTAATAAACCTGCTAAATCCAAGGCGACCGCCACAACCCACTGAGGTGAATAACCCTAACTATTGCCCTTACCATCAAACAGTAAGTCATCCGATTGAGGATTGCTTCGTCTTCAAAGGATGGATTGAAGATCAATACCTCCAGGGGAAGTTTGCGCTGTCCGAAAAGTGGAAGGTGAACCCACCACAGCCGCATACTCCTAAGAAAGCAGATACACCGGGGGCAACCTGTTCCTTTATTGAGGAAGCTCCATGGGAGGTCGTGCTGTCAACTAAAACCAAAAGAATGCTGAAGGTCCTTCATACGTGCCCGGCAGTCGAATGGAAGGACCCGCTGGAACCCCAGATCATTGAAGGAATGCTGAGGCCGCGCCCAACTACAAAAAGCGGTGGTGATGGCCCAAGTACTCATGCCCTACCGTCAAAATCTTCGAAGAAAAAGAAGAAGAAATCTAAGAAGCCCGTGAAGCCTGGAGACAAGCGCACGAACTTGCAGAAGCAAATCGACGCGCTGGAAGAGTACAATCAAAAGGCGCGAACTCCTGTTACGCTGCAAGAGTTCCTCAACCACATCTTTCAAGAGGAAGATGATGGAGAGAGTTCGTCGGATGAATCCGAGGGATATGTGGCGAGTTGTAACGTAATCTCCCACTCGTTTACCGACGATGAAAAAACTCCTAGCACTAAGAAACTGGGGACAGAGCCTGAACCAGAGCTTGTGTGGCCAACAGATGAAATGATCGACGCCTTTCTAGACGAGATTCGTCTGAAGAGTAAAGCGGATCAGGAGCGTGAGATGGCCGCATCAGAAGGAGCCAAACGCAGGCGACTAAACGAAAGAGTTGAAGTACTCCCGCCAGATCGAAAGGGATCCGAGGCAGACAAAAAGATATTCAAGACGAGAAAAAGGTTTGCCAAAGCCATGTCAATGGGAATGAAGCTACCACCCTCGGAAGAAAACACGCTCAATGGGGCGGAGAGACACCCTAATTATTGCGCATATCATCGGAAAATTTCACACCCTACGGAGGAGTGCGACGCCTTTAGGATATGGTGGCAGGGATATGTTTCTCATCGGCAACATTTTAAGCGCATGAAACGCAAGACTCGTCGGGAACGAAGAAGTACTGCCGACAGGCACAACAGAACTACTGGCAACTGTTACATGGTTAACGCCGGAGGGTCACAAGTTCTCACCTTTGGGAGCGACTCTGATGAAGGAATGGCTCTGGGCCTTCTCTTTAAAGAATCCGTTATAGGGAAAGAGGAAGAACCAGAGGCCTGCGAAAACATTCAGCTGCGCAATCGTACGCTCCCGGAAAAGAATCTCGGGCCCGCAAATAGAAAAGATAAGGGAAAGGAAAAGGTCACTAAGGATATCACTTTAGATGACCAAGTCATGAAAGAGCTGACTACCAAAGACCCTCCCAGGAAGGGTAAGGTGGACTACAACATCCTAGCGCACCTAAGGAAGCTACCTTCTCAACTCAGCATTCTCGATGCCCTCCTATTATCAAAAGAAGCGCGAGATTCACTAATTACGGCGTTACAAGAACCTGAGCAATTCCAAGCCTTCCTCGCCGCGGAAAGGATGAAGGATGAACTGGAAGAAGTGCATACGGCCGACATCATTTTCGGTGACGAAGACCTCCTCCTCGGGACATGCGACCACAATCGTCCCCTATATGTCTCTGGATACTGCCATGATATCAAGATAGGCAAGATCCTGGTAGATAATGGATCCTCCGTCAATCTCCTTAACGTTCGGGTGTTAAAGGAAATTTGCATGAGCGTGCAGCACCTCGCTCGTGACAAAATTACCATCTCTGGTTTCGACTCCCAATCGTCACGAACTCTCGGATCCGTAATATTGACATTACGCTTCAGACTGCTCGTCACGGACATCAAGTTTCACGTCATTGACGCCAAGACCTACTACAACGCCTTGCTCAGTCGTCCTTGGTTACACGAGTACAACATCATCCCTTCTACACAGCATCAGTGTATGAAGTACTTTAAGGACGGTTTCGAGTATACCGTAACCGGTGAGCTGAACCCATTCTCCGTGAACGAAGTCCACAAGTATGAAGATGCAAAGTATTTTTTGCCAGATTTCGAGGATACAGAAAAGAGTCGCAAGCAGGAGAACAAAGTCGCCGCCACCATCCCTGTTTTTGGGAGCGATACCGAAGAAGAAGAAGAGATAGTTTATGATGGGCCGTCTCGACGCATCAACCCGGGACCGTCCGCCCCCATGTTGATCTTCGGAAGTGACTCGGAAGATGAAGTTAATGTCGTGTTCTCCAGTCGGCCGTCAATACAGGAATCCCCTAGTGACGATCAGAGTTTGCAAATCACCATGGTGCCGCGGAAACACTACAAGGATCTTGACGCACTTCAAGCTCACAATGTGCAGGACCTGCAGACGTTTTACGTCCCTCCCAGGCGAAAGGGTGAAAAGGTGATCCTATTCTACCAATCCACATAGACGGGAGTGGAGAGAGAGATATGGCATGGCACGGACGCTACACTCGACAGGCTCCAACCCATCCGTTTGCCCCGATATTACACAAATGGACTAAAGAGACTATTGAAGCGCCAAGGAGTACCCTTAAAACAGACTGTTCGACAAGCTCGGTTCTACAACAAGATTTGGAATGTCCCTGGGACTCAGCGCAAATTGCCCAACGGGAGAATGGAAACGCTTGGGCTTGGATATGTGAGATCCGAGAAACGGGAGCGAGCCCACGGCAGCTATGCCATATATAACTTAGATGAGGAGGAAAACGCCCTGTCCAGCAATGCCAACCCTTCATCAAAACTAGATCCCGCAATCGAAGTGCCGAGTCCGTCATTTGAAGAACAAGTGGACAAGCTTATCAGGAAAGCAGGTCAAAAGGCTCGGGAAGACCACAACCGCGAGATGGCCATCTACGAGAAGGCCAGGACGCAACGTCTGTTTCAACAGGCTGCAAAAGACAAAGATGCTCCTCCCTGTCAACCCGTTGTACAAAAGGCCCGACGCAGAGGCAGAAATAAATCAAGAAGCGGAAAGAAGAGCCGATAACAACGACGCAGGATTAGAGAGTTACGTGATTGAGTATTGCGCGGCCCGGATTTATCCCTCATGAAGAAGATGAGTCGAGCGTATTTCTTCCCCCGAGACAAGACGAAGAAGTTACTCGAGCTCGCTATAAAACATCAAATGATCACACTTCCGGAGTCTAAGCACCCTGAGCAAGTTAACGAGGTTTCTTATCCGGGCTATTGCTCTTATCACCGAGCCATAGGACACCCTATCGAAGACTGCTTCACCTTCAAGAACTGGGTCGAAGACCAGTACGAACAAGGCAGATTTGCTTTATCCAGCAGCTGGAGGGTAACGCCGCCACAAAAGCACGAACCCAAAGCCGCAAAAGCAGAACCAGATCCACATCAATCTTGGAAGCGGATTCGCACCTGTTACACGATTACAATATTAAAAGAAGAGCCCGAGGACATAGATGAGCTCCCTTGGTGCTTCGAAAACAATGACAATGAGGTAATCTCAGAATTTCCACCGGCTCCGAAAGAACTGGAAGATGGCATACATACTACTGCAGATAACCTCAAGAAGATTGAGTTGGGATCAGCAGACGATCCGCGACCGACATTCGTCAGTGAGCGGCTATCTGAAGAAAGGGTGGCTGCATTAAAGGACGTGCTTCTACAGCATAAAGATTGCTTCGCGTGGAACTATTCCGAGATGCCGGGATTAGATCCGGAGACTGCTGTGCATAAATTAGCAATATCCCCGGATATCAAGCCAGTCAAGCAGGCGCCGAGAAGGATGCGGCTCGAGCTTGAGATGAGCATCAACGCCGAAGTCAAGAAGCTGATCGATTCTGGATTTATCCAAGAAGTCCAATATCCTGACTGGATTGCCAACATTGTCCCGGTAATGAAGAAAAATGGGACGGTGCACATATGCGTGGATTTCAGGGATCTCAATAAAGCCTGCCCGAAGGAAGATTTCCCAGTACCGGTAACCGAGCTAATGATAGATAACACGTCCACTCACGAGGTTTTCTCCTTTATGGACGGTTCATCAGGGTACAATCAGATAAAGATGCATCCCGAAGACCAAAAGCACACCGCTTTCCCGACCCCTCTGGGTATATTCTGCTACAAGGTTATGCCTTTTGGTCTCAAGAACGCCGGTGCTACCTATCAAAGGGCCATGACAAAGATCTTCGATGATCTCATACATGACATTGTCGAGTGCTATATTGATGACCTCGTAGTGAAGAGCATGTCATACGAAGAGCATTTAGAGCATCTGAAGACTGTATTTCAACGCCTTCGGCAGTATAATTTGAAGATGAATCCCCTCAAATGCGCGTTCGGAATCGCCTCGGGTAAATTCCTGGGATTCATCATCCGACACCGAGGTATCGAAATAGATCCATCTAATATCAAGGCAATCATGGAAATGCCTCCGCCAAGAACCCTCAAACAGTTGCGGTCTCTCCAAGGGAAGCTCGCTTACATCCGGCGGTTTATCGCCAATCTTTCAGGCAAGTGCCGTCCTTACAGCCACCTGATGAAGAAGGGAACTCCATTCGTTTGGGATCACAAATGCCAAGGCGCGCTGGACGAGATCAAACAGTACCTGCAGAACCCTCCAGTGTTGGCTGCGCCGGTCAAGGGAAAGCCTCTCATTCTTTATACAACTACCCTAGAAGGTTCTTTAGGCGCATTATGGGCGCAAGAGAATGACCAGGGAAAAGAAAGAGCACTCTACTACTTAAGTCGAGTTCTGCTGGGGGCAGAAAGCAATTACTCTCCCACTGAAAAACACTGCCTGGCATTGATCTTTGCGATAACAAAGCTCAGGCATTATGCATTGGCGCACGAAGTCCGTCTCATCTCGAAGGTGGACCCTCTTAAATATTTGATGTCAAAGGCTATATTGACAGGTCGACTCGCTAAATGGACTCTACTCTTGATGGAGTTCTCGATAACGTATCGACCTCTCAAGGCAGTGAAAGGCCAGGCCATTGCCGACTTCCTTGCTGAGCATCCAGTACCTGCCGGTTCTCCTTTGAACTGCGAATTGCCGGATGAACATGCATTTGATGCGATCAGCGGCGGTGATACCCGATGGGAACTCTATTTTGATGGGGCATCTTCCATGAAGAAGCGCAAACAATGTACCCCCATAATCAAAGCGGGAGTAGGCCTTATCTTCGTAACCCCACAAGGAGGGATAATGCGCTTTGCTTTCTCCATAACGAAATCGAGGACGAACAATGAAGCCGAATACGAAGGTTTGATAGCGGGCCTCGAGATCGCCATTGACATGGGAATTGAAGACCTCCTTATATACGGGGATTCTCAACTGGTCGTTAGTCAAGTAAATGGTGACTACCAAATGTGCAAACCGGAGTTGGTGAAGTACGGCGAAAAGGTGCAACAACTATTGACCCAAAGTCCCTCCTACACTTTGGAAAGCATACCACGTGCGGAAAATAGCAAAGCAGACGCGCTAGCTAAGCTCGCTAAAGAACTGGCTGACGAGAACCTCGATGACGTCAAAATCATGGTACAAAGCCGCCGAGTGCTCGCCCCAGCAGAAATATCTCCCGATTCAAATGAAGAAAAAGGAGGGACTGAGCAGACGACCCTATAAATAAAAGACCGTGAGAAGGCTGAGGACCGGAGGGAAGTCTTCATAGACTACTTTAAGTCCCACCGAATCCCCGAAGAAGCGTCCTCAAGACATCAGCTCATGAAACGAGCTCTATCTTTCGCTTTCGTCAATGATACTCTGTATAAGAGGTCGTTTGATTCTCTGTGGCTGAGATGTTTAGGATCTGATGAAGCAGAAAGAGTCGTTCAAGAGGTTCATGACGAAATCTGCGGTTCTCATCAAGCAGGCCCAAAGATGAAGTTAAAAATTAAACGAATGGGTTACTACTGGCCCACGATGATCCAGGATTGCCGCGAATATGCGAAGCAATGCCACTCATGCCAAATCCACGGGGATTTCATCCACCAGCATCCGAATCCACTACACCCGACAGTGGCTAGCTGGCCATTCGAAATGTGGGGGACTGACATAGTCGGCCCCATCGAACCAGCATCGTCCCGGGGACATCGTTTCATCCTGGCGACAACTGATTACTTCTCCAAATGGGCAGAAGCAGTACCGCTGAGGGAAGTAAAGAAGGAGAATATCCTCCACTTCTTCAGACGCACGTCATCTATCGGTTTGGAACTCCACGGCGGATTATCTCCGATAACGGGCCAGCCTACAGAAGCCATAAGATTAGCCGCTTCGCGCAGCAGCACAATATAGACTGGAGATATTCTTCAGTTTACAATCCACGAGCTAACGGTCTGGCCGAGGCCTTCAATAAGACCTTGACAAAGATCATAAAAAAGATGGTGTCCCGAAATAAGAAAGACTGGCACGAGAGGCTGCAAGAGACCCTTTGGGCCTATCGAACTACTTTTAAGACGGCCACGAACACAATGCCGTACGCGTTGGTATTTAGGACGGAAGCAGTGCTCCCCCTCGAGATAGAGTTACCCTCTCTACGAGTGGCTCCACTACGAGCCGACGGACGAAGAAAATGCTCACCTTCGGCTTGAGGAGCTTGATGCCCTCGATGAAACCCGGCTCATAGCGCAACAAAATCTAGAGGCCTACAAAGCAAACATGACACGTCGTACGAAAGATTGACCAGGCCGAGGACATTCCGCCAAGGCGAACTCGTACTAGTGGCCAAAAGACCTATGATCCCCAATCGTGCCAAGCGGGGAAAATTTGAGCCGAACTATGAAGGCCCGTACATCATAGACAAGGTCTACCAGGGTGGAGCCTATCTACTCATGGACATGCACGGTGAAAGGCCTTTCAGGCCAATAAACGGCCGCTTCCTAAAGAAATACTACGCTTAATGAGCCACAGCCTAGGTCAATGATAGATGACGACGACTATGTCCGCTCGCTATCTTCCTAAACTCAGACTTTATAAGCAGTAGCTGGCCTTCCCCTGAATGGACCGAAACGTCCTTAAACTAACGACGGACCGAAACGTCCTTAAACTAACGACGGACCGAAACGTCCCTAAACTATTACCGCGGCATCCTTAGGCTGACGAGATGAATAAAAAAAAGAGAAAGAAAAAATATATAAATAAAAAAAACGGTATGTCCATAAGCAAAATGTGCACGGATGAAAACCCGAAAGGGCTCCGTGAGTAAAAACAGCAGGGCTACCGGAAAGCGTTCGTGAAAACCCGAAAGGGCGCGACCTTGTAAAAATAAAAGAGAAAAAGAATAAAAAAAAGGTATGTCCATAAGCAAAAGGGGCACGGATGAAAACCCGAAAGGGCTCCATGAGTAAAAACAGCAGGACTACCGGCGAGTGTTTGTGAAAACCCGAAAGGGCGCAACCTCGTTAAAAGACACTTACAAGATCCTCTCGACCTTGTAAGGAGAAACCACCCGCGTGGGATCCTTACGACTCACAAGGGAACGACACACTTAGGGATCCCCATGATTCCTAAGGAGAAAATACACTTGCGAGATCCCCACGACTCGTAAGGAGAATTCTCTTATGGGACCCTCACGGCTAATGAGATTTGAAAGTCTTAAGTTACAGAAACCTAAACCTGTTCTTAAGCAAATCCCCCACAACCTTCGATATTGCCCTACAAGCGGCTCAATACTGACCCTTGTATACAATCCACGGGCGCGAATAAACATTTCCCCAGCAAAGTCCCACCCGTGACTAGGGATATGTCCATATGGTGAGCAACCCTTGTAGGTCCTCTCGACCTATAAGGAGAAAGCCCTCTTGTAGGATCCTTACGACTTGCAGAGGAACATACACTTAGGAATCCTAACGATTCCTAGGGAGAAAATACACCTACAAGATCCTCACGACTTGTAGGGAGAAATACCTTTGTGAGACCATTACGGGTCATGAAGTCAAAAGCAGGACCCTAACCCTGTTTGCTAAGCCACTTTTGTTCAACATCGACAGAGGCAAATGATGATTCGCTCCTGGCAATATTCCAGTGGTAGCGATGCTGATGCCGAAAGAGGCGTCTAAAACCCAAGCTTGCAGCGAAAAGGCTAGCAAGCCACACATGCCTACAAAATAGCCGAAATGATGGGGCAACTTGCAATAAAAAAGCAGCAAGTAAAAATGTATGCATGAAAAATAGCCGAAATGATGGGGCAACTCGCAATAAAAAGCAGCGAGTAGAAAATAAATAAATAGCCGAAATGATTGGGCACCGCGAAAAATAGCCGAAATGATGGGGCAATCGCGACCTTCGCGATATAAAAGCTGAAATGATAGAGCATCGCGTAAAGAGAAATAAAATAAATAAAAAAAGAGAGTTTTAATTTATGCCCTACAGGTGATGTTCCATCACACCCTGTATACAATCCAAGGGCGTAAACAAAAAAGGGATCATACTTCTCCTCCAAGTTTCATCATAAGAAGAAGCAAAATCTCGACGGGCCGCGAATGACTTAGAGATCATCTCAGCACTCGGACACAACTCTAAGCTAAGTGGAACATCGGCAACTCCCAGTTCCATGGCTCGGTGATATACATATCGCCAACAGTCAAACCTCCATCCCGTGAAATGCGGATACAATCAGCAAAATTCCTGGTTACGTGGAACGCAGATAACGTCACTCTTTGACCCCGTGGAAAATGTCCAGAGCGGATCATGGTCCTCGCGGAGCACGGCAATGAACCCATGTGAAGCATCCAGAGCGGAACCTAGTCCTCGCCGAGCACGGCAGTGAACCCGTGTGAAGCATCTAGTGCAAAATTCCTGATTACGTGAAACGCGGATAACGTCACTCTTTGACCCCGTGGAAAACGTCCAGAGCGGATCCTGGTCCTCGCGGAGCACGGCAGTGAACCAGTGTGAAGCATCCAGAGCGGAGCCTAGTCCTCGCCGAGCACGGCAGTGAACCCGTGTGAAGCATCTAGTGCAAAATTCCTGGTTACGTGGAACGCGGACAACGTCACTCTTTGACCCCGTGGAAAACTTCCAGAGCGGATCCTGGTCCTCGCGGAGCATGGCAGTGAACCCGTGTGAAGCATCCAGAGCGGAGCCTAGTCCTCGCCGAGCACGGCAGTGAACCCGTGTGAAGCATCTAGTGCAAAATTCCTGGTTACGTGGAATGCGGATAACGTCACTCTTTGACCCCGTGGAAAACGTCCAGAGCGGATCCTGGTCCTCGCGGAGCACGGCAGTGAACCCGTGTGAAGCATCCAGAGCGGAGCCTAGTCCTCGCCGAGCACGGCAGTGAACCCGTGTGAAGCATCTAGTGCAAAATTCCTGGTTACGTGGAACGCGGATAACGTCACTCTTTGACCCCGTGGAAAACGTCCAGAGCGGATCCTGGTCCTCGCGGAGCATGGCAGTGAACCCGTATGAAGCATCCAGAGCGGAGCCTAGTCCTCGCCGAGCACGGCAGTGAACCCGTGTGAAGCATCTAGTGCAAAATTCCTGGTTACGTGGAACGCGGATAACTTCACTCTTTGACCCCGTGGAAAACGTCCAGAGCGGATCCTGGTCCTCACGGAGCACGGCAGTGAACCCGTGTGAAGCATCCAGAGCGGAGCCTAGTCCTCGCCGAGCACGGCAGTGAACCCGTGTGAAGCATCTAGTGCAAAATTCCTGGTTACGTGGAACACGGATAACGTCACTCTTTGACCCCGTGGAAAACGTCCAGAGCGGATCCTGGTCCTCGCGGAGCACGGCAGTGAACCCGTGTGAAGCATCCAGAGCGGAGCCTAGTCCTCGCCGAGCATGGCAGTGAACCCGTGTGAAGCATCTAGTGCAAAATTCCTGGTTACATGGAACGCGGATAACGTCACTCTTTGACCCCGCGGAAAACGCCCAGAGCGGAGCCTGGTCCTCGCCAAGCACGGCAGTGAACCCGTGTGAAGCATCCAGAGCAAACACCGGACTGTGGAGTCCCTAAAATCCACGGACTATGATGTCCTTAACCTCGACCGTAATGTCTTAAAACTAACAATCAACCACACCGATTCCCTACGGATTCTGCCTTGGTTTAAGGGTACATCTCTTCACTCCTTTGATACGTGGCGTTGTAATTCCTCAACGTCTTCAAAAAGGTGACGGGTCCCTGCAACCAAACATTGGACTGTGGAGTCCTTAAATCCACGGACTATGAGGTCCTTAACCTTGACCGTGATGTCTTAAAACTAACATCGGACTGTGGATTCCCTAAATCCACGGACTATGAGGTCCTTAACCTTGATCGTGATGTCTTAAAACTAACATCGGACTGTGGAGTCCCTAAATCCACGGACTATGAGGTCCTTAACCTTGACCGTGATGTCTTAAAACTAACATCGGACTGTGGAGTCCCTAAATCCACGGACTATGAGGTCCTTAACCTTGACCGTGATGTCTTAAAACTAACATCGGACTGTGGAGTCCCTAAATCCACGGACTATGAGGTCCTTAACCTTGACCGTGATGTCTTAAAACTAACATCGGACTGTGGAGTCCCTAAATCCATGGACTATAAGGTCCTTAACCTTGACCGTGATGTCTTAAAACTAACATCGGACTGTGGAGTCCTTAAATCCACGGACTATGAGGTCCTTAACCTTGACCGCGACGTCTTTAAACTACGATGCCTCGAGAAACCCCTGACTCTGTGAAACACGAATAAGGGTGACCACATCCAGCACTTGCAGGTCCTCACGACCTGTAAGGAAGAAAAACTCTCTTGTGATATCCTTACGACTCTCAAGGGACAACCCGCTTAAGAATCCTCACGATTTTTAAGAAGGACTTACACCTATGGGGTCCTCTCGACCTATGGGGAGAAAAAAACTCTTTATGAGACCCTCGTGGCTCATAAAGTGCAAAAGTCTTAGGAAGCAGATCTTAACCCTGAATCCTAAGCTATCCCTGCCCTGCAAGGAGATCAAGATAAATTGTCCGCAAAACACATTCAACAAAAAGGAGACGCATCATTGAGAAGAAAAATGTATCTTTTATTCATAAACCAAAATGGATACAAAGTACAATTCATGAAAAAAACAAAAGAAAATACTCTTATCTATGAGTATATACAGGAAGGCAGGGAAAGATACAAATGTTTCAAGCCGGCGGGCGATTTAGCAGCTTGGTCAGCTCATCCTGCTTTTGTCGGGCCACGACCTCATGATTTAAGATCGCCAAAAGACGGGCCTCCGCCTGAGTTTGCTGGGCCTGATATGAAGCAAGCCGAGCTTCAAGCTCTTTCTCGGTGGCTTTATGGGCCTCGATCCTTTCACGAGTGAACGTGGCAGCTTTAAGCAAGAATGGGAAAGTAGGCTCTGTTGGTACTGCACGGAGGAAACTCCAGCGACCCCGGATAATATGGCTGTACCAAGTTCCCCACAGAAGCAAGTTGGTGCAGTTCGGGTCATGAGCCTGGATCATCGCCATTGCTTCCTCGTCGGATGGTGATTGAGGAAAAGCGGCCTCCGAACGAGTAAAGGGAAAACACGGAACAGAAGCCATCGCACCTGAAATCGAATAAAAGAAGACTGTCAAAAGCAAAGTCAACAGTATATACACATGCATGAACATGAAGACTAGTTAAAGAAAGCAACAGCAGACTCTTTTATGGAGCCATTGGGCCCCACAGAATTAGGATGACGGCTTGTTAATAATGAGGCCAAGCAGTTATAATAAGACAAAGGGGATATCCTCATTAAATGAGGAGTGGGTTTCAAGTGACCCTATACATCTCTTGGAAGATAAATCTGCCTCGGGCTCCACAACAAATCAAACAGGATCAGGAGAATTAAATTCCCACAAAAGACATCATTGCGACCGTCTTCTTCACTGATCACAGAAGGACAACCTGGAGCAAAAGAAACCCCAAGAAGCCTCTATGGGGAAGAACTCAGTTCTTCACAGGAATTGAATTCCTTTTGGAAAGGGGAATTAAATCCCCAGAAACACTTTTCTGTGAACGGAGTTAAACTCCACGGATTCGAACTGTCATCATCACCTCCTTGGAGGATCAGATAAACCCTAAAAGAGATTTACTGCTGAAGGTTAATTGGTTTCATGGGTTCATGTTTAAAGGGTAAAAACCCTAGTTTTGGACTTAAAATCCAGAGGAATGTGAAAGTTCAGCGTTTGTTCAAGGACATTACCTAAGGAAAAGAATTCTTTTCGATCAGAGTTAAACTCTGAAAATTGTTTCAAGGCAGAGAACTAAGCTCTGGAAGAAGAGAATTAAATTCTCAGAAAAAGCTTGCAAGGAGGAAGATAAGCAAAGTGGGGGCTCTTCTGAAATGACCCCAATATTTATAGGAGGTGATGGAAACGCTTCATCTCCCCAAATCCCTAGAGGAATCCAACGGTCGCAAAAGGTGACAGCGTTGCACTCACGTGCGGACACGTGAGAACAACGTTGTGGGGGAATTTGTTTCCTGATTTAAAATCAGGAAAGCCTACAGAAGAGGCATCACGTGCTAATACGTGACCAGCGGTCACGTGTTGGCACGTGACATTTAAAAGCGGCTTCAAAGCCACATCAGTTCCCTGATCAAATGAAGGAAAAGGCTTCAGAAGAGGTCACGTGCTCACACGTGGCCAGGGGTCACGTGTTGGCACGTGACATTTAAAAGCAGCGGACTCATTCTCTGATTAAATTAAGAAAAAGGCTCCAGACGAGGGTCACGTGCTCACACGTGACCAGGGGTCACGTGGTGGCACGTGACGGCTAAGCAGCGGAAGAAGGCAGAGCGCAAAAAGAAGAAGAGGGCTCATTCCAAGGGGTCACGTGCCTACACGTGACCAGGGGTCACGTGGCCACACGTGACCGGCTTTCAAAGCCTATTTATTTAACAGAATCAAATTCTGAAGAGATCACTCAAATCTTTCCAAAGGAAAATGATTATTTGGAACCGATTGAATTAAAAATTTAAAGGTGATTAAATATCACCTATCTATGGAAAAATCTTGAATTTGGGAAGATTTCCCCTTAAAATCTAATCGAAATAACAAAGGAAAATCTCTGGATTTAAAATCCAATGGTGAATAAAATTCACCTAATAATCCAAAGGCCCAAACGAATGGTGAATACAAATCAAATCTCTCGATGAAAGATTCATCAAAAACTAATTGATTCTGCTGCTTCTCCTATAAATAGGAGCCAAGAGACACACAGAGGGATATATGCAGAGGGATCGATAACATAGAGAGAAAAAGAGAGCCTTAATACTTTGGAGGAATTTGGATCTTTTGCAAAAGGAAAAGCTTAGGTAAGAAAGGGAAGGCCTTAAATGAGAATTTAATTCTCAACAAAGTTTAACTCTGATATTAAACAGAAGAACATAGTTCTCTCTTCAGTGGAGGATCTGTAAAGTGCACATCTCCCCTTGAATTGAGAATTTAATTCTCATTGGGTTGAGATCCTGTCATGCAGATCCAAAGCATAGAGAGGGAATGAAAGCTTGAGAATTTAATTCTCACAGAACTATAGGAATTTAATTCCTTTAAAATAAAATTAGGGTTTAACCCTATGTTATGGGAATTTAATCAGGGTTTAACCCTAGTTAAGAACTTAGTTCTGTTAAAATAACAGGAATTTAATTCCCTTAAGAAAGAAGAAATTAGGGTTTCACCCTATGACAGAATCTCATTCCTCAGAATAATTCTCTAAAAGAGAGTAGGAACTTAATTCCTTAAAGTTGTTATTATGGTTTAACCCTATGATAGAATGCAGTTCTTCACATATATGAGGAATTTAATTCCTACAAAAAATTCAGAGTTCAACTCTATCACAGAATATAAATCTTCAGAAGGAAAAAGGAATTTAATTCCCCAAAAAATTATTGTTAGGGTTCAACCCTGCGAAGAATTTAATTCTTAAAGGGATTAACAGATCTTCCAAAAAAAACATACAAAGAGGCAGGGTCACGTGCTACCACGTGACCCCTGAAAAGATCCACAGAAAAGGCCCTTTGAGGCAGTGCCTCACGTGACCCACGTGACCCTTGGCGGAAGCTTTAACATACAAGCACCAAGATGCCCATCACGTGACGGCACGTGATGCTCCAAAGTATTCAATGCTTTTGACAGAATAAAACAAAGGGAGGGTGCCCTCACGTGTTACCACGTGACCCCCCTTGCCTTAGTGTTTAACACTAAATTGGAACCCCTGAGCCCAGTGTTAAACACTGTTTTGCCTTAGTGTTCAACACTAATTAAAGAGCTTTCTTGCAGTGTTTAACACTGAATTTCTTAGTGTTTAACACTAAATTAAATCTCTGTTGACAGAGTTTAACATTAATTTTCTTAGTGTTCGACACCAAATTAAAATCTCTGCCACCAGTGTTTAGCACTGAATATCTTAGTGTTTAACACTAATTTGAGATCCCTGTTGCTAGTGTCTAACACTGACTTGCCCTAGTGTTTAACACTAATTTGAACCCCCTGTTGCTAGCGTTTAACACTAATTTCAGCCCAATTAGCTAAATATCCAGAGGCAAAGCCTCTCCTCTAATGGACCAACAGAGGGCCAATATCCTAAACATGATTGGACTTAGCCCAAGCTGGCCATAAGTTCTCAATTCAAATTCAACTGAGCCAACGGGCTCATAATATAATTAATTGGTCTTGGTTCCAAATTGGGCCAAAGATTATTTAATCTACCTCGGTTCAAGGGTACATCTCTTCACTCCTTTGATACGTGGCGTTGTAATTCCTCAACGTCTTCAAAGAGGTGACGGGTCCCGATGACCACATATTGATACAGACTGTGGGGTCCCTAAATCCACGGACTATGAGGTCCTTAACCTTGACCGTGATGTCTTAAAACTAACAACGGATTGTGGAGTACCTAAATCCACGGACTATGAGGTCCTTAACCTTGATCGGGATGTCTTAAAACTAACTACGGACTGTGGAGTCCTTAAATCCATGGACTATGAGGTCCTTAACCTTGACCGCAACGTCTTAAAACTAACATTGGACCGCAATGTCCTTAAACTACCCATGGACCGCAATGTCCTTAAACTACCTACCGACCGTAATGTCACTAAACTAAACAACAGAGCCCCCCTTTTATTGCTCTCTTGTTGGATCTAAACGATCCCGTTAGGTTGATCTTAGTCTAAAAACTAGACTAACGTATCCTTAACAAACGTTTAAGTCAATCTTAGTCTCAAATGAGGCTAACGTATCCTTAAACCCAAACCCCCAAACCCAAATCTAAGATAATACAGATTTGGACTAGTCCACGCCCTACGGGCGACGACATAACTCAGTCTCCGTATACAATCCACGGGCAACTAAACATAAAATAAACACACACGACACGAAGTGACCATCTGGAGAAGGAGAAAGTGGTTACCGCGATGCGGTAGCGTAATTAACTGCAGGGGCTTGCGCCTGCAGGGAAGAGCGTCCCCACAATCAAAAACCCCTCAAGCGAGGGGGAATCTGACGAAGTCTGCTACATCGGACGCATCCGTTTAAACCTTCGCTATACGGTGCCATAAATCAATTTGGCATCTTCGGAGAGGTAGACGGATAGCACCAATTAGCATCTGCCATGAGCCTTAGGCGAGACGACCACGCGTCACGCCGTCGTTCGGAGGGGAACAGCCCTTTGTCAACAATCTTCGGTACGGGACGCAGTTTCAGCATCCCTTCAACGATTTCGGGTTCAAGTGGTCTTTTCCACCTAACTGTCGGACATGCCTGTAGATCTTTCTGCATTCTTTTGGTTTTAACTGAAAGAACGAATTCCCACGGAGTTTCTTCCACGAGAGAGCATGATGCCCCTGGTGCATCCACCTTTTAGGGAGTGTGCTTCTGTGGCGGGTTTACCCTCCAGTTCTCAGAAAGCGTGAACTTCCCCTGTTAATACTGGTCCTCGACCCAGTTCTTGAAGACGTAGCTATACTCAATTGGGTGGCTTACCATTCTATGATAGGAGCAGTAGTTGGGGTTATTGACGTCGCCGGGTTGCGGTGGACACCGTGGGTCTGGAAACGTGATGAGTCTGTTACGCATTGCCAACTCAAAAGTGTATCCTCGTCTTATCGTGGGGAAATGAGTAAACACGCCATAGCCTTTCTTCCAAGGATAAGCGTGGACGTGCATTGTTTTGGCGAACCGCCGGCTTCGAGTCGCTGGGTTGTTGTTGAGTGTTGGCGACGAAGGACACTTTCCCTTTACCCTTGGCGTTTCGAGGGTCTTTACGTGAGGAGGAAGGTCCGTGACCCATCTGGTCCATTTAGGCCAGTTTATCGATCAGATCCTGGAAGGTTGTCGGCTTGAAGAACTTCATGAACTGGGACACAGTCGTTTGCGGATCTAGAGTCCCGATGAACATGCCTATGGCGGGGGATTCTTCGATATGTTGTTCGCACTTTGACCACAGGTTCCGCTACCAGATCGCATATTGGACCCAGGTTTCTCCCGGCTTTACCCTGGCATTGATCAATGTCGTGATCGGGGTGCGCTCGCTTGCGCTGGCGAACCATTGTGTGAACAGCGGTTCCATTTCTGTGAATGTCTTTACGGAGTCATTTGGAAGCTCCGAGTACCATTGAAAGGCTGTCTCCGACATGCTACCAACGAACTGGCGAAGCAGCAGTTTTTCGTCGCCTCCAGTATTGCCGTACAGAGCTCTGAACTGCGCGACATGTTGGTGTGGGTTTCTGGTCCCCTTGTACACATGGAACTTGGGGATCGTATATCCCGACAGGTATTTGATTTGATCATACCAACCTAGATACGGTCGCCCAGTTCTGACGGTTTGGCCTGCCGCTTCACTAGCTTGATGAGCTCGTATTTGTTGAGCTATATAGTCATCAAGAGCAGCCTTAGAGATCGTTTCCTCCTTAGCTAATGATAGAGCTGGAAGAGGGTTTAATGTTTTCCCTCTGTTATCTGCGATGATTAGCGGCGGATCCTCGACTAGAGGTTCTGGCTGGATCATCTTCCAACCATGTCCTGGAACAGAAGCGTCATCTGCTTTATATTAGCAGCTTGTTTTGCAGCCTCCTTGTTCTTTCTTTCAAATACCATTCGCAGGAACTCTGTATCGGTCTCCTGCTCTTGGCGCTGTTCGCTTGCTGGTTCCGGACTTTCTTTCTGTCTGGTGAGTGATGCCATTTTTGTCGGCATCTCTTGGAGCGTTTGTTGTTACTCCTGAGCTTTTGTTAACGACCGAGTTTACGGTCGATGGGCCACAGAAGCACGGCTTTACTCTTTTCCGGAAGCCATGTAAACCGTGTGTACGATCATGCCCCCATACTTGGGGCGTTTGGGTCTGTCGCCTTTGGAATTTGGCTCCGACGGTGGAATTTTTTCCGGCCTCATCCTTTTGTGTGAGGTCGAAGTTGAAGGAGCCATTATGACAGGCACCTCTATAGAAGAAGTCCCTCGCTGTATGACGGAGGGATGATCTTTCTTTTGCCGAGCCTTCGATTTCTTCGGTCGGTGGGAGTAGTTTTCATCGATCACAGAGCCCTGGACTTTTCGCCAAACTCTGTGAATTTAGGGGGAGAGCCGCTGATGGGGCCACTCCTGCTTTTCCTGCACAGGGATCTCAACAAGAGGAGGTGATTTTTTCAGTACCGATGTGGAGGAGTTTTTGCGCACCCTCTTCAGCGGTTCAAAGTTATTCCCGGTTGGAACAGCACCATTAACTTCCATCATTGGAGCTGGTGGGGTAAATCCAGAAGGGGAGTTGTCATCGGCTTTTCTTACTCGGCGCCAGTGGCCACGTCGAGCGTGCCTTGCTAAAGGGACCGCCTCGGTTTTGGAAGCGGTTGCTGCTTGCCCGTACTTTTGTTGAGGAGCTCCAGCAGTTGCCAGCCTGTTAACGACCGACGTCCTTGGCAAAATTTGATTGGAGACGGTCAGCCTCTCGAAGACCGATCGCCTGACTGGTGAAGCACTTCTGACGGCTTCATTTGCAACAGGAATTGGGAGGGCTATCTTTTTGGGGTAGCCCCTTCGGGAATCACTGGCTTCTTTGCGGGCCTGCTTGAGCTTTGGTTCAGCCTATTAAAGACTGAGACCCCCTTTTTGGATGGCTCGTTGAGAGGAGCTGTTGCGGTCGTCAGTCGGTGGAAGACCGACTTCTTGGGAACATCGGGTTGCGGCGTTGAGGCACCGACGCTCATTGGTGGGAGCATGTTCCCGAAGAAAAATCCGGTAGTGGCTTGAGTTACCTTCCCCATCGGCATTAAAAAGATGGAGGCCGCGTTGGGACCGTATGTCACTCCTCCAGTTGGGACGGAGTGGGAGTTGATGTTGCAGGTTGTGCAGTTGGAAGCCATTGATTTTTCTTATTCTCCACAGGAACAAGACACCAAATCTTGGTATCTAACGAACCGCGATTTTATTCGCGAAACACGACACACGAAGTGTGGAGTGGAAAAAGGAAAAGGTCCCACCGGGCGTGCCAGAATCTGTTTACCGCCGGAAACAGAGACAAAATGGGATGGATCGTCTTACCTAAATTTGGGGGTAGATGTATTTGAATTTATCTGTCCACCTCTCCGAAGATTCTAAGTTGATTTATGGCACTGTATATCGGAGGTTTGGACGGATGCGGCCGTTGTAGCAGACTTTATCAGATTCCTGCTCGTTTGTGAGGGGTTTTTGATTGTGGGGACACTCTTCCCTACAGGCGCAAGCCCCTGCAGTTAATTATGTTACCGCATCACGATAACCACTTTCTCTAACATCGGAAGTTTACTTCGTGTCGTGTGTATATTTGTTTTATTTTGGATGCCCGTGGATTGTATACGGAGACTAATTTATGTCGTCGCCCGTATGGCGTGAATTAGTCCAAATCCGTATATTTTTATATTTGGGTTTGGGTTGATTTAAAGATCGTTAATCTGGTTTGAGATTAAGATCAGCTTAAACATATGAGCATTTGGGCTCGATTATTTTAGTTTAAGGATATCGCGGTCCATTATCACCGTGTTTGAGGCGAAATTTTAGTTTAAGGACGTTTCGGCCCTTTGTCACCCTATTTGGGGGCGAATATTAGTTTAAGGATATTTCGGTCCATTGTCGCCGTATTTAGGGATGAATATTAGTTTAAGGACGTTTCGGTCCATTGTCGCCGTATTTGGGGCGAATATTAGTTTAAGGACATTTTGGTCCATTATCGCCGTATTTGGGGGCGAATATTAATTTAGGAATATTTTGGTCCATCATTCAACTTGTGCGCACGTGGATTTTTTATGTGGTGAAGTGAACGATGTTGATATGGAATGTGCTCAATTTGAGGCACGATCCGATTTGAGTCATGCACGTCAATTTGGAAGTGCATTATGAGAAGCTGTTGGTCGTCGGGACCCGCCACCTCTCTGAAGACGTTGAGAAATTACAACGACATATATCAGAGATGTGAAGAGATGTACCCTTAAACCGAATCCCATATTTGAAGGAAAAGATGGTGATGCACCTAAGAATCGTTAGTCATATTTGAGACTAAGATTAACTTAGGAGATATGAATGAAGATCGGTTTGGATATCAGTTTGGACATCACAAACATAAACTTAGCCAATTTGGGCTAGGATTGGGTTGCCATGTTTGAGGCGAATATTTAGTTTAAGGACATTTCGGTCCATAGTCCAACTTGCGCACACGTGTATTTGTTACGTGACGGAGTGAACGATGTTGATATGAAATGTGCCCAATTTGGGGCACGATCTGATTTGAGGCATGCACGTCAATTTGGAAGTGCATTAAGAAGTTATTGGTCGTTGGGACCCGCCATCTCTATGAATACGTTGAAGGATTACAAAGACATGTATCAGAGGTATGGAGAGATGTACTCTTAAACCAAAATCCCATATTTGAAAGAAAAAATGGTTGTTGTGGACCTAAGAATCATCAGTCGTATTTGAGACTAAGATTACTTTAGGAGACATAGGATGAATATCATTTTGGATATCATCAATGGGAGACCACTAGTCGTTTTTGAAACTAAGGTTAGTTTGGTAAAACATGAACAATATGGGCTCGGTTGTTTTGGAATCAAAGAGGTTTAATCTCAGGAAACTTAGCCAATTTGGGCTGAGATTGGATTTCCATAATTATCCAACAGTGCTAAGCACTGAGGCATACAGTGCTCACGTGTGTTTCACGTGGGCACTAGATTAGTGTTAAACACTAGAGTTTTGTGGCGCTCACGTGACACACATGAGGCACCCAAATATGGGCACTGCCCATTGGGTTTTATCTCCCCTTCTTTTTTACAGAAGTGTTAAGCACTTGGCTAACGTTCTCGTGCAAAACACATGACTGCCCCTTTTTTATACTTGGGTGCTTTAACAGTCACGTGGGAAACACGTGAGGCAGTTTTAGTTGCTCTCTTTGTTCGTTTGAAGCACTCACGTAGGAAACACGTGAGGCTTCAAAATAGTATTAAGCACTAACGATTCTGGTTTTGAAGATCTTGGATCATCATCACTGTTTTTTTATGGAAGAACTAAGTTCTTTATATATAGGGTTAAACCCTAATTTTTGGAGGAATTAAATTCCTATATATTCTCGTTCTTCTTCTTTTTCTTATAACTTAATTCTTTTCCCCTAGGTTTTGAATCTGCAGAGCAAAATCTCCCCGATGAGAATTAAATTCTCAACTTGTGGGGAGATTTGCTTCTGCATATCTTAACGAGGGAGAGAACTGAGTTTTTAAATAAAGGGTTAAACTCTTGGATAGGTAAAAGAGAGACCATATGATCTCTGTTTTTTTACCCCTGATTTCAATGAGGAAAATCTTCTTCTTTGAAAATTAAATTCTCTTGTTCTCTCAAGATCTCACTGTACTCTTTTTTGCAGAAGTTTGTGTCAAGTTCTCTCTTTCCTTTTTCTATCCTCCCCTAATTTGTTTTTCTCTTATATTTATAGGATAGGAGAAAAAATCAACTTGTTAGGAAAATTTTTGATTGAAAGATCATGATCAATCCAAAACGATCTCTCGGATCACCTGGTGAATTTTTTTCACCATTAGATTTTTAATCCAAAAGCTCTCTGTTTAACAGAGAATTTTTCTTGTTTATTTAACAAGATTATGAAATATTTTTTCCTAAGATAGAATTTTTATTCTATCAGATGATTGGTGGGTGATTTTATAATCACCATTGGATCTTTGATCCAAGTGTTCTTTGTTTAACAGAGAAAATCTTTCTAGTGTGAGAAAGATCAAGGAAAATATTTCCCAAATAAAATTTAATTCTATCTTGCCAAAGAGTGCAGCAGAAGAACTCACGTGTTTAACACGTGACCCCTAGCATGGGTTTCGGTATGCTTTATTTTCAGCGCATATAAACTCTCACATGTTTAACACGCGAGGCCTGTTTGGCTTGCCAATTATTTGATTGCAGCGCCTATATGCTCTGCATATAGGCGCTCACGTATTTAACATGTGTGGTTCTTTTAGCCCGTTTGTATTTAACTGCAGTGCCTATATGCTTTTGCATATAAGTGCTCACGTGTTTAACACGTAAAACTCTTTTAGCCCATTTGTTTTTAACTACGGCGCCTATATGCTTTTGCATATAGATGCTCACGTGTTTAACACGTGAGACTTTAATAGTGGGGAATTCCCCCCCCCCTTTTCCTTGTTTTTATGAGGGAACGGTAGCATAGTTCGAATTGCGGTCCTCTTAATCTTGGCAAACATAGCATTCTTCTAGACCCACTTTAATGGTTCGAAAGAATTGTGGATTTTCACGGCTGACATGGCTGTGTTCGTGGAGCAGTCCGGGCTTTGGAACTTCATAAAATTCATCTTGGCTGAAGCCCTGGCCCTTTTGTTGGCTTTATATCTGAGCCGCTTCAGCCGCAGCTTCTCTGTTTTGAGTACCTGGCAGTAGGCTGAGCGAGGGGGATCCTTGAGAAGACATCCGCTCGCGCGTCCGTTGAAGGCATCGCCTAAGCTTGCCCGCGACGTCTGGCGACTTCTTTTGTTCCGACAGCTTTGCCCCCAGCCGGAGCCATGGAAAGTCATTCAAACACCGACATGCGCTTGAGTTGTGGTGCCCTTGCGATCACCACATTTGGCCTCCTTCCCCTTAAGGTCGGTTTGGCCACTTGGTTTGCCGTGGTTTCCACCAGATGTCACGACCCGAATTTCGGATGTGACCGGCACTTAGATTGCATGACATCTAAAGATATCGACACAATCTGAGTAAGCCAAAAACCAAGATTAAAAACCCTTTTTGCGGAAATTAGAAAATTTTAGTTTTTAAGTGAGAATCACGGATTTTAAGTATTTAAAATTTTAACGGTGTCTCCCCTTTTAATTAATAATAAAAGAAGTTATAAAGTGTTTAATTAAGTTGCATCCCTGGTTAGGAGCAAAACAACGCCAAACGGCAGAAATCAATACACAATAATAATACGACGCCTTAAGTAAAGAATTTCATGCATACATAAAAAAAGCATAAGTCAACACAACTAACGATCTCACTTAGTCGAATTTAAACATATACAAACATATTTCTTTCTAAGTCAATAGATAGGTCTGATGGAGTAATACTAGATCCAATATACATATACCAAAATAGGAGGTTACTACATAGGTAACCCACCTAGGCAAAAAAGCAATAAAATCTGACAAGTGGATCCGCACTGCTGCTACGAGTCTACTCGACTCCTGCAAGGAACTAATGCATAACGGGGGTGAGTTGCCAACTCAGTGAATAAAACTAACATATATCGGCTGAGAATGTAAGTATGATGAACTAGAACTAACAGCAATAAAGATAAATATAATGCATGATAACATGTGGAAGCATGAATACGTACTACTAATTATGTAAATCAAAACTGAAATCTCAACAATTATTTCCAATAAGATTCATTTTCCCGTGTCCAACATCGTCACAAATCTTCTGTTTCCATCAGGCATCGTTCCCCGAACGATCCTGTCAATCAATAACATCGGTCGGTATCATCTAGATATCCGCCGTGTTTCGCCACTATCTCCGGTATCGAGTATCCTCACTAGGCTCCCCGCCTCAAATTCGGCTATCCTGCCCCTCGGTCTCGACCGGGTCCACCATGAATCTGACTGTATAGCTTCCCCACACGGTCCGGATAACGTAAAAATCCGCAACCGTATAGCTCCCCCACTCGGTTCGGAATAAAACCAAATCATAAAAACAACACTTCATGGTGGACATGTCACATCAATCATGAAGAATCACTGGATATGCTATATCGCACATAAAACTCAAAACTAGAAATCCGTATAATCCAATGCATCTTTTGTCATAATTAATAGTACTTGAAATGAAGCATGATATATGTTCATAATAACATTGTTGCAATTTAACTACCATTATTTATGTTTAAGGTATGAAAGGAATCATATGCGACATAATAAGTACTAAGTGTGTATGTGACATGCCAATATCGACGAGGTGTAGTGTAACATGTAGATATGTGCACGTGCAACATGACTCGTCGGTAATTTGTGCAGTGTTCTAGTAATCATTAAACATGACAATATATATATATATATGAATGCATATGGTGGAGTTGCTAAATTCAAATTTTATACACATGGAAGCAATTATAACTATACTTAAATCTACGGGCATATTACGCCATCCATACAAAATCCCCCGGTAGATGTTTAGTCTACTCACCGGAATACGTCGAATCTACTCGGATATCATTAATCCTGTTCCTTTCCTTGCACCCTCCGAAGTTTCCGTATTCGAATCTAACATTGAAATTAACTTCGTATAAGAAACGGCTAAACTTCGATACGGCGAAAACGTAAAAGTACAAGATTTACATACTACACGAGCTACGACTGACTATTGTGAACTTTCTAAGACTTATCTGATCTAGTTTAACCCTTTACTGTTCATAACAGAAAACGAAGAATCGTGACATAAACTATCCGTATCGTATTTAGAAGTTTTAACCCCAAAACTGATATTAGCTTCCAGATTTTACATACTGAAAAATTAACATAAACTAACAATACCAGACACCATATAATACATACAGAGAGCTACCCTAGAAAAACTAACACCTAACTCCATTGAAAAACCGGCGAGCTCGGATTTTGGGCTTATGTCGCTGGCCGTTTGTTTAAGGAATGGGTTCGTGTTTCAGGTGTGTATAATAGGTCCAATCATTAAAGCTATGGTACTATTTGATTGTGTTAATTATCATCTAAACTATAGCAGATTCAAACCAGAGCCTATACTTATCAAAATACGATATTTCCGATATCCGATTTTTATACTAAAACAGTACTGAATTAAAATTTGCAGGGTTGAAACTTATACCTACAAAAAGATCACTGATAAAGCTTCCTCCAAGATGCACAAGCTCAAGATCTTAGCTAAAGGGTGGTGGTGGTGACCCTTAGTACTTAGTCTCTTTTCTCTTCTCTTTTCTTTGTGTACTTTAGAATTTCCTTTTTCTTCTAAACTAATTAATTTGGTGCTACATGATATATGAACTGAACTAAATTGAAAAGATAAGGAGAATTTAGTGATGAGTTGTAGGAGGAGGTGTCACCAAGAAAGAGTGTGGTATATCCATGCAAGTAGGAGGTGTAGCATGGAAGAGTCATCTAGGTTGTGATATTCCAAGGGTTTAATTTAACCTTAAACATGACCCTAGCCCTTTTTCACATAAACCCTCACCACATTTCCAATTTCCAAAATTAATTAAACTTTCCTTAAAACCCCTCACACTATATCATACTACATAATGAAGCTAAATTTTTCACTAAACCCCTTCTTAATAACTAATGTTACAAACTAATTATTCAAATTAATTAGTTTCACACACTACTTATGAATTGTCTCATTTTGTTTCAATAAAATTTTAAATTTACATTTTTAATTAATTAAATAAATTAATTTATTATCTAAAATATTTCAAAATGTTACATGAGCGCTTCCAGCGGGGTAGATGATGACGGAACCAAATTGGCATGGAGGTTCCTCCCACTGCGTCATGAGACTCGCCGGGGGGATCACGTGGGCATTTGTCTTGACCACGTAGATCACCGGAGTTGCGTTAAAAATGAAGTTCATCTTAGGAGACATGGTTGCTGAGTTCGATATTGCAATTGAAAGTCGTTAACCTGGAAAAAAAAGCATGATTTCAGTACAAGAAATTGATATATATGTTGATTGAGTTCACATGAATATTTAATCCGAAATATGGGAGGAGAGAAAAGGTCTCACTGGGCATGACAGAATCTGCAGAGTGTTTTTCGTCACCCTATTGAGATAGGAATACGCACGTTTGTCAGGCATATACAAATTTCCCCTGTCTAGGGTAGACCAGGGTTTATTGATTGTGGGGATCCGAATCTCAGGCAGCCGCGGACTAAGCTGTCGTTAATTACCCCTCGCCTTTGGAGAGAGAACCTCCGATTGATAGGTAAAGTTGCTCATGCAAACTCAATGCGCTGGTGTGCGTGTGTTGTGTCTTGAAGGTGTTTTGGACGTATCAGGGCCCTTATAGAGTTTACGGGGGTCCCTCTACCCGGATAGCTTGCTGGGGGTCAAGGAGGCTAGCAGCCTCTTTGCGGGATGCGGGGCCGTGCCCCATTAGAAATTTTTTTCTAACGGGGAAATGTTTCGAGTGTGAAACGTGTGGGAAAAAGAGGGGTGATGAGCGTCCTAAGGATGTGTGCCCGTTGTGTGGGTGTTGGGCGCCAGCGGGTCACACACCCGGCACGCGGCCGCTTGGCGCTAGCAGAAAAAAGGTTTAGCCCCTGTACCAGGAGTTGAACTCCCGAAAGCCTTTGGAGTTAAACTCCTAGAAAAATAAGGATTTTTATTTGAAGTTAAACTTTTAAAAAATCTGGGTTTGGGATTAAACTCTTTTGAGGATTTGGATTTTGGAGTTGAGCTCCTCAGAGATTGATTTGGAGTTAAACACCTAAAGAATTAGATCTTGGATGGTGAAAAAAGCTTCCTTTTCTTTCTTTTCAAGCCTTAGACTTTTCTAAAATGAGTTCTTTTGAGATGGGTTCTTTCTTCCTGCTCTCTTTTTGTTGGATCTTGGAGAAAAAGGACGGTGAGATTAAAATCTCCCTCTTAGAGATTTGATAGGAGATTTGAGCTCCCCTTCGAAGGTTTTAGAGTGAAAAACTACTTCTTTTTGCGAAAAGATGAGTTAAAATTTTTATTTAATTCAAAAAAGAGAAGAAGGTTTAAAACCTTGAGGGAGAGGAAGGAAGCACAGAACCCTAGAAATTATTAGGGGAATCGATTCTTCTTTCATTTCATCATAATGTTGTCTTATATAGGCTTATAAGTTTATACATAGCCCTTTAGGCTTTACAAAATGGCATTTTGCTCATTTATTTTTCATTTATGCATGAAAATTATATCAAATATATTTATTGCTTAATAATTATTCCTTTGGCATAGGGAGGGCCGACCTCTTCATGCTCATGCTCGACTTGGGTATGGGCCCACTTGCTTGTACTTAGGTTCGGGCTTGGGCCCACTTGACTTGCATTCGGGTTTGGGTCCGGGCCCACTTTTCAGGCCTTGAATTTGACTTATTGATTTGTTGATCTTGACCGTGGGGTGTAATTTTTGACCCCAGCATCCATAAGAGTTGATGTGATGACCCAAATTAGGAACGCGGCCGGCACTTAAATCACGCAACGTCAAAAGGCATAACGTAAATCAAGTAAGCCGAAAACCCAGAAATCTAAGCCATGAAAAGATAGAGTGATAAAACATTAGTTAAAAACATTAAAAATCTCAAAACTTAAATTTATTTTTTTAAAAATTTCGGCAGCATCTCCTTTGTAAGAACTAGCCCCAAACGGGTACAAAACATAGAATAAAAAGGTATCCCCAAACGGGAGCAACTTACGTCTAAAGGCGGAACACAACCACAACAGGTAAATATACGACACCGTAGTGAAGAAATAAGCAAATAAGAAGTGAAGACATCATAATAAGAGGTAAAACAACATCACGATATGAAATAAAATCCGGCTCACACGAGCACGACTACCAGAAGCACAAATAATATACAAATACTGAATCTCACAGTCTCATCTCTAAGTCAAATACATGTAAGTGGTAGATGGAGAGCACTAGATACAAAATAAGATATACAAGCGGAAGTATATGGACATCCACACAAAACCCACCTACAAAAGATCTCACACCCAACAGTAGCGGTATCCACTGAAAATGATGCAATAAAAAGCCCTGCCACGACTATACTGAAGGTCAACCCTGCAAAATACTTTGGCACAACGGGAGTGAGTTATCAACTCGTGAGAAGTAAATAATATCGTACAGGTAATCACATGCATGCACGATAAACAACCAATCCTACGTATGCAGTCATGATAGCATATGTATAATAATATGAGATGCAGCATAATCCAAATCAAAGTACTACATCGAGGTACAACGACTATGAGTACAGAGTATAATATAAAAGTCCTGAGTGTGGGATAAAAATAGAGTCCTCATCAATAAATCATCATCATTGAAATCCGGTGTCCATCAATACACCCCAAATCCTAATATCTCAGGCGCCATCACTATGATCGGCCCTCATATCCATCTCATCATATAACTCCGAACGGTAACCTCCGGATATCCGCCGAGTTTCCATACAATCACCGGTAGGTAGTGCTCCCCCTGCCAAGCTCATCATCTACATCTCGAGCTTCTTGCCCCGGGGTACCTTACCGGGTCCACCATGTACCCGCAGATGGCCCGTCCACCTCCTCGAATCGAGTACTCGAAAAAGCTCAGAACCGAGAAAACTCATGGTGGACACAATTATCACTTTTTAAAATTTTTCATTTTTTCAAAATGTACTTTGCGATTTCCCAAATCCACGAAACAGAAATCTCATGAAAACATCATATAAGATAAATCACTATAGCAATGTATGCATGATGCAAATTATGATGTGTACTAGTACCAGAATCGTTATCTAACTATCAATAATGAATGCGGTACAACATATATTTATCCATAGCAGTTTCTATATTGTGCGTGACATGGAAATTACCAACGGTGTGTGTGGCGTATAAATCAGTGCTCGTGCAAACATGAACCGTTAGTAATGGTGCGGTGCCCTATTAATGATATGTCGGATAATAAGATGTACAAAATGGTACTCATGCACAATCAATATATATATAAACATATAAGCATATCACACAAGGTTATATCACGATAATGGATTACTCGCATTATCGTGATTGTCCAAAAGAGGGGGTGGATGTCCAATTTCTTCATCTTGGAGTTGATTCATCTCAACACCCGTGTCTTGTAAAAATGCGAGTTCATCTGCGAAAATTTCCTCAAAGCTTTCATCGATACCCCGAAAAATAATGTCATCAGAAAAAATGGGGTGATCGTCAGACTCAATATAAGGTTCCTCATTAGATGTTGACCCGGACAACTCGGTGGAAGAGTAAATGGTTGGGTCAAACAACAACATATGAAAAGAGTCTGTATCATGAGGTTGATCAAATTCGCTGCTGTCGACATCCATTAATTCGACAGAACACACATGAGCATAGGGTTCGGAGGGTTCACTTCCCAACTTGTAAATGTTAAGCTCAATTGACTTCTTTCCAAAGGATAGGGTCATAGAGCCGTTTCTACAATTAATTACTGCGTTGGAAATGGCCAAAAAGGGTCGACCGAGTATCACCGGGATTTGATTGCGTGGGTTTGCTACAGGTTGTGTATCTATAACGATAAAGTCCACAGGGAATATGAATTCCCCGACTTTGATTAACACATCCTCTAGCTCACCCCTAGGTTGGGTGATAGATCGATCGGCCATCTGAAGAGTGCAATGTGAAGGTTTTAACTCTCCGATCCCTAATTGCTCAAAAACAGAATACGGAAGCAAGTTTACACTAGCACCTAGATCGAGTAGAGCACGATTGATATTTTTACCTCCAATGGAAATTGAAATTGTAGGACTTCCGGGGTCCTTTCGTTTCTTGGGTAGTTATTGTGTAAAAGCAGTGCTCACATTACTCACAAGGAAAACTTTTTTAGGTACTTGAACTTTTCTCTTCCTAGTGCACAAGTCCTTTAAGATTTTTGCATATGACGGAACTTGTTGAATAGCATCTAGGAGAGGAATGTTTATGTTAACTTGCTTAAAAATTTCCACAATGTTCTCCATTTGTGGACTTGGTCTGTTGCCCCTTAACCTGTTTGGATAAGGTGCTTTATCAATAAGGGTTTGGTCCAACATTGGAGAGGATTGTGGGGACAGATTCGATCCCAAAACTGGAGTGGGAATCGACTTAGATAGATTTGGCGAAATGGGCGAAGGGTTCGAGCCTTGGGGAAAACGGAGAATAGGCTCGGGTGAAGGTGGGAGACTAGAAGAATTAGGGGAAGAAGAAGAAGAAGGGGTATCATTGGTGTCACTATCATCACACTGCTCACCCACTCGGTTATTCTGCACTTTTTCCGATCTCAACGTGGTAACAGCACTCACATTATAACTTTGTGAGTGGCCAGAATTAGGTATGGGTTGAGATGGGAATTTCCCTTTCTCTCTCGCACTCATTGCGGCATTTAACTGTGCGATTTGGTTTTCTATGGATTTAATACTCTCACCATGGGAGGCGGAGTTTTTCGTTAGGGTATCAATAGAAGACCTCATCTCAGCCGAAATTTGCATGGATTGTTTCATGAACATATCCAAAGTTTGTGCAAGTGAGTTGTCAGTACCGGCCACTTGTGGTGTAGAAATGTTGGCCGGATTTTGGAAATTCTGTGACTGAAAGGGGGGCTGATTCTGTGGTTGTGGTTGCTGTAGAGGAGGTCTTTGATAATTGCTTTGTTGGTTTTGATTCCAAGAAAAGTTAGGATGATTCATCCATCCTTGATTGTACGTGGAAGAATAAGGGTCGTTTCTAGGTCGCTGCTGAAAAGCAGCATTAGCTTGAAACGAAGCATTCATAGGACATTCTTCCGTTAAGTGTGAAGGATCCGAACAGCAACCACAGACGGTCTTAGGAAGCGTGACCTGATTTAGGGAGAATGATGAAAATTTGTTCTCAATAGCATCGAGTTTCTTCTGTATCACTGCCATTTCGGCTTTTACTGCGATAGAAACATCGAGCTGGTGAATACCTCCCTTAGTTGAAGGTGGTCTTACGCTTTCCCACTGCAAAGTGTGTTCAGCGAGGTCTTCCAGATACTTCCAAGCTTCACCGTCATCTTTAGACATGAAATTGCATTGACACATCGTTTCAAGCATCTGCTTTGTCGCTGGATTAATGCCCTCATATATAATCCGACATAAATCCCATCTTTGTATTCCGTGATGGGGGCATTGGACAAGCAGATCTTTGAAACGTTCAAAGCACTTCTGTAGCACCCGGCCCCTTTTATACCAAAGTCCGTATTATATTACTTTAGAATTCTATTTATTCTGATTACAATTTTATATGTTTTATTTACAAAATTATTCATTTATTAAATCCCCTTCTTTAAACCCAAACTATATTTAAAATCCTAAGCCCACACACTTTTCTGATAAATCCCTTAATCAATTTCAGCCCAGCAGCCACCCAGTTCTTCTTTTCTCTCTAAACAAATTTCCTGCGGCCCAACAAATTTTCCCATAGCTATTTCTTTAAAATTCTTTTATTCTCATTTTGCCCAGCCCATCTCACCGAGCCCATTTCCTTTTCCTTAACAATTCCTTTAAATTCCTTCTCAAATCCCAAACCCATCTTCATCAAATTCCTTAATAAATTTTCCCTTTATAGTCCCAACCAAGCCCGGCCCCCTACATCTTATTTTGTGCTTTCTTTTTTACCTGGCCCGGCCCACTCATTCTCTCTATTCCCTCCAATTTCTTTATATTATTTTTATTCTTTGGCCCACGTCCTCCTCCAAGCCCACGGCCCGCTTCCTTATTTTCCCCTCAACAAATTTTTCCCTCATTCTCTGGCCCGGCCCACGTTTTTTCCCCAGCAGCCCGTCTCCAAGCCCAAAACCCTCCTGAACCCGACCCCATCACTGTGCTTCTTCCTCCAACGGCTAGTTCCCGATCTCGTGCGCGCGTTTCGCCTTCTCCGCCGCCTTCTTCGCCAGCGCTCGTGCTCTTGTCGGCCACGCCCCCGCTCGCGCCGTTACTCCACGACACGTGACCCAGTCTCCATATCCCTCACTCCCCCGTCTCCCTCGTTATCTTTCCTCCTCCTCTCTTTTTCCCGCTAACCATCACTGGCTCCTTCTCCCGCACCAGAACCCGCCGGCGCCGTCTCGACCTCCTTCTGCCACCGTCGCTGCCCTCATCTCACCTTCATTCTCTTCCCTCGCACACCAGCAACCGACCACCCTCGTCACTCTTCGTCGATCTCCTCACTGCACCCATACAAGCTTCTCACACCCCGGCCGTCGAGCATCACCCCCTTCTCACTCCTCGTCTCGTCGTCGACCCCATCATCATCCTCTTCGCCCTCATCTCACTGTCCCTCTCTCTCATTCTCACTCTACAACACTCTCTCCCTCTCTTTCACCTCCCCCTCTCTCTCCTGCTTTCTCTCTCTCTCTCGATTCTCTCTCTCTCTCACCCTGCATCTCTCTCTCTCCCCCATCACTACCCTCTCTGCATCTCTCTCTCTGCCCCCTCTCCTTCTCTCTCTCAATCCCTCTATTTCAGTACTCCCCTCCCTCTCTGTCTCTGTCACTCCCTCACTCTGTCTCCCTCTCTCTCTCTCTCACTCTAATCCTTTCTCTCTCTCAATATCTCTCCCCATCTGCAAATCCCTCACCCCGGCCTCGACAGCGTCAACGGTTCCAGCACACCCAGGAGACCCACAAAGCACCTCCCCGCTTCCAACATTCACGAGTCGCCCCGGACAAATCCGACGACGAAACTGAAACTCGAGCCAAAGTCGTGCGAGCCAATTCACGCCGTTCGTCGCGCGTTCTTGACATTGCCGTCACCGTACATCCCCGAGACTTGTCCAGGCAAGTTTCTACTTGCTTACATGCTATTCTACTTAAGTTATAATCGTTAAATGCATAGATTATTAAAGTTACAAGTTTAACTAATTATGTGCCATAACCTGTTCGACGTGTGTTCCCAAAGGAAATCTTTCCCTAATTTGACGGAACTAAACGGTATTGGTTGGCCCGTATAACTGTGAACTTAGTGTGTGAATTTCGCTGTATAATGTGATTGTTAAAGATTAAAACGACTACCCCCAAGTTTAATTGCAAAACTGAAATTATATTGTACCTGAAAACCGTTAAATTCACCATAAATCATATACATACTAGAATAGTACGTTCGAGGGCTCAAATCGTAGCCAACTCGACAAACTTTAACCCTATACCAGTTTCCAGATATTCCTGTACTCAAACCATGTAGATATTTGGATCGGAGTGCGACTCTGGACTGCAGTCCAGAGCGACTCCAGTTATTGGTTGCTGTTCCGTAATGGGTACTACAGGATTTCCTTAACACTTAGGTTGCGGAACTCCGCTGTTTATTGTAGATAAACCTGTTAGCTAGACAACACAATTGATTTCATACTGTTTCATTATCATTTACTATTTAATCTGTAATTTAATAAATCGGGACACATAACAGTCCCAGCAGAATCAGAACCGACATAGTAGTGTTAAACATTGTATATCTCTTAACTTACAAACGCGATCGAAGATCCGTCTATTGCGTTGAAAATATTACTGAAAACCCTAGAATTCATTCAACTGTAGCGTCGCTAAAATCTGATCCCCACTGGGATTAAAATGCGTTACGAAACGGATTTCTGATTCTGAAACCGGATTTCCAGCCGCGAGCGCTTAAAATGAAATGGTTATAACTAATGATCCTGGAATCCGATTGGCATGAAACTAAATTCTATGGATGGAAAACTGAACATACTAATTACCACCTGTTTATCATTTCGCCAAATTATATACGAATGTTTCATGATAAATCGTTCAAGTGAAAGAATGTTGTTTCATAACATCCTCATCATGTTTATATACTTGTTCACGCATCATATCATACCCATATCATCGTATTGATAACCTAGTGGCATCGTGCATTTACCCAGTGTTAGATTTTAGTGATGATTGTGGCAAGTACGTCAGTGTTCGTGTATTCGTGATTAAGTGAAAGTGACACGTACTTGTGCACAATCAGTGACCCTATTATTCTATTGCATTGTCGACGTCTGTGGGATGCGTGCACGTGTGACTAATAAGTGGAATGGGACATTTATGGAAGCGTTTGCACGGGTGTCACAGATAAGACACCAGACACTGCCATTTATCTTAGGTATTAGTCGGGACGTGCTTGATGGAGGTCCTGCCTCCAGTTCTCGCGCAGACTTGTCACGGATCGACTAGTATTTAGATTGATAGTTAGCGTTTGATGTAGACCTCGGGGTGTGGGGTAGTTTAAGTGTGAGTTCAACAGAATCTCGGGAGTCCCATGCCGACTTATATATTTAGGGAGTTATATGGAGATTTACAGGGTACGTGATATATACACCGTGATACACTCGTTACATGTTGGGCCCGTGGTCCCTTGCCCTTGGGTTCTACCCTTGGGTGGAGGACACTCGCGAGTGGTTGACTCTCACACTTGGACTGACGATAGCCTTAGTGACCTGTACAGTGAGACTTAGAGACTGATAGGGATACTGGTATTGATATACCTTATATACTGTGTTGACTATACGTGGCATATCGTTCTACTGCTTTTACTGCTCCGCTGCATTGATTACTGCACATTCATATTCATGCTGTCATTGATTTACTGATATTCATATTCATTACCCCTGTTAGAACTGTTACTTGATTATATATATTATATTGCTTTTGTGTCGCTCTGACGACCTGAGTATGCATGCTCAGTGTGAGGAGAAGATTTAGCCTGGACCAGTGCATCACAGACTTCTTGACTTGCCTTCCCGAGTTACATTCATTTGTTCCACTTCAGGTCAGTCTTTACATTGTTTCTTTCCGTTACTGCATTTCTCATTACCTGCGCATCATTTACTGTTTACCATGAGAAACTAGAAGCCGAAGTGTGACTACGGCAGGACTTTTCCTTGACCGTAGGAGCATGGCTGGCCTTGTCTACCCATCGTATTCCGTATTTTGGGAAGCGGGGCGTGACATGGTTTAGTTGGTATCAAAGCCAGGTTTTGCATCGATTGGGACTGCAGTTTTCCGTGTTTGGTTTGGCAATCTAAGACACACCTCGGTCTAGATTGTAAACTTGTCATTCTTGATCCATATTCACATCGTGTGTTCAGCTATCCATTCGCTATGGTTTCGGGTGACTTGACAAGGATACGTGGTTGCCATTGCACTACCGTACTCTAATCAAGTGACTTAAAGTCGTACAATTGATTCCCCACTTATAATGAATTCAGCACCTCTGATATTTTTGGATCCTTGTCCTATCCATATTATATTTTGATTCGTTCAGCTTGTGGCTTATATCATTCTCAAAATCATTATTTCAGGATCATGTCTTTCAATGACTCTTCATCTATATCCGCCTTCCAGAATCAGAACGTTGAGATCCTTAGTGTACTGCAAGGTTTAAAGGAAGCCCAGGAGCGAACAAACGAATTATTAGCTGAAGGGTTGAGAAGACAAGTGAGTCAGACCCCAGCGGGAGTCTCCTATCATAAAGGGATCCCCGTTAGACGAGGAAAAGAGAGGAAGTTGAAGCGCCAATCTGTTTCCCCGCGGCAGAAGCAACAGAAGACCCCATGTTGTGGGTATTGTAAGAGGCCAGGACATCTTCAGAGGGACTGTCGCCGCGCCCAAGGAAAATGTCTGATATGCGGGTCCAACAAACATCTCATCAACGGTTGCCCAGAAAGGAAGGAAATATAAGGAGGAGATTCATCCACACTCTCCACTGATTCCAAGTGAGGATTACTGCGTAGTTCAAATTTCGAGGATAAAGAGGACCCAACCCAAGATCCAGCTCGCATGACGATGATGCAGCGTTCTGGCAATCAAAGAAGGATTTTATGTTTTCCAGTTTCAGTATAATGTTGTCATCTTTTTATGAATATTTCTTTCCGTTTGAAATCTTGTATCCGTTGAACTTTTTGTTGAATGCAATAAAATTTGAATCATAATACGGGTATCATTCCTATGCATTCTCTATATCAAATTATATTCATTATCACAGTATTTTAAATTCTGATCTTTCAATTCCTGCAACCGCATATTTTTCTATACTTCGTACCTTGAGCTTTCCCTTGATGTATCCCACTATCTAATCATGACTTTACTTTTTGACCATAGCCCACCCTGGAGCAACGCCGCATCTAGATGAGGATGCACAGTCATGCGTTTCCTTAGACCGCACACTGATGGATTCTGACGATGAGATCAACGGTCCCCAGGTCGATTTCGAAAACAACGATTCAGAGGACGAAGGAGTAGCCGCCCCAGAGTTTAACGTGATAGCTGATTCCGACGAAGAAGAAGAAGATCCCGATGAGGGCCCGGTAGAGGAAAATCCAGTTGAGGAAAATCACGTGGAAGAGAATCCAGAAGAAGAGAATCACATGGAATCGGACCTCGATAAAGAAGCTCCATCCGAGGAAGAAAAACCAGAAGATCAAGACCCTGCTGTGGAAGAACTTCCAGTGGCGATGCCCGCGAGGCGATATGGAAATGGACGCCCCTACCTGAGTGCGCGAGCCTACCGCAACCTACTGTATCTCCACAACCGCGACTGACGGAATTTCTTTTGATGTCTTTCTGGCCAAATAAAACGTATATAGTTTGGGGCCACTTTTCGTCTTTGGGAGTGCCTTGTTTCGAATTTTCTTGAATGAAATAAACCTTCTGAAGTCGTAAACTTTGTGCTTATCGGTTCGATTGATACTTGTTTATTGCCCTTACCCATTTATTTTCTGCCGAGCTCCCTGACTGTCCACCCTACTCATTGTGTAGTTTTCATTCTTGTTTCGATTGGAGAGTACCGCACTCTGATCCCTGGGAATGAGCCACTATTCATCCTTCGTCTGTACCCTGGTTGAGATCCTTCTGGGAGGAGGACCTTCCTAGGAATTTTCGAGTTCATTAGCTTTTCAAATCCTTGATTCATAAGATTTACCAATCGTTAGTCTCCCCCTATACTTTTACCTGGTAGTCCTTTTGTTGCTCACCATTACCTTCTGAGCTAACCCGATCCCAGTCTCCTTGATCTTCAGCCTATAGCCGACACACTTCAACCTTCTGGTTGAGCCGCACTTCCTCATAATCATTACCCTATCTAGCTCTATACCTAATTATGTTCTCCCTTTTACCCTAATTACATTTAGGGACACTGTTATTCAAAAATTTAGTTTTCAGTACTTTGAATTTATCAAAGAGAGTGTGTTATTGATTACTCTATTTCACATATTTTTCAGTAGCGCAAACTAACACTGCGCATATATTGTTCCATGTTCCCCGTTTTCGTTATGTAAGTTTTCTAAGCTAATTTAAAACTATTCGATCGATAAATTACCTTAAAATGTTTTAACCTATCATTACCTCATTGTTGTTACTATATTTTCGGGTGTTGTGCCTATATTTACTATTATAAATGATTGTGTCTTATACTTATTATTTCTACCTTGCTACTTTTGATATGCTTATATGTACCCATATTTGGGTTCGATTCTATCGAACAAGTCTTGGGTATTATTATTCGCTATTGTTGCCTAAATTCTCGTATACATGTATTTACCCTTATAGTTGTTCCTGCCTTATATCTATTAGACCTATCTTTCTGTATATTGTTCTTACTCATATATACATTTTTAAGTTTCTTCGTACACAGATTTTTTAGTAAATCCTTATATGTTAGTTTGCAACTATAATAACTTTCGCTTATGTTTCTATAACCTATTGTTTCTTTAAATTTCGAGGACGAAATTTTTGTAAGGGTGGTATGATGTAGCACCCGGCCCCTTTTATACCAAAGTCCGTATTATATTACTTTAGAATTCTATTTATTCTGATTACAATTTTATATGTTTTATTTACAAAATTATTCATTTATTAAATCCCCTTCTTTAAACCCAAACTATATTTAAAATCCTAAGCCCACACACTTTTCTGATAAATCCCTTAATCAATTTCAGCCCAGCAGCCACCCAGTTCTTCTTTTCTCTCTAAACAAATTTCCTGCGGCCCAACAAATTTTCCCATAGCTATTTCTTTAAAATTCTTTTATTCTCATTTTGCCCAGCCCATCTCACCGAGCCCATTTCCTTTTCCTTAACAATTCCTTTAAATTCCTTCTCAAATCCCAAACCCATCTTCATCAAATTCCTTAATAAATTTTTCCTTTATAGTCCCAACCAAGCCCGGCCCCCTACATCTTATTTTGTGCTTTCTTTTTTACCTGGCCCGGCCCACTCATTCTCTCTATTCCCTCCAATTTCTTTATATTATTTTTATTCTTTGGCCCACGTCCTCCTCCAAGCCCACGGCCCGCTTCCTTATTTTCCCCTCAACAAATTTTTCCCTCATTCTCTGGCCCGGCCCACGTTTTTTCCCCAGCAGCCCGTCTCCAAGCCCAAAACCCTCCTGAACCCGACCCCATCACTGTGCTTCTTCCTCCAACGGCTAGTTCCCGATCTCGCGCGCGCGTTTCGCCTTCTCCGCCGCCTTCTTCGCCAGCGCTCGCGCTCTTGTCGGCCACGCCCCCGCTCGCGTCGTTACTCCACGACACGCGACCCAGTCTCCATATCCCTCACTCCCCCGTCTCCCTCGTTATCTTTCCTCCTCCTCACTTTTTCCCGCTAACCATCACTGGCTCCTTCTCCCGCACCAGAACCCGCCGGCGCCATCTCGACCTCCTTCTGCCACCGTCGCTGCCCTCATCTCACCTTCATTCTCTTCCCTCGCACACCAGCAACCGACCACCCTCGTCACTCTTCGTCGAGCTCCTCACTGCACCCATACAAGCTTCTCACACCCCGGCCGTCGAGCATCACCCCCTTCTCACTCCTCGTCTCGTCGTCGACCCCATCATCATCCTCTTCGCCCTCATCTCACTGTCCCTCTCTCTCATTCTCACTCTACAACACTCTCTCCCTCTCTTTCACCTCCCCCTCTCTCTCCTGCTCTCTCTCTCTCTCTCGATTCTCTCTCTCTCTCACCCTGCATCTCTCTCTCTCCCCCATCACTACCCTCTCTGCATCTCTCTCTCTCTGCCCCCTCTCCTTCTCTCTCTCAATCCCTCTATTTCAGTACTCCCCTCCCTCTCTGTCTCTGTCACTCCCTCACTCTGTCTCCCTCTCTCTCTCTCTCACTCTAATCCTTTCTCTCTCTCAATATCTCTCCCCATCTGCAAATCCCTCACCCCGGCCTCGACAGCGTCAACGGTTCCAGCACACCCAGGAGACCCACAAAGCACCTCCCCGCTTCCAACATTCACGAGTCGCCCCGGACAAATTGTTCATACCAGAATACTGCATTTTATACCGCCCATTCTTACGCTCGTGTGTTTATAGGTAGGTGCTTTTTATCCGTGTTTATTACATATTTGCAGGATACAGGTTCTCGGTTCTAAAACGGTGAAATTCATGGAAAACACGACAAAATCCGGGTTCCTGCCAACCACTGATAAAACACGGTCTCCGCTCTTCATCTGTATGCTGCCAGATATCAGTTTAGGGAGACAAAATGTCAAATCAATGTCATCCTCATGCACAAGGCTCAATGGTAGCACAAAATCCAAGAGATCTACGCGGAGCTCGAGGCAATCATGACAAAAGACATCCACAAAAAGTCCACCTTTCCTCAACAGAAATTCTGGAAGAATTGTGAATGTATTTTCAGAAAATACATGCAGCAGACAAGAAAGGACAGAAGACCAGGAAATTGCACAAAAGCCCACAGCCTACACCCACTGTAGGGGCGCGGATCCGCGGCCATAGGGAGGTCTAGGCGGCGGATCCGCGGCCGTACAGGCAGGTCAGAGCACGACTTTTTGGGGTTATTTTGGGGATTTCACATGTAGTCTGCTGGTTGCCCTAAAACCCCATTTCCCTGCCTATAAATACAGCAGCTTAGAGCTAAGCCAAAGGAGCAATTTTTGAGTTTTGTTTTAGCCTCATTTTTGTAGTTTCTTTCTTCTTCTTCTTCATTCCTCCATTAAATTGTAGTGAGAGCTTTTGAGTGGATGTTAATGAAGATGAGGGTTCTTTATCTTTCTTGTTAGTTTGCTCCCCCTTGAGATTTCTGCTTTCTCTTGCTCATTCAATCTCTTCATTGAGGTTGAATGGTTAAGAGTTAGTTATTGATCTCAAGGGTCGTATTTTCTCACGGACTAGCACTTCATTTCACATGCGTTCTCTACCCTTCCCTTGATCTTGCAAGTTCTTCATTGAGCTTGCAAGTTTAAGGGTTGGCTATTGAGCACATGCTTGGCTTGGGTCCTAGTTCCGTATTCTTTTTATTACTCGCTTTTTATTACTTGTCTTTTTCATTCTTGCTTTTATTACTTGCATTTTATTCATGCTCTTTTATTACTTGTTTCTTTTCTTTTCTTTGTTCTTTTCTTTTTGTTCTTTTCTTTTGTTCATATTGTGAATGTTGTAATTATTGTTGTTGTTAAGAATTAATACGATTTTATAAGTTAACATTTCTTTACCAATCCCTTTTCCCGTTATTTTCCATTTGAATTTCGTCCAAACCATACGCAAGCGCTCCGTTAGGCACCGTACCCTGACAAGGTAACGGTGATTCCTAACCACGACCGGTTGCGTTCGGTTTGGCCGGAGGCGAAGGCAAGAGACAAGAACGGAAGGACAAGGGTAAATAAGCCGGATTCCACGAATACCGCGCTTAAACCCCCTAATCCACGTTGTTGCCGATTGCTTAGCTTCAATTGGTCAAGACTCGGCTCAAAGGTTTTTGAGTACGGATTTCTTAGCTTACAATCTCGTATTTTCTTAACAACTTTATACTTGCAGATATACACATAGGTTAGATCAAACAAACATACAAGATTCTTTATTGACTCGTCTAAAGCAAGAAGGTAAGATACACCATCTCCCTGTGGACCGACCCGTGCTCACCGGCTAGCTGCAAAGCGACACCGTCCTGATCGCGGTAAACTCAAATTCTTTCATCCGACACGCCAAAAGCGTGCGATCAAATGGCGCCGTTGCCGGGGAGACGGTAGCGTATTTTCTTTCTTGTTATTCGGGTTGATATTCTTTTTGTATATATATAAAAAAAAATATTCTTTTTGTTTTTCTTTTTTGGACAATATTTTTGTGGGCAAGTGTGCAGATTTTTGCAGATTTGCAAACTGCGATTGTGGGAGCAAAGTGTACATTCAAAGTTAAGGTGATTACGGAGTACAGTGCCAAAGATCCGGGTAGTTTGACCCGCGCAAGCGAACCTTTCAAGCTTACCGGATTCTATTCAACGGGGGTTTCTTAACCCAAAACTTAAACGGTACGTACTTTACTAACACCTTCTTCTCAAATCCGACGCTTCCAATATACTATTCTTTTGCAGGATTCTTTGCAAGTTCGCTAGCAAACACAAAAAAAATTGACTAACCCGTATTTGTTGCAGCGCCGCGCTTAAAACTTAAAACGATTGTTTTATTCTTTATAGAATTTTTTGAATTGCGCATTGCATACATTAATACGGACTTAAGGGCAAGCGAACCCCACAACATACGGTAAAGGATTTCATCACCTTTTCCGTGGCCCACAAATCACGAACTTGAGCATAACGATAACCCGCACAAATTTTAAAAGAAACTAGACTTTAAGCCTTAAGGACTTCGCGCTCACTAGGAGAAGTTAACTGTATTTAGAATCTTGCTTAACGGTATATTGTTTACGGGGTGTCTAGGAAAGTGTTAACGGCGAAACCGCCAAAAGAGAAAGGGTTATTTAATTAAGGAACTTCGCGAAAGCGTTGGAAAACCTCCCCTTATCTCTGCACTTACCTGGCCTCGTGATCAGTGTATTTTTAAGCCTGTTTCTCGACACAGTTTTACTTCGACAATCAAGTTCTGGAGCAGGTCTAGTTGACCTAGGTTAACCCTAGAACGATTAAGTGTGTGGTATTTTTGTGTCGTGATTGTTTTTGTCCATATTTTTTTTTTTGTATATTTCATTCTTTTGCTAACAACTAACTAAAAAAGAAAAAGAAAAAAAAACACATTCTTTTTCCCCTCCTTTTCTCTACCTTTCTTTCCTTCTCTCTTCATATCATGGGTACTCCTCCTCGCAAAACTCTTGCCGAACTTTGGTACCCACAACCAGACATTACTTCATACGGTTCTTGTTTTGGTCGAACATCGAACGACCCATCCATGCCCAAAATTTCACTGAAAGATCGCATAGCAGCGTCTAGGACAAACACTTGCACCCCTCATTCCACTTTGTATCAACCTTTTCAACCTCCCGTACCCGCTTATGTTGATACCCCTTCTGCAAGTCGTCCTTTGTCCATCGCTGAACGAATTGAACAATCCCGTAGCCGATCTTTCACTCCTTTCACCACTACAAATTCTTGGGATCAACAATTCCATTCACCTTCTTATCCAAATGTTGATCCCACTCCTGTCCAGCCATTCAACTCCTACCAATCCTATCCTAATTTTGCACCTTCCCTAGACATTGCATCAGAACCGCAATTTGGGAGTTTTCAGTATCCAACCAACTTCGCATCTTTTACTGAAACCCCATCACAACCTATGTCTAGCTTAGAACAGTCCTTGGAAGAATTTAGGGTAGCTTCACAACAGACGATGGATTTGAATGCGTCCATGGCCGCCCTCATACAACCTAGTGATCCGGTAGCTAGTTTTCAACTAGCTCCTAATTTTTCAATGTATGATGAGGCGGCAGGACAGGCTGTGAATTTGAGTGGAGACAGTGAGATATACCCCCTTCCAAATCAAACCTACCCATTCCAAATTGAATCCCACACCTCCTGTTTTGAAAGTCTATCGAGTATCCCACAAGATTTATCAATTGAAGATAGAATGATTAATGAGTTGTGCGACTTTGTAGTGTTTGATTTACCTGATTGTGAAGGGTCCCTTCCAAGTGAAACCGATCCTAAACCTTTTGACCTTTACACCTCTATCTTAGAACCTGAATTGATTAATATCCATGCTTTGGTTGAGGTGTCAGAGAATTTTGATTTTCACTGGATTGAGGATATTGACGCTGGGAACATTTTGGATGATGAACCTGTAGATTTGGCTGAGTTTTTCTCTTCAAGTCATCATCCCGAGTCATTAAATATTTTTCCCGAACCCCATATGCGTCTGGACTTTGAAGAAAAATGCATGGATGAGATAAATTTTGAGGAGAATTTTGAGGATAGTTTTGAGGATGAAACAGTTTTAATTGATGAGTCGGATTTTCCAATTCATCATGTTCCTTCCACTGACTGTGTCCACCCTCCTAAGCCTATAACCGATACCCTTCCTCAACCGCTTCCCTCCACCCTTTCCATCGTTCCGACCTTGCAAGAACCCGTATCATTTTCACTTCATATGTCTGGTTTACCAAGTTCGGCGTACCCATGGTTTCTTACGAATCTTGAGGGATTCGACCCAATTTCTCGGCGAGTAAATATATTAGCACAATCACTTTTCACACGTCGGTCATCACAAATTGTGCTAATCTATTTACTCCATTTGCACCCTCAAGTTCGTACTCCACTTCTTTTTCCCTTCCGCCATTCTTCCTCTCATCTACCGAGACCGCATTCCACTTCTCTCCACAAGCGGTCTCGCGTAGTCTCCATTTCTTACCTCTCCGCATTCTTCCACCAGCCACTGCTTTATGACGATAAGATCTTTGAATGGTTGGTGTTAACTTTTGGCCTGTGTAAGGCCTTGTATAGATGGATACTGTTCTTTCCCCCCTAATCCTAAATTTCAACGCTTAACAGTGGAAACACTGTTTTACTTAAGTTTGGGGGGGACATCTTTTTTGTATATATTCTTTGTTTTCCTTTTTCTTGTTTTGTATATAATTTGTTTTTAGGAAGCACCGGCAATTTTGACCCTCTTGGTATAGCCTGACAGTGAGGGCACTGTCAAGTTTAAGTTTGGGGGTGTGCTCGGTAAGCTTTCTTCCTTCGCATTCATATGTATATTTTGCATCTGCATATTAAATCCATAAAATCCATAAAAATCTGAATATTTTCTAAAAATATAAAAACTTTTTTGTCAAGTTAGCTTGTGGAAGAACTCTGATTCAACATTCGACGGTTTTTGTTTGAAAAGATAGGAATAACTAAATCTTATGTTTAGATTTTGAAAACCTGAAAGATAACTCTCCTTTGAAGTTAACTATAGTTGATATACGTCTTTACATTACACTACACGTGTTGTGAGTCTTGGAAATTAGATGACAAGTCTTTTATGTCTAAAAAACTTTTAATAGATAAATGATTTTCTGAGGATCAAATAGGTTTGTTCTGAAATAAGTAATATATCAAGAATAGTTTATGAAGTAAAGCGAATATGAAGGAATGTTATTGATGCCGTAATTGGAGCTAAGTCTGAAAAATAACCCATCTGAAACTTGATTGGAATGATTACACACCAAACCCACTAAACACGTCTTTTATCCAAAAATAATTGAACTACCGGTTATATCTCCGTTCGTATTGAATCATCTGATTTTCACGCCAAACTGTCTTTTGTTTTTGGACCTAGGTAACTTGAGTAATTAAGTCCGCTGGGGTGTTTCTACACCTAATGCCCTAAAACCAACTGGTTTGGGTGCATTGGCCCAAAGCTCGCTAAGAAGCCTAGAAATTCCAGTTTTAAAACAAAGTCAAGCAAGTGTTCTCTCCGAGTTAAAATTCCTAACGGTTCTTTGTGTGAGAATAATCTTGATAAAAAGACAGGCTTTTATAAAAATTTTAACGGAGATATGAAGGTTTTATTCTATGATAAAGACTATTGCACGTTCACAGAGGTGTGTATGAAATGAAAACAAGAAAGAGGTGGAGTGAAAAATACGACTTAGTTTCCTGTTAAGGAAGATAGAAATTCTGAAGTTGAAACCTTACTGGAAAACGAAACTTGAAAAATGCTTAACTCTTTATAAAACTTATGTGATCCTTTTAAAATTGTTATCTGGGCTTTATTGTGCGACATGATGACTTTAATCGACCTTTCGGGAACTTAACGACACTATTTGCACTACACGTAAAGACATATAAAATCTGTAGTTAAATAAGAAGCGAGGTGTGAAAAATAAAGGTTCGATAGTCTAAACTTAGGATTATAGAATTGTTATTTTCTGAAACAAAACTTTAGGGGCTTGAATCTTAGTTATTTTACAAAACTAGCTTGACCGGATTTTGTGGGTAGTATCCGCTGAAAACCCTCAGGAGACAACACTCCTCCTACTAGGGACACCTAGAGGTTTAACGGCTTGTTGCACATGCTCAGTGCAATCGCGTTCCCTGCGAAAGTGCGGTTATCATTTTATTTTTGTGAATAATTGGTTTTGCTCGGGACGAGCAAAAGTTAAGTTTGGGGGTATTTGTTCATACCAAAATACTGCATTTTATACCGCCCATTCTTACGCTCGTGTGTTTATAGGTAGGTGCTTTTTATCCGTGTTTATTACATATTTGCAGGATACAGGTTCTCGGTTCTAAAACGGTGAAATTCATGGAAAACACGACAAAATCCGGGTTCCTGCCAACCACTGATAAAACACGGTCTCCGCTCTTCATCTGTATGCTGCCAGATATCAGTTTAGGGAGACAAAATGTCAAATCAATGTCATCCTCATGCACAAGGCTCAATGGTAGCACAAAATCCAAGAGATCTACGCGGAGCTCGAGGCAATCATGACAAAAGACATCCACAAAAAGTCCACCTTTCCTCAACAGAAATTCTGGAAGAATTGTGAATGTATTTTCAGAAAATACATGCAGCAGACAAGAAAGGACAGAAGACCAGGAAATTGCACAAAAGCCCACAGCCTACACCCACTGTAGGGGCGCGGATCCGCGGCCATAGGGAGGTCTAGGCGGCGGATCCGCGGCCGTACAGGCAGGTCAGAGCACGACTTTTTGGGGTTATTTTGGGGATTTCACATGTAGTCTGCTGGTTGCCCTAAAACCCCATTTCCCTGCCTATAAATACAGCAGCTTAGAGCTAAGCCAAAGGAGCAATTTTTGAGTTTTGTTTTAGCCTCATTTTTGTAGTTTCTTTCTTCTTCTTCTTCATTCCTCCATTAAATTGTAGTGAGAGCTTTTGAGTGGATGTTAATGAAGATGAGGGTTCTTTATCTTTCTTGTTAGTTTGCTCCCCCTTAAGATTTCTGCTTTCTCTTGCTCATTCAATCTCTTCATTGAGGTTGAATGGTTAAGAGTTAGTTATTGATCTCAAGGGTCGTATTTTCTCACGGACTAGCACTTCATTTCACATGCGTTCTCTACCCTTCCCTTGATCTTGCAAGTTCTTCATTGAGCTTGCAAGTTTAAGGGTTGGCTATTGAGCACATGCTTGGCTTGGGTCCTAGTTCCGTATTCTTTTTATTACTCGCTTTTTATTACTTGTCTTTTTCATTCTTGCTTTTATTACTTGCATTTTATTCATGCTCTTTTATTACTTGTTTCTTTTCTTTTCTTTGTTCTTTTCTTTTTGTTCTTTTCTTTTGTTCATATTGTGAATGTTGTAATTATTGTTGTTGTTAAGAATTAATACGATTTTATAAGTTAACATTTCTTTACCAATCCCTTTTCCCGTTATTTTCCATTTGAATTTCGTCCAAACCATACGCAAGCGCTCCGTTAGGCACCGTACCCTGACAAGGTAACGGTGATTCCTAACCACGACCGGTTGCGTTCGGTTTGGCCGGAGGCGAAGGCAAGAGACAAGAACGGAAGGACAAGGGTAAATAAGCCGGATTCCACGAATACCGCGCTTAAACCCCCTAATCCACGTTGTTGCCGATTGCTTAGCTTTAATTGGTCAAGACTCGGCTCAAAGGTTTTTGAGTACGGATTTCTTAGCTTACAATCTCGTATTTTCTTAACAACTTTATACTTGCAGATATACACATAGGTTAGATCAAACAAACATACAAGATTCTTTATTGACTCGTCTAAAGCAAGAAGGTAAGATACACCATCTCCCTGTGGACCGACCCGTGCTCACCGGCTAGCTGCAAAGCGACACCGTCCTGATCGCGGTAAACTCAAATTCTTTCATCCGACACGCCAAAAGCGTGCGATCACAAATCCGACGACGAAACTGAAACTCGAGCCAAAGTCGTGCGAGCCAATTCACGCCGTTCGTCGTGCGTTCTTGACATTGCCGTCACCGTACATCCCCGAGACTTGTCCAGGCAAGTTTCTACTTGCTTACATGCTATTCTACTTAAGTTATAATCGTTAAATGCATAGATTATTAAAGTTACAAGTTTAACTAATTATGTGCCATAACCTGTTCAACGTGTGTTCCCAAAGGAAATCTTTCCCTAATTTGACGGAACTAAACGGTATTGGTTGGCCCGTATAACTGTGAACTTAGTGTGTGAATTTCGCTGTATAATGTGATTGTTAAAGATTAAAACGACTACCCCCAAGTTTAATTGCAAAACTGAAATTATATTGTACCTGAAAACCGTTAAATTCACCATAAATCATATACATACTAGAATAGTACGTTCGAGGGCTCAAATCGTAGCCAACTCGACAAACTTTAACCCTATACCAGTTTCCAGATATTCCTGTACTCAAACCATGTAGATATTTGGATCGGAGTGCGACTCTGGACTGCAGTCCAGAGCGACTCCAGTTATTGGTTGCTGTTCCGTAATGGGTACTACAGGATTTCCTTAACACTTAGGTTGCGGAACTCCGCTGTTTATTGTAGATAAACCTGTTAGCTAGACAACACAATTGATTTCATACTGTTTCATTATCATTTACTATTTAATCTGTAATTTAATAAATCGGGACACATAACAGTCCCAGCAGAATCAGAACCGACATAGTAGTGTTAAACATTGTATATCTATTAACGTACAAACGTGATCGAAGATCCGTCTATTGCGTTGAAAACCTTACTGAAAACCCTAGAATTCATCCAACTGTAGCGTCGCTAAAATCTGATCCCCACTGGGATTAAAATGCGTTGCGAAACGGATTTCTGATTCTGAAACCGGATTTCCAGCCGCGAGCGCTTAAAATGAAATGGTTATAACTAATGATCCTGGAATCCGATTGGCATGAAACTAAATTCTATGGATGGACAACTGAACATACTAATTACCTCCTGTTTATCATTTCGCCAAATTATATACGAATGTTTCATGATAAATCGTGCAAGTGAAAGAATGCTGTTTCATAACATCCTCATCATGTTTATATACTTGTTCACGCATCATATCATACCCATATCATCGTATTGATAACCTAGTGACATCGTGCATTTACCCAGTGTTAGATTTTAGTGATGATTGTGGCAAGTACGTCAGTGTTCGTGTATTCGTGATTAAGTGAAAGTGACACGTACTTGTGCACAATCAGTGACCCTATTATTCTATTGCATTGTCGACGTTTGTGGGATGCGTGCACGTGTGACTAATAAGTGGAATGGGACATTTATGGAAGCGTTTGCACGGGTGTCACAGATAAGACACCAGACACTGCCATTTATCTTAGGTATTAGTCGGGACGTGCTTGATGGAGGTCCTGCCTCCAGTTCTCGCGCAGACTTGTCACGGATCGATTAGTATTTAGATTGATGGTTAGCGTTTGATGTAGACCTCGGGGTGTGGGGTAGTTTAAGTGTGAGTTCAACAGAATCTCGGGAGTCCCATGCCGGCTTATATATTTAGGGAGTTATATGGAGATTTACAGGGTACGTGATATATACACCGTGATACACTCGTTACATGTTGGGCCCGTGGTCCCTTGCCCTTGGGTTCTACCCTTGGGTGGAGGACACTCGCGAGTGGTTGACTCTCACACTTGGACTGACGATAGCCTTAGTGACCTGTACAGTGAGACTTAGAGACTGATAGGGATACTGGTATTGATATACCTTATATACTGTGTTGACTATACGTGGCATATCGTTCTACTGCTTTTACTGCTCCGCTGCATTGATTACTGCACATTCATATTCATGCTGTCATTGATTTACTGATATTCATATTCATTACCCCTGTTAGAACTGTTACTTGATTATATATATTATATTGCTTTTGTGTCGCTCTGACGACCTGAGTATGCATGCTCAGTGTGAGGAGAAGATTTAGCCTGGACCAGTGCATCACAGACTTCTTGACTTGCCTTCCCGAGTTACATTCATTTGTTCCACTTCAGGTCAGTCTTTACATTGTTTCTTTCTGTTACTGCATTTCTCATTACCTGCGCATCATTTACTGTTTACCATGAGAAACTAGAAGCCGAAGTGTGACTACGGCAGGACTTTTCCTTGACCGTAGGAGCATGGCTGGCCTTGTCTACCCCTCGTATTCCGTATTTTGGGAAGCGGGGCGTGACAACTTCCAAAATGGTTCATTGGGAAGCTGGGTGAACTGGTTGATCTCGCTCCTAATATGTGTAGTCTTATGATTTGGGTAAAACTTCTTAAGAAATGCTACGACGAATTCATCCCAATTAGTGATAAAGTGTGCGGCAGTATTATAAAGCCATTTTTCTGCCAAGTCGTACAGTGTGAATGGGAGAAGACGTAAGCGCATAGCATCTAAAGTCAATTGTGAAGTACCCATCATTGCGCATACATTTTCGAATTTGGTGATGAAAACGTACGCGTCTTCCGACTCAAGCCCGTGAAATTTGAGCAGCAGGTTGATGTAGTGGGGTTTAATTTCAAAATTATCCCCGTTAGGTGGTGGAAGAGATAGACAAGTAGGAAGAGGACCACGAATAGGATAGCATCTCTCTTGGAGAGAGATGCGCGGTGGATTCTGCTCACCTGCGGGCGGTGGCAGCGTGGTGTTATAATTAGATGGAGTGCCGTCCATCACGGTCGATGTGGTGTGTGGTGGGGGAAAAGAAGATGAAGAAGTACCGACTTCGGCGTCGATAGCAGGAACGCGGACAAGACGGGCACTAGGATCCCGTGTCCAGCCGAGCATGCACTAAGCGGGTTTAGTGCAAGTGGCAGCGTGTATGTGATTTTAAAATTGGCTTGTTTTTGAAAAAGTGGGACTCAAGACAAATCACCCCCTAAGATGCACAAGCAACCCTAGAACTAAGGTCACCTAGGTCCAGTCTCTAGACCGCTCCTAGACTTCCAAAGGACAAGCCGCAGGATAAATCCTCTACCGCCTCCGTACTACCCTTGTATCCAGGTAAGTGCCAGGTAAGTGGGAAGGAACCACGTCGTGGGCCTAATTATAAACCACTAGCTTTTGTCACACTTGCCTAGGCACTACAAAAGTAATGCGGATAAACGATAGATTACCCACGACCTTCCTCTGTTCTTATTGAGCGCGACAGTCCTTAGAGTCTGGTCTAGATATTTTTTAAATTAATGAAGGGTTGATCTATATGCTCAGTTTGTGATTTGTGGGGCTTAGGAAGGATGATGAAATCCCCACCTAATCTTGATTTGGTCTTTGCCCCTTAGAGTCCGTATTAAAAATATGCAAAACAAAACCAATCACAAAACTTTTGCAAAAAGATTTTTTTAGCGGCGCGATTTTGCAAAGAATCTTGCAGAAGATAGATTTTATTGGATTTGAGAGGAGAGAGAAGGAGTTAAGAAAGATACCAGAGAAATTTGGAACCCTAGATCTCATGTTTCCTCAAGTCCGTAACTCCAGATTCCCTCGCAAAATTCACATACAAATCGTTAAATATGCAATTTGCAGTTTTGTTTTAACAATGATATAAATCGTCTAAGAATTCAACACAAATAATAAGAATAAAAAATTACGCACGTATCCCCGTCAACGGCGCCATTTGATTGTTACGAAAAAGTGTGTTTTGTAGTTTAACCGCAATCAATAACGGTGTCGCACGTAGCTAGACCGAGATGAGTACGGGTCGTCCTCTGGGAAACGTGGAACCTTTTACTTTTACTTTAGATGTGTTGAGAAAGAGAGGAGGGATAAAGAATTTTATAGAAAGATTTCTAGATCTACGTTAAACAAGAATGTAAAATATAGATCTAGATTATTTTAAAGATGTAATTAATATAATAAGAGGGCTTGTAGGGTTCGTTAGGATTTAGTAGTTATGGACGATTAATTAAAAATTACCATTTTTATCCATTAATAGATTTAGAACTAGAACGACGGTGATGCGTGTAGATTAGGGTTTCTGGAGGGAAAAAGGAATCCCACTCTTAACCCTTATCTCGACACGAAACTCCGTTCATATCTAGCCTTTACCAAAACAATCATTAATCTAATCTCTAATCGCGGTCGGAACTAGCAAAGAATTGCTAGCGCGCCCGATTAGGATGTTAATGATTCTTTTGATAAAGTTCATAAACTTTATAGGACTTAAAAAGGGTTTAATTATTTTCATCGTCCATTAGCCTACCATAATCCTACGAACCCTAACAAGCGGAGAATTACTCGCGCATGTTGGGAAAAGAAGATGAAAAGATAGAGAGGGAAAACATAATATAAAATGCAAAAGAATTAAATAAAACAACTACCTTTATTAATCAACTTGAACAATCTACACTTTGATTCCTTAGAAAATGATTACAAAGACTAGTTTGCTTCTCGAACTCTTCCTAAGGAGGTAGACGAACAGTTGATGATCAGCCTGGATGCGTGAGCGTCAGGGACTTCGTGATCTCTTCGGCTTGATAAATTTTCCAAGAGGCTCTCGGTGCCTTTTTATAGTGCAAAGCTAGAATCTTTTGCTTGAAAACTTGGTAAAATATAGAAAAGATTTTCCCCAAAAATCCTCAACTCCCAACTCACTATATCTGCGGCGGATCCACGGCCCAAGTGGGGTTTTGGCCGCGGATCAGCGCTTGATGGTCGAGATCTCGTGACTGAAATTTTTGGGCTTGCATCTTTTGACATGTGGCAATCCTAGGCACCTTCAGAATCTGAAAATCTTTTCTCGGTTTCTTCCAGACTTGGTCTCCAAGTTTTGCTTCTTAATTTGGCAAGATTTCTTCAACAACTTGATTTGTTTGATAAATTCTGCATAACAACTTGGAAAATTCTGCACAATAATCTCAAATAATATTTAGCAGACTTAGTTCTACTAGGATTTGGTCAATAGATTTATTTGCATACATTTTTCTACCAAATGCTAATTAAAATATATTAACACATGGAAAATAGTGTTTTTACACATAAACCCCCATATGTATAATATATTATAATAAAGTCCTTTTTTTAATATGAAAATGGTAGGAAAAATGTAATACAAATGTGCAGTTTTATCAACTGAACACTTGCTTCGAAGTCTTCGAAACCGAAGATGATCTACGTCGAGGAGACACTAACCCAAGCTATCTCTTCACTAATAATGAAATTAATGAAGCAAACACCCTATACTACATAGCAAGTAGTAGAGGATGATGAAGTAGGAATTTTGCTCACTTTAGTTTTGATTTTCTCACATAGGTCATCACATTTCCATGAAGCTGGAAAGCTTCAAATGAGAGGAAGAAGAAGATGAAGTTGTGATGAACTCAAGAATAAACTCATAAGGTTAAAAATAAAACCATAGTGAAATAATATCATGGCTAACTCATATAGAGAATAAACCATAGCCTATGGTTAAGGGTTGGGTTAATAAAAATCCTAAGGTAGACAAACAAGTAGACTAAGTCAAAGTTTTCCACAAGCTTCTCAAAACTTCAACCATGACTCATTATCCATTTGTTTGAATTACTTAAGAAAAATAAAAACCCTAGCATTAACCTAGCATGGTGTGAGTCTCATACATCCATGTTGCAATGTAACCAAGCATGACACACTAAAATATATCACATATATAATAAGTGTGCAAAAAGAAAACAATACATTTAACATATATCACATATATATCAATGTATCATCTAGTGAGAAAAATGAATACTTAAGTGAGCTAATATTAGTTAATGTAATGTAATATATCAAATATATAATTATACATTAAATTATCAAATCAACACTTGATTTAATAATCCGGCTATATCACATATAACCGACTAATATCAAATGTAACATCTTATCGAATCAACAATTGATCCGCTAACCCGGTTATATCTCATATAACCAATCATGTCACACTCACGAGAATATAATACGGTATCATATATCGTATTAATCTCGGTCCCGCACATATCACATATGTGCTCCTACTCCGTTTCGCTTAAGCCAGGAAACCTCTGTGTAGGACTCTAAAGACTCGTCAATATGCCGGCAGTAGGTGATGATCATATCAAACACCCACAAGCCGCAAGAGGTCTGCTAAACGTAACGGCCACCCGGGTATTGAGCAATCAGAAGATCAACAAGCAAGCCTGCTCGTACTCCTGCGAATCCAGTCAGTAACACTACCGTACAGTCCGGTCTCTTCGTCTGATATGTCGCATATCTCGTTTAGGAGTGGTAATGTCAGACCCCAGTAACTCGATAATTCGTGCCGATATGAGGCTCATAATGGGTTGAGAAACTACTAATAACACTTACGAGTATATCTCGGAGTCAGCCCTGGCCTGGGACTTCCTGTTATAGCCAATCGAGCACAGCGCAATATCAACTCCCTATACCGGGAGAGACGAAACCCCTCCTATCGCTCATTGCCTCCATGTGATTCGGGACTGTACCCAAAAGCCACCGTTTTGCACGTTCCCTTGAACGTGTTAAGGTAGAAATCAAAGCACAGGGGGAATCACACAAGACTCTATGACGATCTCGGGTCTACAGACTAACCTGTACTAGTGTCACCAGAGATATGCCATATGACGTGAGGTACAATACCATCTGGGAGTTCTGAGCGAGTCCGTTCAGTGTACCCAGTCTCCACTGAGCACCGGCATACCTCTGATGTCAAACACCAATGGATATCGGATCATCCATCGCCCATCATATGGGTCGAGAAGCGTATGCGCTATTCTACTCTGGTATATCGATGCCCTATCTCGATACACCCTCGACTAAGAACATTTGAAGGATATACTTTACGACTACTCTGTCCCACTGGTATGATCTGCATCATAGTCCTGATAGTCAAGTACTCATCCTAAGGGCTTTATCAACATGTATTATAGAGACAATCAGTGTACATGTTAAAATAAAGAGCAACCTGATAGCATACTATCATGTCGAGCAAGAAAGTCCTCCCTATATATGTCCAAGCATTCACTACAATATACATCGTATGTACAGCAATGGCCTCTAGGGCATACATATTACTAGCAATCTCCCACTTGCACTAGGGCCATCTGTTGTAGTATCTCATACCCAATAATCAGCAGTGATTGAAGTATCTCATACTCAACCATCCCATAAAGTCTCTCCTGGGAATAGGCCTTTGTGAGTGGATCCGTCGTGTTGTCCTCTGTGTCTACTCTCCAAAACCTGGATCTCCCTAGAGATCAACCATCTCCATGATCAGGTGATACTGCCTTAGAATATGTCTGGATCACTGATGGGACGGGGGTTCCTTGGCCAAAGCCATAACACCATTGTCACACAATGGTAGGAACGAAGTTCATCTCATGAACTAGTGTACATCCAAACTACCTCTTTGGTAGCATTCTTGGTAGCAATGTATCCAACCTTTATCGTCTAGTCTGCCACGGTATCTAGCTTGGAACTCTTCCAACATACCATCCCTCCACTGAGGGTAAAGACAATGCCTGTGAGTGACATTCAGTCGACCTTACCACCCTGGAAGCTATCCAGTGATTCTCCCCAGGATCGATTGATACCATCTCACTACACCTAGTGAGAATCCTAACATCCACTTAAATCTATCTCATAGATCCAAAATCCAGGATTTAGGAGGTATCATGTTGATCCTATATGGAGAATCATTATGATAAGAGGAGATTGACCAAGTGTAGCATAGAAAACTCCTTTCTTATCAAGAGTATGTCATCCACGTACAATACGAGGATCACCACCATACTCCCTACTACCTTTTTGTATATACAAGGTTCATCTACCATTTTGATGAAGTCAAACTCTTTGACTACCATATCAAAACAGATGTTCCAACTCCGCGATGCCTGCTTTAACTCATAAAGCAACTTGCACACGTTTCTGCTGCTCCCACTGTCTACAAAGCCTTCTGGCTGTGTACTTATAAACGTTCTCTTCTAAATCACTATTTAGAAAAGTAGTCATGACACCCAAACGCCAGATATCGTAGTCATGCTATGTAGCAATGCCAAGTAGGATCCGGATGGACTTAAGTATTGCTACCAGAGAAAAGGTTTCATCTTAAACCACACCTAGTCGATGACGAGAACCTTTTACAACAAGTCTAGTTTTGAAAGTCTCAACTTTTCCATCCACACCAAGTAATCTTCTCTAGATATACTTGCTTCTGATTGGGATTTAACCCTTCAGATAAAGCAACCAAAGTCCATACTTTGTTGGTGTATATGGATTCCATCTCAGATCGCTTAACATCCAGCCATCCTTACAGAGTCCCCACTCTTGATGGCCTGCTCGAAACTAGTTGGGTCATCATCTCATGATGCAATCCTCGCTCCCACTGTCATAGAGAAACTGAAGTATCTCTCAGGTGGATGAGGAACCCTACTAGATCGACAGAGAGGCTGAGGTTCGTTGGGAGCTACTGAATCCTCCGGTTTTACCAAATCATCAGCTGCAGTTTGTATAGCTGGAACTCCTTCCAGTTCTACCTCATGACCACAAATTTATTCCAAAATAAATTCCTTTTCTAAAAAGGTGGCATGCCGAGAAATAAAACACATTTTGTTCCTCAGTATGGTAGAAGATATTCCCTTGCAAATGCTTGGGATATCCAACAAACTTTCACAGAACTGACCTTGCCTCGACCTTGTCTGAATTTTGCTTTTAGACATAGGCCGGACAACCCCAAATCTTAACTTACTTAAGACATGGGCTCTTCCCATATCATATCTCATATGGAGTGGTAGGCACTGATTTGATTGGAACCCAATTCAATAGGTATGCAGCTTCTCAAGTGCATAACTCCCAAAAGGAAATAGGAAACTCAGTAGTACTCATTATAGAGTGCGCCATATCTAATAGGGTGTGATTGCTCCACCCCGATATACCGACGTGCTGTGGTGTATTCGGAGGAGTAATGCTGAGAGAGAATCTTATTCTCCTTTAGAATAGTCCAGGAATTTCGTGCTCAAGTATTCTCCTCCTTGATCACATCAAAGGACATAATCCTTATACTTGTTTTGGTTCTCTACTTCCAACTTATATTCTTTTAATTTCTCAAAAGCTTCAGACTTGTGTTTCAACAGGAACACATGTGCGAATCTTGAGAGATCATCAGTGAATGTAATGAAGTACAAAAAACCAGTCCAGGCGTGTGTAGACAGGGGACCCATATACATCATCATGTATCAATCCCAAGAGTTCACCAACTCTTTCTCTGTTTTCAATAAACGGAGCTAATGGTCATCTTATCTTTGTGACATGACTGGCAAGTTTCACAAGATGTAAATTCAAACTGATTTGAATATGCATCTAAATGTAACTTCAGCTAGTCGGGTCACATTGATATGACCTAGTCTACAATGCCTCAAGAAGGATTCGTTCATTTCTGAACTCTTCCTCTTGTGTGTGTTCTGTACTTTAAATTGTGGTTTGATTTAAAACGTATATGCTTTTAGATAACGTGCCTGAAACGATCAACTTTTGATATAGGAACCGGCACGACCAAACAACGGAGTGAGCGCTAGCGCGAAAGTTGTTCAAAACATTATCCAACAATACAAAATTATATCCTTCTTTACCAAATAAAGAGACTGATATGATGTTTTATATCAGGTTCGGTATCTAATAACATTCGTTCAGAATCAATGTATTTGGTAATACAGGGTGATAATTGCCAACTACTTGGCTTGCAACAATTGCACCGTTTCCAACTCTTGAAAATTATCACCCGTTCTCGGTTCTCTTTCTATCTATAGCCCATGTAACAGATTACATATCTGGGATCCTGATCCGGTATCTCATACACAGGACGTAAAGGATACTGAAAAACAGTTCTCTGTAATGAACACACCCGAAGAAGATGCATCAACATACACTTTCTTCGTTTGGGCGGCACGGGAATCCTAGTAATCCCCTATTTCCTGCTCGGTCTTATAACAATTATAAGTTGGAGCGGGACCAACGTTCCCCAGCTCAGTATAACAAGCGGGTTCGGTCAATACATCCATATTATTATCTTGATTAAGGCATGACATGGTCGCTACCTGGAGAGAGAAAAGAAAACACTCAGCGTATGCTCTTGCAAGATTAGATTGGTTATTAATTTATCTAATCAGGAGGGCTCCCACTGTTTTAGTCAAATCTTCCTTCAAACCTTAAAAGGAAAGACTAGCCAGGATTAATTACACCCTACAAGTTCGCCAATCTTTCAGCCAGGCCAGTGCCGGTACTTTGAGGGAGGTTCCCCGTGCTTTCGCACGGACCTAATTAGAATAAATCTCGTTTTTTCAGGGGCGTAACCCCGTTGACACCTTTCTAGACACCTACTTGATCGGCTAATTGTAATGTGTAAAACTCTTCCAGGAGTAACTCTTACTCACAGTGGGTATCGGGTCCAACTATCTCATAAAAGGTATGCAATCTCATTGCAAGTTTCAACACTTGAAACTCCTGATAATTTTTTTTACCCCTAGTAATTATGATCTTAAATATGGTCAACATATCATAAGCACTAGTCAAGTTCTACCAGTCATTTCATGATTAATTAGACCCACCCACTTGACACTCAACTATGGCCGACATAATCACATGACTGTCCTAATTAATCGCATCATATGCTGTGTAGGAAGACATCACTTAGCTATCGTACACTACGCCTCAACTATGGTCGACATACACAGCACAAATACTAAGTACTCTACTTCCTAAAATGACGGAGGGCTACGACAGGATTTTAAGAAAACCTTTTGCGTAATGAACTTGATATCGTTGTAGAATCGAGTGATTTTTGAAAAGGA